>JAUDYN010000004.1:2400000-3600000 GCA_030407005.1 Desarmillaria ectypa
TTCGCCGCCTGCAGTTCAAGAAGTCTCAGATCCTCGAAAAAATCAAGGAATGCAAAGGAAGGCTAACTTTGGCTCGTCGCCTTCCCCCGGAAATCCTTGCCACTATCTTCGAGCTTTGCGCCAGGGATGGCTGGACTCGTACCCCCCTCAGTGTTTCCCACGTTTGCTCAGAGTGGCGCAAGGCAGCTTTCACGCCCACAGTTTGGTCGTACCTATATGTTAATTTTGACATGCGCGATCCGTATGGCAGGATACTCTTTTGGCTGACCAACGTTCGAACTGCGCTGTTACACATCACTTTGGACATACAATGTGATTGCTCCCTCTTACCAAGTATAATGGGTCTCTTGCTGAAGGTAGCGCCGCAATGGCATTCGCTTACCGTCAACTCCAAGATGCTTCGGCCAGTGAATCAGATATTCACTGTATGCACAGTGCCATTCCCTTCGCTTCAGTGTCTCGATGTGTCCATCATGGAAGAATTCCATGAGTTTGAGGGGGACATCGTAGAGTCTCAACTAAGGCTCGGTAAATCATTCAACAACGCAGAGCAGTTAAGTACTCTCCGCATTTCACGCAATATCCTTCCGTCTCGAGAAAGCGTACCATCTTCCATCTCTAATCTCATCATTAACCTCCCCTCTTTCAACCTTATAACTCCTTCGTCAATCGCTTCCTTATTAGATCTCTTGGAGGGCTTGCCCATTCTCGAATCCTTCACGATATCTACGCCTCATGGTGAAACCCGGGAGTTCATCGATGACTCAAATATTGCGCGTCGCGTCCTCCTCCCACAGCTCCAATCCCTTAGAATCATTGGAACATCCAGCATTTTCGATATCCTTCCTCATTTGCAGACACCGGCGCTACTTCGCTTAGCCCTCTGTTCGTCCGAGGAGGCTTTACTTCATGCCCATCCCGTTGCTAGTCCAGCGCTTCATCATTTCGTAGGAGGAAATGACTTGCCGTTGCAGGTGCTAGTTTTGCGCGACATGGATCTCTCGCCATCGGATTTTATCGCCTGCTTTAGAGGGCTGCCGCATCTCAAAGAACTTCGTTTACACGAAAGCGATATATCAGATGACATACTAGAATGTCTATACGACTCCCGCGGGTACTGCCCAGAGCTGCAAGCTCTAGATTTCCGGTGGTGTGGACAGATTACAGGCCGTGCTTTGGTAGACTTTGTTCGAAATAGGTCTGTCCTGAATCCTTTCTATTCTGATGCCCCACTGCACCGTATTGAGTCGGTGGGCATCATTAACTGTGCTCATGTCCAGGAGCAAGACATATTTGACCTGGCAGAGCTGACGACGTGTCAACTGATGATGCGGGATACAGACGATTACTGCGGTGAGCCTTGATTACACTTTTATCCATTCATATTATTAACTTTAGAACAGTCTCCTTTAAATGCTGCAGAAACGAAAGGTACCGAAGGCGATTCCAATTGCGGCGGCTCGAACGTTATGGTTCAAAAATCAACGCTGGTAGAATCATAGTATAATTTTTCATCGACATACATAGAACATACATGAATGAGTAGTCGGAAAGAAAGGTTGTAGGTCTCAACTATGGCAGATATTGGTAGAGGTTTCAATATCCACCTCAAACATGGACCTTGGTCATTCTTCGACTGAACAAGGAAGGTTTTGGTCATGCCAACGAAATAGGTAGCCAGCACCAGAATACGAGGTCGTAGTCGATGGTTAAGAAAGAAAAAAGCAGACGGCTTACTTTATGTAAATTTGATGCACGTGTCAGTTGCCATTCTAGGTCAGGGCTTCGACGACATAATAAAGTCCCTCGTTGCATACAGTATTCTCTCCTCTTCCCATACTCTGAAGATGACGTATACGGATCGTACTTCAGACTTCAAAGAAAACGTACGGAAATGTCAGGCTTCTCTACCAGACACCGATAGGCGAAAGTCTGCACCTGACAGGCAGAAGCAGAGTCGGGAATGGGATCCTTTGGGCAATGAATACATCTCTGAGGCATACAAGATTGTGAGTAAGACCATTTTTGCGTGTAATTATCTTTGTTGAAGAATATGGCCATGGCTCAGCTCACTCATATCACGACTCTGACACGCATGTTGTCTACCATCCGAAAGCCATACCTAAACCTGGACTCACGGCGTGGCACGTTTGCTCGACATACGTCCCGAACATTGGATTTCAGTGGCAGCGACGAGCAGTCGTGGTCATCAATACGCCAGCTTTCCAACGAAGAGCGGGACCAAATTGACTTGCAAGCACGGCTCATCTTGTCTCGTTGTGCTGACAGAGTTAAAGAAATGGAAGCCCTAGAAAAGCGTACGGATCATATTCACCGGTCCTCCTTTTCCTGACAGCCAACATAGAGTTTCCGTTATGTTCTCATTCGTTTAGGACGCGCCGAGCTTGTTGCTAGCAAGACCAATCCATTAACTCGGTTCTTACCAGCGCGACTGCGACAAGACGAATCATCAATCGCCTCAGATTTTATCGCCGCACATCATTCGAGCATAACGTGGTATCTGAACCGCCGTCTCGCCGAGGCTAGTCAAAGCCAGAAGATTATGCAGGAAGAGCGCGTGAAGCGGGAGCTGGAGCGGTCGCGGACGCTTGGTTCAGGTGCAGCGAAGGCGGCTCTAGATATCGGGAATTCAGACTTACCCGGCATGGGAGAAAGCTCGGGAGGGGCAAGCTGGCTGGGCGGGGCGTCCTCCAGTATCATTGCGGCAACCATTGGGGCTACTGCGCCACGTTCTGACACCACGTCAATCTCTGTCGACTCTGCACTTCCGATGGAAGATGACGATGATGATATCGAGCTGTCGGCCTCTCAGATTCTCCAGTTTGAGACAGAGAATGCCAATATCTTGAGAGGTGTGCAAGACACACTGGAATCGGTTCAGCAGGCTGAATCGCGCCTTATGGATATCAGTGCTCTTCAGATGGAACTGGTCTCTCATTTGACACAGCAGACGGAGTTGACAGACCAGCTATACGAAGATGCAATTGCTACGACGGGTACGGTAGAAAAGGGTAATGTCCAGTTGCGGGAAGCGAGGAGGCGTGCAAAGGACGGTAGAATTTTCATTCTTCTATTCCTTATAGGCGCAAGTCTTAGTCTATTGTTCTTGCATTATTATTGAAGAAACAATCATACAGCATACGAGATACAAGTGCTCTATTCGTGTTTAAATAGTCACTATACAGTATATGGTCCTTAGATAGATTCTGTTACACCTGATCGTCTGCTTCACTAGAACGTAAAAGCGGCGCATCCTCGTCGTATTCTTCTAGAGCCTCCGCTGCCATTCGATCGACTTCCGGAGGTATATCCTCCAACTGTCGAATGTGATTCTGAACAAAAGTGTACACAAGCCTACAAGGGAGATCAAAACACGTTGATATAGGTAGGACAGATATCTTACCAGCTAGTAAAAATAGCCACGATGATACCTCCACCTATGAGTAAACCATTCATGACTTTGGTGTCTATAAAAGGACTCAGTTTCAAACTGTGATGGGTGAGAGTGACACAGACGAGTATCCATGTGGGTCCTGCTATCGCCATCGGAAAGCGCAGCCATGCGGGAACCTATAACAACAAGTAAAAGAACCTTGGGGAAGATGAAGCAAGTAGCGATGACAAATTGCCACAGGGAAACTGCTTCGATTGACTGCACGATGATTGTGTGAGGGTGTTATTATCGTCAAAATATTAACTCACTGCAAACAGAGAATTAGAATAGACCCAAGGGGGGAAGGGGGAAACGCGAATAAGAATAATAAGTGGAAGTCCTTTTGCGCACTGAGACGATGATATCAACAGACAACTATATCCTGAGACAATCTATCCTTACCACGACAGATTCCAAAGCTTGCCATTTCTCGTTGTGAGAAGACCATTTGCGCAGGCGAGAACTAAAGCAGAGCCGCAAAAAGACAAAGACAAGAGCAGAGCCAATAACCGATGCACCAGCTCCAATAGCGAAGCCCTTCATGCCGAACGCGAAGCCGCAAAGCGTAAGAAGCGTCGAATGACCGATAAGCGGAGGGAATGAAACCCCAACTATTGCATTATTCAGTCCATTTTAGAAGGGTCTGCAGGTTATGGATCACAAACTAATTGCTCCAGTGAGGATGAGCCAGCCCAGCCTCATGTGAGAAAGTTCCGAGGCTTGGTCATACAAGAATTGGGCGATTCGGCTGGGGGAAACTACGATGATGAATGCACCTGGACACCGGATGATGAGCCGTACAGATACCCCACATCAAGAACTAGAAAATACCTAGGCATAGGTAGAATAGCATTAAAAGCCATATAAAAGCCTAGTAACGAAACCCTGTTCAGGACGGGAAAAAATGTATGACTCTGAAAACGCACCTTTCCATAGATATGGAGATTTTGGTAGCGATGAAAAACCGTAGTAAGGGTCAGCTTAATCAATAGAGACGAACTGGCTGCCCAGCCGGAGGGTGCTTTCGTGGTCATTGTGGTATTGGGAGAGCCACGTGCCGAAATGATGAAAGCTGCCGGGAACCTCGGGTAAAGTTGACCGGTCTCCGGGATGAAGACCAATATATAGTTATCTTCCAGCTCGCAGAAAGTATTCATTAGAAAAATTAAATGCAGCACCCTTGTACTGAATTCACGTCTGATCCATACTGCGCATTATCCCAACATTGTGCTCAACGAAGAAGGAAGCTTCAAGGAGATGCTGAAACACGAGCCGGAGTAGGCCCGAACACGGCCGTGCGATCACGTGAATCTGAACGCGTGTCAAGGATCTGTCATTGATCGGGTTTCTTGTCCTTCAACTCAGCTGCATTCAGTACAAACTTGATGGAAAAGTACAGTGCATATAGAGTAAGTCCATAAATGTCTGTCTTTGAAAACTTCGCTTAATGTTTTCAATAGGACCCGGGAACCGGAATCCAGGTTCGTGTTTTGTGCACTCGATATCGTCCCCGAATTCCTAAGACTCTATCGACTTAGCCTTTCCTCGCTCCAGTGGCGCCCCCAAGCCCAAGCGGAGACGTTTTGGCTAAGATATTTCTCCCCATCAGATACCTTATTGGAGCTGTCCGAATCCTTCTGGTTTTGCTCGTTCTAGGCCTGTATCTGATATTGGTGAAAGGAGTATGCTTCATCTTCGTTAGTCCGTTTCAGCTATAAGAATTACAGTACTGATGGATTATCAGATACCTGTTGCGCCTTTATACTGTATTTTGGCTCGGCTGTTTACAGCATTGTTATCACGCCTAGCGCTTTTGAGCGCCGGAATCTTTTGGATACACGTGGAACATGTCAAGAGGAAACGAGGGTAAGTATAATACCTGCTACGTATGCCCCCTGTAGCTGTTAAGAGTTCGCAGTAGGCAAACTCAAACCGCCGACCAATGGAATCCACAGCCTGGTGATGTAATAGTTTCCAACTGGGTCTCCTGGATTGAAATCCTCTGGCTTGCTTTCAGGTAAAACCCGAAGTACTCATCACAAACCGAACTTGACGGATTCTCGCTCATTTCAGGTTTAATCCGGTCTTTGTTCTCCCAGTTCCTGCTTCGTCGGCCTTAACTTCTGCGCCATCTAAACCATCAGATCCCATATCACGCACACCTGGGCGGCGGACAGGAACTGGATCAACTAATGTGTCGGTGTCAACAAGGGCACCTAGGGAAAGAATCCCTATCATTGGTTTTCAGCGTCTTTCGCTACTGAATGTCATCCGCCAGACTGGCAATGTTCCGCCATACAGGGTGCCCCAAGGTTTGGCTCCCCAGAGTCTAGAAGCTATTCGGTCGACTTCTGATCGGCCTATTGTCGTATTTCCGGAGTGTACAACGAGCAATGGAAGAGGGCTAATCCGTTTTTGCGACGTCTTCAATCAAAATATCCCAGTACAAGGATGGCAGGTGTTCGTCATGTGTGTTCGGTACGCTCCTTCTATCCCTCTTTTGATACATTCTCCTTACGCTCGCGCTCTACAGATACAATACTCCAGCAATATTGTCATCAACCCTGTCACACTCTATTCCAGCAAGATCCGTAAATCCACTGTCTCAGGTGTTCAATGTGGCCACGTCCATAACGCCGCCAACCGTTTCAATCCGGCTACTAGCGCCCTCAGAATCACCTAGTTCACCAACCTTCTTGGCTAGTGATGTCCTCACCGGATCATACAACGATCAGCTTAGTGAAGCATGCGCTGTTTTGATTGCGCAACTTGGAAAGATGAAAAGGACGGGGATGGGATGGGAAGATAAAGCAAATTTCCTAGAGTTCTATTGGGGTAGACGCAGTTCGTAATCGACACACAGAAAAACACAGTAAAAAAACTTATAAGAACATAAGTTACTACAGCAGCCGAGAAATAACCTTAAAGGTGGGCATATGTGGCGAGGTGATGATATATATAGGTGGACTAGCTGTCCAGAAGAGACCATTGCATGCGTAATGAAGAGTTGCGTGATTTAGTTTTACAATCCAAGTCCAATTGTGAGTTCGATGCAGATTCCAGACATGTTAACGAGAGACACGAGAAAAAGCATGAGATGCTGGAAAGCATGAGATGGATGAGGCAACACCGAAAGAGAGCCACTCACAGCGAGTTCCAGCAATTAATCCGAGAGAAAGAGTTTCAATAATATGCATATCTTAAGTCGTACCAATGACGATATTCGGCGTCGTCGCGGTCTGAAGGTAGATAATAATCCGTGGGAAGACGTCGAGGGGCATAGTGGTAATAATCGTAGTCGTAATCGTAGCTGTAATCGCGGCACCGTTCCTCTCGTTCATATCGGTATGCATGGTCCCACGGATTTTCTCTGGAATATTCCAGGACGGGATCATATCGGTCCTGAATGCGAGGCGAGTACGGTCCTGGGTCCGTGTTATATGAAGAACAGGAGGGATATGAGCGTAGGGGGGAGGGATAGCGCATCGGAAGGGTGCGGTTGGCATCAGGAGAGCGAGCCGCCCCACGTCTGTCATCCATGCCCATATATGCGGGGTGACGCCGTACAGGAGAAGAACTTCGCGAGTGGGAGACCTCTTTGGCTTCCCTGTAATAAGATGGCTGCAAGGAATAGATTTAGAGCATGAAGCTACAGAACGCTGTCTCTCTCCATACCTTCTTGATAGAGACTTTGACTGGTACGCCTCCCAGGGTTTGCCCATCGAGTTTCTCGGCGGCTAACTCTGCCTCTTCAAAGGAAGAAAATTCTATGAATCTGCAGCACACATCAGCAACAGTGACAAGAGAAAATCCGTCGAAAAGGACCCTTTGCTGTGGTTTTTCCTGTCGATATCGCAGTACGCGACATGCCGTCCTGAGAGCCTCCCGAAATCTTTCAGTTCCTACCGAATATATGTCATAAGACGGTGATCTGAGAAATGGTGGCTCATAATCACACCTGCCAACAAACATGACGAGGAATACCGGCAACAGCTACTGGAAATCGCATGATGCCTCTGTTACTTGCGCATTAGACAAGCGAGACGATGAGTCAAGCACGCTCACCTTGGAGCGCGTTCGTTCCTGGTGAAATTGCTGGTATCGGCGAGAGCTGCTGCATCCTTTCGCAACGGGTGCGCAAATTCAATGGTGATACCTGGTGAGAGGTGGAGGTGAGTGCTCAGCCAGCCTGCGACGCGTCAAAGCTCACGTTTACACAAGAAGTCCTTTTCTTTGAACGTCTCTAATACAGTTCTCGCATTCTAAAATGGCGTCAAAACGCGCCATATGAAGCAATAAGAAAGAACACACGTCGGGAGATTCGAATTCGACAAAGCCGTAGGCTGTCCGTTCATGAGCATGAAATGTCAAGCGTACGACAACTCCACTCACTGTGTCCGGACACGAGCTTCACTTCAGTTATTTTGCCGTATGGTGCAAGGAACTGCCACCGAAAAATGGTAAGCTATCTTATCGGTAGTGAGTCTCCAGGATACTCACTGCCTCGATTTCGTCCTCTGAGGCAGTTTCCGGAAGGTCTGGTGAAGTAGAAATGAGACGGATCTGCCGCAACAGAGGAAATAAATGAGCAGCTGACCTCGTAAATAGAGTCTTTTGGAGGAAAACATGATAAAAAGGGTGGGCTCGAGTCAAGAGATGGGGGAAAGAGAGAGAGAACGAAAACGGCAATCAAGCATGGCGCGTGAAAGATTGGCAAGTAATTTAGAAGACCTATCAATTTGGACGCATCATCGGTCGCGGACCATGGCTCCTTTCGTGTGGACTACGTCAAAGTGGGGCCCGTTTGAATATTCCATTAATTGCAGAAAATACGTCTATATTTCAGGCGTAGTCTGGGATACAAAGGTGTGATTATAATTTATTCTTAATAAATGCTACCTTTTGGAGGCCAATTCGCAGGCCATCCTTGAGATCCTGCAATATATTGTCAGTAAATTATGACGACTGTTATAAAGAAAGAACATACTTCAACATCTTCGACCCCGACGCTAATCCTGATTAGCCTTGGATCTTCTCTAACATCCGCTCGAGCCCTATATTCAATGAGGGACTCTACGCCACCGAGACTTGTCGCAGCCTGCATAATTCGAGTCAATTTGTTTCTAAGAATTCAAGAGATGATACCACTGACAACGAAATATTTCACGGCATGCGGAAGCTGGATAGCCTGCTCAGGAGTTGCCAGCTAGGTGAATTCTGTTAAGTGAACGTCCAGAGGAAGAGAACTAGACGATACCTGAATGGCAAACGTGCCGTTCCATCCGCCTTCCATTTGATGTTTAGGTTCAAACCCTCTTGCGTCCTTGATCTGCAAGGACGAATGCCAAACTTTGGTGACGAGCCCACCTGGAACACCGTCGAATGTTTGGCCTGCGAGTGTTCGCTCCGCTGACTGGAGCCACTTTGCTAAAACAGTCGCCGTCTCGGATTGACGTGGAACTCGAAGATGTAAAGTGCGTAGAGAACGGAGAAGCAACCAGGCTTCAAGAGATCCTAGCACGTTCCCGAGGTATGTCCTATCGTGTTGCAGCTATACATATTGTGTCAAGTTAGACGCTGTCGTAAAAGGGCGAGGCGGGGCTAACAATCGTCCATTCGTCTAGTGTTTTTACAACAAGTACGCCACCAAGGAGATCGGAATGGCCGCCGAAGTATTTGGTCGCTATCAACTTGCGTAAGACTTTACAGCATCGCCGTTATCATTTTAATATACCTGAATGAAGGATGCTTATCGAAAGAATGAAAAGCAAACTTCGTGCTGCGGAAACATAATAACACGTACCAGTCTGCACCCCATTTGAATGGGTACTGGAGCGGTGGCGGCGCAAACGTGGAGTCTACCAATAGTTTTCCTCCGGCCTTGTGAACCTAATATATCATTGAGTAAGGGCGGCATTTGAGGACATAGTGAGAATCACGGTACCTTGTCAGCATAATAACTGATGTCCCTAGAAACAGAAGTGACGGTTAACAATAAATCTGTGAATGAGAGAGTACTGGGGACCTTGATTCTCCTGTTGGGTTCAATGGTGTCTCCAACCAGCACAGGTCACCGGGCTGGAACTCATCATCAAGATCAATCATCTCCAGGTTTGTACCTCTGCTTCTGCTGTACACCTCTATAGTAGCATGACATCCAAAGTAGCCTCCGTTGATTGCAACACGCTTAGGTTTGAAGAAAACGAGCGCCTTGAATTGCGAAATGAGAAGTTTTGAAAATGCGTAATGAGAAGTGTATCGTACCGCAAACGCAGCTGACAGCCCAGATGCGTATGTAAGGGCATGCCCGTCCTTTCCAAGAACATGAGCTTCAATGTGGCCCGTATTTCACCCTGTCATATTGGACATACGTTGATTTTACTTAAAATGTGTTCGGCACGAGTGCTAACATCTTGGGTGTACCTAGAATACACATGTCGCTCTGGGTTCTTGAAGTCCACGTTGTCTAGTCTTTCTTCCGGAGAGCTCGCCTTGAATGCTATATACACGTCACCTATCGAACAAAGTAGAAGAGGATCACTGATCACTGACTTGATGAAACAGAGATGGACGGAGCGACTTCGGCCCCGCTGGTTAGATGTACAACTCCATCACCATGAACGAGGACAGTGCCACTGAGTTTGGTGCTCATGATAGAAATATGACAAGAAGGGGCCGATTGTGTAATAAACTTAGTTCATTTATATGCAACAGTTGCACAATTCAGCATGACTCGACCGACCTTCGGATTTGATTCGGACTCTAGTTCTGCCGGTGATAATTATTTTACAAGATATTTACATGTCTACCGTCGCAGTATGTGTGATTATAGGTACCAGTAATAACGTGCAATAATAATATATATTCGACAGCCACAGTGCTGTTAAAGGTCCCGGTTTGCGTCTTGTTCCAGCAATCCTGAATCCCGCATGAAAGACTTCCACTGCTCATCTATTCCCGAATCTCCCGACATCATCATCCCAAGGTCCACCAGCTTCACTGTAGCGTCGTCAATTGTAGCATCCATTGTAGCATTCAAAGAATACGGGTTGGGTGCCAAAAAAGAAGAATCGAGATCATGGTAAAACGATGACGGTGTCGATCCGTTCATCTGTGGCGGAACAGTGTATAGTGGGTAGATGGACGATGGTGAGGACTGTTCAGACTGGTTATCCAACATAGCAGGCGACTGTCTGAATACAGAGGGAAAGGCCATAGAAGAGGTTGCTTGAGTTTGTACTTGTTCTACAGCAGTAGGAGGCGTGAGGGGCTCCTGTGGCGGAGACAAATGTGGATGCTGTGAAAGAGGTAGAAGGGATAGATACTCGACCAAAGATGGATGCACATCTGGAACACTATTAGAGGGACTTGGCGCTTGACTGTCCTTTTGATGAGCTTCGCGAGAAGCAGGCATTGTATTTAAAGGATTGACAGATGGAGGATTTGGAGAGTTTATGGAAGGTGAAGATGAAGGCGTCTTCCTGTTCACTCCTCTTGAAGACATAATTTTGCTAAAAAGTATTCGCGTTTGACCACCAAACAAGGCTAACTCGTCGTCTCCGTAATCTGAGCATACTGGAGCATTGGGTGGTGGGGGATTTCCAGAACGGAACTGAGAGTATGTCTGGAATGCCTTGTTTTTAAGTGAGTATAAGATACCCTGGAAAGACATCTGTTCAACAAAGGTTAATTATATACGGGAATAGAACACGCACAATACCGCTTCTTGCCCGACGCGAATGGTGAGAACCCTTCTCGAATAAATCACAGGCAAGGCCCAATTCAATGAAGGCGTTGGCTGCCATGCTAGAGGAAGGAGAGCGGGTCACTATAGAGCCAACTATTATCTAGACAGAGTCAATGAGGACAAGCTGAGTTGAAATTAGAACACACCGCTGCCGAAAACACTATGCCGAGTGCATGTTAGACCGTCTGGAGAAGACATGGATGACGAGACTCACGATGGGTCCAGACACCCCACCACCTACAGCACAATTCCGGGAAGCGATCGTGATAGTTCAGACTGGACTTGATCACACCAGAGGCACACCGATACGCAGCTAGGAATGAAGGTGCATAGGGACTCCGAAGGGGGTTGATGGGGTGATCAAGCATCGCCTGAGCAAAAAAGCTGCGGTGAATGTACAAAAGAGCTTTGAATGCATCCAGTCAGTAATCCGACCAATCGATATGTATGGGAGAAAATTATAACGCACTGATAGTGCGGTATTGCCCCAACAAACAACCATGCATGAATGCAGAAGGAGAACAGTTTTCGTCCTCTGGATTCATGAAAACATTGAGATGCGGTGGTAAGACCTTCTCTCGTACTTTGCGATCTAAATCAAGGATAGTTTGATAGTTTGGCGCCTCCGCGGTAAGAGTCAGTTCAAGAATATCCGAGAAGATCTCCTTGCAGAATTCATATTTCCACTGATAATCTATGTGTCGGTCCTGTAAGACAAGGGCTTTAAGACGGTCATATGAAATCTTACATCCAATTTTAACTTCGCCATTTTCGTCCAAGGATGCCTCATCATCTGTCGGGTATTCACAGTCAACATACGATAAACGAATGGAGGGAGGCCGGCCGAGGGCGATGCTCTGTTTCATCTCGAATCAGAGCCGGGTAAATGCAAGTAACAGAATGATAGACGCACATGGAATAAATCTGCGCAAAAGATTTCATAGAATAGAGATCTGCGACGTTGCACCGTCTTAGCGTCCATTTTCCATCTGGCACTGTCCCGATCTGTAACCTTCGCTTGAGAACTCTTTGAAGCAATGAGATCCGCGATACCTACGTAATCCTAGCTGCAACCCAGATAAAGAGTGAGCGAAAATGATAAAAGATTCAGCCCTGGAACGCACACTTTGAGCTAATTTTGCGCCCAGAGACATGATGTTCCACTAATAGAAGCCTGGTTATGGTCTAATCCGAATCAAGTTGACGCCCGTCTTACTGTGCTGTCCATTGTATATCGCTTGCCTCCCATACCATGAAAAGACGCTATGAGGACAACAGCCTGTACTGTGGCAATCTCCGGGGAATCGAAGAGTGAGCGTAAAGACAGCGCAGCACGGCTCAGATGATAGTAGTGTTCAGATTCATAATTATCTATGTTCAGTGAGATAGACGTATACTTTTGAGGGGCAGACGACGTACACGGCTCCAGTGTCAAGTCAACCAAGGACCCAATAGCGAACAGTATGAAAAGAACAGCAAGTTTATGTGATGATATTGTTTGAGCAGCTGATACAGCGCCATTCTTAAGTTCCTTGGCACACTTGTATGCTGGTGTTAGTATGTCGTCAACTATTTCGTCACGTTGTAACGGTCGAAAGGACCAAGAAGCATGCTCGAGGTACGTTTCACACAGGGCCCAAGCCCGCGGTCTTTCTGGCAAATGATTGATGAGAGTATCCAGAGCTTTTTCCCAATTCACGCCACCATCAGCAGTGAACGGGAAAGAATTTGAAAGTCGGGCAACCTCCAAAGGGATGGGCGGATAGTCGTCTTCAACGCAAGCCATCTCCATATCAGCACCAGCCTGTAGATTAACCATGAATGAAATTCTCAAAGTTTGAAAGGCACCATACTAAAAACAGAGTCTATAAAGAAAGCGAGCGTGAGAAAAGCACAGCGATATATACAATCTCACCTCTGAGCCAGCTGAGCGACCGAAATACTTAGCCTCACCACGGTCGCCTATTGTGAGAGTGCCTAGAGCATCGATAGCATCGACGGACAGGTCGGAAGAGCGCTTCTCTGGTGTTTTACCACTCTCTGGACCAAACTTGATAGCCAGAAGGTCATCCCGCAATAGTGCGTGAGATTCGGTGGATACACCAGCTTGGAATATAGCCAGAGCGTCTTCCAGTTGCCGTATACGTTGGCCCATTTCTGAGATTTTGTTATGTAGTTGGGTTGTATCTGCAAGGACGAATCTGGTTTTGAAGAGGTTTAGACCGGTAACCGCCAAAATATTGCAAATCAGGCACCTGGTTCCCTGGCCCGTGGATAGACTTCCATTAGGGCAGATGGATGGACACCCCCGACGAACTATGAAAAAAATTAGATTCCAATACGATAGATACAAAGCAACAACGCACTGCACGAGCTGCATGGCAGCTTTTTGTCGCATTTGAGCTGCACGTATAGGCACGATCAACAGGAAACCTCCAACCAAGAACACTTTCCGACCTTCAATCTTCTACATTCAGCACAGGATATCTAATAAATCATAAAGATAAGAAAAATCAAAAGACAGGTGAGAATACGACGCACCTCTCCCCGGGCCCGTCTAGCGTCAATATCGTCGTCGTGAGTGGAGTGCTTGCGGGGCGTTCGTCTGGAGTTGTCGACAGGCATGACGCTGTCAGGGCAGAAGCGGGGAAGAGTGGTGATGAGCGATTCAATGCTTGAGTGAGAGTTGCCGGGCTAGTAGCGGCCGGGCCGGACATCGGCATAGTCACGGCACCGATGGGCTTGGGCTTCAAGCACACGCAAATATGCACGTGATCGTGTTTTCTTCGAGACAATTCCGTTTCTTTTTTGAAGTTCTTTCTGTTCATCATCGACCACCAACCAACTTCAAGATCAGCCCCCGCCTTTGTCATGGTCGCGTCTTTCTCTCTATGCACCAAGTTCATGGCCATTCTGGCGCTGGCGTGCTCAGTTCAGACACTTTCTATACCATTACCAAAACGCGATCCTTCACCTACCAATTACACAACTGTACATTCGCTTGGCGATTCGTATCACTTCCGTCTTCAGGACGGATGGATGGCTTACAACATTTCTAACTTCCCTACGAGGTCTGATAGTGAAGACATAAACAGTGGGATAGTAAAGAGGTCTGGGAAGGCGGGCAAGAAGCTAAAGGGGAGCAAGAAACTAAAGGGAAAGCTGGGAAAGCACGAATTTTCGAAGGCCTTTTCGGCAAGCAGTGTTATTGGAGGCACGATAAAGAAGATCGTGAACGCTGTTCAGGTCATCATCACCTGGTAAAGCTCCCAATTTTTTATGGCGTGACTCCGACTCAATACGTAGATGACAGGTATACCGGCAAAGACCTTTTGAATCCTAGTTGTTGGCCCCAACCAGTCTGGACACCAACGGTACGTTTGAATATCCTTATGTTGCTACTGTGTCCTGTGTCATTCATCAGTTCATTTAGGACCAGTCCTTTGTTAGCGCTATCACAGAAATAGGATGGGAGGGTCGTCCAAAGTGTTTCGACTTCCTTGAACGTAAGCCACACTGTTGTTTCTTCGTAGCTTCTCTCGTGACCTCCCTTTAGTCTGCAATGGTCCCAAGAAATGTATCCTATGTCGAGTCGTGGATACCTGCGCAGGTTGCGCTCCGACATCTAAACATGTTGACCTGACAAAATCTGCATTCGCAGCGCTCGCCGACACTGATAAAGGCCTTCTTACAGTTCAGCTAAGGATTGCCTCGGAACCGAAAGTGTGGGACATAGACCTATGGGGACCCAAGTGAACTTCCTTCTCTCCGCATTTCGCTACACGATGCACACTGCACCACAGTTTGTATACTAAACAATCCCAGAGTTATAAACATACGATTTGTATCTACCAGAAGCAATGTATCCCCACAAATACTACTTACTACACATATACAAGGGTTGTCATGCCTTAATCGCAACGCGTTTACGTTTTCTTCCGTCTGCGATTCTGGCGCGGACTTTCTCCTCATCCATACCTTCTTCCTCGTAAAATTGCACACTCCGATCATGATCATTCCGTCTGCGCATGTACTGTAACGCCGCTAGATTATACGAGATCGTTTCTTTCTGTCGTCGAAGAGCTCCACGTAAATGTTTACGCAGAGGAATGAGCGCGGTCCGCATGATGCGGTTGGCTACGATCTGGTGGTGGTGGGTTCGGAGTAAGAAAAACAATATACGAGACACGAGAACGATGTTCCACCCCTAAAAACATACATTATAAAGTAGCCAACGGATGTCAACACGCATACTGACCTTTTGTGCCCATATATTAAGGTAATTCATCAAGGAGACCACTTTACCAAATGGCAAAACCAGCAAAGCGTCGTGCAGTGACGTACTCTGGACCTTTTCCACGGCCCGGAGGACGTAAGCCTCGGGCTCGAGATCATATGCAGCTAGAATGGGGTTACGAGGAGGTGGCTGCAACCTCATGGCATTGTCCTTCGATAGGCGAGCCATTGCATCCTCGTATTCTTGGAAAATCCGTCGCTCTTCATCGGCAAGCGTGAGAGCCTCCATAATACGCTCGCCGTCCATAAGAGTTTCTGCAGTCTGTTTAGCGACCGCTGTCGCTTCGGCTTGATTAGATGTTTCATCATTCCCGGAGTCGCGATTTAAGGAATCAGCTATCCCGTTTTCGTACATATTCTCGAGTTCCCTTTCTCGCTCCTCTTCCAGAAAGAGCTAGAAATCATTATCAGCGGGGCCGGAGTTGCGAGACACGTCAGAAATTACCTACCGGCTCGTCAAGTTTCTCCCATACACGAATCGACTTGTCATGTGAACCAGTCACCACGAAGTTTCCATGGTGGCTTAGGGCAAGCGCCCACACTTCTCGGTGGTGCCCCTCGAGCTTCTGTATGTTTTCAAACTGTACGGCATCCTGGTCGGCAGATAGAACACGACGAACAAACGACCATTGCACACCTTATCACCATCCCAGTATTTCAGCATGCTGTCTTTCCCAACAGTCCAGAAATAATGTGACTGATGCTCAAAGGCGACTTGCATGACACTTTCATCGTGGGCAAAGATCGACTTGTGACAATCCCCAAAATCAAGTCCCCAGATCTTCACGTTCTTGTCGGCAGAACAGGTTACGATAACTTTAGAGTCGTGTGAAATGTCCATGGACAGGACTGGAAGCTGTTTTGTCCTTCAGGGGATTGAATGGGGGCAGACCGAGATTACGAACCTTATGACCATACAAAGAGAGGAAAAATTTGAGGGAATCTTGATAGAACACTTTGACTGTCGAATCCAGTAGCGAAACTGCGAGAAGTTTTCCATTGGGACTGTACCGCACTGACAAAACATCATCGGTCATCTTCAGTGTTCTTATATGGGTCAGAGTTAAAGCGTTAGTCTGGAATTTGCCAAATCAGTGTCGGTATTATCGGAGAACTGAGGGGTAAACCCACTTGATCTTCCCTAGGTTTCTCCTCGATGTCCCAGAATTTCACATCCTTATCTGCGCTCCCACTGACTACTGCCTTTCCATCAGCACGTACATGTAATGACCAAACAGTGCCAGAGTGCGCATTTATAGTCTCGATGAGAGAAGACGAAGCAAGATCATATATCAGAATTTCGCCATTTTTGGTTCCGACGACAACCTGCGAGGGGGTCAGACACGACTAGCAATAAGGTTCCATGACTGACATGGCGGTCGCTAGGGAGGAAAGTACTACAAATTGCGTGACCACAATCCATGGTACGTATGCACGAGTTTGTTTTCATGTTCCATATTTTCAACGAGCCTGGGGAACTATCACTGATATGTAAATTGAAATAATATTGACACATACCATTCGAAGCTGATGCTAATAACTGATCATCTGAACTCAAGGAAAGTGAACGTATATCTGTCCTATGTCCAGGTTGATCTACTGAGAACAGTCGGACAGCCTCTCCGGGACCTTCTTTCGACTTCACAGGCGGTGGAATGTTATACACCTCCATGGCATTTGAAGACAGCGCAAGCAATATCTATACAGTGGATTAGAACCAGACGAATTGCAAACTATAGAAGTTGGAGGGCAGACCTGGATACCTTTGCTTGCGGTGCCTTCCCCACCGAAGTCAAACGATCTTATTTTACCGCTTGCTCGCACAACAACGTGAGGCGTGAATAAGTCAACTAGCGCCACGTCTTTTTCTTCCACATCTTCATTTACATCACTCTTCCCCTCCTTTTCTAGCCTCTCTCTCTTCTCCCTGGCCCTTTTCTTTCTTCGTGCTTGTTTCTTCAGTACCTCCTCCTCTGTCCGTATCCGGAAGATCTCCACTGCGCGATCATGAGACTGGACAGCAAGGTAGGGCTTTGAAGGGTGGAAAGCAATGCCGGAGATGCGATGATTGGAAGAAAGTGGGAGGCTCGATAGCGGTGTGATCATTTTTGAAACCTACATGCTGCTCAATAAAACTCAAAAACGATTAGAGGTCGGAACTCTACCTCTCCGGATTCGGTCTCCTTCAATCCTTCCAGTAAAACATCATGATCAATTTTCCATGCCTTGAGCTCCCCTTCACCGCTTCCAGTAAAAATCAGGTTCTGATTTGTATTTAAGTCCATTGCCCAGATATCCGAACGATGGGCAATCACTGTTTGGACGCAGTGTTGTGTTGACAGATCCCAAAACTTCAAAAATGTATCCTTTGAGATAGTGAGAAGAAAGCCAGAGAGCGAAGCATTCGAAGTGGATGGCAAATTGTCGGCCATCTTGAGGAAGTGAATCGCAGTTATTTGATCCCGATGCCCGCGAAGACTGGACAAACTAAGTTAAATATTTCAAGATGTATAAAAATAGAAACATACCGGAAAAGACCAGCCTCGGCCACGACGTCCCAAACGATGAGGTCTGTGTCCTGCGATCCTGATGCCAAACGAGTTCCTTCCTCATCGAAAGCAAGAGCCATGACTGATTTCTTGTGGCCATTGAAAATGGATATAACCGAGCCACTGCCTGAATCCCACAAACGAATAGAGCCGTCAGCATACCCAACTGCAAAAGTTTCCTTTCGGGGTGAGCGAATAATACAAGTAACTTCTGCTCGATGTCCCGTTTCGTGCCACATTGCAATCTGAAGAATGTTGACAATATGAAGAAGAGCAGAATTAAGCTGTGACATACCATTTTTCCCTTTTTTATATCCCATACGAGCACATCTTCAAGGGCTGGGACGTAGGCGAGCTTGCCATCGTAGACAGAGTTTGACGAAGCACTACATATCAGACCGAAAGCCTAATGATAGCTCAGTAATTTTCCCGTACATTTCAGTGAGACCTTGCCTGTGTAGGCCCGTGACGAAGATAACTCTGCACCATCTGAGGGTGGGAGGAAAGAGCTGACCGAAAATTTGAAGATTTTAGATACCACGTGACCTGATCGACCTTCCTCATCATTGTTCAAGTTGTCGGTGACAACTATAACAGCCTAGAATGATGATTTACCCTTCCAGTTCGGAGACTGCGACCCGCTTGCTTGCCTTCCTGAACGCATCACCAACTCCCTTCCATGCTGTTCACAATGCCGCAGTCCGCCTGGAGACCGCTGGTTTCCGAAAGGTATGGTCTTGGTAACGGTCAAACATCCAGATTCTGATTTTTATACTGTAGCTTCGGGAGCTGGACAACTGGGACAAGGAGATTAAGGCTGGTGGAAAGTACTACTTCATTCGGTATGACATGGCATCCCTGTTCCAACATCGCGGACTGAAGGCCAAATAGAAACCAGGCAGCTCTTGTCGCATTCACTCTTCCCCCACAGTGGCAATACGGAACTGGTCTTAGCATCATTGCGACCCATGTCGACAGTCCCAATCTAAGAGTACGTATCATCACCATGGCTTGGCCGCCGCGCTCACGTTCATTATCAGGTCAGGCCAGTCTCAAAGAAGGCCAAGGCCGGTTTCTTGCAAGTAGGTGTCGAGACGTATGGCGGAGGAATATGGCACTCGTGGCTAGATCGTGATCTTTCTTTGGCTGGACGCGTCGTCGTGGCTGACTCTGCCGGAAACTTCAATTCTCGATTGGTCAAGATCGACAGGCCTCTTCTCCGGATTCCAACCCTTGCTATTCATCGTGAGTAGCTTTAAATCGAGCCCGTAAATTGTTCTTGACAGAAATGTTAGTGGACCGGAATGTGAACGACGGTTTCAAATTCAATCAAGAAACAGAATTCGTTCCCATTCTTGGCCTTATCGCAAACAAGTTGAATAAATCCAAGGACCCCACAGACACACCACGCACCGAGAGCAAGGCTTCAAGCATTCAGACCAACCATCATTCAGAACTACTGTCCGTCATTGCCGGAGAACTGTCTGTCGCCCCGGAAGAGATCCATGACTTTGAATTGTATGTTATGACCGTCTTCGATGTCTTCTTCCTCCTGAATGTTGATAGATCATTGTACGACACACAACCATCAGTGCTAGGAGGCCTGGACAACGAATTCGTTTTCAGTCCACGTCTGGACAATCTATTCTCCTCGTAAGTATTGTCATCAGACTACCGTGACCATGCTGAGCGTCAATTTCCTCTAGATTTTGCGCAGTAGACGCCATGTGTGAGAGTTCCTCCAATCAGAATATACCAGATCTTGATGGTAACGTAAATTGCATCGCCCTGTTCAATCATGAAGAGATAGGCAGCGTCTCAAGGTCTGGTGCTGAGTCCAACCTCATACCCTCCCTCCTCAGTCGGCTCTCTCCTACACCAGGAGCACTAGCTTGCTCTATCGCTAAGTCATTCCTGATCTCTTGTGACATGGGTCATGCCCTACACCCCAATTTTATTTCGAAGCATGAAGAAAATCATACACCTTGTATCAACGGTGGTGTCGTTATCAAGACGAATGCCAAACAACGCTACACCTCGGATGCAGTGAGCTCGTTCCTCGTTAAGCAGCTTATCGAGAAGAAAGGTGGTAAGGTCCAAGAATACGAAGTCAGGAATGATATGTCGGTACTTCAACATTAGATACAGCGCTATATGCCTAATTTTGTTATCACACAGGTCTTGCGGATCTACGGTGGGACCTCATCTGTCCACCATTGGCATGCGCACTGTCGATATCGGCCTTGCTATGCTGTCCATGCACTCTATCAGGGAGACTGCGGGGTCTCATGACGTCCAGAATGCCATAGACTTGTTTACCTCATTCTTTGAAGGCTTCACCAAGCTAGACAGGAGTTTGACGGTGGATTGAGTTCCACACTAGCAATGTGGAGTTAAGAAAGACTGTTCACTTGGGGTTGGGCGGACAGGAATATCGCCATCAATCAATCCAGGGCAATTCAGGGCTCTGCATATACAGTAACAGTACAGATGCTCCAATACGCTGATATTAATCCTCCAAAGGTACCCCGATGGACTGTGAGCTTGATGATGTTCAATGCTCATCACCTAAAGGTATCCCCGATGCCCTGCTATCACCTCCGATGAACAAATCACTCGTGGTCAAGATGTGACATATCATCGTTTTAACTTCTTGCTGGGACCTGGCCTTGAACTTGAATCAGACAGCATACTCCGTTTCTTGGCCGTCCGTGAGTAATGTGCCAAAACCCATTCTCGTTCGGCCTCCGCCTGTTCAATTGTGCCTTGGCGGATCTCATACGCTATTCCAAATCATCAGCAAGACAAGGTTCCAGTAGAAGGTACCTAACGATACATACGCTTCATCTCAAAGCGAGGCCCGACTTCTGCCAGCTGCACCTGTCGGGGTATCTTCACAAATACATGGTGCCTGACTTTTGGTCAGATAGAATGTCCACCAAATATACGGCAATGCGCTCTCACCGAAATGATATGAAGTCGTCTTCATTGGCAAATGTCATCACACGTTTACTATCCTCCTTAGGGACTGGGAACAAATATTTTAGAGCATCTCGTACACGTTCCCCGAGTTTGGATGAGAAGTTTTCGAAAATAAGATGCGGATATTGTTCAGAGACGGTGGAGTTTTGGTATGTTGCTATATCATGTCGAAGAGCTACGTTGCTCAAGGTGAAGTAAACAGTGGGTCCATGAGGGAAATGGGATACAATCATGGCATCTAGAGACACCGTTAGTGGCAGCGTCGAACTTGTTATCGGTAAAATTCACCTGGTTTACCGCGATGCTCGTGCAATACTATTAGGTCTGTAACATCATTTGCGCGACAAGCATCGGCTAGCTCCTTGACAACGTAGTTTCCACGATTGATTCGGTGAGAATTGGGGAATATCAGCCGCATTTCCTAGTGTTCGGCATGAACATTGTCGCTACAGACAAAGCAAGGCATATGCACAAACTTTAGAAAACTGGAGGAGTTTTGATGACGGGTTCCGGGACGTCGTAATGACAATTTTTGGATCTGAGATACCGGCACGGGAATACTCATTGTCAATATGCGTAGTTGGATCTAAAGATATTTTCAGTGACAGCTATGCATATAGCCATCTCGGACACACCTGTCTGAGCCTCGTCAAATTCAAGCTCCTTGCCCAGCCTCTTTGCATCTTTTTTCAGCTCCGTGGGCAGTGACTTTCCGTTATTCAAGGCGTCTTTGAGTTGCTGTTTGCGTTCGTACGTTTGCCGCTCCTGCGCTTCTAGTGACTTTGCATAAATATATGAGCGCCGTTCTCGAATTTGACGACGAATCTAACGAAAAGATGAGCAGGAACCGAGAATTGCAATCGTCGGCACTTACCATGATGAAAACCGTCGTTGAAGAGTTTAGAAAAAAGAAGACAAAAGTTTTGGAAGTCACGTGAAAGATCAGGTCCTTTTCGGTCCGTTGCCCAAAGCTCCCGATTCTTTCCGAAGAATGAGGAAACAAGCAAGGCGCAACTTGTCTTGAGCGTCAAATCGCCTGGACAGGGGCTATACTCTGGGTCGGCTTAAGTAATTTTAGGGTGATTAGCGAGGTAACGGCGCGTCTCTCTATTGGTCGGCGTCTTCTTGTCCGAAATTCTGCAAATGCCTTATTATGATAACTTTCTCATTATTTAACATAACGAGCATTATAAAGTATTTGTTGTCGATGAAGAACTACAAAATTTTATAAGGAGTAATGTATAGAGACATGTGTTCTTTCCATGTATTTTTTATTCTCTTAACATTTACTTTTTATTATGATTTCCCCTCGACTTCGTCACATCCATCACTATCTTATCTTATCCGGGCGCTACTCCTTATCTAATCCACTATCTAAGTGCCCGGATCACTTACATCATCACGACTCATACACAGTCACACAAGGTGACTCGCAACGACGCATCTGATGAATGCAAGACCTCTTCATGACTCCTCCGCATTCCTGACCAGGACTTTTATGCATGACAACTGAAATGCCTGAAGGCAAGGTTCAGTACTTCCTTTCAGTCTGGTTAGTGCACCAGAGCTGTTTAGCTGTGATGATGTAGACTCTGATGACTTTAGGGTTTCAGGCATGGAAACTACATGTAGTATGCATTGTGTTGGAATTTGAGAGTTGAGCTGAGATGATGGCAATCCGGCATCATGCCGAACTTGCTGATTAAGGGAGAAGTATCAGGAAACTTGTAGAAGATTCTAGTAAATTAGCATTTAGTATATAAATAGGTACAGTAGTGTACATCTGCATGCATTTGCAGAGCTCAGCCAAGTGCAATACTATTGGCCTGACACTGCACATATACTAACTGGGAATGAACTGATCTTCTCATTCCCTGTTTTTTTACAACACATTGGATTCTGACTCACAGTACTTATTATTAGCATAGACCATTTTGTATATAAATAGGTGAAGCTGTGGCCTTAAGCCCCAGCTTTGGACTAAGGTTTAATCCTATACTTCTCCTTGAAGTATCTCCTGACTTCACTGTCTGATTCCTCCTCCTTTGTACACTAAGACATTAGTCTCCATATTCAGTATAGATTAGTGATGACACCATAGGTGACTGCATGAACACGAAGCAGCCTAGGTGTTTGACCTTGTCTGTCAAGTCGGTTGCTAACACTTTTCATGTTTGCTAACCATGGGCACCAGCAACTCTCTGCCAAATTCGGGCTCCAAGTGTTACTAAAAATGGACTGAAATACTTTTATGGATGCACCTACTGTGAGTCGAAGGAGCAAGATTCAGCTCTATTTTTGCTGGAACATTTTACTCAGAATAAAATTCTACACATATTCTTCAGGGTGCTCTCCTTGATTTACATCATCTTCCTTAACTTCTGTGAAAGTTATCATGATTCCACAATAGATTTTTCACTTTTGCCTCGAAGAATACATGTATTATATTTAGGAAAGACATCTCTACAATTTTTTGGAGTAACCTTCGCCCTGTGGAAGCCCGTACGGTGCATAATTTAAAGGTATAAATATGTACAAATAGTCACACCCTACCAATTTTATCAAACCTACAGTGTTTGATTGTTACGAAATACACTGTTTAAGGTGGGAATGGATGGAAGTTGTTATACAGACACTTTGGGACAATTCGGTCAAACAGATATGACAAAATATACAGTAATCCCTGTTCTCTGGGCTATGACAGAGAGTGACAGTAGCTGAAAACAAGCCATGTATATTAACAATAATAGGTAATTATCACAATGACTATTCTATATAACATTATATAACATGGAAATATGAAGCATACACTTTACAGGTCCTTGGAGAAGAGTACGGAGGGTCATAGACGAATGTGGAAGTGATTTGCCGCCGGAAGGCCCCAAAAGGAGTCTAATCAGTTCACGGTCCAGAACCGGGAGTTGCCGAACCCCACTAACCAGGATTATTAGGTCGATAAAAATGTCACTTGCCGCCTAATAGCCATTTTTAGGCCTTTTAGGCTTAATCGGACGAAAGTCTGGGATATATGCCCTAATAAAGCTTTTGCACCTTTTCCGACAATTCTGTCTGTACGGCACGTAATAGGTAATTCGAGACATAATGCGTATATTAGTTCGAATGAAGAGCACATATCACTGTGAGATTTAGGCTGTGCAAAATGCGAGCTGGCGCCGCAGCCGCAAGGCGAACTTTTTGCACCACTGAGTACTTTTCTACATCTGATCAAGGTGTATCTTATTTAATTCTTCTTGATTGAGCAGTTGCCAAAAGTTACCGAGCCAAAACAGATACAGTTCACATACAGCCCAAGTTTCTTAGTACAAAAGGGAAGAATCGGGGACCGGCAACTGCCGCTACTAGATCAGTCGTTTTTTCATTCACA
The DNA here is from genome assembly GCA_030407005.1 of Desarmillaria ectypa. Lineage (NCBI taxonomy): Eukaryota > Fungi > Basidiomycota > Agaricomycetes > Agaricales > Physalacriaceae > Desarmillaria > Desarmillaria ectypa. The sequence goes on from JAUDYN010000004.1 coordinate 2,424,414, forward strand.
GCTTCTATCAACATCCGGCTCCTTCCTCTTAATCAAGTGTCATATCTAACATCTTACCCGGAAACTACGGTCTTCGTCTCTTCGGTACCGTTCTGCGTACACGGTTCTAGTCTTGGCAGCCTCTTCGTTCAATATATGATAATGCCGGTACCATTGTCATCACGCCACAATTGCATACAACTGTATTAAATTTTACTAAGCTGGCTCTGATACGTTGACTCCTCGTGCAAGTATATGTATACCAGGCGCAAGAAACCCCAGACCAATCCCACAGCGCAATATACGCTAGTAGTCATAAGCGGCAGAAATTCCATTTTCGCCAAGGACGAATCGTCACAAGGTATGTCAGAAGAAGGTTCACAATTTTGCGTGCACGCCGTGATCATTGGGTAGAAGGAAACAAATAGCTGGAGCAGAAGGAATCCAGCGAGATATAACTTCTCGAGAATGTCAAGAATCACATAGAACAGTGATTTGGGCAACCTTAAGGACAACATGTCAGTCGGGAAACTATCTCAACAAACGAAGCTCACTCATAAACGCGACGTGATAGCGGTTGGTACACGAAAAGGAGCCATAGCGCAGAATATAACACTTCGATCAGGGACTCTAGAAGCAAGACGTCAGAACACGAAGGGATAAATACTAGCACACCCACCAGCCGGAGTAAACAAAAGAGGAAAGAGAGAAAAGATCCCTGATACGCTAGCAATCATGAACGTCCGGAAATATGCTTGTCTTTCTGCAGCAAGCAAGCTGCACCAATTTCAGTGCTTGGTGTTGGGCATTGTATCCAGTACGAACCTGAGAGGAACAAGGACTAATAGTACCGCTTTCTCGTGAACATGCCAACCAAACAAATATGAAGCGTATCCACAAAGTGTCAGCGCGGTCAAGAAGGATTTATACGTCGGATTAAACCAGAGTTTCAGTAACACTATCTGCGTCAATATCGGTCAACCCGGAGGTGATGGGGATGACGAGAATGCGAACCGATTGAAAGGCAAGCGTCAGCGTGAACGTATGGATAGGCTGAACATTGGGTATAACAGCAAAAACGGTGTCTCCAACGAGTCCTCGTGACGTGGATGCGACACCGGGTTCATTGATAACTACGTCGGCACCGACCCTTTGGGCATCTAATAGAGCTGAATTAGCAAAGGTAGTAAATGCAACACAGGAAATATTACATCGAAGTAGAACACGATCAACAAATGTGACAAGGGCCCATACGTTTGGAGCCCAATATGCGTGATTGAGTCCACGAGTGAATGGAAACAAACGGCTAAGAAGCTGTGGCAATTGCCCTATGACAAGGAAGGGTCCCAGGGACACCAAAAATACCGCAATGACCGAATTGGCCAGTGAAAGAAAGTTCTTGATTTGGATTTCCCCGGATGAAGAAAAACAAAATGATCCAAGAAGATAGACGAAATATGCTGGCTGAAAGGTATCAGCCGAAGAACATGGAGAGTAGGAATGGACGGCGCCCGTACTGCAAGATACATGTAGATGTGCTTGAAGTTTAGAAGAACAGCAAAAAGAATACCGCTAGCAAGTCTGTTTCCCTGTGCGGCCGCGCAGAATCTTAATATAAAGATGTACAAGAGAACAGCGAGAAACGAACGTTGCGGGCCATAAGAATAGACCAAAGCAAGATGCCAAACATGAATCCGTTATATTGAAAGTGCATATGATCGACTATAAGGAATCCAGGGTGGAGAAACAAGGAAGCAGATATGATTCTTTGCATCCTTGGGTCGACAGCATCTCGCACGAATCTAAGGTGTATTGACGTGAGAAGCGACTTCAAGACGGTTGGTCACGGTACCTCAATAGAGCTGCTCCAAGAACAAGTTCTGTAGCTAGTACCGTGGAGCGCTGGTATGCGATAACAGACCAAGAGTCATAATTTAAATTATGCAAGTCGACGATTTTGGAATCTATGAAAGAGGCCGGTATGGAAAGTAGTTTCTCAAAATAGGCAAAGAACGGAGGATAATCCAGTGCTAGACGGAAAAAAAAATGAAAATGACGTATGATTGCCATAGAGTTTGCATGTACTCACTCCATTCTGATGTTGTCTAGCACATGTGAATGTTATTCATGTCGAGTACAGAAAACGGCTCCGAATACGTACATCATAATACCATTGGGAGATCGGGAGAGAATGGGTGATGGCCAGCCAGTTTCTATGGACTTCAAAGTCCGTCGAACGACTATTTCGTGGGTGTTACCAGGGTTCATGGGCCGAAGCATTTCACGTACTAGGCTGGGAATAAGAGCAGCTTCAGCGCAGTCGAGAATACAAGCACATCCCACTCGGAGGGCTGCAAATGCCACCACGGAGATATGCCAGCTTCTGCGCTGTTATCTTTGGATTCTGTAGCTGAAACCATGTGTTGGGCAAGAGGCCGAATACGAGGAAATGATTGAAGAACAGTTGCCTGTCCAGTGTCCGAGTGTCAGTGGCGCCTCGACCGGACAGTGGACACGCGGCACGTAGAGCTCACGTGCATAAACTTTCGAGTCGGATCTCGGGCCGACTGACACTTGTCTCCTTGTCTGAACCGTCAACAAGTTCTTTGCTCCCAGGAACCGCAGAGCTTCACATCGACATGGAGCAAGCAGCGAATGCCAACACAAATGCCAAGATGGCTTCAAGGTGAGATTGCCTCAGGGTTTGTTGAGAGTTTGAATTTACAGAATACATTGGTAGGAGTACACTTGCGCAACTTGTTCTCTTCAGTCTGTCTCTCGGCATCCTTCCGATATCATCATACTTTCTCTCGCTGAAATATGTTTGGCATGGTACATCATGCCCATTTGGAGTATCTTCAAGGAAATTTTATCGTTTGTCTTTTTTTCAGGTAACTCAACATGGGCGGCAATCACGGCTGTTGCTGCCGCCAACATCGTTCTTGTCGCTTACATCTTCGCTTCCTTACGAGACGACATCAAACCTACAGACTCGAAAACTCCCGCTAAAGATTCTGAAACCAGGAAGGAACGCTAACTACCGTAGTATTGCCCGCGTGTACACGACAATATTGTCTAGGAGTTGGAGATGCTATGTACAATAAAACTACAATTAATTCAAGGTCTACGATCCTTCCATCCAGTGGAATTATCTTATAGAGAGCGCAGGACTTGATCCCGATGTCAGATCACTACCAAAGATCTAGACGGCATATCCCCACTGAACCACCGTTTCTCCGGTGGGGCCTGCCTATTCTGATGTTAGCGATCCAACTCAAAGGTCAACGTGAACGCAGCTGACCGAGTGGGCACTATATGAGGATGATCGTCCACCAGTCTTACGTGCTGTGGTTGCCGACGTAAATTTCGACCTCCCGATTGCCTTTGAAGCATGTGTGGATTCGCTGCTGGTTATGCGATGCGAGGGCAAATGCGATTGCTCCGTAAGAGCACTTCGATCGATTCGGATACCAGGTGGGTGGATTTGAAATGACCGGGCCAGTGGAGAAGCAGGTGGGCTTTGAAATGAGCGCACACTGGGCGAAGCAGGAGGACTGGGAAATGACCGGGCCATCGGAGAAGTAGGGGCACTATGAATATTATGGGGCGTAGGGGCACGAGCCTGAGCCCGCTCATTTATGTCCAAGCTGTGTTGAAATGCAGGAGTACGCGGTGAAGTTGGGGGTGTACTGAACGTAGGCGTCCCGGTGGGGGTGGTGTCGCTAGAGTAAGCCGGGGAAAGGGGTAAAGGAACGATCGTAGGCGTGGGTAGCAGGACAAGAGGCTTAAGATTTTTCTTTCGGATCCGGAGAGGTGGCGGTGAGGGAAATAGGGAAAGGAATGGTTCTGTCTCGTTTACATCGAGTGATTTGGAACTTGGACGGCCAATATTGGCCTCAGAGGAACTGCGCGGCAAGGATTCCTTGACGTAAGGTAGGTGAGATGTGGATCCAGTAATATGATAACGATTACGAAGAGAATGAGTGGAAGGGTCAAGAACGGCGTCGGCAATTATTCGTGTAGACCTGGATTTACCCGTGAGGGGGGTCGCGCCATTGCGCCGCATCGCCGAGGGTTTAGGTCGGGTGGACTTCTTCTCATGCGACCCCGCACCCTTGGATCCGACCTCCAGCAGAAGAGGGTCCTCATCGATGTCCTGTAAAAATCCTTTCCATACCCCATCAAGCTGGGGAAGGCGCTTATGCGCCTCTAGTGCTTCGTTGTCGGCCTCATCTGGATCTCGTTCATAAGGCCGCGATGACGAGAACGCAGAGATGAGGGGACGGGCAGGGCGCATTTTAGGAGTAGATGGGTTAGGATCTGAGGCAGTGTCGAGATTAAGACTGGGTGGTCGAGGGGGGCGTGTGGGAGGTGAAATAGTACTTTGGGACCTTTTCTTCATCAATGAACGCGGAAAGGTAGAGAAGGACGATTTGGGTGGCGAGGAATTGCGAGTGTTAGTGGCTGACAACTCCTCATTCGGGCCGGGAGCAGATGTAGTTCTCTCCCTTTTCTTCCATGAATTTCGCAAGAATGCAACGGGCTTCATGCTACAGAGCGGTGACTAGAAGAAGCGAAGGTTTAGCAGATTCCGCTGTAACAATCATGAGTATGTCATTATATAGATGGTATGTGATAACATCCTTGTGTATTGTACCTTGGATAGATCCAGACAACTCGATGTCATGAGAATGTTCTGGTCTGATGCATCGACAAGAAGCGTCCTGGGAAAAGGAAGATCAACAGAACGTAGGTGGTGGGAGTTGGAACGTATCGGGACCGGAATCGAGGAATGATTTGAAGCGAACCTAATAAGCTATACGTATGTTGGGCGGAATAGTCTCCTAAAAGATCGACGGCCCACACTGGCTTCCTGAATGGGATCCCGTTCTGTCTCTTTGATTAAATTTGAAACAGTCCTGATCTCCTATATATATTTGCCACTGATAACTTGTGAAGGAGATCAGTAGGTTTGGCAACGCCATGAAGAATGTTGACCCACTTCCTCTATAAACGTTGGCCAGTATTATACCTCGCGTCCGAAACCTAAAACGCGAAGCAGTTAGTGCCTTTGATATTCTTCACCTAGCACTAAGAGTCAATCGTGGTGTTGCTTCGACGCAGCAAATCCGATCTTCGCAACTCCGATCCTTCCTTACATGTTACAAATACTTCCTCGTCTAGAGGCTGGCTTAGGACGGCCCAAGTCCAGTACATCAGCGATTGCTCTCCTCCGAAGAGATGTCGATCAAGACATATGTCGACGGGAACGACATTCAGTATTGACGGTGGAAACGGATCAAAAGCTCGGCAATTCTACATTCTTTCAAGCTACTTTCATATCAGTATATACTAGTAAATTCGGACGACAGGGACAGGGAAACTTGCCTGCCAAGTCACGATAAAGGGTGCGAGGTAGGTATTGCTCCTTGACGCCGAGGAGCCTCTCGGCGTCTATAGCCCTACGACCATATGCACTATATCACGAGTTGAGTATATTGAAAGATGGGAGTGTGTCCTGTCACATGGATTTCCGGACCATCTCCAATTTGAGCGCTTGAGCGAGCGCGCATCTCAGAATTATCGTTGCGTAACCTTCGACGTCATCTTAACAATTGGTGGAGTATACATTCTTCATGTCAATATATGAGCTCGATACGTATCCTGAACTATTGTAGCATTAGAATTGGAACTGCAGAGATGTCACTCACTAACCTTAGACCTAAGCACTGAATTGTGCGCCTTGAAATATCGTTCGGATAAAAGGGATAACGTCACTCTGCTTCATGAGGCGTATGCCTTGCTTGGATTTCATCGCCTTTAAGATATCACGGAGTTTTTTGACCGCAGCTTCTGTTGGTAAAGGTCTGCCCTCGGCTTCCATTGCTACCAAGAATTCGTCCAAATCATAGATGATGCCAAGTGGCACAGGCTTTTCTTCTTCCTTGCTCTCGTTACTAGCTGTTTTCGTATCAGAGGAGTCGTCTTTTGCCTTGTTTTGACGCTCCACCTCAGCGTTGACCGTAAGTACATCAACCTTTAAGAAACCGTAGAAGCTGAGCCCGCGCCCTCCTAGCCAATGCATAGGGTCATTTTGCAATGCGAAGCACCATCCTTCACCTTGGAAGGCATCAAAAGATGCCTGAGGGAAGGAGGAAACATGACGTTCGCTCCATCGCTGAGTCTCTGTTCTCAGAGCCGAGCCGAATGCGACTTGAGGGAAGAGCGAACACTGATCGGGACCGGCGAAACTGGGGCGGTCCATCTCCGCATGTACAATAAGGGCGTCGGTAAGACCCTGCACAACCTTGGCGGGATTCAGAAAAGGAAGAGACGCGATAGGTATACCGCCTCCGACTCCCGCGACAGAAATGAACGAGAACGCATTCACGTAGGTAGCCCTCTTGGTGGCAGTGAGAAGGTAGGGATGGATGAGATCATGAAGATAATAGAATATCTCTGGGTCAGACTTGAACAGGGTCTGCAAGTCGACGGATTTGACAGACGTATTCAGCAGGACGAGACGTGTCAAAGCCGGACAGTCATTCAAAATGGCTTTGATGGTTGCAATGGTGACGTTGGGGTTTCCAGACAGCTCCAAAGTTTCGATATCCTTTTTGGCGGCGGATAGCACCGATACAAGCTGGTCGGTGGTTAAGGAAAATCCTGACAGATCTACTACTTTCGGGTTCTGAAGTACGACCTGGGTTAAGAGTGATACTCCTGCATCTGGGAATGGGACCTGCTTTTGAAGAACTGCCTTTATTAACGGTGCTTTTCCTGGTTGCCACACCAGATTTTCGAGGTGTGCCATGTCTCCAGCAGGGATACCTTGCTCTAGGGCGGTCCCGAGAGTCAGATCGACGAGAGAAGGGACGAGATCAGATGCTACAGAGGTGTTATGTGGCTCTCGAGAATCATCGATGTCGTTGGACTCGGAATCATCTTTATATTCGTTAGGCCATGCCTCCGCAAGCATCCGAAGAGTGACAAGGTTTTTATCGGCGAGTGCATCAACGACCTTCTGAACGGATGCCTGAATATTTCAGAATTTCAGCACCGGAAACCACATTTGCACGATGTTTCTTACGTCTTTCGGTCCATCCTCTTTTGGGTAATACGCACGGACGTATTGCTCAGCAGATAACGGTTCCATGTCAGGTACTTCTTCAGCTACCTCAAGACCGTTTACAGATACGAAGCAGTATGCCGGCTTCAGGGGATTGCTGACATCGATGACTGTGATTCCGTCGTTGTTGTCTGAAAACAATTGATCGAGCATAAGCCTCAGGAAGCATTTGTCTGAGTGAATGGATCAACTCGCCTCCTTCTGTGCTACCCATGTCAGCGTCAAGGATGGATCCCAGAAATGTGCCACGGTGAAAATAGGGATCAGCTGGATCATCCAAGTCTACGTTCCACGCTGAGCCCATCAAGAAAGAAATGTAGCTGCAAGGAAGATTCGGCAATTCTGGTTTCTCCCGCCACCGCCCATATTTGTTCTGTACTCGGCGGATTTCGTCGAGGACAATTTCTGCATTTTCCTTTTGCTCCAGAAGGGTCAAGAAACGACGGGTGGCTTTTAGAGGAAGTGTACCATAGCACCATTGGTGGTGCCACGCAGCGATACAACGACAGTAGGCTCTGGTGTCGTCCTTAGGGATGATCTTGGCTATTGCAAAAACTTGATGTCTTTGACCCATCTGAATGATAGAAGGAGACGATAGTAGATCGACGAGAAGAGGTAAGGACTGCCATCTCAGCTATATCTGAGGATGACGTCGAACAAAGAACGTTGATCGATGGTCCCTAAATAGTAATTTCCTCACGGTTATTCTTACCCACGCTCGCGGTACAATAAATGCATTTCCTGAGTTCCTTCTTGCCTGGTGCACGTTAGTCTCTCGTAGACAGGCACTACATACACTACAATGGTAGGGTTGAGGCTGTAGTGAGTATATGTAGGCAGGATTGACTCGGTAAATTCTAATTCTCGACTATAGCAAAGTCTACCCCAAGTTCCAACAGACACCCTTCAGTGACAGACAAGGACTGAGGTCAGCACTTAGTATAGCAGAAAGTAAATTTAATGGGTGGCCTAGACATTCCTGACCTCTAATAATGTCAGCCCAAAGGAAATTTGACGGAAATGGTTCGCGGAGCTGAAAACGATTCTTTGGACACGTTTCCTTCTGTTGGAAATCAGATTTTGGCGGGGAGAACTCAGTTTCTGACCGGACGGAAGCTGTATAAGGTATTTTTTTTCAGTGCCACTATGCATTTCCATCGTGCGGAAACTCAGGCATGACAGGAGTGAGAACCACTATTATCATAAAACTCGGATACACAACAATCGCTTTGTTTCATCAACGTGAAGATCGGATACATATTACAGATGCGATATCCAGTGATATGGTTTGATTAAGTTTGCCCAAGGGCCCCGACAACCTTTGTAATTTCTTCGCCATGAAGTCCAGCGCATGCTACTTTCCCAGAATCTCACTGACGCGGCTGAATAAGGTGATGGACGGGGGAAGTCAAGGACAGGATCAAGGTGCAGAGACCTGGATTTTAGCCACGATAAAAATAGCTTCGGCTGGCGTACATCCTTCGAATAGCCAGAAAATTGGACATGGCCAAGAAAAGGGTGTGGGCCCGGGATCTTTGCTCAAACTGTAACTTGGACTGCGACGTCTTCCGAGATCTTTGTAGGATAATGCCTAAACTGCTTGATCTTCCTATGTACAAGAGTTTTACACAAGCAAGAATTGACTTGTACAAATAGATGCCATTCTAGCAGTGGCCATTGTCTATGGGCGTCAAAACCGCAACTTGGAAGCAGCCGTCTTTCCAGGTGAAGAGTAAACACCAAGTCTGCGGTCAGGTTGGTCGGGGAAGGACATGATAGAGTTCCAGACCCACAACTCCGTTTCTACACTGTCTGAATAGTGAAGCCTCTTCAGCCAGCTGAGCAAAGAAATAAAGTTCCACCTGTTCTTCACTCGGGGAGCATGGTTCAATGAAAACTTCCGGGAAAGAAACGTAAAAGTGTTTCGATGTGGTGACTGCCAATGTACTCCACCTATGTCATAACGCCCCCGTAACCGAGCCTGTACTTCCATGGATACAGGGTAATAGGCAACCCTCCGTGGCCAGTGGACTTAACGTCGACAGCATTAATGATCCTGTTCTTCCTACCTGCGAGGAGAGACGCTTGAAATAGATATAAATCGGCCCTCATCAAAGTGAAGAACAAGGTACAGGTACGCATCGTACTATTGAGCGTAGATGAATCTCCACTTAGTCCAATCTGTACGCGTCATGATTCATGATTTCGGGTACCAACGAGGCTTTCTGTTTCAGTTTAGTTGGAGTGTTGATAGTCGCTCAAGATGAAGTAAAAAGTCCTTGAGCACGCAATGCAGCAGCTATTAATTGTCTTGGCTTCAGTGAGTACGCCACTAGGAAAGAATACGCAAAGACTTACCTCCGGCCTGGTCTCCGAAGCAACTCAGGCAGTCCTTCCATGTGGACATTACGGTAAAGTGTGTCGCTTTTAATTGAACGTGCACCACCTATAGGAAACCAACGTTCAACGACGCATTGAAAGGGAATACGACATACACCATACATCATTAAAAACTGGTTACTGTCGAATATCCAATAGGCGAGTTTAGTACGAGTGCAACGACGCTAAGGTGGACGACATCAACCTTGAATCACTGAGATGTGGTTGTATCTGTCGTGCCCTTTTCTCACGCTTACATTGCAGCCCCGAAAAAAGGTTTCACTCGAACATAGGTGTCTAAGTTATACCGATTTCACTAGCAGAAATTGATGTATCGTACGGAATGGCGGCCACAAAATCTACCCGGCGCCGACCGTCGATGCCTTCTCACAGATCTGATTCTCTACAGATAAAATGTTCCCATTTGTTAATGTTTCTAATGCATTGCTAAGATACTTAGTAGCATTGAACGGTGAGGGTACCAGGATGTCAGTTCACATGATAATGATGTTCTCAACCCATTCGCAGCCATTTAGTAGGGTGCAGACATTGTGGCTACTAGGACAAACTGCATTGTGCCGGTTGGACTTCCTTGAGGTAGTACATGGCGATATACATGGTGCCATCGATTGGAATCCTTCCAACGAGCACATCGTTTCCTTGTTGCCTTATGCTGCAGACGCCCGTGGCTATCGACGTAGTGCTTGGCCGAGTTTCATTTATGGTCAGACTACTGCAATGGCTTCTTGCAGTCTCTGAAGCACTGTGTCGTCTGGAATCACTGAAACACTAGCATCATTGTTATCGATGTGCCCTGTGCGTTGTCTCTAATTAACTCAAGCAAATTTTTGACCCCGGGAACTTCAACGCTTCCGGGCGTTTGCCACAGATCCTTAGTCTAAAATAATCCTTTAGTCTTGTAATGTCAGTTTTGAGGGAAAGCCTATCGTCCTCAAATATCAGCCAAGTATGATAAAGTGAGTACAAACATTTATTACGATGCAAACATCGTATTGAATTCTAATTACAGAAGCTAGCATTCGTTGTCTGTTTTCTGTCGTAATTCCCAAGCTATTCTTCTACATGGCTCATCTAAATTGGTTGCGGGTCTCTCATGTTCAGCACCGCTGGCTACGGCGTTGAGCGCTTGAATATCTACCTGCGTCCGGAATCCGCACTACGTTTGGCACTGAGTACTTACAGTATGATGTTGGGCTGTAACCTCTCCATTACAGCGACCGTGCAGTCTTCATCGGCCCACAGAAAACTTAGACCACACCTTCATTCGATACGCAGGCCTGTTTTCCCATCCCATCAACCTCGTGCGCGTCGAACTGCAAAATAAAAAGGCATCCGGGCCTGTAGTTAAATATTCAAGAGAAAAAGCAAGACGTGGCACCTATTTCGATCCAAAGGCCACCAGAAATTATAAAAACATTGAGAAGGCTCGTATAGACCAGTTCTTCCCATGGCAAGAGAGCGTTCACGACATTTTTTGTCAAGATTAAAGAGCGACACGGATGCTCCCGAAGAGCATACGTGACAACTTTGGTCGTAGTGATAAAGTAAGTATAAATGAGGTCCTGCAGCTAAGAATGTTTACGGATTGGGCCTGCTGACAGCCCTATTCAGCTGCACAAGGCGAGTCAAAGTCAGAACACGCAGTCAAAATATGTTTCAACCCCACTGAAGTACTACGACATGAGCATTACGGAGTATTTTAAAGTCTTAAAAGCGTACTTCGGTAAGGACGGAACCGAAGCAACCTGGTCATTCGTCACAGTTAGGCCAGATATATCGATGATCTGGGGGTTCATCCTCCTGCTGCAACAGATGAGATACATTATTTACACCCGTTACCCATGTCAAGTCAGGGGATCTTCCTTGCGAATTGTGCCCTTGATTGAGACAATGATGTTGTGGACAGTCGGCATATGAAACGTTCAAAATAGAGTGACGTCCCCAGAACATAAGGCTTGCTTCATGATGGAAGGCAGTATGAGACTGAAAAGCAAAGAGATTGTATTGAGATAAGCGGTAATTCTCCAGCCGCTCACCCGGATATAGCAGGGAACCCTCGCCTGTTTGCGAGGGTTATCGTTGTTCGTCTAGCTATTTATCTACACTGTACACCTAATAGAAGTAATACTACGTAGTAAACAAGGCCGAGGAGAAGAACAGGCTTCCTTGCCTGACAACCGAAGATCCCGATGCCAACTGCACTGCGATGAGCGACACTTGATACTCCAACAGATTGAAGCCGTGAGATTGAAGCCGTGTGACCTGCAGCATCGTTGAAAGCGAGTGGATTCAACTGTACTCAATTTTCATGTTTTGTTCTTGAGTCTTGAGAATTTGGAATGTACGTAGGAGTGCAGTAAGACTACCTCCAGTATCCCAGGAATGGATGTATCCCAATCACTTCCATCTTCGATTACTTCCTACATGTAGTACGCGGTACGCGTCAAAAACTTGTGAAAACCGCATTAATTGGTTTGCTGGATAAGCGGAATGGCCCTGATGTTATATCTGACACGTCCGATGTAGAAATCGGAGGCGCGACGATCTTAGCAGGTTGCTAGTTGGAGCTAGCAAAATCGTTTTCGGTTGTGGCGTCGCGAGCTGCCATGACAATTGAAGCCGACCGTCAGCCTGACGTGGTCGCCGACAATCGGAAGCAATCGGAAGACTGGAGATACACAGGCAGAAGGTCAGAAGGTTCAAACGCGAAGCGACGTCCGAAGAAGGTGCCATCTATTTTGTAGAACAGATGGTGTCGAACCCAAGTCGAACCGAAAACCCATCCGACCCATTGCTCAGGTCCAAATTGTCTTGTGCGAAATCTTTAATCGATATAATACTATGCACTTACCAAAAGTGAATGTGTGTAATTAAGTGCATGTACTATAAACAATTGACTGACGCAAAGATATGGCTGCGGAAGATATTTTAGATTATACATTAGATAACATGCACACGACGCAAAGTACTCCAGATACCATACTATACACACCGTCCCAAAATATGTCTTAACCATTTCGGTTATTGAACGTCAACCGGGACACCGTTCTTGAAAATAGGTAGCTTCGGTTCTGGCGCATCTCCAGCCCTGGCGGGGAAGACACCATGTCTGTCCGTATGTCAGAATCCATTGATTCAAGTCTGTCATTCTCAAAAATACATACCGATCGGTGACGTGAAGGTATGAACGATGGGATTCAAGCTTGACGTTGTGATATTGTGCTTTGACAAATTCGCTTCTGTCAATCCATAGTCAATACCGCCAAGCTCGACATCGGATCCTCTTCGCCGATTAGGTCTCATAGGTCCGAGCTTAGGCAACGACGTCGGACACTCGAGCGATCCATCCCATGCATTGGAAGCTGATTCCAGGGAATGAGGAGATTTCCGAGCATCTTCAACCGAAAGAGCAGAATCTCTGTTCGTTATAGTGAAGTTGGGTTTTGTGGGTGATGTAGTAAGTAGGTAAGTCCCGCTGAGCTGGTGGTTTTGCGACATCAGTGATTGCGCGTAGCTTGAACGGCTCTGATGGATATTTTCGTTGCTATCGCCTTGTTGGTGTTTTATCTCCTTTGCAGCTTCGCGTGTGGCAATTTCGCCTTCGATAGACCGGGGGAAGAAGATCTGAGAGATCCAGTTTAGTAGTTACTAAGGACGTCCTAAGACGGCTTACAACAAGAGTCAGGCCAGACGACACAATGCATCCAAAAGCCGATAAAAGTGCCAGAAGGTCTGCGAGAGGTGCATATGTAAATAATGACAGTGATTGACAGAAACTCCTCTTACCTGTGGCAAATGCGTTTTCGTTTATCTCGGTGTGTGGAGTCAGGCCGTCTGCGCCGAGAATCACGAGGGGCACTGTGAACATGTAGCGAAAGAGGACCCGAATCATCTGTTATCACTGTATCATTTTCCTGTTTTGTAACAGGTCTCCGCGCGTACATTGAGTTCATGAAATTTCGTGAGACGAAGAACTGTCGAGTTATCGACGCCCTCTTGCTTCTGAAAGATAGTCAGCTCAATACTGTGCAGTATACGACCATAGTACTTGCCAGAGTGCTCAGAAACGACTTGAACGACCATCTACGACGGTTCAGTCCCTAGCGAAGACATGATTTCGTACATGACGCACAGAATTGGCGAAAACCAAATGGTCAGAGATAGGCTTCCTATTCCTCCGGACAAAAAAGTATACGATTCACTCTTAATTCATAAGACCAGTAAGCTTGCCCTATGGTTACGATGGAGAGCGTACCCTGAGACCATCATTTCTTGTGAGTATAGTCACCAGGGGCATGTACGTTACAGCAGTAACAGATCCAATGGCCCAAGTTTTGAAATACAGGCTGCGGAACCAGTCTTGTTGTCCTGACCTCGCGTTGAGAAGGAAAAGCCAAAAGCATAGCTCTATCACCATTGAAAGTATTCATTGAGATAGTTGAAGCGGTGATACAGGCACATACCTTCTAAATGGGTCACCCTGTTTGAAGCGGAACAGTTTCAGGACAGTGTAGCTGATGGGAGGTTTACGCACATTTCTAACGACCACCCGATTGAGAACATGAGCATAAGCGGGAAGATCGAGTTTCTAGCCTGTTCGCTCCATAGCTGGAATGGCTTGGGGATAACTATAAGATAGCGTACGTCAATCATCAGACTGTTCGGACGCGACAGACGAATTTAAAACGTACCACCGTGAGTAGGATGTAAAATGTATCCCTCTTGGTATTTGATGATCGTGAAGCCAGTGGCAAATATGAGTATCAATGGTACACTCATTAGGTAGGTGTACTATTGGAGGTTGGTGAGTCCATCCGATAGGAAGGAAAGACGGCACGCACTGTCATGACACGCTTGAATGCTCCAGAGTAAGGACCGCTATTCCACCTAGTCAAAATCAACGTCGTTTAGAGAGGAACTCTTGGGAGGCAGACGCAGACAGACTTGAGGCATTTGAATCTGTCAAAGGACCATAGATGATATAGCAAAAACGAGAACAGCTACGCTGACAGTCAGTGGAGCTATACGAAAGGTATCAACCCCGCTCACGATGAAGGAGCAAAGAGACCAGACTAAGAACGTCGTAGGGGATGTATGTGACATAAGTCGTCAGTCAAGAGCAACTCAAGCCGGCGAGGACGATAAATAGACTTGGGCGCAGGAAGATCGATAGAGGCGTGTCAGGAAGAAATGGAAGTATCACACGCGTCGGTATATATACTTGAGTGATGGCCTCACATGATGATGGCCCGATGAAAAGTGAGGCCTAGCGGCAGAAGGGGACATCTTGTGCTGTCCCTTCACCAGTTGATATCACAGCACATGGTGCACCGTGCAATATACTCAAAATATGCTGATGGGGCCGGAAATGGCGCTGCCGGATACTAAGAATACCAAAGCCTTCCAAGAAAGCTAAATATTGTTCTCAGAGACGATTCTCTGGTGATTCAAAGATGCAGCGGGCGCTCCGTGGGCGAATCGATGAAAGAGGTGTAACCGGCAGCTCGGGCCGAAACTGAATCCATCCTTACAATCAAACATGTGCACATTCAAATTTCTAGTTGTGCAGATTTCCGGACTGGGGCGTTTACTCTTTGACTGCATTGCATCCCATCATCGGTGAAGAACCACCAGGATCCGTCTGTTCCATATCCTTCCATGACCTCTAACAGACCTACCGCGGCGGACAAAGACGAACTTCTTCTTTCATGCCGATATGGTGATATTGAAGACGTTCAACTGTTCGCAGACAAGCACGGCGTCGAAACGCTCTCGGGAATCAGAGATGATAATGGCAATACGGTTCTACACATGACATGTGGGAATGGGCATGCGGGTGAAGCATCACTTTCCCTGTTCCGACCTCATCTTTACCGCATTCGCAGACCTCCTGGATTACCTCCTTCCGATCATACCTCCGTCACTGCTCTCCGAAAAAAACGCGGCGCAGTCAACGCCACTACACTGGGCCGCTCTCAATTCTCATCTTGCTTGCGCACAGAAGCTTGTTCAATTTCCAGGTGGTCCAGGCGTTGATCTCATTGACATAAAAAATGCGGCTGGGCATTCGCCCTTGGCAGAGGCGGAATTTGCTGGATGGGACGAAGGGGCCAAGTGGTTCGTTGAGGTAATGAACCTCGAGGCCGAGGTCGATCCAAATGATGAAGAGGCAGAGCCGGCCCTTGACAAGATTGATGTCACTATTGAAGATGCTGATGGTCAATTAGCAACTATGACTATTGATGCAGGGGCTAAGAATCCTCCATCATGATAGCACTCGTCGTCATATCTCATAGGTGGCGCTTTATCCTCACTTCTAACACAAGTATCTTCTAACATACATACTTCTAGAGTCAAAGCGCTGCTGTGCGTTGATCTTGGTGATTAGTTATATGCTGTATCTTCCTCCGGGATGAGAGCATCGCTTCCGTGTAAATCAGTAGCCTTCAAGAGCGAATTCCCGGAAACTGAGGCACCACATATCTCACAATACCGTCGTACTACAGCAGATGAAATTCAATTTTTGTGTTTTCATACTTGGATGCAGTTGAGTCAACGGACGATGTCGCTAAGGTACAATAGCTGAGGCTTGGTACTTTACTTGATTGTTCCGTGGGCTGTGTTTTGGCCCCATCTTATCATTTATGATTCAGAATGCCTTGGATTCAGATTTGAAACGTGGATTCGTACGAGCTTAGTGCAAGCAGTGGCTGCCGCCCGAACTTTGGCGTGCTTAACCGCTAGACTATATTTGCACACTCTTGATCCGCTCATGTTCAATTCCTCACACAATCCAAACATTTTGCGACAAACTAGAAGTAAGCATTATAAGTAGATCCAGTGGCAAGATTAGTGAACATTGACTTGTCTTGTTCCTAACTTGTAGCCGTGAAATGTGAATCGTCCGCAACATCTGCGACAATTCTCTAACAATTCTAAAGATCTTTCTAAGATGTTCCATGAGTAGAAATCGGTATCAAGAAACCAGAGAGAACATGGAAGCAGTGGGAGGATGGTTCCAAGTCTTTGAATGAGACATACCTCGACCACGTCGAGGAATGGTTTCGCGCTGGCGCGCTGAGGAATGTTAAAGTGGTGAACTATAAGCCGCCACAGGTGAGTGTCAAAGGCATAGCTGTATTTGCGGGAAAGGGTAAGACAAAAGACTAAGGAGCGTATCTTAAGCAACGGAAGTGCCTCGACATCGATGCCGATGGGGAGTAGATCATGACTAATGGACCTAGCGACCAAGAGCGAGAGGGTGCGGAAATGAACGCTGACACAGAAGAAAAAACTCACATTGAAGCCACTGAACGGAAGGGCTTTAGTAAACGTGCCGTTCACTGGTTACAAACGACGGTCAAAGGAAAGCAGGTCATGGATCCAAAAGTTCACAATTCGCAGCCGCCTTGAGGATAGCGTACGCGGTAACTTCTTTAAGATTTGGTGACTCGTTGGATTGAAGAATGTACTAGGAACTTCGCGAGCTTGAGTTTTGTCTTACTGGTATCCAGAGAACTGGTAATCACGCTAACTGGAACGGGGTGAACGGTTTTGGAAGAACAATGGTTGAATGTTGATATCATCGTTGATAAGGCGCTCGGGGCGACGATGTGGATTGCGGTCAAACGGTTTAGTACAATGGAAGACGCTTCAAAACTGTTGGGCTCCAAAGCTGTGTCTATCGTCGAGCATTGAGAGGAGCATGTGGAGTCATAAAAGAAATGTTGGCTAGCACAACGTCTTCCAAACTTTGCTTCCGGCTGTCATACAGCCCCACCGGAGACGAAGAATTTCTTGAGCGGAGCATGGATGTTCAGGGTCGACTGAATAACAAAAATTGGTGATCCGATGAGGGTGGGATATATTTTTGAAGATTTTGGGGTAGCAGCTGTAGCTCGAATAGATAGAAACACAACATCAGCACAACATCATGGTGCAGCGGAGAATAGATGCGACCGAGGGGAAAAGAGCGGATCACAGCCACATACCAATCATGGTGCAGCGGGAGCGAGCTTGTAAATATCAATGGGGGGCATTCTCAGTTCCAAATCAGATCCTTCAAAGCAATCGACTTCATACACACATCGAAGGACAGACGTAAAACTTGACTAGGGCTACAAATTCCTGTGAGCAAGGAGATAACAGACACCATCATTTTTTGGATATGTGCACCACTACACAAAAAATAAATATCATGACATGATCAGTAGATATAACTCACCGTCTTCGTCCTCTAACACATGATCAAGCCCAACTTTCTGGCCCCGAGAGTGCTTAGCACTGGCGCCCCATACGACAGCACTACGGGGATAATGTTAGTACAAGCAATTTTGAACGAACGATCGAAGCATACTATTTCATCTGCTTAGCAATCTCCTTGTGTATCGAATTGCAGAAGTCTCCGACTGTACATTTTCCTCGTCGAAGTACGACAGGTGAAGAGTAGTCGGGGGACAGACCCCGTGGTTTGGTATACACTCGAACCAAGTTAAGTGTTTCCCACATTTTCTCAACAAGTTCGTCGATATTCATCCATTCTCGAGACGATATGGGAACTGAGTTCGGAATTTTGTACCTGGATAAATCGTGAGTACCCGGTCGGCCGCTCATAGACAGTTCATTCTTACAGCAAGTCAAGCTCCTCGATGGATATTGCATCGATCTTGACAATGTTAGGATTAGAGAGTTATAACTGTTACCAGCTCACCTTGTTCAGGACCTGGATTTCTGAATTACTCTTCATGATTATGTGAGAGAATTTCAAGATACTCACATATAAAGCAGGTATGTACACTCTAACGTGGAGATGATCTACAAAACGTGAGGCGATCAATGAGCCACGGACCTGTTGCCTTCAATGACGTCCACCAAATCGTCTGCTGTAGCGCCCGGTTCTCGGATGGCAATATCAGCGTTGTTGATTTTGTATTCACTGAGTATCGCCTTGATTTCGTCGTGATCGATGTCAGTTAAAGGAACGGTGTTTGTGATGGCAATCCCGCCCTTTTCCTTTTTACGGACAAGGATAGCAGGCGGCCGTTTATTTAATCGGATCCCAAACCCTTCCAGTTCAGATTCGATAAGCTTCTTATCACCGAGAGGCTTTAGCACGTCGAGAACGATAAATATGAGGTTGCATGTGCGCGCGACTGGGACGGAGCGCACTTAGCAGAAGATCTGATTGGATGTCGGAGGCCATACCAGCAATGACTGTAGAAGGGTTGGAATCGAGTTGCACGAGGTCAAATGCCAAAGCTCACCTTGTCGACCTCGTCCACGTCCATCATTCGCTCCTTCGATAATACCAGCTGATTCGCTGTGTTCAGCCACGGCATATATACGTGCATCGGACCACTCACGCAGATCCAATATTTGAATGGGGGCACCATGCACCTTGACAGTCCCCGGAACAGTGGTCAGCGTCGTGAAATCAATAGCAGAGACTTCGGAGTGTGTCCCCGTGAGCTTGGACATCAGTGTCGACTAGAAGAGATATTAATTAGAAAGCAATGCTACATCCGGGCACGCATACCTTTCCCACAGAAGGAAAACCGACGAAACCAACAGAAGCTATACCCGTCCTGTATACAGTCAGTCTGCAGCAATTGTTATCAGGGAATGGAGTATACCGTGCCACATCGAAGCCTACTCCACCTCCGCCGCCTCCACCGCCTGGAGGAGCAATGAGTTCTCGCCGTAGTTTCGCGAGCTTGGCCTTTAGCTGCCCAAGATGGTAGCTAGTGGCCTTGTTTTTTTGGGCTGAAATGGAGTATTAGGGAAGAAATATCAAAAAACGCCTATAACCCACTTTTGGCCTAAACGAGCATGTCGGTGAAAATTGTTTGATTATCATGTCAAACATACCATCTCATCTTCGACTTCCTATGCATTGTTAGTCGTGCACGGTGGACAGAAACGACGACGTACTTTTATTTTTTGAACGGTTGTCATTGTGCTCTAGGGAAATGACTCGGCGTTTGCCGAACCCTCGACCAAAGGGGTGACAACGAAGAGGACAACCACTTTCCTGACCATCAATCACTCGTTTAGCCCGTCCAGTTTTGCTGCCAGTCTCGTCCCTCCATTCTTTTTGTTGCTCGTTATCGTCGCTCTCTGCCAGGGTTGAGAGTCGACTGGTTCGCTCTCGCCTCACCGATATCCTTATTTGAGACGGCACCTCGCAATTGACTACCCAACGCTCTCCAATAACATCCTGTTTTCCTCGTCGCCCTTTACTTCCCGTTCTCAAGACATAAAATGTGCTGTAGTGGTCCAAAATGGAAACGGGAGGTCGTGCCCGACCACAAGGTGCATCGCCTTCCGCCATCTCCATCCGGCATCTGACACTGTTTAGTTTGATTTCGTCGATACTCGGGAGTTCACAGATAATGGCTTCATCATGCGCGCAAAGTACGTCATGTGTCTCATGATTTTATTTGTTCAGTATTCATCAGTGTACAGGTACCTATGGCTCTACATCATCGTCCTGAAGTCGTTCCTCGTCTACGTCTCTGATATCTTTACCGCCGTCACTATGCTGACCACGTCCAGCTGGTCCAACGAAATTTTCAATACTTGCGAGAACATAGGCTGTGTCACCATTCCTTTCAACACCGGAAAGTGGCTCTTTGTTGGTTGCATCATATTTTCCTTCCTTCTGGTGAGCCTGTGCCTCTTCCTGTTCTACTTGCATTGCCTCACGTACGGAGTGCAGCTGGGTTATGAGGCCCGTAAGGCCAAAAAGATTATCAACAGTCGGGACATTTCATACGCTTTCACCAACGTCATGGCCAACAACTACTATTCCCTGCGTTCGTCCTACTGTCCTTGATATGTTGGCTGGTCCCTCATATTGACCATCATCTGCAGGATCATACGACCATTTCTGCTTTTTTGATCATATCAGCAACTCCACCAAGACGAGTGATGATTTTGCCTTCTTTGTTTTCTTTACCTTCAAGAGTGCGCACCTCTCATCGCTTTCCTGTGGCTGTTGCTTACTGGTTGATTAGGTTGGAAACGTGTTCTGTTGGCTGATGGACCACGTCAGACCATTAATGCGCTGACGCTCTATGCCATCTACCTCGCTCACCAAGACAAAGGTGAATGGTATAATGTCTCGAAATACTTCACCGGCAACAGTGTATCGACTTCTATTTTGACCGTCACGACCTTTTTCACCGTCGTCGTCTTTGCCGGCTCCTTGTTGCTCTTGATTGTTGCCGGATTGTGCTACATTCCTCTGCTCTGCCATATCCGTGGTAATCTCAAGGTAAGTGGTATTATCGCTTGGATTGTTAAGTAAGGCTGATGCATTCCCTGCAGGAATACTGCTGTCACAAAGTCGACAAGGTATGTTATCACGTCGAATTTTGTTATGCACACGAGTTGATATGCTGTGCAGCGTATCACCACCGTCATCAAGCGCAGACAGAAGCAGCGTTTGGTAGAGGCAGCCAAGAATGCCAAACTAGAAGCTATGGGCGACTACTCTCACCTCAAGAACAAGAAAGGCGAAGTCGTTGGAGCGCCTTTACCCCAGCCAACCCTTCCTAATCTCTCCGTCGATGACGTACTCGACGACGCTTCTTCCCTTCGCACTCGCGGACCAGCAAGTACCTATACCCAAGACTACTACTACTACAATTCTGACAAGGGTGATTACCCTCCACCAATGCCCGCCTTCAATCCCGCGACAGCACACCAAAATGGTTCCTATCTCAATTACAATCAATCACAAGGCAGTCGCGATGATTCACTCTATAACTACCCACCTCCTCAACAAGGGATATACGACGATGACAACGACAGTACAGCCCATCTAGCGACCTCTGCTGCGCCATTTGGTCAGCAGTCCCAGATATCCATAGACCGCCTTGGAACTGCGCCTCCGCCAAATCCATATGGTTCAGTGCCTGGGAATTATGATCCCCATGACGTCTATCAAGGGCGCGCTGTTCCAAGTCCAGACAACTCACGGCGGCTCTCTCCCCCTCAGCAGTCTCGTGGGCCAGCCTACGATGATGCTCAAGACTATCCGCCACCGCAGGGAATGCATCAGCAGCACTCCTCACAGCAGAATAATCCATACGGGCAGAATGATCCATATGGTGTGTATTACAATCAGCGGGGGCACTACGGTGAGGATTCAAGGGGTGGCCCGGGTGGGGGCACTGGATATGCAGTATAGTAGTATTCTACTTTTTTACAGTTAATCTTCATCTCATTTTCCTGCCTTGGTTCGTTTATTTTGAGTCAGAGCTTGTGTTGCTACATGTACAACAGTTGGACGCATATCGTACTATCAGAATAGATTTCTATACGGGTTAACAAATACAGATATCGATATAAGAAAGGGTGTCGCATGTACATATACTGAGGGGTGTGAAGGGTATATGACATGAGAAATAATCAACTAAGTTTCTCCCAGGCAATGATGAAGATGAGAAGTATGAGGACACCAATAATGGCACCGGTTACAACTCGCTGTTGATACATCCTGGAATCAGAAGACACTGATGAGTGTTGGTCGTTGCGAATACAAAGGACCCAAGAAGTGCTACCTTCTAATCATGCCCTTCAGAGTCTTAGAAGCACGGTCAATAGAGCTGTCAGCCCGTTGAAGCTACAGCATCTTCAGATGTCTCGCCAAAATAAAGCATAGTGACGACACGCACAACATTCCTCGAGTTTTCAATCTGCTCCCTTTGTGAGCGTAGATTCATCAGAATATCGGCTCCTTGCTCTTCCGTCTCCAACGCGATCCTGTGGGAGTCTTGCAGTCGTTTCGTTCCGTCATCGAGGAGTGCTGTACCAGCCAACAGTCGTGTACGGTCGCTGACGCCATATGGTTCGTCTGACGAAGTAAACCCGGAGGATCCTAATAGTAAGGTGGTGCGAGCGAGTTGGGAGTTGAGGTCCTTGAGGAGTTTCTTGTACCGCGACAGCTCTGCTTTGGCGTCTCGCATACGATTTTGGTACTGAGCTCGTATAGATTGGGGGATTCCTTGTATTTCAATGTCCATTTGAGATACCTAGACTGATATCAGTATTGCGAAGGACACAGAACGGTGCTTAAACAGACCATTTCATCGGCTTCGTCTAGCTCCATTCCCGCTCTCCGTAGGGTAGCCTTACGCTGCTCTTACCAGGACATGATTGAATCGACATCAAGGCAAACTTCCATGGGCCTTACCTGCACTTTCACTCTTGTCATCGCCTTCGAGTTTGGGCCGTAGTGCGTCGATGAGTTGCTTGTAGTCCTGCTCGTAAGAGTCGAATAGCAGGGTCGGTGAGTTGTCCATGATGGAAGAGCGAAGGCAAGCTGCGGGCGTGGCAAGCATCAATTCATGACGCGTGTCCTTTTTCGGCATTTGTCTCTCAACGACCATGGTCAACTCAGCGTGAGCCTTCGTTACTGCCCCTGCTGGCTGTTCTTTCTCATGACATTGCAGGGGATTGCTGTACTTGGACCCCCAGATACGGGACTGGGTCCTGTTTCCTATCACTCTAGTCATGGTATGCGTTCTTCTGTCGCCAATGTCGTGTACTATATAGTCACTTCCAGATCCTAGTGGGCATCCTACGGCATTATGTGGTGCTGCTCCTCCAGTCTCCACCCAAAAAGCTTGCCCGCGCTGCCGTTCGGGAACAGTGCGTATCCTGGTCCTTGTCGGTGTGCATATGTTCACTGGTCAGCTTCCAGACGAGCCCTAGCTCGCTCTCAAATCCTTCGTGCTACATCGGCATATTCGCCAATACCACCCGTGTTTTATCAGTCGATTTCTAAACATCTTTCGGAAGCGTTCGAGGCAGGTGTATATCTCAAGGATGGGCCTACGAAGGAGGGCGAAGCGCCCAGTTCATCTCCGAACCCGATAACCGACCCCGCTGCTATGGATGGTATGATGGCTGGTATGAAGACGCAGATGGTGATGATGGTTCCACAGATGGTGATCATGGGATGGATCAATTTTTTCTTCCAAGGCTTTGTTCTCAGTATGTATGCTGATTATTTGGTTTCGTACATTTAACTAATTTTCCTTTCAGTCAAGCTACCTTTCCCTTTGACCCTTGGATTCAAATCGATGCTTCAGCGAGGAATAGAAACTCCTGATATGGACGTTCGATGGGTGTCTTCGTTGTCGTGGTACTTTTTGAACTTTTTTGGGCTGAATGGGCTCTACCGGATTCTACTTGGTGGCGACAATGGTGAGTCCTATGGATGTGTGTCTTTATGGCTAGTTACTCATGGAAGATAATAGCTGCTCAAGATGCTTCTCAAACCATGATGGCTTCTCCCTTCGCCGCGGCAGGTGCTGGTCAACCAGGCCAGCCACAGGATTTCAATAAATTGTTCAAAGCGGAAAAGGATAATATTGCATTCTCGAGTGGTCTATATTCCTGGGTCGGGGACGATGTAGAAGATAGAGTACTGAGAAAGTACGGAAAACTTTGAATTTATCTTTATTTCTTTCTCAGGGGCGTTGCCGAATTTGCCGAAGCACTTTGGTCCGGCCGCGCACATGCGTGCAAGCTTGCTTCAGGCCTGCGAGTTACCCTTTTGAAAGCCGAAGAATGGTTGAATTCTGAGCCTCATGCATCGTGGCACGGGTCACCGGAATACAATAAAGGGCAGCTAAAGCACCGTGGGTAGCCCAATGTCCTCTGCCAACGGTCTTGTCTGCTTCACCAACTGTCTCCTCCCGCAAGAGGATGGGACTCTGATTCAAAAAGACCTATGGATTGATCAAGTACGGGGTGTCATTTTGGATGCTCAGGTGGGTGTCATTTTGTCCTTGTCCTTGCGTGTTTATATATTCGCATTATAGCGGACCTTTTATTTCAGAAAAGAAAGGCCCGAGAAAGTCATAGACCTGGGCGGAAACATTCTCAGGTAGCCTTCGTGAACAATAACTCTGCAGATTGCTGATTACCCCGCAGTCCTGGTCTCATTGACATCCAAATCAACGGAGCCTATGGTTTTGATTTCTCAGTATTCGACGGCGATGAGCAGGCCTACAAAGACGGCCTAGCCTCCGTCGCAGAGAAGATCGTCGAAACAGGGGTCACTTCGTAGGTGTTCTAATGCCCTCAATAGACCTCCGCTAATACCTCAGCAGGCTCGTCCCTACTATTATTGTACGCCCTTTTCTCCATCAGGCTGTCCAGGCTCATCTAGGATCAGACCCAAGAAAGGTCGCTCTATCCCACCTTGCTCCGTCTGCTTCGGCCGTACAGTTCTCCCACGTCGGCGAACCTGCTAGGATGGCATGCAGAGGGCCCGTTTATCGACATGGCGAAGCGCGGTGCGCACGCCCCGTCCTTCCTCCAGTCAGCCAAGGATGGCTTCCGGTCTTTTGAGGAGCTGTACGGCGCGACCAACGTGGCAGACAGTGAGGATTGGCTCATGGCTGATTCTGTAGGCGTCCGTATCATCACTGCTGCTCCTGAGATCGAAGGCGTTATGCAGGCGGTGTCCGAGCTCAACAAGCGAGGCATCGTATATTCCATAGGACATAGGTTCGTTGATTTCCGTAGTTGGTTGACTATCTGATCTCTGACATACTTTATTCTAGTATCGCTACTTCGGATATCGCGACTGCTGCTGTACGAAATGGAGCGAGACTTATCACCCATCTCTTTAATGCAATGCCGCAGTTGCACCACCGGGACCCGTCCATTATTGGCCTTCTGGGGGCGTCTCCTCATCTGGCCTCGCCCTTTTCTCCCATAACTGGACAGCCTTATTCTTCCATACAGGCGCCAGTGCCGGAGCGAACCCATTCCCTTAAGCTGAGTGTACAGGTAACTGGCTCGGAGGCCTTTGATGATGTCGTCACCCCTCCCCAAACGCCTCTGTTCGCCCGATACCGTGACAAGAAATCTCCGTCCAAGACCGGCGAGAACCAGGACTTCACGAGGCCGTTTTACGAGCTGATTGTTGATGGAATTCATTCCCATCCCAACTCTGTTAGGGTGAGATCAATGTAGTCTCATGTCTTCTGTGACTGATGTGGCGGGTGCAGTTGGCTTACTCTGCATATCCGGAAGGCTGTATCCTCATCACGGATGGTGAGAAGTTGCGTCCTTTGCTTTCGGGTGTGGGTCTAATTGATCTCATAGCTATGAAGATTCTGGATCCCCATCTCCATGATGGGGTGCACGAGTGGCGCGACGGTAAGCGCTTTGTGAAGGAAGGAGATAAGCTGTACCTAGAAGGAACGAACACGCTCGCCGGGAGGTGTGTGCTATTTGCAGGGATTTTACCTCTGATTCTGATCATCGCCAGTGTCGTGACTCTGGATAAGTGCGTCCGAAACTTTACTCGGTTCACAGGATGCGATATGGGGCAAGCCATCAAATGTGCAACTGTGAATCCGGCCAAGTGAGTCGGAGTCGGAGTATCGCCTTGAAGTAATTTGAGCTGATGCTCTTTTAGGTGTTTGGGCATCGAAGACAGAAAGGGAACGCTGCGACCGGGAGCTGACGCGGATCTTGTGGTGTTGGATAAACAAGGATATGTGCACAGTACGTGGGTGAAAGGAAGGGAAGTGTGGAGGAGGATTGCCTGATCAGTAATCTGTATGTATTGGATAGATTCTATAGATATGAAATCGAGTTTTGTTAGGATACAGCTAAATTCGCATTGGCATAAGTAACATGGATAACACTTATTCGTTCACTAGGTCCGACACATGAAAAAAATACAGCTAGATGACAGTCAGGAAGGATTAGAGTCGTGTGCTAGGGTACTTACGATAGAGACGCAATCAAATGTGTTACACCAATCCATCGTACAGTGATAATGCCTGTGGGCTCGAGATAAAATGCTAACACGAGATCGATGATAGGAACGTACCTGCACGATCGTAGGATCCTGCTTGCTACCCTCTACAAACTCGTCATAGGTTAGTTTGGCGTCCTTGTCCCGGTCCATATTACGGAAGATCTTGTCGACCCGCTGCAAGCATTGGATTAATGCCAAGAGACAGTGGGGAGAGGGATGGACCTGCCTTTTCTGGGGTATCTTCGTCAGAGGGTAGTTTGACCATCTCGCCAGTCATTTTGTATATAGACTGGACGATCTGAAGCATTTCGTCGTATGTTATGAAGCCGTCTTTATCAAGATCGTAGAGCTGGAAGGCCCCTGCGGCGCGTGTGGGTGAGAGATGGAAGGCGATGGAGGGAGGAGAGACGTACATTTGAGTTTCTCGTCTAGTCTACCACGGCTGGTTACGCTGAGGGCACATATAAACTCTTTGAAATCGATGGTACCGTTCTTGTTTTCGTCGAAAACGTTGAAGACGTAGTCGGCGAATTCTGCGGGGTCGCCAAAAGGAAAGAATTGTTTATATATACGGCTGAACTCGGATTTGTCTAGCTGTCCTGAAGGGCAATCTTTGCGAAAGCCCTTGTACCTGGACGGGTAAGGATAAGATAGTAGATGGTGATCGGACTTGTTACCATTGCTGGAGCTCCTTCTTATCGACTGAAAAGATAACTGAGTAAGACGGTGACTGGGAAAGAGGGACATACAATATGTATTCTTCTGAAGATCTTGTAGCTGTTCCGGTGTGAGCTTTGACTGAGATTTGCCCATGACGGTAAGTTGTTAAGGAGATAATAGCACGTGGTTGTCGAAGGCGATGGGCGGTGCCGACGAATTTTATAGTTGTTGAATGAGAACGTCGATGATATCGTCGTGTGTGGGATCAGAAGAGACCACATGCCGGGTTCTTCTTCAGAGTTCTTCAGCCTCTACCGCCCCCATTTAGCCATCTACCTTTCTAACTCTCACTTATGTGTTATGCTTATGGTTCCATCGACCAGGCCATTAGTACCTGTCCAATGTGCAAGGTCTTTCCCCATCCTACTAGGTCAATATATGCCGTTACTACCTAACCTCAATTCACTCATTTATTTCTAGGTGTCCTCATGTTCGTGAGGTCTGTCGTAATCGTGCCTCTCATCCTCGTTTTGATGTCTACTTCCTAAAGAATGCTGAAGGTACGCTTCACTCGCCGCCGCCACATCATGTATAACACTCATCGCGCATATAGTCGACTCATTTAATGGCTGTGGTTACTGCAAAGTATGTATCTCTTCTTGCTTTACTTACTCCCTGCTTACTTTCATCAAGTGGGCTCGCACCAATCCACCTCAAAAGGCTGCAGGTTATTTTAATCCAGGGTGGCCTGGTTGCTGTAGGCCCCCTGCTGCCTCTGAGCAGCGCATGATCCAGGCTGCAGACTGGCGATCCGTCAGCATCATCCACCATATTCCTATTCCTCCCGATATCAAGTCCACCCTCGACGGCCTTACAGCACCTCGTCCAGGCGGGAGCCCGGCAGCCTCGTCCAGGGGTCCTCCAGGCTCAAAGCCCCCAGGCCCGGATAGAAAGAACAGTGGCAGCGGCAGCAGCAACGGGAGCCCACCATCCAAGACTGCAACCATGCCTCCCAAGTCCCCTGCCATTTCCATTCCCTCAAAGTCGCGAGGCAGCCCTAAACAGGGTACTACTTCTTTATCAAACAGCCTTTCCCGCAGCACGGGTGCTAATCTTCTATCGTCACCCCCAACGGAACGTCGTCAATCCATTAACGACGGCCCGGACAAGCCTGCAACCCCTCCATCTAATACTTCTTCTCCCAGTCGTAAAGTCATTGATCTCGACGGGACCACCACTCCCCGTCGCAACTCTACCGCGACCCGCCTACCCATACCAGCTGCAGTCAAAATCACTAGCGTGAATCGCTCCCCTCCCAATCAATCACTAGAACGGCGTCGAACTTTAGTTCCGCCGCCCAGCATCCCTCCTTCCAAGCCTTCGCTGTCACGGCCTGCTGATCTATCCCCGTCGCCGTCAATTTCACTCCCACGCCCCGGTAAAAAAGATGAAGATAGCGTATCCAATACCTCGGGAAGTAGCGGGTCCATGAGCGATAGTACCGTAACCTCGGATGGCGGTTTCACTGACTATCTCTCTGACGAGTCTGAAGCCGAATTGCAGAGACAGGCAGAAGCTCGGGCAGCCCTCGTTGCCCAGAACCAGGCGGAAGAACTCGAATTTAAAGCTGCCCGGTTACAGCTGACTCATGTCGACCTACGTCCGCCCAAGTCCTGGGATGCGACAAATACCGTCGGGAGTGGACCGCGTTTGGCTTCACGTTCGACCGTGTCGGTTGTTGCGAGTGGTGGGAGTAATCGAAGTTGATAAATGGGTTTAAAAAAGGGAAGAACTCGGGGACAATATTTGGAACAACCGTCTATGTATATTTCTTTTCTTTTCTGGTTCTATGCGCCAATGTAGTACATGCCAATTAACGTCGTATTTGTGCCTGAAAGCACGTGACTTGAACGCCAGAAACGGACAGGTAGTGTGACTGGAGCTCGTGGCCTCGCTTACCCTCATTCATGAATCTTGCCCGCCATTCCATATCTGCGACTGCTCCAATACACATATTTGACGCTAGGTTCGACACAGACTGTGACATATTTACTGCCACTACTCCTGCTGGCTTTGCCGTGTATCACACCTGGCCATTGACCCTCCTCCGCAAGCGCGGTACGTAGCCTCGACTCCGTGCTCAAGAACTAACCGATGGACGTTACACAGAGCTTACTGGAGGTACATTGTCTGCTGTTATTCCCCTCCATACCTCGTCCCTTTTATTTCTTCTTGGTGGTGGTCGAAGTCCGCTCTACCCTCCAAACAAAGTCGTGCTCTGGGATGATGCTATCGGATGCGAAGTAGCCGAGCTCGAGTTTAGAGAAAGGGTCAGAGGGCTTGCTTGCAGACGTGGATGGCTTTCAGTGGCACTCCGTCGCAGAGTAGTCGTGTTTGAGGTTGGCGAGCGTGTGACACGATATGGCGAATGGGACACTTGCGATAATCCCAAAGGTCTGTTTCTTTCTGTGAGCTTTGATTAAGTCATGCTCAAGCAATATTTGTCAGGCCTAGTAACTCTCGCGACTGCTGCATATTCGACGCTACTTGCAATTCCAGGCCGTCAGATGGGCCATGTGCAGCTTGTGCACCTTCCACCTTGTGTTCCTCCCAAGCCCAAAGGTCCACCTTCGGATGTTCCTCCGAAACCGCCACCGCCTCCAACAAAGCATCCAGTTTCTATTATTGCGGCGCATACAGGTGCTCTTACGACTCTGACACTACCTCCATCCGGTCGATTACTCGCGACGACGTCATCCCGCGGCACTCTGGTGCGAATCTGGGACTCGCATACCGGGAAGCTTGTCCGCGAATTGCGACGTGGAACAGACAAGGCAGACATATTCGGTGTCGCATTTCGACCAGATGAGGAAGAATTATGTGTATGGAGCGATAAAGGGACTGTTCATGTATTTACTCTCGTCTTGTCTAGCGTCTCGTGAGTGTCTTTGTCCTGCTCTTTATGCGCTTATCGTTCATCCTTAGCAGTAATCGCCAGTCATCATTCTCGCCATTGACCAACTATTTACCCTTGCCTAAATATTTCGAATCGGAATGGTCTTATGCACAATATCGAATACCAACACAGTCGTCTCATATTTCTCTATCTTCTACATCTGTGCGATCCCCAACAGCCGATGTACCAGACGAGGAACGATGTGTCGTTGGCTGGATTAAGGGTCATAGCGATGACCCAGACCAGCCTGGTGCGGAATATCAGCTAGTCGCCTTGACATATACCGGTGGCTGGTATCGACTGTCTTTGCCATCACTGGGACATTCCGAGCTCAATACGCCCACAGGCTCTGATGCCTCTTATCATGCCTCAGGATCGCCACCCAAGCCATCGTCTACGACACGGCAGCGCGCACCCAGTGTATCGTCGGTCGGGAGGTCGGAAAAGGGCAAGGATAAAGAGAAGGAAAAGGAAGGTAAGGAGAAACGAGATTGTATCTTGCGAGAGTTTAGACGGTACGGAAGATGGGATGGTTGGGGTTAGATGTCGGGTTTTCAGGTGGATTATTCACGTTTCTTCATGTCACTCACTCATGCACGCTACACTCTACACTTATACCTCCACATCATCCAGCTCTCATTGTTGTACAGTCGTTATTATCTAGTTTACCGTAATTTGTGATGAATAGTATGTAGTTGATCTGGTAACGCGAGGCGTGACTCCTTTCCTTTGTACTCTTATTATCAATCATGGAAAATCCCCATGCAGAGCAGCAGGCGGTTCTCCTTGAACGTATCTTGAAGAACTCGGTAGGCAATCTCATCTCTATGTCCTTCCCCACCTCAACTTTTCTTCAAGTCTAAATGCACAGAAACGATATCCGAACTCAATCGATGTCTAGAGGTTTGGAGGCCCGTGGTACATTGTTGACGCTTTTAACCCCGTTTGCAGCAAATTCTTCGCGCCAACGCGTCAGTTAAGATTGCGGCTGACTTGACGACTAAGTACAGGAAGAATGTGCAGTATAACCTGGAAGCTACAAAGGGAAGTGGGTGATGGATGTACCATAATTTAGAGTCGGTTGATCAGTAGAATACAAACACAAATGCGTGATTAGGAGCGCTTACCCTTTTTACGTCCATGTCGTCCAACGTCGTCAGCATCGTCGCGCCCTACGGCACCTCATCGTCGACCTGCGGGTACTGTTCACCCTTTAGCGAGCGCAGTGCTACGTCGACAAGCAGACACTCTGCAAGTCTCTCAGCGATCCAACTGTCCTGCTCAGTAAGTTCCTTCATCAATCCACAATGTCGACTCTCGAGATGGTGGGCTAGGTGTATCAGGATATGGTTAACCGTGGCTGGCGCAGGTCAGGTGTGTGGTACCCATAAGCTGTGGCTTGCTTGGCTGCTGAGCAATCGTAGGAACGTATTGCTACAAACCAGATATGAAGAATTCGTGCTGTCCTCAGTATCCTATCATGTCTGTGCATTTGTCGGGATGACTTTTAGGCACTCATGCGATAGTACAGACTGGATACACTTGCTTTCAAGCCTTCAAAGAGTCAACGTAAACTTGTCAATCGGTACTGAACCGTCTTCCTACCACTTGTCAACTTCCCTGCTCATCGTGCGATAGATGGAATCGGTTCGTTGTGCAAGGAAAAGACGATGACGAAATGGCTGTAGACGACCCAAAGTGCGTGCTCATCGTTCCGCTACGCCGACGTCTTCATACTTAATTACATTCATCAGGAAACTCAGGCCCTCAAAGTCAAAGTCAAAGAATCCAGATTTTGTGTGGCCCAATGCGATACATGCTTCTGAGTCTGGTTTTATAGAAACAGCGCACCACAAATTTGAGGTGAGTTATTCAGTTGTTTCTATTGCATCGCTCTAAATGGTACCTACAGGTCATTCTTGAACCGTCTTCCTCTTCTGAAGAGAAATTCGCCTTGTATGACAAGTACCAGTCCGATATACACAATGATTTCGACAACTCCAGCATGGGTTTCAAGCGCTTCTTGGTCAGTTCGCCACTACGGGTACGTTAATGCATTTACAGACGCCATCATACTACACAAACATTGTTTTACAAGGGAGAAGCCATTCCTTATGCTACCACCCCAGCTCCGTCTTATCTTCCCCCCCGGTATGGATCATATCACCAACTATACAGACTAGACGGCCAGCTGATCGCCATGTCTGTCTTGGATATCCTTCCTCACTGCGTATCGAGTGTGTATTTTATGTACGACAAAACTTGGGAGAAGTTCTCCCTGGGAAAGGTATTCGTGGCCTACACTAGCTCGGTCGGGTTGAACCGAGTCTTCTAGGTCAGCGCGCTTCGCGAGATTTCTCTGGCCCGTGAAATTCACGACGCGGGGGTATCATCAATGAACTATCTCTACCTGGGTATGTCCACTTCCTGATTTCTTCTTGTATCTCTTATGACTGTTAAGGATACTACGTCCACTCGTGTCAGAAGATGAGATACAAGGGGCAATATTCTCCCTCGTTCCTCGTTGATCCGGTAATACAGCGTCTTATCTTATATCTAATTCTTATCGGCTCTCAGGAGACATATGAATGGTATCCTCTCGAGCAGTGCACCAGCCTCCTTGACACGAACCGATATGCCTGTTTTTCATGTCCCGACCACTCCACCAATGAATCCCCGCCTACGGGAGGTGTGCCACGGGTTACCAATGTCAAATTACGGTATGGTGCTGACCTTGGAATATAGGCGAGCTATCTTTCCCGGAGCCTCCGCAATTAAGTGCAGAAACCCTGGCAGACATATTTTCAGTTGCTGATATACGACATGGTGTGGTGACGGTGACGCCTGTGAATGTAAGAATCGTCTGTCTTCGCTTTCTACTCCGACTCATTCTGATCGAAAAAAAAAAACGCAGAAATCATCCCTTTGGACTTCTCAGATGATACGGCGACAAGTGCTAGGCTGTGTCGGTGGCCTTGGTCTTGATTTATCAAGGAAGGTGATTTTCCACCTTGGGTGAGGTGTGTATTATGATATGTTATACTCCCTCTATGTAATATGGGAATGATTCGCGATGTCCTTACTATCTATGTATTCGAATATCGCGCAGGATCTTCGGTACATAGCCCTCCTAGTCTTGGATTCTCCCTGGTCCACTGCAAGCCGTTTTCTGCGAGGTAAGGGGAATATTAGGCTCTAATATACAGTGCGAGGGCAGTATATTGGCACAGATGCATAGTTTTACAACTTGCTGGCAGTCAACAGTGCCTTTGTCATCGGTCAGATCAGCACGTCCAGAAAGAGCAATATTGAGAGCTACCTTCTTCGTGATCTCATATATGCGTCTTTGCCCTGCAAAGAGAATGGCTGCCGTAAGGACACTCTGTGTTAACTTGCTGCCAACGCCCTTATAAAGACCGTGAATGCCCTCTTCTTGTAAGATTGTTAGTAGCCCATCGAGAGTGGATTTGTATCCCAATGCGCTTGAATGACCAGCTTGCATTCGACTTTTGATTACACTGAAAGAAAAGTATCAGTACACGAGTGCCGCACCAGGTGAAGGACCCAAACATGTAAGGATAGGTTAATGCTGTGGCAACTGTGGAGCAGAAAGCTAAATGCTTGCTTTGAGGGATTGTGCGATTCAAGAAACTCACTTAGTTTTGATATAGCCCCCAGGAAGAAGAAATTCCAATCACTGAGAATCGCCGTCGCTGCATCAGCACCTGCAAGTCTCAATTTAGTTGTCCTCCGGGCGATCAAAGTATTCTTCAACTGCTCAAACACAGTGTACTGAATTACAGGATTCATGACGAGAACCAGAGCGGGTCCAATGCCTCGCCAGAAGGCACTAGGATTCGGTATTAGGGAATCTATGAAGAACGCAACTGGAAGACGTACCCAATACCATCCTTTGCAAGAATTCCTCGGACGGTTTCTATGAATCCGGGTCTCTTAGGACGACCGGATGCATCGGAAGAACCTTGGTTAAGCGTCCGAACAGCCTGAGAAGTCTGGACGACCCATATAGGATTGCTGATTATCGTTGTTGCTGAGCCTGTCAGTGCATGAGAAGGACAGCTGGTCGACGGTTCGAGAGGAAGACATACCTGCAATGAGTCCTGTTATGATGGACTCGATGGTACTCAAGCCTTTTCCGCCGTCTCGGGATTTGAGTATGGCCCCGCGAGATCGTTCGTAAAAGTAGTAGTAGACACTTTCGGAGCGTCAAAGAATGACGGGGAAGGGGAGAATAGGAAGACACACCCATTTGTGATCGCGATACCGAGCAAACTGGAATTTAGGCCACTGTAGAGGCCTGTTATGCCCTCTCGCTTGAGAATATCAAGGACGACTTGTACGACAGGCTAGAGCCACGAGTTAGTTCAAGTCAATAAAGCTGTCGCTGCACCTTTGATTCGTTTCTCGTTTCAACTGCTGCTCGAGTAGAAATAAAAATCAAAGGACTAGTGTCGTTGGCCGGCGAGGATCTGGACAGACGGGCAACGACGCACTAGGTTGCGGACATGGCCACGATGCCCCCGGCTGAGCCTGCAATTCCTTGAATTACAGAGTCGTCCATAACGTCTCAAATTCTCGGCCAGTCAGCGTCAGAAAATTGGCGTCAAGACAGAGAAGAAAGAACAGAACGGGTAGTCGCCGTCATTCCTGAACGCGTCCCCGTTACGTTTTCACGTGTCAGCCGTCACCGGTAATGAAACTCAAAATTATGTTATTGAATTCGATGATACTTGGATATGTATGCATACGATTTGTCTACCTCAATATCATCTACAGTTCCTTCAGCATTGCCTTGAGTTCATCACAGTCTGCCTTAAAGCCGTTCGAACTTCCCCCAGCAACCCGCTCGCTTCCTCCGTATCCTCCACCATCAGAAGTCGTAGGCTTCCAGTCATCCATGGCAAGCCAGTGGTCTAACTGAGCAGAAATTGAGCGAGCCTTCAGTCGGAAGTGTGTTCGAATAATATCTCCAAACGGTTCTGGTGGATTCTTCAAGTTGCCGAGCATCTGAAGCGTGATAGATGAGAAACCAAACGTTGCTACCCACTAGAAAAGCTTACCGCAGTCTTGACCACCATCCGTCGCACATTTGCAGAATCTAGAGTATGATTAGAAAGAGCGCAAAAAACACATGCAAGCCGGTAACTTACATGCCTGGGACTGTGGCGTTCCCGCACTGCTGGCCCATCCAGGTTCATTGAGATAGGGTTCGTCGCATAAGATCATCGATTGTATTGAGATCAGAACCTGGACCCACATCAGCCAAGCCGTCACAGGTATGAATGCGGATCCTACCTGCAACAGTGTCGATTTTCCGGACACCCATCCTGGTCCGGACCATGTTCCCAACAAAGACAAGCATACTTTGCCGTCCTATGTACAGATTGAGCACCAAGAAATTCGAGGGTAACAAAAGCATGGACGTACAGCATACAAGTTAGGATTGAAGCGAAACTTTCCTCCGCCCGTCTTTACTCTCATTAGCAGGGACAGTAAAGAAGACTGGTTCGACACTCACCGTCATAAATTTGACACTGGGGGGAGCCTCGTTATAACGCTGCACCAAGAATATATCGAAGAGAAAGCTGTGTGTCGTCAGAAACATAGCAGCCTTAGACCAATGAAATTCACCATCCGTTATAATACCTGTCGTCACCAACATTAGAGACTAACAAATGGGAAAAGAATGTTCGACATACGGAGTTCCTTCGGGCCCAGTAATTAGTGCTTTGATTACGTCTACTCTTGTCTCATCGACTCGTAAGAATATAGATGAATCCCACGCAACAGGTAAATTGGCCGTAAGAATAGCGAGCTAATAATGGAAAGCCGTCAGCTCATACGACCCTTAACCACTCACAACGCACCTCCTTCGCTATCGCCAAAGAACGTTTCGGAATATCCATGTTCGCTAGATTCCGAGCTTCTTGATTGAAATAAAATTTGTAGTGAGGCACAGGGTTGTCCGGATCGTCTTTATCGGTAGATGGTAGAGTGAGATCACAGTACTCAAATCTGACGTTAGTCGCCCATTCCAGGTAAGCCTTCTTGGCGCTGTCCTCCGTTGCTCCGGCCTCCACGTATACAGCTTGAGAAGAGGACGTGAGAATCTTGGGAAGAGATGCGTGTAGTCTGTCAACGAATTCGTCGCCTTTTGTATCACGAAGAGAACGGTCGATTGCAGTTGTTGTGGAGAGAATACGGCGACAGAAACTGATTAGTGCTTGATTCTCTTCAGACACAGCTGGCCCAATCTCTTTAGCTTTCCCCTTGGGATTTATGGTCATTCGCTTTTCTTCCTCCGTCAATTCCTTAGGACCATCTTCAACTAGCTTCATGCCTTCCAGACCTTTCAGAGCAGCTTGCGCTTGGATGACGATACCCTCTAGTAACTCTCGGGGACTAGAGCTGCCTTCATACACAATCGTACGTTCCCGAATATGGGATTTCGTCCCTTTCTTCGGCGTACTAGCCTTAACAGATGCTACTGCCATGATGGGCATAGCCATCATACTTGCCAACGCTTCGTGGTTCGATATTGTCTGAGATTAAGATTCAGTAATCCAGACTACAGCATCCAAAAGTTGAGCAGCACCTCTAGCCACTCCAGAAGTTCGAAATAGAGCACCGAACGCTCAGACATATCCGCCAAAGAGTCATTCCTAAGCAGAACACTGCATACATGATTGAAACGTCGCCGCAGGTGTGCGAGGGCAGTTGGATGAACCAAATAGTCACTCGTCTGGCCTCCTCCTGGCCTACGCAGCGATGGCAAATACACTCGAACTGCAGTGAGCAGTCCTCCAATTTTTTCGTCCTTTGCTTGTTGTATAGCTTGTGCCTCTACCTGACCGGAATTCTGTAAAATATGAGAAAGGCGGGAAAGGTATACCGCGAAGGGAACCTTACGTCTTCCTTTTGGTCTCCAGCATAGCCAGTCCCCCCCTTGGCTCGCTTTCCCCCAACTGGTGTATAATAGATGTCATCGTCATCATCGAGATCCTTTCCCGGAGGGTTTGGTTTGCGTCGTTTGATACTTCTTGGTTTGGATTCTTTATTATGGGATGTTTCGTTGATCTGGTCAACAAACATTTGCTCAAGCATCGAAATACCAACGCCCAAAATTACGCCTTGCATGTTGGAACAATGAAACAAGGGATTATCGTCAGTCGCGGCAGACGGTCTGTGAACTTTGTCTGTAGAGATGGATTCACCGCATGCATAACAATACTCCTTTTGGCATTCTGGGCATGTTCTTCGAATAATCTTTCGAAGATGCTCGATATAAGCAGGAAAATCTGGCTATGTAGAAGGTCAAAGTATGCCCTAGCGTCACTTTAAAGTACTCACGAAAATGCCAAACAAGTCGCCCTTGGACCGAGGAATGGAAGTGCCACAATCATTGGGACAGCGGCATTGCCCTTCGGTTAATTGGGAGTATAAAGCAAACAAGAAGCTTTGTTCTCCGCCCTCGGGGCAACCCTTCATCCACTCGCCTTGAGTCATAATCTTGACCTGCACGCCATCGATAACGGCGGATTCAGGGTCCTCCTCTACTTCGATAACTTCTTCTCGACGATCCTTAGAAAAGAAGATGCCTACGACTGTAAATAACAGGTCCACTTGAGATCGTATAACACACACCAGAATATGGATCGACATCGGTAGCGGTCTTGGTAAAGTCCATCTGCATGTTTTCATAGTCCGAGTCGTAGTCCACGAACTCCTCTTCTACATGTTGACGCGTCAAGAGGGGTGTAGCTCATTGGTGAAGACCGGAGCTCACCATCATCCTCATCGTCGATTGGTATGTCCTCGTCCTCCCCTTCGTCGGGAGTCTGGACAGCAAAAACGCGATATATTAACAGATTACAGTTGAAAAGGGCCTGCCCTCACATTCATTCTATGTCGCTTCATCTGGGCCACCGGCTCGGCGGACGCCATCTGGACATCGTCGTCCTCGGTCACATCATCGAAATTTCCCTCGAAGATACGTTCTGCCGCCTCCATGACATCTTTGTATTTCCTGAGTGCAGCTCGTGCTTGAGCATGGGTAGCTCCCTACAATAAAGAGGTGATTCAATGAGAACGCCATGGACATGCTATTGGAGAAACATAGCACCATCTCCACGAGCTGCTCGACTTGTTTCTCCATTGTCGACGGGAAAACAGTGGAGTATTGCTCTTCGAAAGTGATGGTTGAAGAGAGAATGCTTCTACGACGACGCCACTCAAAGTCGACGTCGGAAGGCAATTGGAATTACGTAATACGTCGTATCAGACGCGGTGATGCAACATTTGTGAATTGAACCATGTAAATAGAATAAAATGGTAAAGTCCAGTCTCGGTCTAAGCAGCGCCACACAGCCGCGCAAAATTCAAGCACGACCATTATTGCTGTTGATTCTCTCGTACTCATTGTTGATTTGCCGGATGAAATCGTTCGCAGTATGGCCTTCCTGAAGATAAACATTTTACGACGATACCATGGGCTT
This sequence comes from Desarmillaria ectypa, assembly GCA_030407005.1. Taxonomy (NCBI): domain Eukaryota; kingdom Fungi; phylum Basidiomycota; class Agaricomycetes; order Agaricales; family Physalacriaceae; genus Desarmillaria; species Desarmillaria ectypa. The sequence continues at coordinate 2,462,846 of JAUDYN010000004.1, forward strand.
AGAATTATTGACATATACCTCGCAATTTCTCCAGGTTCCATCACGCATACAGACTTCTCGTCCATTTATGAGGATCGTGCAACTTTTCCTGCGGAAATATGTCGGCGAGATGGCAGGAAGGGCGGACAAAAACTTACTCAATGCCCATTAACTTGCCCAGTTTCACACTTTCGTGAAGTAACCCAACACCCTCTTCTCCTTTTCCAGACGCTCCCTCACCGATACATTTGGAAATTGGCCCATCCCAGTCGAAAAGTGCAGAACGAGCACACTTGAAGGCGGTTTCTGGTCTGCCGATCTTGTCCTTGCCCTGATAGTTCTGGCATTGTACAAACTCCCACCACTGGTTGAACGTGGCATATTTAGCGACACAAAGTTGTTGGACATTTCCAGCGCATTCAAGAGTACCATGCTTGCATTGTACCCCGAAGTCGGGTTCTGACGGATCCAGTCTAACAAATAGGTCCTGAACAGAAGCAATAAAGCGCAAAGCGCACGCACCGGCCAACGTATACCAACGAAAGATCAATTTTGCTTCCAACACGCGTCAAAACCTTATCAAAGATGTTTTCGCATAGCAAAGCGTCCGGGCAACGACTCATGACTCCAAGGTGAACAGGGACTTTAATGTCCTCGTTGAGTGGTAACTGAGGATCTTGAACAAGAAACGAGGCAGCAAGGACTTGAAGGGGGAGGAGCGTCATCAAGACATAGAGCAGCATTTTGGGGAAGTTGTAGGATTAAGGGAAGAAGGGAAAGCTGCCAGCAACGCGCGTCATTTTGGCGTAAGATGAAGTAATTACATCATCGTACAATCACGTGGTGAGATTGCCTTCAGGGCGGCTCACAAACTATTCAAACCATATTTTCCGACCCTCCTCATCAGTTGCTGGCGGTTCGAAATACTTACATCGAGAACGAAACGCTGGAAATTTTGAGTGTGTCAGTAGGAAACTGTAACGGAACAAAATTACGCACCATCGACTGAGCGCTTCCGTACAATGGCTTCGATAGTGAGTTCTCGATGTATCTGCGTTCGCTGTAGGAAACGTATAAGTACCATCAGCGAGTGGGTCGGAAAAGGTGTACCTTGACTTGGTCGATGTAAATTTCAGCCTGTGCTTTCCGCTGTTCTGCCGGGCTCGACGCGTCATCCTGAACGATATCCTTTTTATCTTGTAACGATTTGTCTACGACGTCAACGCAGTATTGAACGAGTTGTGTACGGCGACTCCAATTCGCTAATCTAGCACTGTGAGACCATCTCGCTGCCAACCGTAATTACAGGCCGCGACGTACCCATTAGTTCCTGCCACAAATAAGAGCATGCTTGATCCTGGACTGTTCCCTGACCCAATCGACCAGACTGTTCTCTAGCTCTGTCACGCATAACGGCATTCGCGCGGTTTAATCGCATCGTTATCGTGTCATCCAGTTTCCGATATTCCCTCAAAAGGTCTGCACGGTTAATATTCAATAAGCGCCCAATTTGTTCTAGAATTACTGGCAAGATGCGCAAACCTTTGAATAATGACATATCATTGCATGTGGTTGCAGAAACATGAACTATTTGCGGATGTAAAACAGGTGCTTGTATACCGAGGCTTCCCAGCTGCGACTTGCTCGAGGACATAAAGTATGATGAGAAGGCGATGATTCCCTTTACGGCATACTATCATCATACGTAAATCAGTGTAAGTCGGCAACTCGGCTAAATAGCGGCTAGCCCTGCCGGAGAAGCTGCCTAAACTTGGCCTACTAAACTCGAGCAACTTCGCAAAACAAATTCTGGGCACTATGCACAGACCTGAGACACAACGAATTAATGAACATTATACAGGGCTTCACAGAAGCCTACAGTTCTCCTCCCACGATTTGGATATCCCTATACATTATTATTATTATTATTTCCTATCCAATAAAGCTTCCGTCAGCTTCCATCTACTGCGTCAAATATTGAAACCTGGTGTTTTGTTATCTTTCGGGCTAGGGAAAGGCCGTGGAAAGTACTCCGAGTTCCACACGTCAGAGAGCATGCAAACCACATTTATCCGGCGGAAGGCAACGCAAATCTCCATGACTTGCCGCCGTTGCTACAAAAAGTGTTTCATCTCCAGAAAAATCTGATCAAAATGTGATCTAACGGCTTCATCAGGGCGTGATCTGACGGCCCATATGGCCATGCGAGCGAGGACCCACTCGGACACACATATGTGCAAACAATCTTGGGACACCGACAAATTCTAGAAGTACCGATTGTCGACATCTTGTAATTTGAGTCCCTTAAAACCGCAATCAGGTACATCTTATTTCCGTCATCCAATGATATGTTTCACCCCATGGGCATCGGAGCTAGAAGAAGACACACAGACCCATCAATGGACAGAAACGGGGTACTCCTACGCGATGGCACATTGTTTGGTCGGCGCAAGGTGATTAGAATAGGGAAAGGCTCATGCCTCGGCATTTTTATTCAACTTTTTTCGATTCTTTACCAATTATTTACATAGTGCGCACAATGTCTATTCCGGCTAGTCCGTTTCCTCTGCAATTCATTCACCGACTGGCGATTTCCCCTCAGTAAGCCAAGACTGGACCGACTCATAGTCCGTGGGCCGCGAGGCTCCAGCTCCATTCTTCTTTCGCCTCTTCGTCTCCTTCGGAACATAACCGTGGGCGTCGACCTTGTGTCGATGAAGTCTGGCTGGGTCGTTGAACCGCAGCCCGCATTTCTCATACGGGCAGACGTTGTTCTTAATCTTCGTACTAAGTGCCGGCTGTGAGGCTAGACACGCAAAGATATGAACAACTCACTGGCGAGACGATTCATGTACTTCGACATTAGCTTTCTGTTGACGGTCAGTCTTCGTTATCGAGCGCATATCAAAGGGAACCTGAATACTTACCTGAGGAAAGAGTCTGTCGCAATACTTGCAGCTATGGGTTCTAATGATCCCGTCAGTGCTACTCAAAGGACCCGGATAGTGACACGAACTTGTATTTAAGATGAACTGTTTCAACATGTCTTTTCATCAAGGGCCTCAAGGCTTCATAAGTGCAAGTAAGTGATCGATCCGGGAAGTGTTGTGACCATCGACATGTATATTCCTTGTCCGTCTTCTTCTCGGCGTATTTCTCCCAAGCCTTCTTGTCATAATGGGGAACTCGGCCCCTACTGGAGGATTCCCGTGGGATATTGGCGGGTTTGGAGAGGTCGGAGTTGGTTTGGATGGTACGGGGAAGAATAATTGGGTCCGATGACTGTCGGGTGTGCGAGCCTTGACTCTTGTCGTTGAATTCTTGGTGGCTGCTATCGACCGGTCTGCTTGAAGGTCGGGGACTCTCTGAACGACGAGCTATGGGAGAGGAGGGCATGTCGTCAATATTTGTTCGTCTACATTTGAGCCGTAAGCACCTTGCAACTCGTGAGGAAGAGAGACATACTGAAGAGATTCAAGCAGATTTGCCACAGCTCTAAGAACGACTTAGTGCTCAAACATTTGACGAAAGAGAACTTGACTTACGGCGCCTCCGTGTGGCTCAACGAAGAAATGGGTAGCTTGGGACTGGAGCCCGAATGGTTAGTTGTAGCAGGCGATGACTCGCGGGTGTACGACGATCCTGAAGAGCTGTCGGTGTCGCGGTATTCTCGAATATCTTGTCGCCACGCATCTTTGGCATGTCCGAGGCCCGCCCAGCGAAAGGTCCCCGTAGGTGTTGCAAACTGGCGTGGAGTCGGGTTCGAGAATCGCGACCTTGGTTTGTCCATGTCGCCGCCTTCGTCATGGTGGCTACCAAGAAAAAACGTCAACAAAAAGGACCACGGCGGAATTGATGCAATGCGCGTGTCAGGTGGTGTCCCAGCGGGACCCGTCGTTTAACGCACGGTGCACAGCAGCAACAGCGGCCTTACCTGGACAACAATGTTCGCTTCGGTACATTGACTCTGGCGAGCAGACGTTCCATGCCGATGTAAATTCAAATATCAAAGGCCCTAACACGAAAAAATTTCAGTTCGTTATGTGGGATAGTAATGACCGCCGGATAAAGGCAACGGAGGCAACTGGAGGGCAGCACGCATCCATTAATCCGATATATGAGGAATAGCAAGTACATCTGCCAAGTATGCGCGATCCGGGAAAACCATCCCTGCGGCATGGTCTAGGAGGAGGAAAGAAGGATTTACAAGAAGTCGGAGTCTTGAACGGCGGCCTGCGGTGCGATATGTCACCACTAGATTACCCCGTGGGAGGGTAAATTCAACACGGGGTGTTTGGGGTGGAAAACAGCCAATGGCTAGAGGGAGGGTAACAATGGCAGTCCATACTTAAGAGGAAAGAGAGCGCTACCGTTGCCGCATCCAGTTTAGTGATCAGAGATGAGGATCTCCGAGCTGGCGCTCGTGCTCTATCTCACATTCAATTGCATCATCTGGGAATGATCGGAAATGTGCTTGTTTCTGTGATGGAACGTTATTTTTCACAAGAAAATGACCGGAGAGTATCTAATTTGTGAGAGTTTGGCAGGAAAAAAAAAGGACGAGGTGTTTGGTCCTGTTCACACCTGAAAGTGTCAAGAGTCTATCAGGAACACTTTTCTAGCGAGAACTTTGCAAACTTAATTACATACACATGGACATTTCCTTTCCTCAGGGATACAACCGTGTGCAATGTGCCGAGGCTTCCGTGCATCTCGATTGTGATACCCCACTAACCGGACAGTCGAGAATGGGTTTAGATTCGAAAAAATGGTTACAGCAATACGATCGAAGTAGGGCTAGATGACCCATCACAGAACACTACTTGACAACCGAGTTAATTGATTTGAGGGGACGAAGGAAGTAAAGAACGCTACCGTCAGAGCGCCATTGGTTTGAGAGGTCCTGAAAACATTGTGGAGGAACTCCAATCATCCTCGTTGACCTCATTGTTGGCCTCTGTCTCTGTACTAACAGACCCGTATGAAGGCTGAAGAAGGCAGGAGGGCAAGGACTGTGTTTTCATCAGCGCCCTTCCGGACTTCTTCAAGGGCCTTACGGGGCGCTCGGAGACATCAATATTCATTGCATCCGCATCCATCTTTAATGTTGTGATCTGAGTTTCCTGGACGTGATCAGTGTGATCTTCATCGTCCGAGTCTTCCAGCCGCCGTTTGTTAGGCGATGCGGCTGGTGAAGCTGCGGGGAAAGGTGGGACAATGGCACGCAGGGTGTCATTCGCGGAACAAAACATTAGGTGGCTTGTTGACAGGGACTTGGCTGGGGCTGTGGGCCCACAGACGTGCATGCGCTGATTGGTGACATATCCTTCTGTTACATCTAGAAAAGCGCGTATGACGCGTCAAGAGTCTCATTAAATATGTGCGAGCTCTATATATGGCGACTTACGCTTCCGAACTCGAGACCCCACACTTCGAAGCCGTGCAGCGAGATCAGGGTTGGACCTGTCGCGTTCACAAATCAATATCGGCGAAATGTAGAGAGAAGGTCACACACATTTCAGAGACATTTGAGTCGGTCAACTTGCTCGACACGTATTTGTCATCGGTAAGTACGCGTTTAGGGCTTGACTGCATCATGAGTGTTCACGGCGACCACTGATGGCAGTTAACTCATATTTAGAAGGACAATGAAATTGAAATTAATTATTGAAATTTCGTAAGGAACCCAAAAAAGGGCAATCACTTCGGGGTTGGACACGGGAAAGGCACTTTGGGAAAGGTTACCCACAGTCCACCAAAGTGAGATGAAATGAAATGAGGTGTAGCCGAGCACCAGATAGGATCAGCGCTTGAGTACAATAGAAAATACTAGTCGAATCACGGCGCTTCCCCTTGTCCTGGGAACGGACAACCACCGCAAGAGAGCGGATCGCACCAAGCAAGTGGCATTGATAACGAGAAAGTACGCGCTACTGAAGCTGGTCGTATGTTATTCAGAGATAATATCTAGTGGAACAATAGAGGATCCTGTATAACACCTGAGCGCCTGACTGTCTATACATAAATAGACGAGCAGATAGTGATATGAAAGGGCGCTAAATGGGCATTACCGAGCATTTGATAGATAATACGATATACCGTGGTAGGAGAAAACGAAGATGGGCCTGACCTGTAATAACTGATAGATTCTGGACGACCCAGGAGTATGATGTGGCGGTGACGCCATGCAGTGAGGCTATCATTGTTGTGGAGGCGGCACCAAAGGCATCAGGTATCAATGTCGACCAAAGGCATTGTGCCAAAAAGATAGATTGTGTTGACTAGAGTATTACAAGTGCAAGTCTCCAGTCCGAATAAGTCCGAATACGACCAGTGTTTGGTTGTATCGGCTATTCCCGAAACTCGCTGCCGAATTTGGCCTGCCAGGACCGGCAGAGTGGCATTGCTGACGGTCGCTTTGTCAATTCATCATTCGACACTATCGACGACGTTCACGACGCACTTATACGCTGCTGGGTCCCAGCCGGACCAGTTGACGCCCATCGTCGACCAACTAACGAATGGCCCAGCGCTCTCTCCTTGTCTTCCTTTTCCTTGATTTTCTTGCTTTCGCACACGGCCAATCTATCTCAACATCCATAACGGTCCCACCTCTCCAATGGATCAACCTCACCAACCTTCTCCAGGGTTCTACACACCCTCCAGCTCTCAAGGATGCCTCTATTGGATACGACGAGACAAGGTCATCACAACACAATCCCACAATATTCGTTTCTCACTTTTGTTCCAGCCGTAACGTTATTATATTTGGAGGAGAATCCGAAGGTGGTTTTGCGCAGTCGCAGACTTACCTGTGCGTTGTAGATCATTTCTTGGTTCTATGCTGACATTCTGCAAAAGCCTCAACCTAGATTCTCTCTCCTGGTCTGTTCCAGATCCACCAGCATCTCTGCGGAGCACACCGTCCGCCAGAAGTGCTGCCATTGCTGGCTGCGACTTTGCTGCAAGCAAGTGAGTACCATTTTTTTTGCTTCTATGTCTGTTCGTTTAATCTCTTTTTAGTCGCCATGGTTTCGTAGTTGTGGGCGGTAAAGGTGATAATTCCAATCCACTGTCCGATGTTTGGGTGCGTGCTCAAAAGTGCTGCGGAATGATAGAACGTGGTTTTTCATTTTGATTCAGGAATTCGACTTTATCAATCAATTCTGGGCACAGGTCTCAGTGCCCGAAAGTGGTCCGTCTGCCCGATGGAGTGCTGCAGGTGGAATAGATATTCGCACAAATCCTGTCCAGGACCCCGTTGTTGCTGGTCCGAACAACACTATTTATCTTGCTGGCGGCACCAACGGTACCACGGTCAACTCTTTATCAACCATATGGCGGTTGAATATCTCCGGTACGCTATCCTCAAATTTGCCCAATGACAGTTCTGGCTACTGGGACGAGGTCACCATTGGAGACCTTCCCTCCCGGACCCATACAGGAGATGTTGTTCTTTATCAGCAAATCATTGCTATTGGTGGATGCAATTCTGATTCCGGTGATGCATCTTGCATTAAGCAGGACGCCTACGTGATAAATGCCCAGACACGTACACAAATTTCTCCGAGCGGTTGCCCTGCCCCCCGAACAAATCCAGTTGTCGTCCCAAACGTCAATGGTGCTTCTACCAGCTTCTCGTCCCAAATATTTCTCCTCCTGGGAACTATTGATGAGACACTTTGGTCGGATGATGGTGGGCTTGAGAAAGGCGAAGTTGTAAGTTGATATATGCCGTGGCAATTCTTCTTTTTTGACATGGTCGCATGATCTAGGCGATATTGGACGTGAATACAGGTTCTTGGAGCCGTGTTCTTCCATCCGGGGACCCTGGGAACTCTGGGACGCAAGCTTTCCCCAGTCCCCGACAGGGATCATCTGCATTCGCTTACTCCCAAGCTCTTGTGGGTGGGTCGCGGAGTAATGCCTCAGATACCATCGTATGTCTCTACTGACTTATTCTCTACAAGTAGCTGAGTAAATCCGTGTAGATCTTTGGCGGTCAGGATGCATCTGGACAATATCTTTCTGACGTCTGGATTCTGAGAGCATACTCCGGAACGATCACATCGTCGAATCTCCAATGGTCTGGTTACGGTACCGGCGCTCTAGAGACTGGTGCTAATGCTAGTGGTGCACACGTCACCGTTGAATATATGACCAAGTGTGCCTCTGCCCTGTCCGCAGTTTCCACCTCTAGTTCTAGCAGTAGCAGTAAACCATCTTCCACTTCCACTTCCACCTCCCCGTCATCGCCTTCCAACTCCTCCACTCCACTACCTCTCTACGACACGTCATTCTACCACAAGCTATTTGCCCCATTGTCACTGACGCTATTTCTGCCGGCACTTCTGCTTTTCCGCACGTTCTCCTCCTCGTTTAATGATGATGCAACGCCGATGAAGGCAACGTCATGGGTTTATCTGTCTGCTATACTCATTATCGCTTCTTACGGAATGGGTATAGCGGCGTTAGCCCTGTCATTTACGACGATATCCATGGCTCGCAGTTTGGCCAAGCGTGACTCATCTTCCATCATCTTGAAGACAGGTCATGGGCAAGCAGGCCTGGCATTTTTCATCGGTCTTTATGGATTGGTGCCCATCTTGGCATTTCTCTCGGTCTATCTGAGAAGACGGTCAGGAGGTTCTTCAGGCGAGGCGGAGATTGCAATAGATAAAGACCAATATCGTGAACACACAAACTCTGAAGACTCCGGGGAGAAGGCCGCTACGTCGTCGCGTGACCCTAACACAAGCATTACGCAGAGTGCTTTATACTCCTCTCGGCCGGGTTCACCTCGCCCGCGGAGTCAATCTCTCAACACCTCGAATATGATGAGGATTAGCAATGAAGGTCGTCCTTCAAGTGCAAGCGACAGTGACTCGTTTGCGTCGGGAGGTCCTCAGCGTGGATTCGAAGTTGTCAACCGGCCGACTCGTCGTCGCAAGCCCAATGACAGCTGGTTAAACATTCCCCCAGCAGATGCATCTCAACATGCGCAACGAACCCTGGCTGATATAGATTGGCTCCAGCGCAGACGAAGCTTGAACGCTGTGGTATGTGAATCTGATTATCAGTGCTTGTCTCGTGGCTCATGCTATTCAGGATGAACTTGACTACGCTATCACACAAGTGATAAGAGCTCAGCAAGCGCCTTCAAATCCAGGTGCTGCTGACCTTCTCGTACCCTCTGGGCCCTCTCGACCAATGGAATTTCCCCCGCTTATTGAAACAATCGTACATGTCCTTCTCCATATGTTCCTCCTAGGTTTATGTATCGTCGCTCTTATCGCTCTGTGGTCCCGAGCACCACGAGCCATTTTTGCCGTTTTTTTGGCATGGACTACATGCTTCTATGTTGCTCTTATTCTTTTTGCCTGGCATGGCCGACCCCGACACTCTATTGTTGCTGTGGTATTCTCCCGACTTCGATCCCAAAGTTATCACTCCGCCGCGGTTTCAAATCTGTCGACTCCCAATCGTCCAAATAGTGACGGTGTTGTACTTACCACCGACAGCCCATACTTGCATCAACCTTCCTATCGTCCCGTTGCTTCTGATATGCATGACGGGACGTCATATACCCAGGGCCCTCGAAATATGGATGCAGACAATGATGATGACCAAGACGAAGATGAAGACACTAGGCAGCAGCGGATAGAAAACGAGATAGGACGGCGTGAGGTGTCTATTGTTACCGTCCCCAAGCGGAAGCTATGGATCACAAATCCATCCTGATTTCGGGTCCTTCTGTGGTCTAGGGATAATGTTTATATCAATACCATTTGCTGGATTATAATTAACCATCATCATAAAGAGATACCACTCATGATCTGTTTTGTAGATTGGGGAGAATTACCACTGTATTCATGTGTATGTACCTTTGGAATGTGAACGACCTGAAAGCAGACTGCGTACTATAGCATAGCGTACGAATACATGTACAAGATCCAAAAAAGTGCGCGAAGATTGTCAAGTCCGTTAAAAAAGCAACAACAAAGAATGCAATTTTAATAAAATTATTATTCGCCTTCGACGACGACGTCTCGTCTCCATCTGTCAACTCTACCGAATTTCGTTGGATCCTGCATGGGTGGCGGTGATGGAATTTGCATGGGAGGCTGCATGATCATAGAATTCATAGGAGGACCCATTGGAGGACCGAAGAACTGGGACCCCATCATAGGGGGGTTGAAGAACATGCTGTTGTGCATTTGTTGCGCTTGCATCAACATCTGTTGCTGCTGCTGATGTTGGGCCATCATTTGGTACTGCGTTCGCCGTTGCTGCTCAGGGTGAAACGCCAGCGGACGATCGTCGTCATCGCCGCCGCCGGGTGCAGAGCTGTGGGCGACAGACGATGGAGCAACGTGGGATGCACGAAGACCAAGCGGTTTGTCATCCTCATCCTCATCATCACCTCCGGTAGGCTGAGCTCGGTCAAAGTCGATCTTGGGGGGAAGACTATTGACGGACTGCGACTTTCGTAATAAAACTGAGAGGGGTTTGTTTTCTTCTTCGGAATCGGAGTCGGGCTTCAGCTGTGTCTGACGAGCGACTGCTCGAGTTATGGTTGCCGACAAAGGAAGATCATCTTCGCTGTCTGAATCAAGAGTAGGTTTGGCGAATTGAGACGGAGTAGGCTTGCCGGAAGAAGCCTGTGAACGACGATACCTCGGTCCAACTCCGGTTATTCGTAGTGGACCATCCTCATCAGACGAGTCCTCATACCACCCTTGAACTTCCTTCTTGGCCGCCGACCATTGCACACCATTGTTGCTGGCTTCACTGTCAGAATCGTCGTCAACCACGGGAGGAGGGCCATGGATCGCAGGTGACACAACAGGAAGGACGGGAGGTGAAGTTGGTATGATAGGAGATGGAGACGGCAAAGGGCTTCTTCGTGTGTCGGATACCTCGCTTTGTTCATAAGGAGTAGGAGCATCCTTATATTTACCCTTCTTTTTCTTCCCCTTGTTTGTGGTCATCGCCTCTCTTCTTTCCCGTTCCTCAGCTTCTAACTTCTCTTGAGCCTCAATTTGCTTTAGCTTCGCCATTTCCCTTTCCCACAAGGTATCAACACCAAACACGGTACGAGCATTAGGCATCTTCGCATTTGGACTCAGTTTGACTGGTGGTAAACCTTGCGGTGTTTTCTCGCCTTCAAAACTAAGAAGAGGTTTAGTTCCTATAGATTCGGGACGAGAGCGGTCGCTCAAGTAGGAACTCATGCGCTGTGTAGGAGGCCTGTCTCCCGATAATGTGGCTGGATCAATGAGTGTGCTGGAACGCTTCACCGGTCCCCGTGCCATCATTGATGGACGGTCGTCACCTTTGAAAACACTGAAGAGCGTAACTGTCAAGTCGTGTATATCACCAAACGAAGATTCTGATTACCGTTGTTTCTTCCTCATGACAGCCTTTCTATTTTCAAGGTCATCGATGAGACTCTTCCCATATAATTTCCCAGCCGGTCGGCCTGGAGGATAGGCATCTTCTGCTGGAATTCCAGGTGTAGCGTCATCTGGAGGAGGGTCTAGGAATACCTGTTGACCTTCCTCTGTAGCCCGTGGTATATCCCTGTCGATATCCGCATATGTGGGATCCCGCTCGCCGTCCACCTTGAGGGTATTGCGAAATATCATCTGAGACGTGGATAGGTTCATTCGGGGATTAGGGGTGAAGGAATTTGACGCGATAGGAACTGCATCGAGGAAGACAGAAGATGCCTTTCTATCTCGAGCAGAACGAGCGCCAGGGGGTAGAGGCGGCCCGTCAGTGGACAGATGGAAACCGTCACGAATGGGATCAGGTTCCGGCTGAGGGTCACTGGACAAGGGCTGTAGAGGACTGGGCATGACGAGCACCTTGGGTCGGAGGAGATCGATAGTGGTTGAGTAACGGTTCTGTCCGGTGTGTTTGGTCATAACAGATGCACCATCGTTTTCAAGGAGCATCCGTGAGCCCATGGACACATTTGACGCAGTGCGGGCATGAGCAGCCGCTTTGGGGTCGAACTTAGATGAGCGAGAAGGGGGTTGCAAGGCGAATGGATTGTCGTCTTCGAGAAAGTGCGAGGTCATACTACCATTAGAAGCAGTACGCCCCCGAAGTCCGCCTTCTTCTTTCAAGCTCGGCGTTGAATAAGTGCGATGATCTTCTTCCGGTGGTGGAGAAGGCGAGCGAATAGACTTCGAGGGGAATGGGATATTTTGAGAAGTCGAAGGAACCTGGAAGTCATTATCAAGGGCGAAGGACGCTGCTCGATGGCGTTGGAACGGAGTAGATAGGCTGGCATCCAAGTCAGCGAGATCAAGTGGCGAAGCGATGGATTTTCTACGAATGTCTTCTGAAGGTAAGAGGCGTTCGAAGTCACCAACGCTCATGGACCTTGTTGGTCGCGGGCGAGGTGCAAATCCTGTAGTGGGACTTGTTTGATGAGGAATGTGAGAGCTAACGGATGACAGTGGATAGGGATTGGTTTCCTTCCATTTGCCTTTGTCCTTGGTCGCATTCTCCTTCGAAATGAAGGCTTCCAGCCCCCATGAAGTCAAATCCATCTCCTGTACTCGCTCCTGTTCGGGCTCGTGCTCTTCTTCGTGCTCATCCTCCTCCTCATAGTAGTCATCGGCGCCAAATGGATTTCTTAGAGCAAATGTAGAGCCTCTAGAGCGTCTGCTATCCAAGATGGACTCGCGACCGCCACCACCGCTCGCTCCTTCGCTGGGAAGTGAAACGCCCATCTGGTTGGTACTTCTCCGTTGAGCAGCGACAGCAGTTGGTCGAACATCCCGACGAAGGTGGGCAAACAGAGCACTCTCGTGAGCAGAGCGGTATGGGGCATCGGGATTTGTTGGATCGTTATCGTATTCTAAGTAAAAATATAAGTACTTGGTGACGCAGAGCAAATTAGACCATTACCAAGTAACGCAGCAGCTAATTGTAGGCGGGAGAATGGAGCACTCATCGTGACCATTCAGTAAAGTGCATTCGCCGAGAGAGAAAGAGAGAAAGAAACGAGACAGTAAAGCGATAATGCGGAGTCGGGAAGTGAGAGTGGGTGGTTACCCAGACACGTGTTCTGCCTTCGTTTGACGGGCCGGAATCGCCGTCACTCAACGTTACTCTCGACTGATTTATTATAAGTGAGTACGTATCAGTTTCTCACCATACCGATGCCGTGGTCTGGGTACCATAACCGCGACCTTATCGTCCTTTAAACCGTATGTATCTCCCTCTATATATTGAGTAGTCTCTGTATGCTTCTGCGGGCCTAGAGCGTCAAGTCAAACCTGTGGACATACTAGATGGCCAGTTGTAATTGAGCGGCTTACTTGCGCCCCTCTCGCGAACAGGCACAGTTAAAAAGCTGTCAGCTCGGTTCAGGTATACCCAGAGCTCCTTGATGGCCTCATCCATGTCGTTTTCACACGATGATAATCTTGCAAGGAATCACGGAGATAGCTTGCCACTTCGACCACGGCTTCGTCGGCTGTTAAGCCAACCATAGAACGAAGTTCCGTGTATCAGTCTGCAGGGATGTTTACAGCAACTCTGAGCATTAAGTTTGAAACAGGCTGCAGATTGCGGCGATACCAACTCTGTCTGGAATTGAATGCGTAGTGATTCTGTAAAGACGTTGATCTACACTGCTATCTTCTGTGAATGTGTCGTCGTGATTCATCTATGCGAGGGAGCATTTCCTGAGAATGAACCAAGTATGGCAACGAGGCTGCAAAATCTCAGTCCATGTTTCCTACGGGCCACGTCAAGTTCCGGTTCATATACATCCACAACTCCACGAAGGCAGTAGCTTGGTTGCGGTGGCGGGTGGCGTCAATCCCTCTGGGTATCACATACAAAGTTACGAGAAACATACCATTGAAGAACTGAACATCCTTCTCATACCTACTGGGCCAGGGCAGGCCACGAGCAAGTGCCATCTCATCTTTGTACATAGAATACTGTTGCACTTTCGAAATACTTATACTTGGATTCAAGCAAAGCCCCCCCGGTTAAAACCGATGCTGGCTGTCGCGGTCACGTGAAAAGACTATATGGAAGCTGGCAAATAGCGCAATGCCAAGGGTTCATAGATGATAATTGCCTTCTTTTAAGGGATCTACATTCGGGTTGTAGCTGATTATTCTCGCTTTCTTCAGCAGCTTGGAACTGTATAATGATAAGTAGCATCGCTTCCGCGAACATCCACATTATGGTATATATACAGAATCAGTAAACGGTCCTCGGGTTAGGCTAAAGCTCGTCATGATTCACCACAACATTGCCAAACTCATCGATTTCTTCCATCTCGATCGAGACCTGATGGGAGTTAGCCATAGATAAAAACAACAAAGGGCACACAATGAGATCCCGACTTACCTGATCTTTCATATGATCGGGAAGAACGATACCGGGCTTGTTGTTGAGGAAATCCTCGGGTTCTGGCAGCTCGGGATCAACGGGAGGCGCAGGTTTCACTGTAGTATCAGTGGGCGCCGTTTCAGACACGCCGAGGGATCGCCTCAGTACACGATCCACTCGAGAGAAGAAGCTATAACACAAACACTAGTTAGCCTGTATTGCTTTGACCGTGTATAGACTCAGCCTACTCGTTAGTATCGGGAACTTCAAAGCCAGAGCGAATTAGGGCGCCGTCGATGAGGATAGATGTGACCTCTTTGAGTTCTTCCTCAGCTTCGAAGTCCTTTTCTTCCTCATCTTCCAAAGGAAGAGCCTCGACTTTACGAAGTAAACCCTCAATCAAGGGCGAACGAGGGTTAATCTCTAGCAACTTAGCCTTCATAGCAAATTCATGCATGAAGTCATTCGGCCCGTTGTTTCCTTTGTGTGATGCGCCTGACAAGCATTAAGCGGTTGCGAATCATACAAGAAAAAATACTCACTCATCATCCGTTGGACATTAGCAGTATAACCATGACTGTCGGCAACGATCGCACAAGGACTGGTTACAAGACGGTCTGACAATGTAACTAATGAAATGAAATGAATGCCGGGCAGTTCTTATTTGTATAATAGTACGCACCATCTCTAACGATGCCCTCTGCCTCTTTCTTAAGGTAATCCAGCAGCGGCCGGAATTTCTCGGTCAAAGCCTCTTGGGTTTCCTTTGCTTCTTCGGCATCTAGATCTAGAGATACCCAGTCGTTGAGAGTGATCACGAGTAATAGAAGGTTTTTAATACCCACCTTCATCTCCGAACTTGAGGCCCACTTTAGCAACATCTTGGAACGGAATATTTCTGAGGAGTTGCCATGAGCAATGACCAGGGAAGAACCAAAACCCTTACTTCCAACGACGAATGTTTTGCACCAAAATTTCGTCCAATGGTTCATTCAAGAGAAGAACCTCATAACCTCGTGCATCTAGTTTCTCAACAAAGACACTCTTTGCAAGATCCTTCGTCTCCTTGCCCATTTCCGCCAGGAAGAAGATCTGACCAGTCCATCAGAGAGGGAACTTCGTACGCTGAGGAAGACTGTACCTGATTCTGGCCCTGTTTCTTGTTTTCCAAGTACTGTAGACCACTGGTTTAGTAGCTGGACGCTCAGAACTCTAGCGAGAACATGCCTGATCGAGGGAGACTGACTCCCGTTGGTTCGTAGCAAAGCGTGTCAATGCAGTCAACTTGTCTCGGTTCTTTAAGTCCTCGACAGCACCGAGCTTGAGAACTGACCCATAGGTCTTATGCATTTCCTCGAGTTTTTCACCCTCTTCCTCCGATAACCGCGTAAACAACTGAATGATACGCTTGAGAATGATTTGTTTGAGCTGCCTGAGGAATAGAGTCGATTGGAGTGTTTCTCGAGAAACGTTCAGAGGAAGATCCTCGGCTAGTAACCATATGTCTTTAACACGGAACGGAAATGAAAGAAATCCACACTTACCGTCGACTACGACTTTAACCCAGCTGGCCCATTTGGGCAAGGCATCGTCACCAAGGTCATTAGTGATAAAGACACGCTTGACCATCAATCTAATATCTCTCGACTTCGAAGCCAAGGGTTGTTGCCAGTAAGCATCATCCAGTTTGTTAGGCAGGAAAATGATAGCTTTGAATGACACGCCTGAACCAGAGTCACCAGAGAAGTGATGCCAAGCTAGCGGATCCTCGTTGTCTTTAAAGGTAGCCTTGTAGAACATCTTATACTCCTCTATATATAAACGTGAGCATGACGATGAACTGGCCCATGATAATATCCTACCATCGGAGATCGTCTTTGGATCCCTGTCATCAAGCTAGTTAGTTGTACGAACAGAGAATGAACATCACGATCCGCACCGTGTCCACAAAGGTGCTTGCGCGTTTAGTTGGACCCACTGATCAACCAGTACTGATTTTGTTGCCGGAGGCGGAACCTCGACTGGTTCCGCTTCCTCGGTAACATCCTCGACAATGCCTTCGTCCTCGTCTGTAATCTCGTTGCCGTCTTTGGGCTCCTCAGGGACCTCGGGTTTTGAAGGAGGAATGACCGCCTCAGCCTCTTCATCAGGGACCTCTTCAAAGTGTTGAGTAAACAGATATATCGGGAACGATGAAGAGAACGAGGAGTGCTTATTGCTGTGTCCCTACGTTAGTTCAATAAGGATCAGAGAGTATATTATAACGCACACTAAATCAGTGACCGCAGACGTTTCCGCGTACTCAATAGCTTCGCTCTTCAGGTGTAGCTTGATCTCCGTTCCTCTTACAAGAGTATTTCCACGAGGGTCTGGGTAGATGTCAAAAGAACCTTCCTCAGCTGATGAGCTGAAAACGTGCTGGACAGGATGGGGGTTTTCTGCACTGTGAGGAGGGAGTGAAGCCACTTGAACTTTATCTGCGACCAGGAAACTGCTGTAGAAACCGAGACCAAAAGCACCGATAAGGTTACCAGTGTTGGTGCCGTCTTGACTTTCAGCCCTAGCTAGAAACTCTGAGGTGCCCGATTTAGCTAGTGTTCCCTGACATTGATGTCAGTATGTCACGTTTACACTACTACGCATTATCATACTAAGTTTTGTTTCAATTCCTCGGGTGACATTCCGATTCCAGTGTCTACATGGGGCAGTAAATATATGAGATATATGGATGAATACCACGACGACGTACCAGTAATTATGAGAGTTCCCTCGGTACCATCTTCGCTCTTTTCCACCTTGATTGTAATGTTGAGGGGGTCGCTTCCGTCCCAAACGGTTTTGTCGGTAAGGGATACTAGGCGAAGCTTTTCAAGCGCGTCGTTGGCATTGGATATGAGCTCTCGAAGGAAAACCTCCCTATATGGGCATTGAGATTACAGAATACTTCTAAAAGAAAAGTTTCACCTACTTGTGCGAATAGAGACTAGGAAATATTCAGTGAAACTATCGGCCGAAGCTGAATGAGATACATACCTATTAATAACGATCTTTCGCATTCGTGCTACATCGCTCTGAATGAAAAGGAAAAGTAAGAAGGGGGTAGAAAGAAGAGTATCACCGATAATACCTGGTAGTCGTAGGTCTCTTTATGAATGTCCGTGGCATCCTGTGCAGCGACATATGAAGTGATGAGGGACAAGGAGAGGAAGAGGGAAGGAAGGATTCGCATGGCTCGTCCGAGACTAGTCGAAACGCCTTTCAGGACTCGAAGGTAATGGAAAACCCGGTGATGACGCCTTGCCGCCTTTTATACTGCTCACAAGCCTTGGGTGTATACGTGTCACCTTCGACGCTCGGATTTCGAGGGAGAAAGGCGTGACCTATGATCACGGGGCTAGTCACAATAGGCTAACGCGAGGAACGCGACGCGACGTGGAGGACGCAGTAAAATGTATTTATTTAATATTACTTGGTACTATAAGTATCAGTTACTACAAGATTCAAAAGAAATCATTATTATGAAGGCGCATCCAAGTGAACTGATAGTTTCGGCGCCGAAAGATTTGAAAGGTAATCCTGTGACTCCAGTGTGAATATTCCACTTGTGACAACTAGAAAGGTCCACGTACTCTGATCCATCGTTCTCGTTGTTCTGGAACATGATCGAACATTATGTACCTTTTATCATTCTAAAAGGAAAGTGCGAGGTTTAGCCGTTGCGTGAACATTTGTTTGATCGGAAGTACTTACCTTTAACACTTTTTCCATCTCCTGAACGTCAACATTTTTAGCAAGCGCTTTCATGTCAACCTTACCGCCTCCGCCTTCTCCTTCGTCCTCACCCATGTCGTCAGCTTTCACGCCACCATCTACACCTTCCCCACCGATCTTCCCTAGCCTACCCCAGAACTCCACAAAGGAATTCTCAGAGAGCATATCATCGAACGCCTTTCGGGATTCAAAAGTTCGTTCACGTTGCCATTTTTCAAATTCATGCTCCAAAACGTTAGCTGTATAGCCGAGCTTAGTGACTGGAAGAGAAGAGAGTAGCAATGATATCGGAATTGATTTGAAGTCGGTCGCAAGACTAGGAGCATAGGACTCGAAAAGGGTGTGAAGACTTTTAATGTGTTTCCCACGGAGGTGACTTATGTGGGTATGGAAGAGGTGTAGCATTTGGTCAACGGGGAGAGGGGAGTTCCGAAATCTGGGATCAGTTTGCAGCTGCGGAAGAGCACTTTCCCATGCAATCTGAATCACCAAAGTCAGCCACCGTTCACTAATGGAAAGGCTCGTACCTGTGGTTCCCGAATCGCATCTGTAAGCAGTGTCCTAAAATATGACGAAAATCAAGTCAGCGCCTCACGGCTTTGGTTAGCGATCGAAATAGATCTTTGGCGCACTTGAAATCTCTTTCCCCCTCTTCTTTGTTTAGCTCGTTTCGAGACCGGCCTATATTTGCTTCTACAATTCCACGCTCAATCCGCACCTTTTCTTCTCGTTCTTTTACGGCTTTCTCTTTGCGTAGCCGTCGACGCTCACTCTCATCGATGTCAACGTCTATTTTGGCGTTACCTGGAGGGTTTTCCATCATGGCAGCCGTCTGACCCCTGCCCTTTTCTTGCGCCTTCTGGAAAGTATTGAACAATTCTTCTCTTAATGAAGAGGACCCCACGGCATCATAGCGAGGATCACGCGTCAATGAGCGTTTCACCTGAAGCAAAAAACGAGTAAGGTACGCGCAACGCAGGGAAGACATGACCGACATCTTTCCAGACAGCGTCCCGCGGTAACTGATTCTCTCTGAGGAGAGCAAAGAAGTCAAATTCGGCTTTCTGAGAGGCGGCTCTTTTCTCTAATAGTTGATAGTAAGACAGAGCGAGAAAGAAGGCAGAGACTGCAGCTCACTCTCTCCTAGCTCCTTGAGATGTTCCTTGAACCTCTTCTCTCGTTCCCTGTCATCTCGACCCCAGCCATAGAATTGCCTGTCCTTTTTCCATGATCGGCGGAAATCTCCCCATGATAATCTTGTGCTCTTTACTTCACTTGCTAATAGGCGATCAAACTCGTCTTTGGGGTTACTAGCCTCTTTCTCTTTCTTGACATTTTGCTGCCGAAGTTCACGGGCGCGCTCCCGACAATATTCATCGAATGCGTCACGCCGAGTAGAAACCGAAGGAAGGAGAACATATCGTGGATCTGACACAAATAAAGGAAGCGAAGTATCCCAAGGATGTAAAGGATTGATGTCTTTTTCTCGGAGGAGAGTCTACGAAGCCAATGAGAAGGATTGTATAGAATCGTTCAGCTATGGCACTTACTTTAAACAAAGCCTTTCCTTCTTCTATCGACAGATCCACTTTATCCGGTATTTTGATTTGCTTTTCTTGGAGCGCTTTTGCCTCCTGCTCAGCTAACTGCTTCACTTTCAATACCTCTTCCTCCTGTCGCTTTTTCTCGGCTCCTGCTTCTGCCACCAGTTGCTCCGCTGCCTCTCTCTGCCAATCTTCTTCGCTCTCTTCGCTATCCTCCTCATCCGTCCTGTCCAATTTGGGTTTCTTGGACACAACTACTTCGTCAACAGGAACATCGCTTTGAGCCTTCCGTTTCACCATATTTTGAACCTCAGCCTTAATTCTCTCGACTTCTCCGGCCCTCTCTTCCTCTGCCCGTTTCGCTGCTTCTTCCTCCTCCCGTTTGGCTTTTTGTTTACTTTCCTCAACGGCCTCTGCTTCTTCTTTTTCGAATTTTTCCAGGGCATCTTTGATTTCCTCAGGCACTGTCCACAGACTGGTCTTCTTCGTCTTGTGAAAGTAGAAAGTATTGCCCCCCGTCGTTTTCACTCGCATCCACTCAGTGCCTGGAATGGGTGTCTTGACCGCAGGTTTCTCCTTCTTCGTGGCAGCTGCCGCTGTGGCATTGTGTATTGAAGGAAGCGGTCGAACGTAGGTCGATTCCTTCGTGTGTGCGTTGTAGTAGTATGGTTGACCATTGGGGCCTAGTCGTCCTTGAGTGCTACAGAAGTCAAGTAAGTGCATAATTACGCGCCTGCATGCTGTGTCCAGCCTATTGGTAGTGGGGGTGGTCCGAGAGAAGCAAATGGTGGTGCAGACATCGCAGAGTTAGGAAGACCATGTGCCGAGGCTCGGCAGCTTGAACGGGACGAACGGACGACAATTTCCATTTCCAGATCAGTGAGTTATTTCTGGACGATCTTCTTCTCATGAACCACTGAGTGGCGTTAATTCCCCAGCTGGCAACTGGTCAGGCTTATCTTTCGTCCTCAGTAGTGCATTATTAGATGGCGGCTGTAATAAGCTATTTTTAGTTGGCACCCCGTCCACGATGGCCGTGGGGGCCGCTGGTCCTCGTATAAAATATAAGGCATCTGCTCTCCAACCGATCTTTCTATCATCTTCCGACATACTTTACTGCGACAATGTCTGAAATTCACGAATATCAACGTCGAATGGCTAGAAATATTCTCTGGAAACTTGGTACATCTTAAACGCTATCCGCCCAATGACTGACTGGCCCATCTTCATAGATTGTCATATTCTACCTCCCCTTGCTCTTGTGTGCATTCTTCTTTTTGATTTTGATCTTACTCATGCCCAAAAAGCTTTGGCTTGCCAATTTTGTTGGTGCTGTTTAACTCCTGTGACCAAGGTCTGTATCTCATGTCACAGAATTCCAGATTGACCGAAGTAATGTTGGAAACGCGAGGTCAGCACATTTTATCTTTCGAAAGATGATGAGAGCCTATAATTTTGTCCAGAATTTCCGGCCTGGAAACTGATACCCATCTGCACGGAAACCAATTCAACATGATACTAGCCGGTAGGGCTTTTGTGCGTTCTGCCATCATCGGCTTACATCTGATGCAAATTCAGTCTTCTATATCACGTATGCAGTTTGAACAAGGTTTACAGCTTAGTCAAATGACAGAGAGATAGGTATATCTTGGTCGAACTACCTTCCAACTGGGTGCTCAAGCGAATGAAGGCAAACGTGAGGTTTTTGTGTTCTCACGAATTATTATAGCATACTGTTTACCCCTCACATCTACAGCGTTGGCTCCCCCTTTTGGTTTTCGTCTGGGGAATCATAACGACATTGACGGCCCTGGTTCAGAATCTGGGGGGTCTCGTGGGCATCCGCATGTGTCTCGGCATTTGTGAAGGAGGCTTACTTCCCGGTATTGTCTGTCCATTCCATTTGAATGCTCCAAGGTACCCGCAGATTACTAAATGGTCCCAAGGTACTGTATCTGAGCACTATGTATAAGCGTCACGAACTCCAACTTCGGTATACTTTGAAATTTCTTTTCCAAGATCATCATTTGACCCAATATTAGTGTTGGGATTTTTTACGCATCCGGTAAGAACTTACCACTCAACTCTTAACATGGCTCATTATAGGTGCAAGCCTCACTGTCTGGCGCATTCGGAGGTTGATCTTCAAAAAATAGCATCATTGTACTCGTGGAATGATTGTTATATAGGGCTTCTTGCGACGGCGATCATTAAGATGGACGGGATAGGAAACCTTGCTGGTTGGCGCTGGATTTTTATCCTAGAGGGTATCGCCACAATTATTCTCAGCATCATTGCTGCTATCTTTTTGCCGGCTGATGTGTCTTCCGCCACGTTTCTCTCTGAGGTAGAGAGAGATTTTGCCCGTGAGTCCCCTTGTTCATTCTCAGAACCATACACACTCCGATGATATTCAAGTTTCTCGTTTGCGCTCGGAAGATCCAGTCATACACACGACGCCCGAGCCTGATTCTACTATGCCGGATCTTTCCACACTTCATGATCCCGAGGACGTGCTCACAGTGGAAAAGATCCAGATATCTGCCCGCAATAATCGCGTAGAACATGAGGAAGAGGTCTTTGAATGGAGAGAGGTTATACGAGGTAGCATGCATCAAGTATCGCATTACTTGATAGCTAAACTTCTGCCCAGGTCTTACTGACATACAGACCTGGTTGACTGCTTTCGCATATCTTGGCCTCGACGTCAGCCTCTATTCGTTTTCGCTTTTCTTGTGCTTTCCTAAATGTTCTTTTGTTGTACAAATGCTAACAAGAAAATTCGTAGGCCTACTATCGTTGCGCAGCTGGGCTACTCGGGCGAACAGGCACAGTTGCACACCGGTGAGTCCATCAATATACCCACTCCGCACTCTGTGATTCATATTTGTAGTACCACCTTACGTTCCCGCAGTCGTTCTCACAGGTTCTTCATTTGGATATTCACCAAACCTCTATATTAACCGTGTAACTCCCCGTAGTTGTCGTGGCGTTTCTGGGTGACCGATTGAAATGGCGCGGACCATTCATCTTGATATTTTTACCTGTTGCAATCATAGGTGAGACTTCTGTCATTTGAATAGATTTTTTGGGCTGTAGCATGGCGGTAGGATACATTGTTGCAATTACCGCCAAAACGAATACCGGGCGGTATGCGGCTGTATTTCTCATTGCCGTGGGCGTGTACGTTTCTGGTGATTTGGAGTTGGTCTACTTGTTGATGTCTCCGATGCTCTAAGTTATCCAAGTGCTCCCTGTCTCTTGTGAGCTTGTTTACGATATGATTTGCTACTCAACTTGCTGATTACATCAAGGTCCATACTTCCTAATAACAGCAATGGCCATTACAAAAGGGCTACCGCCACGGCGCTTCAACTCGCGTTCTCAAATACAGGGTAATACAGACTTTTAGTATGCGAGAGATGTGGTTAAAAGTCGTCGTCGTAGAGGTTTCATTGCCACATTTTCGTACACCCAAGGTTGTTACAGGCGCTGCATTCCTTCTTTGTTCCTACTGACATGTTCATAGACCAAGCTCCAAGGTATATCCGTGGACATGCTATTAGTTTAGCCTGCCTGGTGTTTGCTTGGTTCTTCATTGGCGCAAACATGTTCGTTTTTTGTCAGCGGTCTAAAAGTGATATTTTTTCACTCGTTTCTTCAGATGTTACTGCTTGTGGGAAAACAAAGCACGCAGAGAAGGACGTCGAGCAGAGAACATACGCAAATACAAGGAATTGTTAGATGAAGGAAAAACTCGCGCTCCGTTTGTCCATCTTTTACGCTTCAGAATTATCTACTTATATTTACTGGCGCAGTATTGGGGATCGTCATCCCGATTTCAGATTCACGTTGTAACGTTAACCGGTTCAGTACATTATGGTACGAATTAATCAGTTGATGCACTATGCAAGAATGGATACAAAGTTCGACTAGAGGTACAAGTATGTGCCATAGTTTGCAAA
The DNA here is from genome assembly GCA_030407005.1 of Desarmillaria ectypa. Classification (NCBI taxonomy): domain Eukaryota; kingdom Fungi; phylum Basidiomycota; class Agaricomycetes; order Agaricales; family Physalacriaceae; genus Desarmillaria; species Desarmillaria ectypa. The sequence continues at coordinate 2,486,472 of JAUDYN010000004.1, forward strand.
GAAAACCTTTCAAAGGGAGTTGACTGTATGTAAAAAAAACGCGATGTAAATGGAGAGCGAAGCAGTCTGTCTTTAAAAGCCATTAGTATCGTAAAGCATCACACAAAGAATCTGTCAGCGAAAAGTCAGCTGGGTTCAAAAAATGAATAGAGTGAGATCTACTTCTTATTAATCTGACGGACAAAAAGGTCCAAGTTCACCTTGGCCTGCCCATTAAATAAGGTCAACGATGATCGCTGCTCGTATTTTGCCTGAAGAAGATCCTCCATTTGTACTTCATCCGAGCCCATCTTGGTAGTGATACCACCAATCAGGGTTGATTCTAGAAGTAGATTGAAGACACCAGCAGAATTAGACGACATCGTGAGCTGTATTTTGTCAAATTGACGAGGGGAGTACTGGTCAATGGATAACAAGATACCCTTCTCGTAAAGGTCCTTGGCAGTGTACAGATATGAACCAAACTTCGGGTTCTGCCCCGATTTTTGGAGATCACGAAGATGGAAATACTGTTTGGTGAAAGGCAGAGTGAACCGTTTAATGCGTCTATCATGAAAAAACCGTCGATTCGTCTCAGCGACCCGAGAAAAGCAATGATAGACGTACGGTTTTGTGACCATGGTAGCCATGGATGATTGAGCATAGCGGTGGTAGCTGTCAATTCTCTCTTCAAACTGCCTTTTCCTCTCACCCAATTGTCTCAGTGCCTCGTTCATACTTTCCATTTCTTGTTGCCGTTGGATGCGCTTCCGGTGTTTACTGCGAACATCACCAGCGATGGCATTGAGAATTCCTTGGAAACCATCAGCACGAGATATCTTTCCACGTTCCTCCAGCTTCAACAAGTACGAGATAGCCAGCGCTTTGACGGCCCGAAAGGTTAATCTGATTGCTTGTCAGTCACTGACTAGCTTCAAATCTTCCAGGCTTACGATCGAATGTCTTCTAGGCGGTACGCAGAATCTGTGGCTGCTTGGGAGGCTTGGCGTCCAGGATGATGTCTAGCTTCTTCGTTTACCATCTCAGCGTCCAAAATGCCCTCCCATACCAGCTCGTCGTCATCCGTTACCGGCTGTAGTAGCGATTCCACTAGGTCTTGCGCCGGTTGCACACGAAGAATTGCCAAAACACCACGCTTAGCTTGTACCCAGAGTGCTTTCTCCTCGGCATGCGGATCTGATTGCATTGCAGTATTAGTAAACATCGCTATCTTATATATATGTCGTTACCTTTGACGTCAGCAAAGCGATTGGTGAGTTCGAGCGTAATAACATGATCTCTAGCGTCTTTCAGTTCTTCATTACCAAAATGAGGAACACCATCTAATTCTCTCAAAATGATTTTTAATGCATCGTCGGAGGATTGACCCTATGAACGAAGAACTTCAGAACGATTTCATTCAAGCGAATCAAACCTACCAGGCTGTCTTGATGCTGCGACAACAGTCCGTGCATAGTATAAATCTCATTTGGAGATATATAAATCGGCTTGGGTTGTACCGTGGCGTCAAGGAATTCGTGGGCATGGAACTGAGTCTCTGCATCCGGTACATTGGCAACTAGTGGGCCAATGGTTAGTATCACGAATCGTGAAAGTCACTTATTGAGGCACCTTCAAGAAGCCACGCCGTCATTTCGTCGATGGTTTTCCGAACATAATCATTGATGGGGACATAGCTGGGATTGTCCTCGCCGAACGGTAACCCACTCGTTATCTGGGTGAGCACACGAGAAACCTCAGACAAGTTGCTACGAGACTGGACATCGAGAGTTGTCGAAATTATGTTGAACGTTTCAGGGGTCCTGGTCTGTGTCAGCATAGATAAAGGTATGATCCAAGGGAGGCAGTCATACACGATAGCGGGATTGATATAGCGATAGAATACCAGTCGTCCAATGCATGCAGCATAAACTTCATCGGGAGCATCCGGAAATGTCTCCTAAATAGGTTTTGAAGCACAGAAAGATCAGCTTTAGACGGAACACTCACGCGAGCCATGTTGAGAGTTTCCCGAGCAAGATAGCGTATGCTGTATGGCATCTTTTTCGTCGACTCCATGATTGCCTGCACCATCACAGTTGTGGCCCATTGCAACATTTGTATGTCTGAGAATTTTAGTACGTCAGGACAGTGTGATACATATTGCACTCACGTCTGATGTAAATAGCCCTAGTATCTGGGTCCCTCAAGGCTTCATGGAAGCTGACTTGTTTCGCCTTGTTGATTGGAACTTCAGACCTCATCTCTTCACGTCTGATTATTTCCTCATATATCTGGAGGGACTTATATTAATTCGCGAAATAATCAACCAGGTTCATAGACGTACCGTGCAAGGATCGGTTTCCAGGTCAAGATCAGAATGATCGACTAGTTTCTGAATAGCACCTTGGAAGGCTTCTCGTACGTAAACAGCTTGTTTCTGCCTAAGGTAATGCACGGCGATATTGATATACATCGGATGCCCGCGTACGATGTCGCTCGGTGACGTAGCCAAGGCAAATTCATCTCGAATGGCTAGCTGTGAGCCAAGAGCTTGTAAACCTTAACATAAATAAAACAGCATATCACGTACTTGAAAAACCTTGAGTAGTAAATAGTCTTCCCGGCTGTCTTGGCCATAGCCAAATAGCGTTAATACCACCCTCTCAACGAATCGGCGATTCGATTCGGCAGCATTCCCTTGTGAGATGTGATGAAAAAGACGGCTTAAGTATTCTCCTCTCGTTTGAAGGAGATAGAAAAGTTGCTGATACAATTCGAGTTTCCGTCGAGCAGTATGATCCAGTGTGTTGGGTCCCGAAAATGGATCGCCATGGGCAGCGAGTAATGAAGTTCGGGCAGCATGACCTGCAGCATTATCAGTATGTCGTTGCTTAACTGTCTTCATGTTTTCTACAACTAGACCGATCTTGGTGTCGAGATCGTTGAGATCGCTTTCCAATGTTTGATTCTCCCGGATTTGCTGCACTACCCGCTTCCTCAACCTTTCCACCGTGATCTCATCCTGGAAATCGGCCTCCGAGTCATCTAATAGGTGTACGAAATTCTTGATTGTTCCAACGGTAACGTTCTGACCCATCGTAAGCTGCCGGTATTGTTCCCGAGTTTCCTTTGCGCGCATGAGAGACTGAATTTGAATGACCTTGCTTAGATTCGAGCGGTAGTAATCCATTTTCGAACGGAATTTGCGTCGTACCATAGCACCTCGTAACAGGGTTTGTAGGAACGTGGCAACATCCTGACTGGCAAGCAGATGATCCCGCCAAGCAAAGTAGTCATCCCGAGCAAGTACGCCCCGGGCGGCCGCCTGAAAGCGGACCATGTCAGGTGCGACAAATTCCAACTTCCTGGTGACTTCCTGGTGTTTGCTTCGCGCTAGGGAGGCGCGCGCTAGAGCCTGTAGACTCCCCACAGCTTTGATGGTACTGACAGTCATCAAGGCCCGAGTCATCGCTTTGTGTTGTTGCCGGACAATCTTGGTTCTTGCAATTGTCTGGAAACTGACAACCGATGCAGTCGCCTTTCGTAGTCCTCGTATAAGCGACAAAAGGCGCTTCCTCGCTAGATAGGTCCTTGAAGCAGCCTGTATACGTATGACTGTCTGCGTGACATCCTCCAGTTTTGCCATCTGTTTACGCATCTGCCGCCGAACGAGGATACCCCGACACTGGGACTGGAGGGCAACGAAAGCTCCTTCATAATTATATAACGTTTTGACTTGCTGCATAGCTCGCTGCCGAGCAATGGCACCCCGAGAGAATGCCTGCATTGCCACCACGGAGGTCGCGACAGAAGGTTCAACAAAAGTTTTCGAAACCTGATTGATGCTTTTCTTCACTAAACGCAGGCGTGCCATTGACTGTAACTTGACGAAGGAAGATCGACTTGTTCGTAGGGCAGCCATAAGCCCAGCCATGCGACGTCGCTGAAGTACGGCGCGCAGCTGTGCTTGTATTTTGATTACGCAGGATGAAGAGCTCCTGATATCACGAAGATGATGGTGCCATTCCTTACGAAACGATACGCCCCGCAGAGATGCCTGAAGTGCAACAGCCCAGGGTTCGAGGTCTCGCTGTTCATTGCGTTGTTCAGAAAGTTCTCGGCGAAGAAGCTGCCCTCTGCAGCGTGCCTGTATTTTTGCCACGTAATGCTCAACAATTCGCATACGATCTCGCTGCGCAGCCTCAACCTGGCGAGCAATGTATCCTCGACATTGAGACTGAAGCTTGATGATTGAGGCTTCGTTTTCAAGCAGCAAACGATCTCGCCCTGGGAGGAAAGTCAGTCAGGAGGGGAGAAATTGCAAGAGCATGGTGTACAAACGTTCATCCTCTGTTTCCACTTCTACTTCCGGCTCTTCGTTAATCTCTTTAGCAAGCTCCCGGCCAACGTTGCCGAAATTCGGCATCGCGACACCTGCATCTTTCAAACCTTTCTGAGTTTTCTGAAGTTGGTCGTCAGAGAATTGCAGCCGTCCCAAAAGATTGCCGATACGTTCTGCTAAACCTCGTCGAGCAAGGAGATGACTGCGGCATACAAACGTGTTCATAAGAGACAGGCATCACACTAAGTATTATATTCTCACCTCAATGCGTGGATACAGTATATCACTTTGGGAAGGTTCTTCTTTTCGTACAAGTCTGTGAGCTCAAAAATGAAGCCCTGTGAGGTTTGATGAGCGGTTGCTGGGTAAGTGCGTAAGGAGGCTCCACATACTTCTGGTAGACCAACTTGACGAACGAAAACGAAAAAGTAGTTGATGTTATCTGAATGAAGGAAGGACAACTTTTGCGCCTGTAACACAACGTCAACGTTAATAAAATGTCGGTCAAGAACATTCGCCTACCTCGTAGATCCTCTTGACAATGGCATCTTGAGTAAACACTTTCACCAGTTTGGCTAAAACAACCCCATTTCGCAGACCGCTCTCCATTTCGACGACACCAAAACCCAACTCCTCTCCCAAACAACCTTCGATCCACTGCTGAGCCTCTCCTACGTGGCACAAATACTCATAGGCTTGTATCAGATGCCTCTGAGTGTCTGCCCATAATCCTCTGGCTAATCGCGAAGAGGGCATAGGGGCCTGGGCATTGGGTGCCCTGTATCGCGATAGGCGCAGTCTCCCGGGGATACCTGCCACTCCATCACCCTCATCTACAACGGGTAGACCCATCTCCTCTCTCTGTTTGGACCCCGAGCTGGAATCTATGCCAACGTTGAGATCACGAATTCGCATCTCCCTCCTTGTGGGCGTCGTCTCGATTGCTTTCACCTCCTTCATTGGCAGATTGATCTCCTTCGCCTCTACCCGCTCTTTCGGCGATTCCTTCTTCTCCTCCCAATGATCATCTCCATCTCCGCTGGCAATTCGCGGCAAATGTTTCCCAAGTCTCCTTCCGGCAGTCAAGCTCTCACTGTACGTTGCTGCCTTCTTATTGTTCATATAGGAGCTGCGATATGGGGTAGGTGACATGACAGAAGATGGGTTAGTAGATGTTGAAGCATCTAAAGAACGCTTGTATGAGTTTGTGCGATCGAGGATGGATGGCCCGACTGTGACTTTGTCGGGAGATGACATGCCGCCATAATAGGACGTGGGTCGTTTCTTCAGAGGTGTAGACGGTGGGGTTGGAATAAAAGGATCATGATTGGAAGAAGAAGCCACGGGAGGCGGTGAAGCTGTTGCTTCGCGATCGGACGACGACCAGCTCGGCGAACTGGACCCACCCAGCGTGGTTGCACGATGACGAGATGGGGAAGGGGAGGACTCTACGGAAGAAAGGGCAGAGGATAGGTATTGATCTGTATACTTAGTCTTATCAGAAGGAGATGAAATGGTAGGTGAAGAAGGCAAGTGAATTCGATGTACGGCGGCAGCGGAAGAAGGTAGAGGGTCAGCTTCTACGGAAACTCCTGTAGTGTTGGGCGACAAAGGGGACGCAATGATAGGTGCTGGCATCGTGTGCCGTTTGAGATATGGCGGAGTCCGTTGTTGGTCGGGTAAAGAACTAGAATGGGAAGGAGTAGAGGGACTATATGGAGGTCGCTGACTGTCAGCTGAGAGCTGAGAGTTTGGAATGCTTCTAGTTGGAGATGACGAGGAGACCGTATGATCCTCCATCGCAGCGTCCCGCGAACGCTCCTCCCATCTGCCACGGACAGTGTCCAAACTGTTGGCGACGCGATGAGATGGAAGCCAACGCCGGGTGTTGGGAGCTGCAGACGAGCCGGTAGGGTTTGTTAAAATGCTCATACCCGACTGGGAGTTGTTCCTCGACACAGAAGCACCGCTCCTGGTGGATGAAGTCCGTTCAAGAAGGCGAGTCTGATAGGCGAATGCGCCTGATGACGAACTAGAGCGTGAAGGCGCAGAAGAGGCCGAGTTTGTACGATCCATGTTGTATGTAGCTATGTCATGGGAGTTGAAAAAGAAAGGCGTGTCGAGCCACCGACGTCGATTTGGCCGCGGTAGGCACTATGAATCCAATCCGAGTGCCAAGGCTTGTTGTCGTTTGTTACCTTCACGTGGCTTTCCCCTAGCACTGCCACTGACGCTTTGGGTCTTCGGCGGCTTTCCTTCTGACGTCCACCATGCATTGGGACAGACAATCCCGGATCTCTGCGTTCTTCAATTCTCCGGAAAGGGCGTCTCCTCGTTCGAGCTCAATCTTGACAAGGTCTTCGTCTCCCTCGTCGTCCCATTCTGATTTACCTGCTACTTTGGATGCCCACCAAAATGCTAACCCAGTGGTCTTGGGTGTATGCGCTATGGATGTCAAGGCCAGGTCGAAGGCAATGCGCGAAATTCTTATTCGACTCGTCGAGCGGGCTCGCGGTTCTATAGAAGTCAAGGTTTTTGGCGACAAAGTCATATTAGACGAGGGTAGGTCATTAGTTACTCAAATTATTCAGGCTGAGTAGTTGGCTATAAGACGTCGAAAATTGGCCTAGATGTGACATACTTATCTCCTTCTTTTCCACGGATTTCCCTCTTGACAAGGCGATATCTTACGTCAAACTTCGAAATCCGTTCTGTATCAATGATCTTGCTCCTCAGGCTTTACTTTGGGATCGTCGGTTAGTTGGCGCAGTACTTGATCATCTCAAAGTACCAACTCCACCTCGCCTCGAGGTGTCCCGCGACGGTGGCCCCAAGATCGATCCTGAGGTAATCAGCCTCATGAAACAACGTCATGGTATCACGCTAGGAGGCTACCAAGTCACTCCAGAAGTCACTCTTCGAGAAGATGGTGATGCTATCATCATAGATGGTAAAGTATTGGAAAAGCCGTTTGTCGAGAAACCTGTGAGTGGGGAGGACCATAACGTCTATATCTATTTCAAGGGAGGCGGCGGACGCCGACTATTTAGAAAGGTTATTGCTCAGCTAATTCATGAGGCATTATGCTCATTTTATAATACAGGTCGGTAACAAATCCAGCGACTTGGACCCGACATTAAATCATCCTCGGACGGACGGTTCTTATATCTATGAGAAATTTATAGATGTCGACAACTCCGAAGATATCAAGGTATACACCGTCGGAAAGGAGTACACGCACGCCGAAACTCGCAAATCCCCCGTCGTCGATGGGGTTGTTCGACGGAACACGGAAGGAAAAGAGATCCGGTACGGTCCTTGTTTCTGTTAGCGACAAGCATTGAACATGCATGTTTAGCTTTATCACGAGACTTACTGAAGAAGAAAAGGCTTGGGCTACCAAGATTTGCGAAGGATTTGGCCAACGTGTCTGCGGTTTTGACATGCTCCGCTGTGATAATGGGAAGAAAAGTCAAGTCATCGACGTCAACGGCTGGAGTTTTGTCAAAGGCAATAACACATATTACGGTACTACTTTTCCTTTTCACGGATTATCCACCTGCATGCACTATGGCACTGTATCACCGAGCGGCAGGTCTTGAAACTTTCTTGAGCAGAGTGGTCTGATCGCTATGACGTAACTTGCCGAGGTTTTCCTTCACTGTATCTTTGTTCACTCTATAATAACACTCAACTTTCAGACAAAGCCGCGGATATTCTTGCGGCTCTATGTATGCGACTATCTTCATCGCCTGACCGTGCTCTTCCCGGGGCTGAGAACACGTCTGTGGAAACACCAACTTGGCTGCTCAAGGCGAACGTGACCGTGTATAGACATGCCGATCGTACGCCGAAACAGAAACTTAAATTGTGGGGAACTACGTGTTGCACCACACTGAACAGGACTGATCAGATGCGATCTCTTTCAGCAATTTCCCGATTGGCGAGTCTTGGACACAACCTTTCGTCACCCTTCTGAATGGAGAGAAGGAAGAGATCATTCTTCGGGAGAAAGACCAGCTCAACCTAATTGCTACTGCTGTCGAGGAGGCCAAGAGACTGGGGGCAGATGGTGAAGAGCTGAATAAATTAACACAGTTGAACAATGCCCTCTTCAGCAAGATTGATTTACCTGGGACAAAAGCTCAGCTCAAACCGGTGTACTCCAAACGTCAGGCTGGACATGTGCGAAGACTAACAAAATTGACGTTGGTATTCAAATGGGGCGGAGAGGTCATTTTGCATCTAGAACCTACTGGATAACCTCTGATTTTTCCTGTTCAGTTCACACACTCCGCTCGCTATCAATCGAGAGATCTGGGCGAGAACATGAAGAAGGATATCTCCATCATGAGTACGTCTTATTCTTATCCTCCGCGCTGAACATCTAACCAAGCTTCAAACCCGCACAGACAGAGAAGTCTTGCAAAACGTAAAGGTGTGCCCGTGCTTTGTTTCGTAATGGCTACGTGTACTAACAACCTGTCTAGATCTTCACATCGTCCGAAAGGCGCGTCATTGCTTCAGCGGAAATTTTTGCAGCTTCTCTTTATGACACCCAATCACCTTCTTACACTATGAACAACTCTTCCAACTCCAGCTCGCGGTCTTCAACAGATGGATCGACCAATGGCAGCGGGAGCTACATGAATTCCCCTCACCCCGAGACTCCTCTCACACTCATTGTGCGAAAGGACTTGCTTGACGATTCCAACGCCGCCAAGGATTTGATGGATGATGTCAAAAAACGTCTCAAGATCTTATTGCGACCTGGTGAGCCAGAGAAAAGGCCGGAGCTCACTTGGCCCAAGAGCATGAAGAAAGAGCCTGTTGAGGTAGTCAAAGTGAGTATCATGAGCATACAGACATGTCAGGTTCTCATCGTACTCTAGGAGGTAATAGAACTGCTAGGATCCTTTAGGGACATCATGCGCCGGAATTTTGAGACCATGGATGTTGACAAGATTCAGGAAAGATGGTGCGCGCGTCTTCTATTTCGCATAGATATATTTCATCTAACCTTTAACAGGTGCTGTGGTGATGAACCATGGCTATTCAGAGAAAGATGGGAAAAGCTGTTTGAAGATTTTTGTGATGTTGAACAGAAGAAGTTTGATCCTTCGCGGGTACGAACCTCGTTCATAGCGCTTCCTGCCACGCTAACTATGGTTAATTCTCAGGTTTCGGAGCTTTACGATACCATCAAGTATTGTGCCTTGCACCATAGAACCTTCTTGTTCGCTATATTTGACGAGAACGGCCGCCGGGACCCTCTTCAACCTCACGACCGTAAACTACATGAGCTATACGGTAGAGCCAAGGCCCTCTTCGATCTAGTTGCTCCCCAAGAATACGGCATAGATCCAGATGAGAAGTACGTCAATATTACCTTTTGGTGGCATCCTTCTCACCTTTATTGTATAACAGAGAAGAAATCGGCGTTCTGACGTCTCTACCGCTGCTTCACAATGTCGTCCAGGATTTAGAAGCAGCTCGAAACAATGGCGGCAGTTCATTGACACTTTACTTCACCAAAGAAAGTCACATTCATACCTTGGTCAACCTCGTGCTACTCTCCGGTCTCCCCATTGCCAATCGCCGTATTCCGGAATTAGATTACGCTGTACGTGCTTGTCTTTGCTGCTGCCTCTTATCCCTGAAATCCTTTTGCCTAGTCTCATATCACATTTGAGTTGTATGAGCGTAATCATGGACGAGGGAAATCAGACAAAGAATATTCTATCAAGATTTCTTTAAGCGAGGGTGCACACTCGTCGAATGTACTAGATTCGACATTAGACGCCCGACATTCCCTGAATGTCCAGTCACGAAAGTAATAATTCTCTCTGCTTGATATAGCACCATTTCGCTGATTTAACATCGCTAGGAAATTGACGCAACATCTACCATATAGTCTCGTTATAGAGAAACTTTCCAAACATTTCCATAGATTAAATGAAGTGGGTGATTCTTCCATCACATTATGGCAATAACTGACTGATCAGAATGCTAGCTCCAAGATGAGGACACCGGTCCAGACACGCCCTTTGAGACGGTTGATGCCCTGCCCGCCCTAGACAGCGGAAGTGATGATGTATAGACGCGTTTAATAATGATACTAGCAGGAAAGCATGCATCGTAATCAGTATAATGTAACACCGCAGACATTTGTAAATACACTAGCATCTTCTATTCTTCATCCCATTCCGCCAATCCCAACTTGGTCCGCATTTCTTGAAGTTGTTGCGGCTTGAGCTCTTGCAGAATCATTCCATACGACTTATTCGATGAGGATGGCATCTCCCTTTCAAATAGCGACGACGGAGATTGCGACAAAAGCGACGACTGAGTGGCCAGGGAGGCAAAAGATCCTGTGGAGTTGTGATACCTGATAGACACAGGTTGATACGATTCCGAAGATCAAAATTAGTAGGCTTACAATCTAAAACGTGTCAATTTCTAATGAGAAATGATGTTAACAGGACCAGGAGAACACGTACCGATAAGCTTCTTTGTTCAAGCAATCAGCTTCAGTGATCTTGTCAAGCACAGGTTTTTTGAAAGAGGCCTTGATGTAGTGAAGGACATGGAAGACGAAGTGTTCCTTGGGCCTAAACAATTCCATGTCAGAAGACGACCAACATGGATTATTGACGCCAACTCACCGCCAATGATGGAAACGAGGTGCAAGATTGAATATCCCGTTGGCAGAGATCAGCGGATGGAACATGTCCGTTATAAACTGGACAGTAGGCGGACGTTCGGGGTAATTTGGAGGAAACAACAAACGAAACTTGAAGATGCCATCGGCGTAGTATCCTGCATTTGACGTATCACATCAAGAGCAACAGAACATTTACAAGCACTGTCGTACGTACCTTGATGGACAAAGAATATGGCGTCCCAGATAAAAAGCGATTCTTTGGACGGCACTACATAGATACCAAGAGGGCAGTGCGACCGGTGATGCAGAGACGCATACTCAAAGGAGACTGCCGCACTCGCCACGGCGGTTGTCGAATTTGAGTCCGTTATACTTCCGGATGTATTAACTCGACTTTTCATTCTGGAATTCATGCTAGTGCGAAATGTTCAAGTACAAAATGGTCAGCGTGAAAGGGCAACCTTGAATGACCGCCGTCCGGCAGTATCGGGCCGGAAAATGCATGTTGAATAAAAATTGGTCGTAATAAACTACTTACGTTTATCGATGCTTGCGCAATGTTATTTATGTAAATACAGTATTCATGACTACGAATCAAGCTCTTCGGCATAGGTCTAGGCTCAACGAATTGACAGCACATTCGACCTGGTCGAATTAAGAGGCCTGTCGTCATACGCCATTCTCTTCTTCTTTCCTGACGCACTGGGAACTTCCCAAATCCTCCAAAACTTCAAAGATTCATCGCCACCACCAGTAAGCACTAGATCCCCGGCAGGGCTGACACAACTGAACAAAACTCGAGATTCATGCGAATCCCGGATCTCTGCAACACGTTCCATGCTGGGGTATGCATGGAGCATGATCGCGTTGGTTGGATACCCATGAGTGGTCAGGATCTCTTTCTTGTGCGGTGCCCAATGAATAGTACTAATTTGAGCAGGTGTCTTTGTCGTGTGAACTCGCGCGCCAGTGTTCACGTTCCACACGTTAATCGAAGCATCATTCGTACCTCCACCCGAGGCAAGCAAAGATGGCTGCCATGGGCACCATGCTAGCGCCTACAAAAAGCTCAATACGTATGAAAACGAAACCGGAACGAGGATACGTACCTTCACGGCAGCTGTGTGATTTCGCTTAACCCACTTGGCCTTTCCTTGGGCATTCTCTCCAACATCCCCAAGTCTTCCGTCCCATATATTGATCACATTGTCGTTACCGCCGCTAGCCAACAATTCTCCATCACTCCTCCACGTTAAACCACATACCTCACCAGTATGACCTAGTAGCTCCATCACTTTATGACGAGGAACTCGCACGTCATGATGCCAGATGCTACCATCCGCACATCCCGAACTTAGGATGTGCTCATTCCAGGACAGAGCAGCAACCTGGCCCTGATGTCCACTCATCGTACGCAGCTTCTGGGCGGTCTCGGCATCGTACAGTTCTACATCCCCATTGCACAACCCAACACCAAGGAATGCGCCATCATTCGACATCTCCACACTCGACGGGTACAAGCCATCGGGCGCTTCAGAAATGGTAATGACGGTACCCGTATCTCCGTTCCAGATGTACGAAGCAGGACCGAGAGCGACGGCAACGGTATTCTGACATGACCAGCTTATGAGGTTGAGATAAAAGTCATCCAGAAGATTGACCGCATCCAACACCCGCTCTGGCTGCGTAGGGAGTTTACGCGATTTGCTTTTGCTTGCTCCAGTCGACGATGCCAAAGCGCCGGGACGCGCACTAGCGTACAAGGGTTTCGCATATTCACGTTGAAGAGCAAGTGTCTTGTCGGATGAAGTAGGGGGGGGCGGTTCACGATATCCCAGGATGCGACGGTTGAGTGGCACTCCGGTGGCTTCTGCGAGACGTGCAGTATGTCCAGGCGATGAGTTGTACGAGTTGAGATTCATTTTGTCCATACTAGCAGCAATATCAAAGCCTGCATTTTCCCGTGTGGTAGTGATGAAGCGATCTTGCTGGTCACCTATCCGATTCTGCGAAACGGTAAAAGAAAGAATGGAGGTAGAAAGTAACAGCTCACTGGTGTCGACCTTGACCGCTTCAGCTCCGACTTCGAGGGCGGAACATAGTCAATCTTCACAACGTCCAGCTTGCTCTCGATCCCACCCTTTCTAATGAGGCCCGAATTTGCTTGTCGTTGCAACTCGGCGTTGATGGGATACGCCCCAGAGGATGCGAAAGATTTGACAGGTGAAGATGCGCGAGAGCGAGACGATGACGAGGTAGGCGGAACGATGAAAGGATTCGACACGTCGAAAGGTCCTGTCACTGACCGTGACTTGGTTCGTCGTTGCGACGGCGATGGTGCCAACGAAACGGCATTGAGAGCAGACACAACGGAAGGGGTCAAAGGTGTTTTCACGTCTGAGCGAGCACGCTGCCTGCTGGGTGTCTTTGGAGTCTTCGACTGCATGATGAAAGAAGATGAGTGTTAGGTGGTGGTGGTTGAAATTCCAAAAACAAACTGCACGTGACCGCGTGCTCGGCAAATTTCAATAGAATTTTGCCAACGCTGAAAGGCCGGCATTTGTCGAAGCCCCTACATGGACTTATTGTACAGCACAATATCAACATGCTATTTAGAGGACAGGACCAGCTACCTCGCATACCCACCACTGTATTTAGGCCCATGCCGATCGTAATCTCTCTGTTTGTACGAGTCTTGGTATCGACCTGACCCTCGACTAGACCTAGCGTTCGAAAAAGTATCATATGGATCACTCTGCCTATTCCAGGATGAAGAGGGTTTGTCTGAGTGGGATCGCCTTTCGCTGTGTCTTCTGCTCTCCTCTCTGTTCGATTTCCCCCGTTTAGGTGGTTCCACGTCGATTGCGGCATCACCTATGCGATCCAAAAGACCCAATTTGATTGATTGGCTGAACATCAGCTTCTTTGCATGTTTGCCGTTCGCGCGAGACGCAGCCGCTTTTGACTCTTTTCTTCCTCCTCTGTTTCCGAACCAGTCATCACCTTCGTCCTCTAACTGCCGCTGAGCAGATCTTCCCAGCATCTCGATGGCCTTTCTCTTGCCCTTTTTTCCTACATTGTCCACGACATTAATCTCATTCTCCCAGTCACGAGCTCCACGTCGGGTTATCGCTGGGTGTACATCCACGTTGACGTCTGCGAACGGACCTGTGTGCAGATTATTCGATCCAAATGCAGAATAGTCCTCGGGTACTCCGTACGCATGAGGGGCATTGTTGCAGTCCTGAGCAGGCTATCAGCAACGGGGAGCGAACAGTTAGCGAACATTCATTTACATCACCCCAATGACCTTCGACTCCGCAATTGTAACACCATTCATCCTCGGCAATATATCCTTCTCCTCCTTGGCCGAGACCCGCTTTTGACTTTTCACGACGGGTGTGGAGTATTTGGACACGTTCACTCTCTTCTGGGATATAAACATAGATCCGCCACCACGTTGGACATTCCTACAACAGTGGGACCAACAGACTTATAAACCTTGTTGGTGGTCTGATGAATAGACTTACCGAAGTGATATGACTGCGATATCCACAGCGACGACAGGTATCGCCTACGGCCTCTTGATTTTGATATTTATTAGGGCAGTTCTGATAGATAATTGTATAACGACAGAATCGCACTGTTGGCTGTGATCTACTCACTACATTGATGTGTCCCTTCATCCCACATTTGAAGCAGCTCTTGCTAATCGGGCAGGATCTTGTGGGATGTTCATCACGAGCCCCGCACGTGAGGCACTGAAGAGAAACTCATTGACTGAGTGAGCAGACGAATAAGAACATGTGAAACGAACTATTATCACAGGACATTTATAGGTCGTATGTTCGCCTTCGGCGCCGCAGTTTTTGCATACTACCTTTGTTGGCTTATCTTCAGGCATGTCAAAATACCGGACCAAACCCTGCATTGCTATTCATCAGACAGTACCAACTAAAGCTTCTAGAGCAACGCACCTTTCGGTCATCATAATCCAGATAGTCGATGTAATCCTTGTCTTCAGAGTCCGAAGGAGATGGTGGAAGTATTTCAACGGGAACAGATCCCAAGACCAGGACATGAGACGGTAGAAGTAACTTTGAAGGACCACCCTCTTCGTCCGTCTTTTCAGCCTTTTCAGCCACATTCGGGAGAATGGCTGGGTCAAGGTCAAAGTAGAACGGCTTCGAGTCGTCCAAGGTGTCAAGAGAGCGGCTAGGAGAACGAGAACGAGAACGACAGCGTCGCTCCGTGTTGGGATCTCGCGAGCCAGAGCCACTAGCCTGCTCTTCGAGTCGCAGCCTTTTTCGTCGTTCACGCCTCGCTTCTCGACCAGATAAGGAACGTTCAACCTGAGTCTCTGATCCCTCTTCTTCTCGACTCGCTTTCTTCTTCCTTTTCCGAGGTGAGGCAGATTTCGTTATCACTTGGCCAGGTTCTATATCTGAGGCATCAGAATGGATAACGATGATTTTGCGTGTGTCATTTTTTGGTACGGCATCTGCCATATTAAAGTAGGAGCGGCGGCGGTGAGCTTAGCTGAGAGAGAGCGGAAGTCAAGGTAAACAAACGCGCGTGACGTCAATATCACAATTTTTGTTTTTCTCAAATTTCTGCCAAAATAAATAAATCTTTTCTACGCTCAGCGCGTTACATACATAAATGCATGCTACCATGCCCACATAGCTCCAGGATTTCGTATTGGCTTATCCTCTCTCGTTACTGCAGCAGACACTATCTTCTTCAGTTTGAAAGCCTTCTCCTTGGCCTTTTGTTCTTCCAGCGTCCGTCCTTCTTTCAGCACAACAGACAGCTTGGCCTGAGGATGTACTTGAACACCCACATGGCCTCTTCCCTTCGGTTCCAGTCTCTTTCGGTTGTGCTTACCCTTTGATACCCAAGATTCAGCTAAGGATCGTGAAATTAGATACAAGACTGATGCGAAAGCCATGTATGCGGCTTACCGACTACAAGCCTCTGTCCATCGAGACCTTTGTACCGAACGGCATGGTCTCTAGCCGTCGCGAGCATGTTCATGATACGCGTACTGGCGCGCTTTTCGCTGAATTGCATCTGAAGGATCGCATGGTTGATGGGCTTCCCTGAAATCTGCCGGCCAATCATATTCAGCTTGCGATGTGAGATTTTGAAGACAGCTGTCGAGTATTTGTGCTGGTTGAGCCAGTTACTTGAGTGCCAAGGGAGAATCCTATTGTGAACGCACCGAGTCGCCCTTACGCTCAATCTGTACAGCTGCTTCCTCCTTTGGAAAAGTATCGAGAGGCTTGGTCATATCTGGAGAGGGTGTTGAGGGTTCTGGGCTTTCCGGTTCGGTGACAGTGACGGTCTCAAATATACTGCTTTCCCCTCGCTCTTCAGCCTCCTTCTTGGCTGCCGCAACCTCTTCCTCACTTTCTGCTTCTCTCATTTTCATGCCAAACTTTTCCTTTACTTTGTCGGGAACCCAGTTAAACGGGTTAATGGCACTGGGTAACGGAATGTACTGAGTGGACAGTTCCTCACATTGCGTGAACAACATACTAGTAGCGAGCTCCGATGGGCCTTGCAGGGGAATGGGATAGTTGCCATTGGACGCGCCGAGAAAAATGAGAGCCTTGGAGGTATTGTAGCTAGGAACCAGAGAGCAAAGGAAAGGACATACAGGCCAAAACTTTAAGGCGACTCTGCATCATGGCGCGCGATGAAAAGAGCAACAGTCACACTTGTCACGACCTCGACATCTTATCCAGCACCACGTTGACCACGACCTTTACTGCTACACCACGATGTTTCCTCTACTAGGAACAATATTTTATGTCGGCCTTCTCGTAGTAAATGCAATGGCAGTTCTCAGTGAAGATAGGTTTCTGGCGAGAAGTACGTGTTTTGTCTTCCTCAGTAGGCAATTATAACTGACCTCCTAATTGTACAGTTGGTTGGTCGTCTTCAAAACCTCAAAACACTGCCTTCAATCAGTATGACCAAAACGGTTACGGTGCGCCTCCAGGGGAGGTAGGGATGAAGGCCAAGTTGATAGACTTGATAAGTGCCGTACGAACACTCATGCGCAGTACGTTAAATCTTCCTATTGGCCTGTGTATGTTGAAAACTCAATCTCGCAGTACCGTTAATTGCGTTTAATATCGTCGTCATTGTGTACGAATTGGTACTGGGTGGATAATAAACGCAATACCTGAGATCACGTACTTGTATACCATTGGAATGTTTCGGGCTGGCACGACAACAGCATATCATACTGCGAAGTACTCTAAATACATAACTAACGTACCGCACACAACCCCTTACTAAACCCCGGTATGAAAGCAACTCGCAAGCAAGTTTAGGGCTAATTGTTGAAGGTATAAGTATAGGACAGATTGAGCCCGACGGCGATATGTTACGACAAACGGAAGAAAGAAAGCATAGGGTACCGGTACCCGACCAGTCTAATGGTAGTACATCGGTACAGATCAGTTCGCCACTATGGAAAAGCAGGGGGTTAGGCCCCTTTAGATGAAGGAGGGAGAATGCTGTCCCTGTCGAAACCAAGGGGATATGAAGAGAGGTCACTGGTAATAGCCAAAGTGTCCAAGCTCGCACGCTGACGCCCACTGTAAATAGAGGGTATCGGTGAGGGCTCTCCCGAGTTCCCTGTGTCTATCTGGAACGGGAAGGACCCCAGGCCAGAGGATGCCGTCGACAATTGCGATCCCGTGGACAGGCCTAAAGTACGCCTGTTGGGTGGAGATGGCAGATCCGTCTCACTCTCAGAGAAGCTATTGACGTGAGGAGAAGGGACAGCGGTAGCTTGTGTCGAAGAGGATGAAAACGACTGTTGCGCATTGGGGGAAGATGGCCCGCCGGAGAAACTCTGACCCATTGGTGACACCGGAGGCGATCTCATCGGTCTGTTAGATATGGGAGATGGAGGAACAAAAGGGAAGGACTCCAGAATCGAATCAGCTCTGGTAGATGTAGCAGAAAGGACTGATGAACCTGAAGCCCTCTTGTTCTTATCCAATCCTTGCGCCTGTGCTCTGGCTTGCGCGTGCGCAAGAGCACGTTGCTGCTGTTCCTCCAGAGTCCCAAGCCCAGCAGTAGATGGAGTGACTAGTCTACCCTTCGTGGTTCTGTACGAGGGCGACCTATCCAGGAGGCCCACATTAACCCGAGTGGCGTTCTCTATACCGATGATGGACCCAGCCTGTGTACTCACGCTGGACGGACGGCTATTGTCGCCGTCCTGTGCCCAGGGCAGGAGAGGGCCATCAGGAGTCCAGTTCATGTTGGACTCTCGTGTCGGTGATGTCGGACTGAATGCCATTCGAGCGGAGCCTGGTGATGTGGCATGCGTAGTCACAGTAGACGAGTGCCTGTCACTGAATGGATTTCCTTCTAACGATTCATCACCGCCCATGATATCTGCTGGACCAAACGATGCCGCCGCCAAAGGTGACCGGATCGTTGGCCGTGAGGCAGCCCCAGGTGTCCTCAAGCCATCGTTAGGTCCAGGCGCATTGATGACCTCCGCTTTGACGACACCCAATACTTGTCGCACGGTGCCGTGGCCGGGGGTTATAATCATCGGTGCTTCATTAAGGAAATCACTGGAATAGCTGGCATTGGACATGTACGACTGTCGCGAAGACACCCCCGACACTCCTGAGCGTTGTGATAGAGCGTACCCTTGGGGACTACGAAGAGAGTCGTGAGAAACGTTAACGTGCTCGAGATTAAGGTCTGGAGACCGTGGAGGTCGAACAGGGGAAGCAACATTGGGCAGTTCGGAATGCGATGAGGCGTGGGATGATGGATCAGGGGGGACGAGAGCGATGGGTATAACGTTAGTCCCTTCGGTTCCTGCAGTTTGAATAGAATTACTGTCCTCGAAAGGATTGGAACGGGTCGATTCTGGTAAGCGGGGGTGCGAAGAGGCCTGGGAAGCGGGGTCCAGATCGATAGTGGTATTGGAAGATGAAGAATAAACTCTGACAGTGTTCTGTTCCACTGGGGTCGGCGGTGGCTTCTCCGTAGGATTGGGCCTGTTCAGAACGGTCTCTGCTGGAGCAGGAGTATCGGGCTTGGCCTCTGCCTCTTCCAAAGCACGGCGGCGGCGAGTCGAGCGACGCCACCATAGGAAAAGAAAAATGGCGCCAGCGAGAAAAACGAGCGATCCGATGATTGCGCCAGCCAGGGCACCTTTGCTTACACCACCAGAGCTACTACTGAGAGAAGTGCTATCCTGGGAAACACACTTGAATGTACTGCAAGTATAGCAGTCCCTGACTACGGCGTAAGCGACACCATGCGAATGGTGATCGTGAAGGAAGCATACCTGCTTATTTGAAAACACTCTTGATTAGCTGCGCAGCTGCACACAGGTGTCTCTGGACAGTTGATGCAACCGCTGGACTGACGAGGCAGGAGAGCGTCGAGATGCATAGCGAGAACGAGAAGAGGAAGGAAAGAGCGTGACTTGGAGTTAGACAAAGAAAAAGAGTAAACGGAAGGTCCTGATGTCCAGCAAGCCTACAAGAAAGCAAAAAAGACGGTTGGGCGGCTTAGGCTCACTGAAAGAGGACAAGAGGAACCTGACGAAAAGGGAAATAACACATGTGGATTTTTGTGGCTGTGATTTGGGACAAAATTATTGCCATAAATTTCGTACTTGTGTTTGATTTTCCCGGCAAAGTTCATGTTCCATGGCTACAGTCACTATCGCTGTCAACGCGCTCACGTACTCGTATACGGTTCAGTCGGATCCAATTCTCAAGGATATAGCCCTCAGTTTGCCACAGGGATCCAGAACTATCCTCGTTGGTGCCAATGGAGGTCCTCAAAAATCATTCTTTCATTTTGGAAATCTATCTAATCTCGAGTCAAGCTGGTAAATCCACCCTACTACAGATTCTCGCCGGAAAGCGCCTAGTAAGCTCCCCTGGTGCCGACATCCGTATCAAGGACTGCGATGTCTTTCGCAACTCACCTGAGGGCGTCTCATTCCTGGGAACTGAATGGTCTGATGATTTGTTCAAGTTCTATCACCGACAGCGCCGCTAACCTAGACGCGTCAGGGCCATGAATCCCGTGGTGCGCGGGGACATCGTCGTTTCTGCATTTCTCGATTCTGTAGGCGGATACAGGTATAAGGACAGGAGGGATTGTTTGCTCGATATCTTGGATATAGATCTGGACTGGCATATGCATGCAATTTCAGATGGAGAGCGTCGCCGCGTCCAGTTATGTTTCGGCCTCATGATGCCGTGGGATGTTCTTTTACTTGACGAGGTCCGGAATCATGTGGTGATTGCAGCCATTTCCTTCCTTACGTCTTTTTTAGGTCACGGTAGATCTGGATGTACTTGTGCGAGATGATCTCCTCAAGTTTCTCCGTAATGATAGCGAAACTAGAGGCGCAACCATTATCTGTAAGCTTTTTGTTCTCCATTTCGGATTTCCGTTGAAATTTGTTCCCAGATGCTACGCATATATTTGATGGGCTTAATGATTTCCCCACCCATGTCGCCCACATGCGTTTTGGTTCTTTCGTTACTCCTCCCACTCTATGGCCTTTTGTTGACCAGCCAACACCGACGTTATACTCCGTTGCACTACAATGGCTCAAACAGGACCGAGAATATAGACGCGAGCTTGAGAAAAATGGCCTCAAACTAAGGGGAGCCAGGAAGGATGAGGTTTGTACGCTTGTTTGCCGTATCTCGCCATCGTTAACTACACATTTAGAGCGTTCCGTCGGACTCTGAGACCTTCTATAGGAAGTACGTTGACTGACCACTTATATCACCTTCCAACTTGACCATTTTGTCGTTATCAAGGTACGACTATAGTCATTGACAAAGCATACTACTGCTTTGATTGCCTTTAACACGGGCAATGCACCTACTCAACTTTTCAACAAAGCATCGGATGGTATTCAATTGTACTTCCAAGTTTTAACAGCATGTGTAGCAAATACTGTATCAAGTATGTACCCGGTATCACAACAAATTTGCACAAATGTGCACAAACCTACCTTGTCGCATTGAAATAAAAGGTTTTGAGGCGCGCTGCGCGGTGACTATATTTAGCAATCAAGGACACGTATTTGGGTTTACCAGCATCTTCCCTTCCGCCAAACATGTTACGTCGGGCTAGTCCTTTCATTCTTCTGGGCTTGGTGTTTTCAGCGCTTCCTGCTATAAGCCATTCTTTCGAAAATACTGCCATCGTGCGCACGGTCGACCTTGGCGGATCCCTTGTCCATGTTACCACAACATTCGCTGCAAGGTCTCTCGAGCCAGACGCTTCTATCTACACCATTGCATTGGGTGAACAAGAAGAAGAAAAAACTAGCTGGTTGGATATCAAAGTAAAAGGCCAACAGGATTCTTTGGAGGCGTCAGTAAATTACGACCCTCAAAGGCGCGTATTTTCTAGTTTGAAGCTATATAGTACTGAATGGGCATTTAGTCAAATGTACCTTCTTGACGTGACGCTGCCAAAGGCGCTGAGTGTTAATTCGACCATTAACATTGTTCTAGAGACGGTGCAGACCCATGCTACGTGGGCATGGCCGCAAACTGCTGCACAGGGAGACGGCCAGGCGCTCAAGTACAAGTCCAACCTTTTGGTCCCGAGCCCTTACAAGACCCACGTTCAACGCACAAAAGTCAAGTGCGTATAGATCCAAATCTTTGAAGGCTGGAGGACTGACCCGGTAAGTCAACAGGTCGCAGTCCCCCAATATCATTTCATACACCACCCCCGAACATCTGGATGCATTCATCCAGGAAGGAGGTCCTGTCACCAAGTCCGGTGCAACCATCACATACGGTCCTTACTACGACATCCCTTCTTCGACAGATGAAGACTTCTTGACATCTATTCAGCAGTCCGTCGTCGTGCATTACTCCTACGACTACCCGGTGCTAGAAGTCCTTAAGCTGCGACGCGCAGCAGAAATCAGTCATTGGGGTGCAAACCTGAACATCCAGGATGAAATATCTCTTCATAATGCTGGTCCTACGTGAGTTCATCATCAGTCACCCATGTTGCTATGCACCCTTATAGTCTTTTGTCTCAGCTTGAAAGGACACTTCTCACGTCTCGAACATCAGACCCAATCTTACTTCAAGCGACCCGCTGCCCACGTCCTTCCATCGCTTACTTTGCATCTGCCAGCTGGGATCAGGAACACGTATTACTATGATATGATTGGGAATGTTTCCACCTCCCATCTTCGTGTTGCTCCCAGCGCAAAGAAAGCGACGAGGGCCCAATATAGTATATTTGAGATGAAGCCGCGCTATCCTCTGATGGGAGGCTGGAACTACAGTTTCACTCTTGGCTGGGATTCACCCCTGGAAAACAGTGCTAGCTGGGACGCAGCAGTCGGAAAGCACATTGTAGAGATTCCGATCATGACGCCAATCGTAGGTGCTGTCGTCAACGACGCGGAGGTCAAAGTCATCCTTCCCGAAGGCGCAACGTAAGACAAAGATTTCATTTGTGTGTTGCGTTTACTCATCAATATTCTTTCAGCGACATATCATGCGTTGTCCCATTCCCTACCATCTCGAATATCCTATCAACTCACACTACTTATTTGGATACAACTGGGCGGCCCGCATTGACCTTTAAGTACAAGGACCTTACCGATAAGCACGCTTTATCGATTTATGTGAGTTGAATTGTGGATTCATGTCTTGTCTGAACCTAATTTCCTGCAGGTGACCTATCGAGTACCACTTTCTGCTCATCTCAAAAAGCCCGTAGCAGTCGCTACTGCATTCTTCAGCCTGTTCACTTTTGCTCTGTTCGCGCGTAGAATCAACCTTACCATAAGCAAGAAGGGGAAGAATGTATCATAGCATGGCTGTTATGTTGACAGTATTTAAAGAGCTACTCCGATCATGATTCATTGTTGACGCGACTAAAGCTATGTAATGTTACAATTCTGCAGTCGGTGGGTGACCTTGTACTGAAGTGTCGTTAACGAAGAGAAAACTGGGCTTTCATCAAGCACTTACACTTGAAGGAACAAGAACAAGCCTACACTGCCGTCTTCCAAGGGACAACTGTAGAAAATGCCCCCATTGGATGCTGCGCCATGATGATAATAAAGCCTAGTGCCTCTCCATTTCCAGGACCCTCCAGTAACGCCACTATGTTTCGTATCAAGAGCGAGTTGCAATGGTACCTGGGTCGCTCCTGGAGGAATAATAGTGACATTCCTCAAGGTAACAGGGAAGATGGCTGTCTCGTTGATCGATTGCCAAAGATGATTATGGTTAATGAAGAAGAGCGGAGGCGTAGCATCTTCATTTGAGACAGTGGTGAGGTTTCCTGGTTGTCCTAGGAACGTCGTCCGTTAGGTTGTACGACGCAGCTGATGCGAGCGTAGGCATACCTACAACGGGCACGGATAAATGTTTCTTAGAGCTGTCCCCCACAAGGTAAGGGCCGAGAACCTCAATGTGAGCGGCTCCTGGTACGATGTTACCAATAGATGTAGACCCAGGTGCACCTATCCAGGTGGGGAAGGCTGAGCAATATACGAAAAAGAAAGATATTTGTAGTAGTGACACAAACAACATCGAGGGCAGGGCTGCCTTCGAAAGAGACCGCAATATATTGGAGACCATCGCATGCTGACGTGTAACAAGATCCTCAACAAAGTCCGAGCTTGACGCGATAGTAAGTATCTCCGGAATCCGAAGCTCGGTGCTTAGATGAACTTGGACTTGAAGCAAGCTTTGGATATCGATGAACCACGAAAATTTTGGCAACATATGTCGAGCTTTCCGCGTACAAATAAGCCGGGTACTAAGTATGTCCCAACACCATTTCCCACAAGCGTGGACCCGGGCGAGTATCAAAGACCGGCAAATCGTCGGATGGCGGTCCGTCGGTCCGTACCACGTGAATTGCTCTGATTTTTTAGTTTTCGACGCGCTCTTCTCAAGCATTCAACGACGTTGTGATGCTCCGGAGTTGCCTAGCCCAGCACGCACGACATCGCCTACCATGGGAATATTTCTCACTCCTTTTCTCTACCACCGCGTGTCTTTCTAAAGGCGGCCCCAGAACCAACTCACGTTCAAAAACTTCTCAGCAGATGCTAGAGAAACATCACGAAATGAAAATGCCTAAAACTGAGAGGCGTGTCCAGCATAAAGAAAGTTTAGGCCAACCTTCTACCTCTTCCCAACCATCTCGACCGTCACCAGCCTCCCCTAACAGGGACCCTCCGAAACAATACCGATCCAAGCATTATGTTCCATTTACAGACGAACAGCGCGCCTCGCTGCCGATGTTGGAACCTCACGAGCTCTCCAGGAGGTTGAAAGTACTATGCGATGAGGGACAACTTAATGCGGCAGTTTCCATGTTGAAAAACTCTCCCCGAGACGCCCAGAATGCTCCAGTGTGGAATACAGTCATATGGGAGTGTTTGAAGCAAAAGCAATTCCAGCTATCTTATCAACTTTATACAGACGTGCGTGATTATCATATTTACCAAAGCTCTGCATATCGATCCGGACCTTTCACATAGATGAAACGTCGAGGGCACAGTCCTACTCCACGGACTTACCAGACAATGTTGGGCGGTCTTGCCCGTATCGAAGACTGGACATCACATACGAAACAGCTAAAAAATGCGCATTCCCTGTATGAAAACTTTCAGCGGCACATAACATCGCTTCACAAAGATCAACCAGATAGTCCGGACATCACCAGCGTTCCCCTAGCATCTTACATGCGAATATTGGGTGCCGCTGGTCTCTATCAGGAAATGTTCGATGTCTACTATGACCTCGACCCGACGGGCCCATTAAAACCCGATCATCTCGTTTTCACATCCATGTTCCAATCCCTATCTCCACTTCGCATCCCTTACGGAAAGAACGAATCCTTGGCTGTCCTTCAGAATGCATCTAGCGCCAAACTGCTGTGGTCGCAGATGCTGAAAGCCTCAAAGAAGCACAAGTTCACAGTGGACTCTCACTTAGTCACAGCTGCCATCACCGCATTATCTCGTGGTCGTTCTTCCGACCAAGAATTGGCCTTCAAAATTGTTCGCGAATATTTTGGATTGACACCTTCTGAAGAGAAGTTGACGACCGCATGTACTCTGGCTCTCGAGCCACAGTCTTTTGCTGCGGTACTCATGCTCTGCAGAAGCAGTGAAAAGGCATCCCTTGCTGTTGATTTCTTCGAACAAGTCCTGAAGCGGCCCGACAAAATGGGCGGGCCCTCCATCATCGATCGCGGCCACATTGAGGAGTTGATGAGGGCACGCCAAACCGTCAAACCATCGCCAGATAATGCTCGATTCGAATACGATCTTATCGAATGGCTCATGCACCAGGAGGTACATAGCATTAAGACACGAGCTGCGCAGTTGCGACCTACGATGTTAACCTATAACCTTGCTTTTCAAGCGGCATTCCGTACCGCCGATTGGCACACCGCGACAAAGACGCTTGACTTAATGACAGGCTTTCATTGTCATGATTTTATGGATGGTGTGGAGTCGGACTCTCCTCGGCTTGACAAGGCGCGCATCAGACTTCCGCCAACTGCCGAAAATGTATCCTTAATGCTTCGGACTGCTTTTGCGACGGAAAATCGCGCCAACATGCGGCAAGCATTGCGGATGGTTGACTTTTTTGGGATCAAGGAATTGGCTGCCAATTCATGGCGCGAAGACTCTCGGGAGCGTCCAAAGTCAAAAAAGGCCACGAAAGATCTTCATTTCTACAGCCAGAAACTCGCTACCACCGTTATTGATACCCTCGAACACATTTTCAGTTACAGCACCAAAGGCGATCGAATGGTTCCACAGGACCAAGAGCGGTGGCTTAGGCTCAAAACAGAAGCCACGAGATACTTGGAAGGAAATGGCGAGCAGCCTGGATTATTGGCTGCAACAAAGAACATTGCGTACGAGAGAGACTGATCAGTCAATTGTATATATATCAGAAGTAGATGTATTTTGCGTTAATAGGTATGAGAAGATCCTGGGTCCATTGTAACCAAACATGTCCTAATAATGCCCCGAAAGATACAACAGCAACACGATAAATATTCAAAATTAAGCACATCAAGCAATGCTCATAGGCCGATCGCCTGATGCATTGCTAGGATTCAAAGAACTACCTTCCCTCCGAAATACGGGTGAGGGTGGTGTGAGAGGAGAATAATTCCCCATCTGTTTGTAAAGATTCGTTTGAGACGGGGGTTGACCGACGCTCCTTGGTCGATTCTCTGACGCGCGGAACCCAGAAGAAGGCGGGACAAAGTCCTGGTCCTCAGGAGTCGATTGGAACATATGAGGCTCAAAGACATTATCCGGTGGGGGCCTTGTGCTCCCTCGTGGGGACTGCGGCTGCGACAGTTGAATTATTAATGAGGGCCTCACGTCAGAAAGCTTGTCATGGACACTGGTTTGATGTAAAGACCGTGAAGGGGAATGTGGTGGGTTGGGGTCCTCAGCATACGACTGGTGGAGGGACCGAGGCGGCGACGGGGGTTGGATATCATGTACAGATTGATTGAAAGAACTGGTAGATGGAGACACAGGGGATCCAATGTTTTCGGGGGAATGCATTGAACGAATCGATCGGGAGGGTGCCGGAGACATCTTGACATGGGGCTCTTGAGATTGCGCTGTCGGAGGAACCACGAAAGGGTGATCCTCTCCAATTTGATAGTATGTATTAGTTTGCGAAGGGAGTATTCCGACACTTTTAGGCCTGCTATCAAATTGCCGGAAACCAGGAGAAGGCGGTGTGAGGACATCTTGTTCATCATCATTGTATGACTTGGATGGTAGGGTTGCGAGACTCTTTGGTCTATCACCTGGGCGCAAAGTACTGCCCTCAAATTTATGGAATGCGGGAGATGGCGGCCCAAAAACAGTATCGTCGGTAATCGCCATTGATACCGGTTCGTATGTGTGAGGACCAGGAGGTACACCTGCGACATAGCTATTCCTGAAATTCATCGGCATAGGACTCATTCTGCCCATGGGCATTCTAGCAGAGGGTCTGCTCCTTCTTTTACACAGGTAGACGATGCCGAAGATAAGCAAAGCCAGTATGATCAAGGCATTAAGAGCCATGATGCCTAGCATAGCGGGGAACCATGTGCCGAGCTTTTCCAGGGTATCGGCTACATCCCTGGTAACAGTGATAACGGTCGAGGCAGAGTCCTCGGTATTATTAGAGGCATTATAGGTGATTCCGGTCAAGGCTATGCACCCTCTGGCCTGACAAAATTCTGCTGATGCTTCGTCGGGATCCGTGAGGGACAGAAGTTTGACATAGGGATTCCCTGTCTTGCCGTCCGAGTCGAAGTCGCCAAAGTCATATACAGAATACATCGACCGAAGGACATTAGCCCCGAATAGCCAGTCACTATAAAAATGACATGAGAAACCGTATAGTACTGAACCACCGGACGTACAATTGGCCTGTACCTACTCCGAGGTTTTGCGGAAGAAAAGAACCAACACATGTAGTGTTGTCTCCTACAACGGTGGGAGCGACATCTAAGGGATGCAGAGGATAAACCTTTCCTCTGTAAGGTACGTTAGTGTTCTGCTAGTGATGAACGAAATCGCAACAAACGGACGCAATTTGGATGGCCATGTCAATCTCCGCATTACAAGGCACCGACCATTGAGCCAAAGTAGAGTCATAATATGACCCGCTGATACCGCCGTAGATTGCTTCGGAGACTTTAGTGTTGGTATAACTATATCCTTGCTAAGAAGCTTCTTTCGGTGATGAAATATTGAGTATCTTACGAATAGGACGTTCCCGTGTCCAGGACTGCCACAGCCTTGTTACTTGGGGCGCCTCCGGTTGCGGAAGACGGGAGTATGGTTTGATTGCCCACCAAAAGCGCCTCCACGAGAATACTCCATCGTTTGGGGGAGCTAACTGGCCAAGTGGAAATGGCATCTGTTTCA
Organism: Desarmillaria ectypa; assembly: GCA_030407005.1. Classification (NCBI taxonomy): domain Eukaryota; kingdom Fungi; phylum Basidiomycota; class Agaricomycetes; order Agaricales; family Physalacriaceae; genus Desarmillaria; species Desarmillaria ectypa. The sequence goes on from JAUDYN010000004.1 coordinate 2,514,438, forward strand.
GCCACTTTAGAGTACGCCTTTTCGTACTCGCCTGAATCGCATAGCGTATTAGCACAAGAAAAAATTGTCCATTACATCCTGAAAGCACGAACCGAGGTTAAAGCTGCCGCTAACGTCATCATTAGCACTGGTACTTCGTTGGAACGAAAATGCGATGAAGTTTGGCTCTGAAGGGTTCTGTGCGAAGAGATTATATAATAGACTCCTTCCCTGTGATGAACCTGTATTGTTCAATATCGAGTCGATAGAAGACAAAGATGTGAAGCCGAGACCCAAGATGCCTTTCGCGCCATAACCTAATGCCGGATTCTGAGCAGAAGTGGCGTCCAAATACGCCTGTGATTCTACGGATGTCCTTTACCAGCGGTTAGCAAGTTCGCGTGAGAAGAACGGTATTCTCACCCCGCGAACTCAATCGGAATATGCGATATGGTACCGTTAACCCAACCAATGCCGTACTAATGAAAACGAGATCAGACTGTCACTCCTCCCACGGTGAACTCAGGCTCACCGTGATATTTGCTGTGTATCCCTACGCGTCATAAGCTAATGAGTGCAAGGGGAGGAAACGGTAAGAACATACTGTTTGTTCAGAATTCTGCAACGGTGGAATGTCAGCCTTTAGCCACAGGTCGGAGGACCCCGTATCCAGTTGAACGACGTATGCTATATAGGCGGGTCAAGAATGCTCCATGCGGTGCGCAGCAATTCGTGCATACTGATATTTCCAGCCGTTACCTGGAGAAGCTATCAGTATTTGCATTTCCTCGGATTATAATAAACGCAAACGCACGTTTGCCATATAAATTAGATCATGGACAGTGCTGATTGAACTTGAAGGTGAATATGACACCACCATTTCGAGGACGAGGACTCACCTGAGGTCCAAACCATTATCATCGCTCACAACAGCATTCAGGGACGTATTCAAATGATAATTCCCTGTGCCACTTCGTCGAGAAAGAGGAGTTCGCTTAACATGAGATTGTATGGGAAGTTTGAGAGCGAGTGAAACGAGACTGAGGCCCAAAAGGACCAACAGGGAATCCAAGAGCATACTGGAAGGAGTGACAGGATAGTAAAGGAGTGAAGATGGTGACAAGAGGGGAGAGCCCAGAAAGACCAAGTCCAGTCCTGGAGGTAGACCTCACAGGTGGACGTATTTGTTTGCCAATGCCGCGCCAAGGCACACTTCGACCATTCTTATTCTTGTTCTTACCACATGATATTCCAGTTGCATCTTACCCTTTCCCGTGTGTAGTCGCACCGCAAGTTCAGAATATCTGCGAACGGTAAGCAGAAACTGGAACTCGTCTTCCTGAGCTTAGCATTTGCTATTCAGACCGGAATTCGGACCGTGGATGAGCAATGGTCGCTCGTCAGAGTCGCTTCAAGCCGTGTATTGACCTCCATGACGGGCAAGTCAAGCAAATTGTGGGCGGAACGCTCTCCGATACTTCTCCGGATGCTCTTCGCACCAACTTCGTCGCAAGGCTCGTTCTATCCGGCCCATCTGCCTTTATCACACTAACGAAATGATCCAGTCAATCCCCTGCCGAGTTCGCGAAACTGTATAAATATCACCATCTCGAAGGTGGTCACGTCATAAAGTTAGGACCAGGAAATGATGATTCTGCTCGTGAAGCACTCTCGGCATGGCCAGGTAGAGTCTCCCATAGGCGTTAGAAGAATACCGCGTTATTTATGTCCCATCCAGGCGGACTGCAAATTGGCGGCGGAATAAATGATACCAACGCCCAGCAATGGCTTGATGCTGGAGCCAGCAAGGTTATTGTTACTTCATATCTTTTCCCCGGCGCAAAATTCTCCTTGGAGCGACTGAAGCATATCTCCCATGTCGTTGGCAAAGACAAGCTTGTGGTCGATGTCAGGTTTGCAGGATCCTGCTGCTTCGCGCACGAAGATGCTCATGACCTCAATAGTTGCCGTCGTCGCGACTCTAAGTGGTTCATAGCAATGAACAAATGGCAAGATATGACAGACATGGAGGTTTCTCAAGGTAGGAGAAATTATGTCAGTGTTTACAGTCTTTAACCCTTCACAGGGAACCTTGACTTGCTCTCGGACTACTGCAGGTTGGCTGCTACATGTGATGTTGCGAACGAAACTCACCAGTTTGTAGCGAATTTCTAATACATGCGGCTGATGTGGAAGGTCTATGTCAGGGTATCGACGAAGATCTGGTTTCTCGTACGTTCCTAAATAATCTTATTGGCTGTAATAATTTAAAACCCAGGCCTCGGTGATTGGGTAAAAATACCGACGACCTACGCTGGCGGGGCAAAAGGTTTGCAGTTGCTAGTTTCCAACACCTCGCTGATATTTTCCTCAGATATTAAAGACCTTGGTCTTGTCAATCGACTTTCTAGAGGACGAGTGGACCTAACGTATGGAAGGTACGCAAGAGAAAGTTCCAAAGACTTCCTTCTCTGCTCACGATTTCTTCGTCCAGTGCTCTCGACATTTTTGGAGGCTCATTGGTAATATTCGAAGAGCTTGTGAAGAGAAATAATTAGAAACTCAATAATAACCAATAAAATATCAAAATAATTTATTTCAACTTTGGGGGCGTGAGAAACGACTTTACAGTTTTGAATAAGGTTTTGTGCAGATTTCCGGCCGGCTTGCAAGCACCTAGTATTCATCCCCCTCAAGGTGAGAGATTTCGCGTCGTCGTCATTGACAGGGCACCTACGATACTCACACACGGCTCTTCAGACCAAATACCACCATGCCCGGTAAAGTCAAGGCGTACGAGCTCCAGTCCAAGTGCGATTTTGCGACCGCTGTCCTGTTGGCTATGGCTTACCTTCCGTTAGGTCCAAGAACGACTTGTCGAAACAACTCCTCGACCTCAAGAATGAACTCCTGACCCTGCGGGTGCAAAAGATTGCTGGTGGGTCGGCGTCGAAGCTGACGAAAATGTGCGTGTTTGTATAGTACTTATACTTTTTCCTGCGTACTAATTATTGTTTAAGTAACACCGTCCGCAAGTCCATAGCACGGGTGATGACCGTCATGAACCAAAAGGCTCGCCAAAATCTCCATGAGTACTACAAAGACAAAAAGTACCTTCCTCTGGACTTGCGTGCCAAGAAGACTCGGGCGATCAGGCGGCGGATGACCAAGGTGGGAGGTCCCCGTATTTCCTGTATCCTATCGCTTACATCTACCTTTTCCAGCATGAGACGTCGCTAAAGACCTTGAAGCAGAAGAAGAAGGAGCTTAACTTCCCCATCCGAAAGTACGCTGTCAAGGCATGAGGGCGAGGCGTTCTGTTACCGCATTTTACCTGCTAGTATATGCACTCAAATGACCATGCCTATATTGCTATGCTGATACTGTAATTTGTGCCATTGCTGTGCGAGCGGGACATTGCCATATGATCGCTTAAGCTGCCATTTTCCAAGAACCTTCCATATTGTTTCAAGTTTTTTGTGCGAATTGTGGCAAGTTTTTAGCATTATGAACGACGTAAACAGGCGTAGTAGCGGCGAGCAACATATAGGAGAAACTTTCCCAGGCCCTTTGGAGACGCTTACTTCCTACTCCCATATCCGCCCTTCCTCTCCGTACCCTTTTCCCTTCCCTTCTTGATCTTTCTTTCGTCTCTGCAGTGTGCTTATCCTGGGACCAGGACGCCAACAACCGTCTGTGCCGCAATCGTGATTTGTGATTGCCCCTGCTTTGACTCTGCCGGTTTCATCTACTAGACACTGCTCGTTTCTCACTGGAACGGGCACAATATCGTCCAGTATACCCTGTCATCGAGACGATTTTGTGGCCCTATACCTTTTACCAATAACGACAACAACGAGCTCCAAGTACTACCACCGTACGACACTATTTCACGACATTACGCAATGGTGAGGTTATACTGTCTGCTTGAGTGCAAGTCGTACATATCCTGTGAATGGATGGTTGTTCGTTCAATTAGACGTGGGACTACTCAACACGTGTAGGGCCCCGCGTGCTGTAGCCAATCGCCGTTTGGTAATGCCATAGTCTCAGATCAAGGCAGCCACCCTACGGCTTCCTTCATATCCACTATGTTTTCCCCTTCTCGTTTTGCAGCGCCAAACAGCTCTGACGTTTCCCTTTTAAAGCCACAACCCAAAGTCGTATCAAGATCACCATCGTCGCCGGCCCATGCCGATACCAAGTCCCAGCCTCGAGAGCCATATCCGATCCCCAGCAACAACCCGGCCAGTCAGTATACGTTGCTGGAGAAGTTGGGAACAGGCAGTTTTGGGACCGTCTACAAGGCTATGCACAATGAGACAAAGCAGATAGTAGCTATTAAACAAATAGGTCGGTCCGCTGCATCAATCAACAACAGCGTGTTTAATTCGTGTCTAGATCTCGAGGATTCCGATGATGATATCTCTGAAATACAGCAGGAGATTTCCAGTCTCGCTCAGTGCGATTCGGAATATGTGACGCGCTACTACGGGTCTTTCGTCGTCGCTTACAAGCTCTGGATCATTATGGAATATCTCGCTGGCGGCTCATGCTTGGATTTATTGAAACCCGGTCCTTTTTCAGAAGCTCATATCGCGGTTATTTGTCGGGAACTTTTGCTCGGTCTCGACTACCTTCATGCGGAGGGTACAATCCATCGGGACATCAAAGCCGCCAATATTCTCCTCTCATCCTCCGGAAAGGTCAAGCTTGCTGATTTTGGTGTTGCTGCTCAGCTCACGAATACGCTTCGACACACGTTTGTTGGTACACCGTTCTGGATGGCTCCGGAGGTTATCAGGCAGGCAGGATATGATGCCAAAGCTGACATGTGGAGTTTGGGTATTACAGCCATTGAGATGGCGAAGGGTGAACCGCCTCTTGCAGAGTATCATCCTATGAGAGTTCTATTCCTTATTCCTAAAGCCAAACCTCCCGTTCTTGAGGGTGCCTTTTCTGCAACCTTCAAGGATTTCGTCACTCAATGCTTGACAAAAGATCCCAACGCTGTAGGTCATCCATTTTCCGTAGTATTCTGGTATCACAATTTTATTCTAGCGTCCGACAGCTAGCGAACTGCTGCAGCACCGATTCATTCGCGGGGCACGGAAAACATCATATCTCACCGAGCTCATTGAGCGTCTCCAAGATTTTCGTGCACGCTCACCTGCTAAAGGAGCTCATCAAATGTACCAGCCCACGGTGAGAAACAGCCATGCTTGGGATACGACAAGCACAATGCGGAGTGATTGGAACTTCGATACGATACGCTCTTCAGCTATGGGAACGTTCAGGGGCATGGCAAAGGACCTCGTATCGTCATCGTCATCTTCTGACATCGACGAAGAACGTGAGGAGTTGGTCGCAGATGAAGGCAATGCGTCGTCCATCGACACGGGAGGTGCTACAAAGGGAAGCGGAGATCCTATTGTGGAAGGTGGGCTTGGAGTAAACGCACAGGCAGGCCATTCGACCGTGATCATCAAGCCTCACTACACTCCTGATTCTGAGAAAGACGTTGTCACTTTGTTGGCGGAAAAGAACGTGTCGAAGGACGCGCCACCTTCCCAGGTCGATGAAAGTGCAACACCGCTTGGTGCACCACCTGCTTATAGCGGGTCCATGCGGGGGTCTCGACGATCGTCATACGCTGCACGTCATGCTGGTGGCGCAGGTACTATAATGAAGGAGGCCGATTTGGGTAATGGCATCGATACAATCCGACCCATCAAGAAGTTGGATACTGTGGGATCCTTGCGATTGTCAGCGGATTATGTCGGGAGTATACGTCGGGAGGGCAGCACATCTGCACCAACGTCACCAACGCATAAGCGCAATTCCAGCGAAACGGCCAAGGCAGGGAAATCGATGGTCGATGATGTGGTTCTACCTATACTTCAGAAGGTACGTGTGATTGTAATTCAGCCTCAGAAATCGCGGATGCTCAGGTGGGTCGAACTCTAGGCCATCGGGGACGACATGGATGCAAGAGAAATTGAATCGTTGAGCATGCTCTCTCGGGGGTTTAGCGAGCTCAAGGAGGCTAATCCTGAACTTGCCTACAACGTCATACTTGATATTCTGTCGGGCATCAATGAGTAAGTCGATCCTTGAGCTCCATTCACCATGTTTCACTTACTGATATGGATTGGTTAGGAATACTGCTGTACGGCAACATGTCCAAACCTCTCGTGCACTGTTCCCACACAAGCGGGTCATCCGTAGAAGTGAAATGACAGCCAAAGGTTTGATTGTCACTGAGGTCCAGGAAGACATCTCTCCAGGATTGGCAGAGCGGGCGCCTTCGGTAAAGTCGGAAGACTCTTCGACACGTAAATCGCCCATCGCGGAGCTGCTATATTTGCGATGGCTAGAAGGGCTAAAATTCAAATGGCCTAGTCTCACGTAGTTTTCTGCTGCGGTGCGTCTTTTTTGAGATTCTCTATGACGACGTATCGCTTCCCGCAGCCCATTCTCCTTGGCTCCACAATCTCCACTCTTCACTACACACACAATTTCAATGGTATTTATGTGACCGGTCTTCAATTGTAGCTTATTATTCAATGTTGTTTCTTGGTTTCGTTGTCTCCTTGCTTTTCTTTTCAGAGATGCACTAGACATTTTCTTTTGAGCATCTATTACGCCCTCATGATTGCTACGCACCAGTACTAACGACAATACATACGTGCTGTTAACAGCCGTTTTCATAGTTCCCTTCTGAATAAGCATCTCGGAGTCCTTCTGGCAGGTGTCATACTCGCCCTTCACATAGCACAAACCTAGCCATCCACCTCTTGTCCTTTTATATGCGCAGTACGAACGTGCCTACTTGAGGTAATCGGAGGCATTGAGCATACTCTTTTTGGTCTTTGACAGATAAATAAATGCTAAGTCCGCACATGAGCGGAGAAGTTTGGCGCGATGTTTTCAGGTTTGATCCAGGCACCTGCTCAAGATTTTATTGTAGAGTTGTCACTTGCGGCAAAAAGCGGTGACGAGGCACTCGGACATGGTCGCAGAAACAGTGCAGGCACAGGGTTGCGGTCCCGTATCATTGGGTCACACGATTGTAACCTATTCTGGGTATCACCGTCACGGTCCGCTCACGATGATACTAGAGACAAGGAGTATATTCCTTTTTTTTCAGCAATTTGAAGGAAAATCCTATTTCGAATTCCTAGTCCGCTGGGAGAGCATTGCAGCCCGGAAACGAAAAAAAAACAAAACTTATTCAGAGTTGGTAGTTTGTATTTCACTACCAAGTCGATAACGAAATGATACAACCAGTACGCTTTAACTGTCTCAAGCAAGCTTTATCGGTGATCCCATTGCTTCTCCCGCGATCTAAAGGTATGGCGCATCACGATTACCCACCTATAATTAGAAAACCCACTTGCCGTTGTTTATGATACAGTATCATTCATACTGTCACTGTCAAGTAATCAACTTGGTTTCCGTTTCCTCTTTCGAACTAGTCAACAGGCTTGGGAGAAACTATAAATCAAGCCAAGGTTTGAACACGATTTCACAAACAGAACACATAGCAACGATTAATAAGATATGAATAAATAATCCATTGCGTAACAAAGACTGTTCGTGCGCAGCGGGTAAAATGTATGTATGCGGTATATCTACATGCGTATATGGTTTTTACCCGCCTAAAACCAAGATACAACAACATAACGAAGATGATATATAAATGTCCTCGTGTCGTTAGCATAACCCAAGCAAGCATAGGAAAAACCTGACAATGGTAAAAATAGGTGCCGTACAAAGTAGGAAGCAGTGGGGGTGATGGTGAAGGTCGGTAAAGTCAGTGAGAAGAATTTAGAGTGCCAGGGTTGCCGCCGATGCTACTATGAAAAACAGTGATGTCGCAACACCCAATAGAGCATGACCCTCGCTGAACAGGTTGACGGCCGAGTTAATTTTAGTGCTCACGGAGGCGGATGTTGTTGTACTTTCAGCGGCCGGCGTCTGACTTTGAGTAGTAGTGATTTTACTGTAACTTGGCTTAGAAAAGATTTGAACGATGTAGCAATATGTTTACCTTGTGCTGGAACTAGAGCTTGTGCTACTTGAAGTAGACGCGACCACGATTCCATCTACAGAAACTGTCGAATCACTGTCGGTGCCGTCAGAGTTCTGGTAGGCGCTGTCGTTATCAACTAATCTGGCAACCGACGTAGTATTCCATCCGTTGGACTTCATAGCGGGATAAGCGTTAATGAAGGCTTGAACCGTGTCGGTTGTCAACTCATGCTCCAAGATGATCAAACCTGGCGTCTTAGGGCCTACACAATGATCAGCGAATGATGGCCACTATTAATGATTTGGTTTACCTGTCAGCCACCTGTTCATGTTATCACTAATGGCTTGCATCGTATTACCTCCGGTTGCCAGGCTCCAGTCATCAGTACTATCCATAGCGGTAAGTAAACTGATTGAATACGCTTGAACAAAAAATATACTCTTGGTTCCAGATAATGCACTCAAGTCCGAACACCTCTAGCGCAATGGCCCTGACTCTGTTGTCGGAATCACCGTAGGGTGGTCTCCAAAACCTAGGAACTCGGCCGCCCGTTGAATTATGAATAATTTCCATGGTCCAGCCAAGCTAGCTAACACATTAGGTTGAGATTCTAGTTTGACACGTTGAGACACACCTGTGCAACGATTTGAAGGTTGCTAAGCGTAGTCATGTAAGGATGTGTGTATGTGTGCACTGCGATATCCCCTCCAATGTCGTACGCAGCGAGAAATTGGTTGACATTGTTGAGGATATTGACACCGATCATAAAATGAGTCGCGGTCTGGTTCTGTGCTTGCAAAAAGGTAACGAGGCCGGAGGTGGCCTGGAGAGGCCGTAAGCTTCCCATATCGGCGAGGAACAAAAGATAAGCATACGGGCTGCGGTCCATCATCAAACCCGACGCCCAGAGTGCCAGTAGGGGCATCCCAGATGTCCCCAGGAATTCTGCACTGATAAGTCGCTGAGCAAATTTCCGGTCCGGCAGGATTCATGCCATTGGGATACACAGGGTTTGTTCCAGCTGTATTGGTAGATCGTGGAATATTGGGTATCATTCCGGAGGACACAGCGTCGTTGAGGGCGTCTACCCATGCCTGGGGTAACTGATTGATATCAGGCGTAGACGTTGGAAAGGAGCTTGACCATGCTAACGAACAATGAGATAATTAAAAAGTAAAAGGCAAATACAACGAACTGGAAGAGCCAACTTGTGCGTAGTTGATACCGTCGCCTGGGGGGCCTCGCTTGAAGAGATTGTGTACGGGATGATCGCGCTTATGATACCAATTACCAGGAAGGCGCTTGTGCTCAACATGATCATGAACATCTGAACGTGGTAGAGATGCAGCAAAGGCGACATTAATGACTAGGAAAAAGGGGATAAACATGGTGGTCAGAAATGAAGGGTGAGCACAAATTACAGCCATTGCAGGCGCTCAATTTGAAGGCCTCTGTGAGACCAAGCCAGTCTGCTTCAGCATTAACCCCTGTCCAAATTTAGTCCCGATCGAGAGTTTCAGATCTCAGATCCAGTCTTAAGTTAGAGTGCCGAGAAAGACAGAACTAGACACCGCTCCCAAAACATCTATGTTCTGTTAGAATTTTATCCACAATTCTTTGCAACTGAGCGTACCTAATTTCACCCCTGCCGGAAAAGGCACTGATAGGACAGCTTGTTAGTAGAATATACAATGTATTATCCAGCCAATATACAAGCGCCCAGGGTCATACAGGCGAAGCAGGCGCTCCTCCATTCCGGTATGCAGCCCGTAAGACTAGCACGCCGTCCTTCAATTGCGCCACCTCCTTCACCAAAGCCGTAAACTTGGTCTTTTTCCCCTCATCCCTAAGAAATGGAGTAAAGTGTTGAATACAGTCTCTCGTAGACGCGTTTGGAGTATTCTTCAGCCACTCTATCACCATCCGGTCTTCAAGTGGGGGTACCGGTCCGGCATTGGACTTACGTTTCTTAGGCTTTGAGGGTCCGCCGGCCTGACCACTACCTTGAGGCGAAGCAGCCCCTTCATCTGCTTTCCTCTTCTTTCCATTTTGGACTACAGGACTTCCAGCTCTGCTTCCCGCTCCCGCGACTGGACTCGTCGCACGGCTATTTGAGACCGGCACCGGACTCGTCGCCCGACTCGCGAGGGGACTACCTCCGCGGCTCCCCCCACTGGGTTTCAGTTTCGGAGCCTTTGGGCTAGTGGCGCGTTTCGCTACAACTGAATGTCCGCTAAGACTAGCGGGTGATGTGGCCCGAACGTCTGACTTAGACCCATTCAGGGCAGGCTGGTTTGCAGAAGGTTTCGCTGTCTGAGATGCTTGTGAATTTGCAGTTGTTTCGTTCGGTTGTGGTAGTTGTGAGACGGGCTGCGCTGGTATCTCCTCTTCTTCCTCAGAAGACTCTTCCTGTCGTAGATTGAATAAAGACGATAGTGTCAAGGATAATGCGGAACTTACAGAGCTGGCATACGGATTCTTTTCATCATCACTGTCATCTGGATCCCCACCTTCACGATTGCGTATCAGCTTCTGCATTCGCCGCTCTTCCTTCGACATCTTGGGCTTCTCCTCTTCATCTGAATCGTCTATGTAACCCTCTCTAGTCTTGTTCGCGCTCTTGTACTCCTTTTTCAACCGCTCCTGCATATCTAGTCAGAAACAAAAACAGAAGAAAAAACGCCATGAACGAACCTCGAGCTCTTTAGCTTCTTCATCGTCATTGTCAACCTCCATCTTCTCGTCATCATCAGCAAACTCTTCTTCATACTCCTGCTCATCAAGGTCTCCCTCCTCACCGTATTCTCTCTCGCGTCTACGTTTGGAGCCTTCACCGTCCTCATCATCTCCAAACAAGCCACTCATGCCATTGTCAACAGTCTTAAGCTTGCGCCCTCCAGGACCTAAACTCTGCCCGGACATATGCAAGAGAGAATTAGGGTCATCAACTGTAGTCCCTTCAGCCTCCGCCTTGAACATCGCAGCCGTCTGGTTGGAGAGAGCTCTTCCCGTTCTTTGAACTAGCCAAGCACCAGGGTCGCGTTTCTGATGCTTTGCATACTGTAGTGTATACACGTTGTTAGCATGTACAGGCAGGCGTAAAATCACGATGTTATACCTGAGCTTCGACATTAGCTGTATCGGTAGGCAGATCGTGCTTCAGCTTCTTCTGAAATTTGTACCACCGGTGAGCAGGAACAAACTTGAAGACATCATTGGCCGCAGGCATGAAAAACGCATGCGTCTGGGCCTTTGTCGTGTCGTCCAGCTGCGCCACCCAAGTTTCCTTACCCATGCCGTCCTCCAAAACCCACGGATACCTCTCCTCCTTCCTCAACAGCCTCGTCTCTTCCGGAACAATGAAAACCTGCCTCGTCTTCTTCTGGAACTTCTTCTTCGCCGGGGCCGCCTTTGCCTTGCTCGCCTCATCCTGCACGATCCGCCCCTCCGCATCTACCATCACGACTTTGCCATCCTGGAGAACGGGTTGTCCGTCTGCGCCCAACATGGGCCCCACTGGCACTCCAGCTGTGCTCGCTGCGGGGTCATCCTTCCTGAGGTCTTTCCGGTTCAGCTTGATAGGTTGTGGCCACGACGCTATGTCGACAGGTTTCCGCGAGTCAAACTTCATGACATCGTATTTCCACCCATTGAGAGCAGAAGAGAAGAGCTTATAGTCTGAATAAGGTCCGTCTGGTAGGTGGAGGTCATCGTCGTCGTCGTCTTGTTTACTGGGAGCCACGGCCTTTGGCGGTCGTGGTTTCTGGGGTGAGGGGCCGGCTTTTGGCTGGGCCTTGGCAACGGGCGGCTTCTTCTTGTGAAAAAGGATGCTCGCAATGTCCTTCTTGGGCGGCATTACAGGCAAATATTATCGCTGAAGGAAGAGAATAGTGGTGGTAATGGCGGAACAAGCAAATCCCAACTCGGGTCGGTTGTTACCCTAATTAGTATTGGACAATAACTGTCTCGCAATTTACCTTTGACAACTGGTGACTCAACAGCCGCACATCATTGGATGAATGGCGACGCACTGCGCGCAGTACGACAGCCTTCAGATATGGATACAACATGGATATATGCGCAATGGGCAACAGTCAAGAGTAGATGTAATAGCAAGTGCAGAAAACATCACCGGTATCGACAGAATATTTCTGGGATACCAATTCGAAAAAATGAAAAAAATGCCTCATCGCAAAAAGAAACAACACGCCTATGGATACAGACTGGGAAAGTAAACATGGTGGTCATGTAGGACCATCTGGCCTATTGACATTTCCGTTTTGAGGCGGAAGGGCGGGACCGTTACCAGGAGGAAAGACACCCTGAGAAGAGGCCGGTCTAGAGAGAGGTGGCGGTGGCGGATGCTGCTGGAGAGCGGCTGGCGGAGGTAATGGATACGGTGGGACGCCTGGCGGAGGCTGGCCGTAGACAGGATGCCCTGGCGGGCCGCCGCCTGGGGGAAAGGGAGGTAGACCGCCGCCTTGACGAGCAACATCGAGCTCATGTCTGAGCATGTCGATCTCACGGGCCATGTCTTGATGGCTTTGCTTGAGCTGAGCGACGAAATCGATAGCTAAAGGAGGATGAGTAGGAATAAAAGCGAGAAAAGAGGCTGCCACACACCTTTGCTTAAAATTTCCCACTTGCTAGCCTTCATGCCACGGTCAGCGGGCAGCTGGTCCCTCAACTCATCAAAAAGATCCTTCATCTCTTTTCTTCTCTTCCGTTCTGCGAGTTTATGAGAAACACGAAGCTCGGGAGAGCGGGAGTACGGTGTTGCGCCAGCGTCCTTGGAGACCTTGCTGGATCCAGGAGGAGAGGGAGCAGAGGTGGGCTCTTCTGATGCCTCTTGTGAGCGCATTTGACGCGATGGAGGACGCGACCTTGAACGCAGAACTCTGGTCGGGCCAGCAGGATTCGACGACGGATTGAGATTGTCGGGAACGGACATCCTCCTATCGAGAGCCCTATCGGGAGGAAAATTGATTGGTGGCATGATGGGAATGTTCGACATAGGATCAAACTGGCGGTGAGGGTCGTGGTCGAGGGGATGGTGCTGCATTGGACTCTGGTCAGAATGTGGCCACGCGAAAGATGCAATTCCGGAGGCAGGAGGCTGATGCCGGCCGTCCGTGCCGGAAACAGCCGAGGCCGGCGAAGTGTAGCCGCCACCCAACGACGAAGAATCGCGTCTGCCGTCGACCCATGGCCATTGCCCGCCCCTCCCGTCGGTTGAATTCCGCCGTTCATTCAGGCTCAACTGCGCTATCCGTGCCGTGTCCACTGCCGAGCCTCGCCGTTTGAATGCCGGTCCTTCGTCCACGTCCATCTTGTTCCCGACGCCTGGCCCAATCAGCTGTGGGTCTATATCCTGCCCAGAAAATCCTGCTCGCTCGCTCGATATCTTCCGTTTCCTACCCTGCAGTCGTCCAGGTGACTCTTGACCCACCGCAATTGAATGCCGTCGCATTGAGTAGTCGAATGGTACTGCCTCTCGCGGTAATCCTCGTCCACGACCTTCCGTGTCCATCTGTGTTTCATCCCGTTCCTTTACTTGTCCGGCTCCTGAAATCTGTTTGATAAGCGACCTTGGTTGACAGACAGAACATACCCTCTGTCATCCCGCCAGACGTCTGATGTCGCGCGCTACTCCCCTTTGCACTATTCCCTCCTTCTGACGGTCCCTGCGCTCGATCCTGTTCTTGTGAAGGCGACCGCAACAGCTTGCGTAATTGCGCATTCCCATCTCCAGACCGACTTGTCGCCTCTCCGAATACATAAGGTGAGCTCGGACGTGGATCAGACATGCCGCCTTTGAATGTCGAAGAGCTGGCCAAGTCGCTCTGTTGCCGGAGGAAGTGCGAGCTGGGATTTTGTTTTGACGGCGCGGCATGAAGCGACGGATCCGTAATGGAACCTCGGCGCTGGTTTTGCAGGTATTCGAGAGGCGCCAATGGGACTACAGGCGAAAGCCTACTTGATTGCTCCCTGTTTGACGGAGACGAAGAAGACTTGTGTTCAATCTGGGGTGATGTATGCGGTAGAGTGTCGGAATGGTCTGCCATTGTCGACACGAGCGACATTGAAAGCAGGAGGCAGAAATTTTACAGACGATAAGCCAAGTAATTCTTGGGAAATGTGCGTCGAGCCAGGAAGGAGTTACGACACAAGTAACAACGAACCAGTTGTACCGACTGTACATATTCAATTGATTCCTTCCCCCATTGACAACGTGGGTCCCCACGTGGAAATACATACATGGTTATATTGCCCGCATTGCCTCTTTCAGCCTTCCGGCCCGCCCAATGCTGTCTGCTCCAGCGCCTCCCGTTCGTACTCGCTGATCTCTATCGCACGCACGTATCGCTGGCCTTGACTGTTCCGTGTGCGCCGCCCAATCCGTATCTCGGCTTTGTTCGGCTTTTTCTCCTCTTCATCGTCCGCCAAAATGATCTGTCGAATCCAGGGTAAGTAATCAACGCCAAATGCCGTCCCTCGCAGTGCTTGTGCTCCCATCACGTTCTTCCCGAGTGTTTTGATCACATCTCGATAGCCGGCCTGCGCACTCAAATTCATACTTCGCATACTGCCGAAAATCCCACCACGCGAGAGTCGTATGGCCGTTGACATGATCATCCTGTCTTGATCACCATCCCCATAAGAATCCTGTCTGGTTATGCTGTCTCGCGTGCTAAAGAGAATGGTGTGACCAACTTCGTCATCCTCTGACGCATGCGCTTGGCTAAATGCAATGGCCTCAAACCAAATTCATCAAATTCTGGGTAAGGATAAGAAATGTGGCGACAGACTCACCTCCGGCATGTCCTCATCTTGTCTTCTCAGATGCGAGTCCAAAAATGAGAGTGATTCGGCGTGTCGAGCCATAAACCCATTCGGGCTTAGCGGTTCACCTAAAGAGAGAAAGAATTGGCTTGACGATGTAGATTCCTCGTGTGCGAAGGGTTGATAGTGAAGCGGCCAATGTGAATCAACGTCATATCTGGGGCACCATAGCTGTAGCGTGTGGATTGTTTGTCGCAGATCTGGAATGACATCGTGGTGCTCCGGTGAAGGCTCGTAGACCTGGGCAATTTGCTTCCGGTCAACAAGATAGCCTTCAGCGGCACACATGCTCTGCAGAAACGAAGTCGCCAAACTGCTCTCGCATGGTCGAAAATGTAAGATCTGTTGCAATGGCAGATCATCAAGGGGCAGGAGAGTGATATCTATCCCAAAATATTCCTAAATCAGACCGCGGGAAAGAGGTGAACCGGAGAAGGCTTGCTTACCGTTACAAGTACAAATTACCGGCCGTTTGCAATCCTTGATGAAATTCGTGACAGCAGGCCAGAAATTAGTATCTTCCTTGAATAAAATGTCGACCTCTTCTAAAAGGACCAGTGACTGGTTCACTTGTCTGTTCGACGGATCTGCATCAGTCGGTTCCGTCCGCATATGCTCGGGTGCAGACTTTCTTCCGCAAAGCATTGCAGCGAGTTTCCCTTTCGCATGTGCATTCTCATCCCGGTCTTCTTCCCGGCGGACCTTCCGAACCAGGTGGTTTTTGCCCACTTCCCCGACCAGGTTGTCTAAATTGGATGCATTCCGCTTCCCTATCCCCGGATACACTTCAAAGACTTCCCATCCCATCTCTGCGGCGCAGGCGTAGACGGCAGCACTCTTGCCACTGCCAGAGGGACCTGTGAGGACGATCGTGTTCGTCAAGCCCATAAATGGTGGCTGGGTTGGAGCCTGTGGCGGTGACGAAGGGGGAACATAATCGTCTTCCAAGTGCAGTTTATGATTCAGTCTCGTAATCCCATTCACCTGTTCGTCCTCGCTGGCAGGGTAACAGGAATCATCTTCACTAGAATGAACGATCCAGTTGTCCTCTTCGTCAGAATCGATTCTTTGCTTCTTCCGGCCACGCCTTTTTGATACCCGGCGAGTCACACGAGGCCTTTTAGTCGTCGCGGACTTTGTTTGCGAAAAGTGATGAGGACTAGAAGATTGGGTGGGGATTGGAGAATCTTTGAGTTCTAGCTGGAGTGCGCGGAGCCAATCGCGGAGATATCGGGCGTTTTGTTCGTTTCCTAATACTTCATCAGCGCAGATTGGACGATATTGGTCTGTCCAGAGTTTCTGGTTTTGCTTGGTAACTGACGAGTTAGACGTCAGTCGAGAAATAGCGGGGTGGTCTCTATGTGACTCTGGAAGCTCTGCTAGGTATGACGGTTTGTCAAGCGATACTCTGGATTCAGATTTAGTTACGGATTGTGCTTGGAGTGACAGCCGCGCGGCCTGAGAGGGTGTCCCCTGGTATGTAATCTGAGGTCCACGAACATGTTGCATATCTCTACTGGGGTAGGGAGCATCTAAGAGTTTGGTGTCTGCTTTTTGCAGACTTGCTGGAGTAGGCGCTCGTTTAGGACGCGGCGCAAATATGGAGTACTGCTGTACAGGCCGCGGTTTCACAGGAGACGATGATTCGATAACAATGGGGTCCTGTTGAGAGCCACCGCCAAAAGACAGCTGTAATTTTAAAGGGAGAGATTGTGATAGGGGAGGCAATGAGGACTGGCCAAGTTCAATGTCGGTATCGATGAGGTCTTCAATGTCAAATAGGTTCGGAGGGGAGGATATTGGAGGCGTAGGGACGAAATCCACTTGATTAAAATTGGCAGGTTCGCTGGCTGGGGATACATAGGCATGGCAGGGCTAGAAACGGTGGGAGTAGTGACCGCTCACCTTGCTGTTCAACGCCACTTATGACGTTGGCACCCTCTTTACTATTGTTAAGCTCTGATAGATCAGGCTGAGCGGCTGTAGGGTCTTGTGTCCCTTTAGATTTCTTCGGAAACAGATCAAACAGTGTTTTCTGCAGAAACGGCGCGTTACAAGGTCAACCATGGGTGAAACGCTGAGCAAGGACGCTCACCTGCGTGTTGTTGGGCTTTATTGAACCCTTTGACGACGATTTCCTCCTTTGCGCCATCATTGACCGCATATAGCGATAGATACGTCGGTGTAAGAGACAGTCAACGATGAATAGACAATGAGAAAGATAAGATTGAAAAAGACGCGTCGTGTGCACGTGCCAGCTGACATTGCCGTTCTGGAGCTGCGGGCCGGAGTTTGTTCTTCGTAAGTCAGGCCATGGTAAGCAGGGTTATTTAAGACCTACGAGTCCCTTGTCGCTAACTGTTACCACTTTTATTTCGCTCCATGGCCGACCCTGTCGCTGAAAAATCTGGATTTCTGCGGATGTACATGTCCTCTCACCCGGACACGTTGGTCGCGTATGCCAAGTTCTATGGTCAGGTCAAGGAGAATATCAAGAGCGCTGAGATGAGCGCCATTGATACCAAGGTAATCGTTCTGTATGTGTATCATATATGTGTGACTGAATCAATGGTACAGAGCATGACTCTGACGTGTACACTGTCCAATGGGTTAAAGAAGGAAGTCGTCGTCGTCCTGGAACCACCACTGAAAGGGTACGAGGACGTCAAGCCACGTCTACTAGAGATGAAAGCCTTGGCACAGGAAGGGCTGGGAATGGTTTGTCATGCTTTTACGTTCACGTACTTGGTCTGACTAACATGTGCCAGATAAAAGCACCCCATATAACCACTTTCCGCTTCCCGACAACTGTAAACACTTGGTTCACAGTTTTACTAGTAGGATCTCTCCTTTACATCGACATCTCATCCAGTCATCCTGAGAGCCCTCTCTACCTCCCCGGTCGGCTCGCACGCTCCTACATCGGCTCCTACCTCAAACCTATGCTTTGGTCCGTCGCAGGTATTCACGCCCTCGAAAGTCTCTACACACTGCACTTGTGCAGGAAGCACCACACGGGTGTGGTCGTCGGTGTACGTGGTCTTCTTCGATCCTTCAGCATACTTTCTCCTTATCCATATGCAGGCTCAATACGTCTTTTTTACACTAATATTAGGGTTCAACGTATGGGTAGATCTGAGGAAGCGCATTCAAGCGGCAAGGATAGAGTCGGTGATGAAAGTTGAATAAGTTTATCTCTCGCTCTTGACTAATTCCCTGTGACATACTTATTACTCAACTTCAATGAACTGAACACCTCTTCGGCCCGGTTGGTCAGCTTTCTGCTGTGACTTGAATGGGGAATAGCCTTTTCCACGAGTGCTGCAGATTCCGACGTGTGTACTACGGGATCTCACTCGAGCTTCTTCGACACGCTTCATAAAAGAAGCGATTGCTCTAGAGCCAGGCAATGATTGCATTTATTCTGCTTGTCTGTACACTGGAGTCGACTTTCGCCCACAAAATGTTTCTCTGCACGTCTTGTTCTCTTTGTTCCAGAACAGCTCGGACTCGCTCCCATGCCGTGGGTAGATTTTTTGTATCTGTGTTAGAGGTATTTGCTACCGATGATGAATTTTACTACTGCCGAGGGCACGTACAGGTTCTATTTGACGCTTCACGGGAAGGAAAGAAGCAATATACGTTCCAAGTACTTCATTCATATTCTTTTGCTACCGTCATCCCACGAAATTAAGTACGCCATGCGCAAAATTCGGCTGCGAAAGTATCGTAGCTTCACATTACCCTTCCCGCACGGATCGCCTTGTAGTAGGCAGTCATATCTGTGAGTCCTTTCATTCATTCATTCACGATCCGACCGTCCTACATTAAAAAGGGCAGTAAACCTTAGTGAACAGCATTATAGACAGAGCAGCTGATGCTCATATCAATTGGCTCATGAGATAAAATATTGATAATTCTCCCTCGATGTACGGTGCCACCGTACGTATTTTGTTCGCGAGAACCACCAAACTGCCTGCCTGCAAGTGGGAATAGCATGGATCGGTTACCTCCAGGCCGGATATTCCCACTTCCGCGTGAGTTTTTCGCTCTTATCAAAGTTGAATATTTCCTTCAGGATTATTCCTGTTAATCCGGATATAAATGTCCGAGAAAGATAAGAGCTTGAGTTCCGAGGCGAGCCCCTTTGACAACGAGGTCTTCTCTCCATATTCTAACGCGGTTCTCGTGCCCGGGGGCCTGACCTGAGTGTGTCGAGTTAGCGACGGATCTCAAAAATTCGATGCTCCTCTGAAAAAGGTACCATGAGGTCGTACCGCCGCCACTTGTAAAAATGGAATCATTAGCCTCAGAGACATGAGGGGTTTTCCTTTCCACTTTCATTTTTTTTTTTTTTTGATTGACTAAAAGTGAGTAACAGTTTTAAGGCGTGCGTTACCCTGTGTCTTTGCCGTACGAGCCAATCAAAGCTTGTACGCCATAGACATCGTCACAAGGGTCGTCATGGCTTCTGTGAGTTCTGATTTTGATTCACGCAGATTCATGACAAGACATTTATATCTGCATTCCTGAATAAGAAATCCGTCAATTGACTTGAAATATGTTTCTCGTCTGTTTTTGCATTATTGCCGCCGTCCTTACTTTTTCAAAGACCTCTTTATGCTCTGCTAGAATGTTGGATACCAATAGTAAAACGATGCCGGCCCCTAGAAAGATATTCGACGAGTAGAAATCATAGTGGTTTTTGTGGTCTAAAGGCTACGTTCTCAACGGAATCCATGGAAACGTCGGCACAAAATCGCTATATACGAGCCAAGAGTCGCCGTATCGCAGGTTTACGATCGATTTAGAGGCGGGCCGTGAGTAATCGGGGGACGTCGAAGCGGAGAAAAAAGAATGGACCGACCGGTTCTGTAGTATAGAAGATGAAACTGGGGTGATTTTTGAGGATATACCGTGTTTCAATTATTGACTTTTCTGAGAAATAACTATGATATTATTTCGTTGTCGATGATCGGCAGAGCTAGGTGACGATGACTAATATTTGCAATTATGACGCAACGTGATCAGAATCGATCATGGGCCGAAATCGCGTCTTATATACTTGGATGCAAAAACCCAAAAGCCAGGCATCGGTCAAATTGACTAACCTCCAACCTCAAACTCTTACCATGCTATGTTCACCTGCAATGCCTGCAACGACCTCTTGACTCTTCCTACAACACTTCGCTGTGGCCATTCTGTCTGTGCAACCCATGCCCCGCCCACTTGTCCTGATCCAGACTGTACTCCCGACCCAGACGCTACTGCTCATCACGATGTAACCCTTAAAAAGCTTATCGAAATCCTTCATGAGCAGGCCGACGACGACGACGACGACGGCATACTACCCACCAGCCCCGACAACGACCAAGACGACGATGACAGTGATCTGCTCGCTCACCTCAAAACAGAGAGCGCGCGACAAAAGGCGACAAGCCCGTCCAGCCCATTACTAAGACCGTCGCATGAGTTTCCGTCAGGCATGACTTGTCGCCAGAAACGACTGCTGACAGATCTGACTTGTGAGATATGCTATATGCTTCTCTATGAACCAGTCACGACTCCCTGTCAACATGTGCGTTCGCTTGCTCTCAATATTATTTCCCTTATTTATTATTTATTATCTCTCAAGACTTTCTGTACCAAATGTCTCCATCGCTCACTCGACCACTCGTCTGCGTGTCCACTTTGTCGCGCTGCGCTGCCGCCTTTCTCCTTCTTTCAGTCACATCCCCCAAATGCCCTCATCCTACGTGTTATTACCACTTTTTTTGAGGTAGAATACAACGCTCGAGCTGCCGCTATACTCAAGGCAGAACGTGACGCTCGCCTCGACACTCCCATCTTTGTATGCCAGCTTTCCTTCCCAGGCATGCCAACTTTCCTCCATTTCTTCGAGCCTCGCTATCGCCTCATGCTCCGCCGCTGTCTAGGGTCACCTCATCGTAGTTTTGGTATGATAATGCCCCCACGCCCTGGCGCACAGCTTGACTACGGTACCATGCTTGAAATAAAGAGCGTACAGACGCTTCCAGATGGACGGAGTATGGTCGAAACTTGGGGTTCATGGCGCTTCAGAATCCTAGAAAGGGGGTCCCTTGATGGATATATGGTCGCTAGAATAGAGAGGTAAATTTTCATCCCGACATTTTATCTCCGTATGTTGACAATATTTCCAGGGTTGAAGACTATGCCGACGAGATCAATGTTGACATCAATTCGACGTCGGCCCCATCAGAGCCGGGCACGTCGTCTTCGCATGGCGACTCTGAACCAATCCTGCCTTCTCTATCTGAATCTCCGACAGCCTCCTCCCCGACCCCCCTCCTCATCTCACACTGTCTATCATTTCTAACCCATCTACACAATCACTCTACTCCTTGGGTCGTGCAGCGTCTATCAACTTCTTACGGCCCACCACCCTCTCTTTCTACCGCCCTAGCCCGCCCGGGGCTGTTCAGCTTCTATGTCGCCATTGTACTCCCGATTGATGAAAGCGAAAAGGCAAAGCTACTTCCGATCAGGAGCGTACGCATGCGGCTCAGGCTGTGCGTATGGTGGATCGAGGGCCTCAGGAGAGAGTGGTGGTTTGACCGGGGATGTGTAATATTGTAGTGCTATCTATCTGATTATTATCTATCATTCCTTGGGCTTTCTTCAGCTTTCCATCATCACACATTTATGACCGCATATTTATCCGCATCGCATTATATAGTTAGGCTCTTGTATAATATTTCATATCGCACAAAATGAAACGCACGGTGATAAATTTAGGACCCGGGTCGGAGTGTTCGCGGTGTTGTTTCCTTGCTTACAGCTGGGATAAAATGCTTCAAGTAGACTTGCACGGATCTTCTGTGGCGCAAGAGCGTATCACCCACAACAAAGTCAGAATACGGCAAAGAATCTGGTGACTCCTCGGAGTATGTACGTGAATAGTTTAGCCTCGCCTGGACAGATCCCACGACGTCCGGAGGCTTTTCAGTCAAGCAGGAATACGTACATGGCGGAGTTCCCGTCGCCATAAGTGTACCTTGTCAGGGCAATCATAATATCTGGCTAAGTAGACTCCGCGATCATCAGCCAGAACATGAAGCGACCGTCAGTCAAGCTTCAAGTGGCGAAAGATATTTATCCAGCGCTTCCTTCCACAGTGACAAATGAAAGTCATCAGTAAATCCAAAGTATTATTATAATCCCCAGTTGCAGCACATAGTACATATATGATTGTTACCCAAATGCCAAAAATAAATATTGCCTCAACTCTGTGCCGTTGAGCTTGCAACAGTTTGTTGCCTCCCCCATCGTGTGAACCACTTCAGCAGCCATACAGGCCTCATCCTCTGACTGACCTCGACGCCACCTTCCATCTGTTCCTCCTTCTCACTTTCGCTGCTCTCACTAACATCGTCCCAGACTCCCCTTTCTTCCTCTGCCTCACTCTCCGTCCTTCCATACCGATCAACGACCCGCTCAACACCATCGATTCTCCATTGCCGATGTTTTCCACCTTTTTCCTTGTTTGCCAGCCCAAGTCCAAACACCTTTTCTCTCACCTCAACCACTTTGCGTCTCCCACCCACCCCGGCATGCCATGCATCCCGCAAACTCATCTGCTCGGCCTCGTACCACAGCGTGTTGACGGTCTGCATCATCCTACCGCTGCGTGAACCCTCAGCGTCGACTTCGCCCAGAATGCTCTCGCTAACACCTTCGCCATGCCGACTGTACGCTTCCCGCAACCGCTTATTCGTACCAGTGAGCCGGCTGTTCAGTATATTAACCACTTCCACGACGTTCTTGAGGTGTGCCGCTCGTCGACACATCACCAACATCTGCCCACAAAGCTCAACATCAATACGCATGTGTTCGATCCGAAGCACACGCGTCTCCTTCACGAGCTTATCTGTGATCACGTCGATACTCCGTCGCTGGGTCAATCTGCGAAGGGGCTGGGGGCAAACCTCAGAAGTCGAGTTCGCGGTTGGAGGCCGTTCCCTCTTCTTGCTGCTCACCGGATCCGACCAGCTTGTTACGCGACCCTGCTTGATTCGGTCTCCCCAGGGTCGTTTCCTTACGCCAAGACCGACCATTCCATCGAATTTCGAGTTGGGGACTAGATCCACAGTGGATTCTTCGATACTTGGAGGCTCGACCATCAGCATTGGAGGAGGATTCGGAGAGACAACGGGGCTTGCTTGACCGCTGCTGAGTAAATCTTCATCTTCCGGAGGCGGTCGCAAGTCAACAGAGGATGTTTGGGCTTTCTTCCGGCGTCTATAGGCTATTTAGAAGACATGTGTATGATTAAAAAAATTACTCACCCAGCCCAGCTCTCTAATTTACCTTTCACTCTTTTCCGGCCCCAGGCTAAGCTGGCAAATAAGTCACCTTCATCGTCAGTGCTCCGAGGGTCGCTCCGATCACTGCCCGCAGCGTCAAAGTCACTCCAAACGGACTTCTTCTCGCCATCGGCACCTTCTCTAAGCCTTACGACCCAAGCAATCCTACCACTCCACAGAGCGCGCACGACGCTCCCGACGCCCTTGTTGCCTTTTTCCCGTCCAATACCTCTAACGATGCCTCCCAAGCTCTCCTCACCCTTTTCGGTACCTAAAACCACTGCTACGAATCTACGCACATCCACGATGGGCTCTAGGATCGACTCTGGGCCACAGGCCGGTGGGACGGTTTCTCCGCTGTGCTCGTATGCAGAGTGAATCGTTTCCAGGACGACCTGGTTAATGTATGTAGGTGTTTGACCAGCAAGCAGTGGAGTCGCGGTGGGCGTCTTTGAAATTCGAGGTTGTGCATGGACGTTAGCGAGGCTCATGCTAAATAACTGGGGATGTAGGAACGGGTCTTTTGGTACGACGTGACCGTAGCCTATGGCTGCAAGCTTGTTTCGAACAACAAACACAAGGGAGAGAAGAGCGACGACCACAGATGGATCTGCAAGTCTCTCTTTTGAAAATCCCGGAATGTATCTCCTGGCCAGCCACTGCCCAAGTGCTTCAACCGTCAAATCGCACAATAGACCGTCGCCCTCGACTTGGAAGCCAAACATACCAAGGGCCCCTTGTACGAGCCTAACCATCTCCAATACAGTTTCATTAAACCCTCGACCTTTCACGGTCGTAGGAAAGCCGTACACCCCTACAAACCGGTCTCTTGTTCCACTACTGGGGCTTTCAAGGGTGAGTGCGGTACGTCCAGCACAGCCCATCCGAAGTAAGTTGACATTCACATAAAGCTGTTCTCTGACAACCAACCAGTCTCCCCCAGGAATCAAAACGATAGTATAGTCTGAGCGGAAGTGCGCCAGACTTGTAACCATGAGCGTTCCTTCGTCGAGATTTTTCGGTCGGGCGTCGAGTCTGAGGAAATGCACGGCATCCTTCATGTCTGCTTCTGTGTTTGGTTTGAGCGCGTCGAGGCGGACGGTGTGTGCTGCATCACCGGTGTATACGACTAGCAAAGGGAACGGCCTGTTTCGGCTGACAACCCATTTTTCGACCGCGTAGAGCTGGTATCCAGAGAGAGTAATGGCATGCGAGAATGCGAAATTCGACAGAGGAGGGTGGCCAGAGGGAATGAGGAGCATGTAGAGTTAGTGGTCAAGAAGTATATCACGTGAAGGATCGGCAGGGACGATCCGGGTTAACTGCCTGCCAGGGGACTTGAAATTCGAATTCTCATGGTGACTCTGCTTTGTCCGTATCCATGGCGTGTCGTCTAACGGCAACGGAGTTCATCTCCTCTGGTTTGACTGTCGAGCAATACGCAACTGCTCTATTGGATCGTATTAAGTCTCACGGCGAAGCTGTCCAAGCATGGGCTTATCTCGATCCGGAATACATTCTCGTCCAGGCTCGCGAGCTAGATAAGGTCCCAAGAGACAAGAGGGGACCCTTGCATGGCATTCCGATTGGCGTGAAAGATACCATGTATACGAAAGGTTGTTCTCGGATTTTCCTAATTGATATCAGAGCTAATTAACTGTCGCGATTCCCAAGACATGCCGACCCAACACAATTCACCGATATACGAGAACGACGCTCCGGTTGTAGATGCAGGGCCCGTTAAAATCCTAAGGAATGCCGGGGCGCTGATATTTGGTATGACATCAGTGATGTTTGTGCCGTACTTGATATAACAGAAAGTTTTCGGAAAGGAAAGACCACAACGGCCGAATTCGCAGCGGTTTTTACAGGTCCCAAGACGCGTAACTCTCACGATCCGAACCGCACACCGGGTGGTTCCTCTTCCGGATCTGGAGCGGCAGTGGGTGATTTCCAGGTGCCCATAGCATTAGGTACTCAAACGATCGGAAGGTTTGTTGCATTACTTGCAGAGTCTTTCTTGAAGTCACGGATACCACAGTGTCATCCGGCCAGGATCATACAACGGGACCTTTGCATTCAAGCCCACCTGGGGGTCCATCTCTCGTGAGGGAGTGAAGATCTTTTCTCTCATCCTGGATACAGTGGGTTTCTTCACACGAAGCGTCGCAGACCTTCAGCTCCTGGCGGACACATTCAAGTTGTTCGATGATGAAAAGCCAGCTGTCTTTGAGCTCAGAGGTGCCAAATTCGCTGTGTGTAAAACGCACGTATGGCCTCAAGCTGGCCAGGGAACTGTAGACGCGCTGGAGCAGGCCGTGAAACTTCTTCGGGAATATGGGGCTGAGGTTGAGGAGCTCGAACTGCCAGAAGAATTCTCTCAGATAACCCAGTGGCAGCGCAATGTATTGGATGGCGATGGAGGCGTGAGTTTCCTCCCGGAGTACAATCTAGCGAAGGATAAACTGGACCCACTTCTTCTCGGTTTTGTTGAAAACACCACGAAACTTTCAAAGAGAGATTACTTGGCCAGTTTCGATGGTATCGCATCGCTGAGACCAAAGATAGATGCGATTGCGGGAAGATATGCTGCTATTCTGACTCCCAGTGTTCACGATGAAGCGCCAGAAGGCATCTCAACCACGGGAAGTCCAGCTTTTTGTGGGATGTGGACGGTGAGTAACTTGCCGATTAATTGGCACACTTTATCATCACTTATATTCGGGCCGCAGGCGCTGCATGTTCCCGTTGTCAACATTCCAGGATTCGCAGGAAGTCATGGTATGCCTATCGGAGTATCTTTGGTCGCCCCAAGACATCGCGATCGACACCTGCTGAATGTAAGTCAGGTGGTGGGAAAGACTTTTGCGGCCGGTGGATGGAGGCCAGTATTGTAATGATATCATTAATGGAGAAGGATTTGTCTTTTCTGGAGTATAGGCCAGAAATGACTAATTGTGCATAGTAATGGACGTGTTTAAGCGGTGTAAGAGCCTGAGAGCTAAGGAATGCTCGTATGCCTGTGGCAAGGCTAATAAGGTGGCAAGAATGAATAAGGTATTTGACATTTCAGAGACCAGTGCCGTAAGGCCGGAGAAAGAAGACAATTATTGTTTTTTTATGACTTTGTTTGACTTGCTAGCGCCGATTGTTGTTGAATGAATGATCACGTCTAGCATGTGATCCGACGCGCTCGCGTTGTATAAAACGCGTCGATTGTTCACCACCAATTTATTTCTTCAACCACCACCAGCTTTTCATCGCAATGGCTCGTACCAAGCAAACTGCCCGCAAGTCCACTGGAGGTTTGTTCCCCTTATCTTCATCGTCCCGCAGGGTGTTCACCGTTATTCAGGAAAGGCTCCTCGCAAACAATTGGCTGCGAAATCTGCGGCACGCAAGACCTCAGTAAGTGCCACCCTCTCGCATTGATCCTTCATACCTTAATGGTCGTTGGTATTGTAGTCCGTTGCTGGTGGTGTCAAGAAGCCCCACCGTTTCCGCCCTGGAACTGTCGCTCTTCGTGAAATCAGGAAATACCAAAAGTCCACGGAACTACTCATCCGCAAGCTGCCCTTCCAGCGGCTGGTTCGTGAAATAGCTCAGGATTTTAAGGTGATTCTCATTTGTATATCATGTCTGTTCTGCCACTCACAAATTATTCGTTTAGACGGACCTTCGCTTCCAGTCCTCCGCTGTCATGGCACTCCAGGAAGCTGCTGAGGCCTACCTTGTATCCTTATTTGAGGATACCAATCTCGCCGCTATCCACGCCAAGCGCGTCACCATTCAGCCCAAGGATTTGGCTCTCGCCCGCAGACTAAGGGGGGAGAGGGCATAAACCACATGCTCTGCCTCGAACTTGCATGTATTTAAGTTTTCGTTGTAATGGATTATCTAGGTGTACTTTATCTTGAATGTGTTTGACGGTGACCGGTGATAATGCATATTATTCTGACAACTCGCTTTGCTATCAAGTACATGAGCGCCTTATAAGAAGGTTTGCGTCCACTGGACGCCACTCGGCACACAGACCTACTGACTCATCTCACCCATAACACTTTTAGGTACTGGGTCCAATCGACGAAATTCATCGTTAATTTCCTAAAGGCAATATGAGCAGACGTAAAGGCTTGGGAGACAAGGCTAGCCTCCATAGTAACCCATTCGACGCCTTCGTGTGTATTGATCCATTCAATGAGCCTGGAAATTTAATGAGGGATCGGCGAGATAATCTCCGAGTCAAGCCTCCTCACTCTTCCAAGATTAACAGAATATGAGGGCGACCAGAAACATCAGGATGTATTGTGAGAGGGCTTTAATAAAATGCGCATGGTTACCGATGTATGAAGAAATCATGGTCAGACTTACAAGACGAACCAGTCGTATTCGCGATAGAAGTACTCGAAGTGCTGACAACGTGAATCAGCGGGTGCGTTAGTCATCACTACAGTACTGTACACGCCTTTTTCCACAACTTCAGTGTGACGTCTGCATCGACGAATCCGTGTGAGTTGTGCGAGCTCTTAATGAACATGTGAGGGGGCAAATCGTCGAGATCTGAAATAGGTAGGACGAGTAAGAAAGCTCGTGAAAACAGCATGAATCGAATAAATCTTACACCAGTTAGCCGGGATTTGCACCAGCGTAGTGGGAGTCCCTCTCTGAAGAGGCTTCATCCATTCATGGGCAGACTCAGCAGAGTACTTGATGTTCGTCCAAGTGTCCTTGAAACCCGATGAAGTTCAGATGGGGAGTTGCCTGGGTAAAAAGTAACTTACCTTATCTCTTGTCCAAAACGGCAAGCAGTCGTGAGCCTGTAAGAAAACGTGTAAGAAAAGATATCGGTATATCGTGAGGTACACTCACCTGAGAGGAGTGATCATATTGAATTCCTTTTTCGAGGAGAAGCTTTATGCCATCCCTGAGAAAACGCGATAACGTTGATATGAATGTGCTAGAAAACGGACATGCATACTTGGACGTCTCCCACCAAGGAGCGACCGAGCCCACTGGGGGTTTCCCACAGAAATCAGTCAGAAGCTTGTCATGACACGGCGTTAATGTACGGCGCCACGAACAAATTGCCTATGCGGACCTTGTGTGTATGATCCAAAACTTCTTTTTGCTGTTTTACAGTCATTGAGCTAGGATTTTCGTGAGAGTAGCCATGAAGACCGATTTCATGACCAGCATCTCGGACAGCAGCCATCTCCTTGGGAAAGGTTTCAAGAGAATGGCCTGGGATGAACCAGGTCGTCTACTCGACCGGTAAATAATAACCGAAACGACAGGGACGTAAACCCATCACCTTCATACCGTACTTATTGAACAGCTTCAGCAGCCGTGGTACGCCAACTTCTCCAGCAAAGATTCCCCGCGAAATGTCGTTCGGGGAATCTTCGCCGCCATCTAGGGGGTAAAATGTTGAGCCTTCAGTGTGGAGACATAATGGTTGATGACCCACATGATCCAAGCCCTAGAGACCGGACTCAAGTCAGCCCCGAAGACAATGCAATTGTTGCTCACATCCTGAGACAGCATCGACATCGACACCGAAGGAACAGAGTGCCCTTTTGACCATGGTATCACTGAGGGGGGGACAGAGTGCTAGTATCCAGGAAATGATAAGACGAGCGGTTTCTTATCATCGTAGAGGCAGGCAGGCAGAAAGCAGGCTATACTTATTTAATTGGCACAATATTGTGTCTCGGAAACTAAGATATCCGTAGTTCTGGTCGCATGAGGTGGAACTACTTCGCCGTGCGAGTACCTTAGGCCATTTACTTTTGGTTATGGCAGAAAAGTAGCCGGCCCGGGTATCTCCATGCAGCGGGCGACTGGTTTCCATCAAGAACTCAATTTTTCACCATTTTCCGCGCCTGACCCATGGAACCGGTAGCAATTCTAATTTCTCATGGTGGGCCAGCCAATCTATCCACAACGATCGCGTATCTATGCCTGCGTTTATTCGATGTACTACAGCGAAATCGACTGGACAACACAGAACTAACAGTGCAGCAGAACAGAAATTTATTCGAATTTCCAGCGACTTTGGTAACTACTCTGGTTGCTATGTGCCTGCTCTGAAATCTCCGGTACCTAGCATAAAAGTCGGGGGCCCTATGGACTGACTGCGCCTTAAATATTCTTCGCTTTCGTTCCCCTCCAGTTGCAGGGAGTGTCGGTGCATTACACTCATTTGTCTAAAGACACTCCTTCTGCCTCATCATGATACAAGTTTCTGCATTGGTTTCTCTTTTCTTGCTGCCCGTGTTGACTGCGGCTCAGCTATCTGGTAGCGTGGGTCCATTAACGTCCTACTCTACAAAGGCCGCTGTCAAGACATGCAATGTTACTGATTATGGCGCTGTTGCCGACCTGTCAACCGACCTTGGTACGGCTCTGGCTTCAGCTTTTGCTGCGTGCGCGCTTTCTTTCAATGTAGTTTCGTCTTTCACAAACTAAAATCCGTCATCGCAGTTGCAAAAGCGGTGGCTTAGTGGTCATCCCCGAGGGAGACTATGCAATGTCAACATGGGTTAGTATGCCATATTCCACGTGGACAATACCATCTAACCGACATACCCAGGTGACTCTGAACGGCGGATCAGCTTGGGCACTGCAGCTTGACGGTACCATATACCGTACTGGGACGGCTGGAGGAAATATGATATTGTCCGTCGCTTCAGTTTTATTTTTCCGCCTGGTTCTCATGTTCTAGCAGCATCGAACACACAAGCGACTTCGAGCTCTTCAGCAGTACGTCGTCGGGCGCCGTGCAAGGGTATGGATATAAGTACCACGTTGATGGAAACCTAAGCGGGCCTCGTATCCTGCGACTGTATGATGTTAGCGACTTCAGTGTACACGACATTTCTTTAGTCGATGGTGAGCTAGTTGTGTCTAGGGTCTACCAGTCACTACTGACATGTGCCATTCTCGCGCTAGCACCTGCATTTCATTTCGGCCTTGATACATGCAGCAACGGCGAGGTCTACAATATGGCTATAAGAGGTGGAAACTCAGGTGGATTAGACGGTATCGACGTGTGGAGTACAAATATGTGGATTCACGATGCAAGTTCTTAGCAGCAGTCATATAAGCATGTTAATCTTTGCTCTGCGGTTAACAGGTCATGGTCACCAACAAGGATGAGTGCGTCACCGTTAAGTCGCCAGCGCAAAACATCTTGGTCGAGAACATCTATTGTAACTGGTCTGGCGGGTGTGCCATTGGAAGCCTAGGCAGCGACACAGATATTTCGGATGTCATTTACCGCAACATATATACTATCAAGGCATGGTAATTTCCTATTTGTGTTTGATCAGAAGCTCATATTTTTTGTGTAGTCAAACCAGATGATGATGATTAAGAGCAACGGCGGCTCTGGATCCGTCTCGAATGCTGTGTTCGAAAACTTTATCGGACATTCCAATGCCTACTCCCTTGATGTGGACCAGTATTGGTCGTCGATGAGCACTGTCGATGGGGACGGCGTGTCACTATCTAATATGACGTTCTCCAATTGGTCTGGCACTTGTGCATCAGGAACCCAAAGAGGACCCGTCAAATTTGCCTGCGCCGACGGCGCGCCGTGCACCGACATGACTGTTCGTCACGTTGTCTTATTCGTTTATTCTCTCTTGAACGCTTGTTGACAGGTGACCGACTTCAACATGTGGACTGACTCCGGTAGTTCCATTTACTATACCTGTAGATCGGCGTCTGGGGATGGCGCATGCCTCAAGGATAGCTCAGCCTCATCATATGCAATGGTTACTCAGACTATTACCACCGTGCCGTCTTCCTACAGCGCAGCGACGCTTCCTGATGATCTGACGACTGACTTTGGTACCACCGCAAGGTTTGTGTTCTCGTTGCTGAGTAGTACAGCGTACTAAAGGCACATCTAGTATTCCCATTCCAACTATTCCGACGAGCTTCTATCCCGGAGCTACACCTGTCAGTACGCTCTTAGGAAACAGCCGCAGTAACAAAAAGAGCACCAGTGCTGCCCAACTCGCAGATGTCGCATCGGTCACTGCCACCGCCTCCGCCACTAGAACAACCTCCGCTGCATCCTCACTCATCACCTCTGATATTCCTAGCTCCAGCTTTACTACCTCGTCTGTGAGCTCACCGGTTGGTGAAAGCTTTGGCCAGCCTAAGCAGCAACAAGGCAGGCAATCTTGGGGCGGAGACAATCATAAGCGCCGTCTCTCCAAGAAACGACGTGCAGCTCTGCAGCCGGTATGACTTTGAGAAGCTTGCCTATGCTACGTACTGCGCCTATTCAGCGTGGCCAATCTACTTAGTTGTTAAGGAGCGTCTTTTATGGCCACTCTTTACAATCTTTTTTGGAAGCGGTCATTTTGGCTATGCAGTATACATGAATATTGGCCGACTATTGTTTTTTGAAGTCTGGGTTCGTTCTTATCCAGACCAAAAAATCAGAAATAAATTTAGTAAAGACATAGCCCAATGATTTACTGTAATATAGAGAAAACACAATAATACTTTCTAGTAATCTCAACAGTCCTCTTTGTGATAGGTTATTTCCGCACAGTCCGTCCTTGCGACTTGCGAAGACTACGCTTGCGCTCGCGTTCGAGGTACTTCTGCTGTTCGGCAGCACTTAGCTTGCTTATCCTCTCCTCTTCCTTTCGCCTCTTCTCTGCTCTCTTATCCTCATTGACTTCCTCCTCCTTCTCCTTCTCTTCTCTCTCTGCCTCCTCCCTCAAAGTCTTCTCTAGCTCCTCGCGCGCTTTCCGTAGTTTGTTCTTGGTTTCGGGCCTCAAAGTAATTTTGGAGAGGGAATCGATGAAGGAGAAAAGTGTAGCAGGTACCGCAGACGATGACACGTACAGGGAGAGGATTACGTGCTTTTTAGAAGAAGATGCAACAGCATCGGGTCGGACACGGGGCTGATCAGTTACGCTAAGAGAACGGAAGCCATCCATACTGGACAATTCTTTGAGGAGGGCGGGAAGGGGTGTGTATTTTAGAAGGGCCTCCGTTATGTCTGCGAACTCCGACATGACCGATATGTTAGCAGGAAAGGCAGGATGGTCCGTCGTCTTGGTGAAAGTCTATACAACGCGTCAACATTATGGTCCATCTAAGAACTTGCAAGGTGAGTTACCAAGTCCCATCGAGCATCTTTAACGCCCCTCAGCTCACGTTTGTTGACTACTGCCCAAACGAAGTCGTTGGGCACCGCTCCTTCTGCCAAAGCAAAGTCGAGCTCCACGACATCCTGTGGAGCGTACTGGACATCCACCAAGCCTCGGGCAAGCTGGAACAGGGCCTGGAATGGATCATGTCTGGGACGCAGAGTGAAGATTGTATGAAGGGCAGCGATAACACGGCGTCCAGTTGAGAAGGTGAAGGCATCGGAGTACCCATCCCAGGTGAGTGGAGAGGTAGTACTGAACTGCGATGTTAATAGCGGTGTCTGTTTTGCGACCCTACCAACGACAAATCAAACCTACACTGGTATGCTTGGGAAACAAGATCAGCATACCATGAGTTGGCTTTGTTTTTGTTGTAGCTGATCCCTATAATAGCGACTAAAATGAAGCCTCCCAACGCAAGCAGGAGATATGCCTCTGTTTCAAAGTCTAAAATGCATCCGGTTAATTTTTCTTTTTGGGTCTAATGAGAGCGACGTACAGGCTGGTCGAAAGGTAATAAAGCGCCATCTGTACTCGAGCCCGTCGTACTCTGAAGGCGCGACGAAGGGCGGCGGGGTGATATGGGTAAGAGCCTGGGTGAGAGCGTTCATGGTCGTCTCACTGAAGACGACAAGGCAGCGTGCGATTTCGCGTGATGTATCCGGAAAATGCCGAGGCATCTTGATGGCGAGCAATATTCAAGTCCGACAACTTCAAGTGCGATAAGCTCAGCGATTATACTTGTGACGCTGGGTATACACGTTTGTGATGTAAATACTGTTCACAAATGGAGACAGACTTCGAGGTCCGTATATAAATGGTACCTTGGCATCGATATACTGATACTATCTTGCAGGCCATGCCGCAGATCGATGGTCTACAGACCGACTACGGCGCCTTCGTCCTCCAGATACTTCGCTCCCAGCCCAATACTATAGATCAATCTCTGTTGCGCCATTGTATCGGACTTTCATCTTCCTACCTCGTCACAGACACCACCACTGCCTCCTCGCAGACAGCAGGAATCCAGACATGGTACTTGGGATTCAGCAGGCTGGTTGACGTTGTCGTTGCACTCCACTCATTGGGGTCACTTGAGCTCGAAACTGTCAATGCCGCGAGCAAAGCTTGTTCGGAGTGCTGGACAGTTGCAGGATCCTGGAGGGGGCTTGAGATAGGCAGGGAGCACGTACGTGAAGTTGCGGGAAAGCTTAGGCGGCTACTGGATGAGAATGGAAGGACATATCGCGGTGAGAGGGTGTACGCACCGTAATAGTGATATTTCATTATTTTATGTGGCTGTGGGGTACGTAAGTATTTTGGCTATGTTTCCGTTTTAGGATAATATATTAGCCCGATGTATGCGGCTGTGCTGCACGTGGGATAGTCGCGGTCATCGTGGTGATGTAATGTTCCCAATCTTGGACTCCGAGTGTCTTGTCTTCGTCGTCACTAGTCCATGGCGTCGCCGTCGCCGTCGACTCGCAACAATACCCTGCGACCACGGCGTCCGACGCGTAGCATTCCACCCATTCCGCTCGACATTCCTGCTGACATTGACCGCCCTTCGAATGTCCTCGTCGATTCGCCGATCAATGATACTCCCACTTGTGCCAACGATGTCACCGACCTGTCTCCAATCCGCGCTCACTATCTCAAGAAATCTCTCACACAGCTGCAATTTCAGGAAGAGCTTTCATTACTTATGTCGTCTCCATCCTCGAATCCCTTCTCGCATATCGGCACGCCATTTTCGCCACCCCCCAAAGGTGCCACCCCGCTGGACTTGCCTTTCTTGAGATATATGTTCCGCCAATTTGTACTAACCTTCCCTTTCATGGCCGCTGCACCGAAGGATTTCTACTCAGACAAGCTACAGCCCTTCCTAACCGCTGTGCTATCCCGAAATCTCTCACCCACTTCGCCTTTTGACGAGGAGAATGGCGAAGAAGCTACGCGGATGAAACTTCTAGCCAAACTGGAGAGAAATCTGAGTATGTTTCTTGGTGCCGCAACGAAGCTGGCGGAGCCCGAGGAGGTAGTGAGATTGTGCCAAGCCGATCTCGACAGACTTGAGGATTTGGCTCGTAGGAGACAGGCAAGAAATATGCGCAAGAGAGACATATTCGAAGTCAACATTGTCAGTGTACGTACGGTTGTCGACAAGGGTCGGATGCGAAGTCGTATACATGAGGTGCGTCACATGATTCTCCGCTCCTGATCATATCTAAGATGCTTAAAGGAATTTATCGTACGAACGCGACGTTCCCATCATCCAGATCACTTTGTCTCGCGGAGATACGGAGACTTTCGTACACTAGCTAATGAGGTATAGCAGCTGTTTCTTCTGATGATTTTGAGTAATTGTTGTTCGAATAGCTGCGGAAGGCGCATCCGAACGAAGACATTCGCCCGCCTCCTGCCAAGGACCGCTCTACTGTTAATGTACCACAGTCGATGTCACCGGACTCGTCCTCCTTCCCGGCATCCTCTGTTCCTGCCACACCGTCTCGACTTTCCCGCGAAAAAAACAGACTGACCCTGCGTGCGTACCTGCACTCCCTACTCTCTTCGTCAACCGTCATAGCCTCTTCCCCCGTTCTCCAGTCATTCCTTCTCTCCAACCCCACGTCACTTTCTCCTTTTGAGTTCGATGACGCCCGACAGCGTGAAGAAGCAGATCGCGTCAGGGAGGACGGACGAAAGCGTTTCGCTAAGGAGATTGCGAACCGCGTAGATGGGCTCAGAGAGGCCGTCAAGAGCGTCAAAGGGGATGTAATGGGCAAAGACGGTCTGACGAATGTGTTCGCTACCGTCAAGGTGACTCCCGACATCCGATTTTTACCAGCCAACTACCAGGCCGTGCTGGAATGGGCACGAATATCGCTGGCATCGACTGTCTTTCATCAATTCGTCGCCTCAGACAACTCCTCCGAGACATTCGCAAGCCTGAAGCGGTTGCACGGTCTTATGCCGTATTTCATGCTCAAGGCCGCACTGAAAATCTCGAATCCTATCGGAATGATACGAAGTATCCTTGATCTCTTCCTAGCACAACCGTTTGGGGGTAGGTCGTTGCTGCAGAGGTAGTCTCTTCCGATCGATGTTGGGGGTGTATTCTTACAGTTATTACAGAATGTTCTCCGGCTCCCTCACAGAAGAGGCCAGAGCATTGGAAGAAGAGATTGAAGCCGTAAAAGCCAAAGTCGACGATCCAGTGATGTGTGAGAAGATTCGTCTCTTTATCTATGGGCCGAGGGAAATCCAAGACATGTACAAGGCGGACGCGGTTAAAGAGAAAATGCCGCTGCTAACTGTTGTGCTACGCTCTGGGGATGAGCCAGCACTCATGCGTGCTCAGTTGCATCGTGTTGCCAAGGCACATCAGGCGCACGGGATGTACATGCGATATCGTGAAAGTTTGGACGACTCTGATGATGACGATGGGCCGATGGATGAAGATGCGTGGCTATATGAAGATCTGAAGGTGCTTGCGTCCTTGTACGCAAGGCTAAGAGATCGAGAGCAGTTAATCGCACTGATATTTGAGGTGTGCGTATCCTTTCTGCCCTTCTGCGATGCTGAACAGTTTTCTAGGGCTTCACATCAGATCTACTGAAGGATATCATTACAATTTTCTACACACCACTGGCGACCGTTTATCGTGCAGCGTCAATAGCTGACTCTTTGGGCGATTTACAGAGTTTTGTGAACGATTTGATTAAGACTGTAGAGGGTGTGGAGGAGTGTGCGTGTTTCTGATCTCTCTCGTTTCTAATCTTACCTGTTTATAGTAAGCCAAGAGGACCCAAATCGCACAGTTCAAGCATTCATTGACCTCATCCAGCGGCATGAACAATCATTCTATCAGTTTGTGCATAAAGTGCATTCTAAGGGAGAGGGTCTTTTCGACAGTTTAATGCGGTGGATAGAGCTGTTCATCACCGTCATTCGTGAAGGGATCTCAACAAGTAACAATCCTATCAGTCTGGAATTCTTGCTTCCGCAGTCTGCTGCAGAGAGGAAGCAGATTATGGACGAAGTGGACAAAGTTGCAGTATATCACTACAAGACAAAAGTGTTGTATGAAGAGAAGGTTCGGCGGAGATTTGCCGGTGGCCAAGCTGCGCAGGGAGAAGGAGAAAGAGAAGAGGAAGAAACGAGGAGAATGGTTGATGGGGTCGTGGGCGAGATAAGCTTTGGGGAACTGGTCAGCGGTGATGTAGAGGAATTGAGGGCTGAGGACAGTGACGATGAAGAGAGTGACTCTGACTCTGACTCTGAAGAGACCGAATCCGAAAGCACAGAGGATACCGGGACTGATTCCGACTCAGAGTCAGAGAGTACAGAAGAGAGCGTACCCAGTCTGTCTCCCAGGATGCATACGATCTCTAGCCCTCAGTCCAGGGAGAGCGAACACGGGAGAAGTCAGACCGTAGATGAAGGTGGAACGGTCACGCCGAGACAACGGAGTTTGTCATTGCGTCGTTCGTTCAGCGATATCAAAGCAGCAGTGGCAGGGAGAAAACGAGAGAGAGATAATGCGCCACCTATGCCACCGATCCCAAAGAGCGTTACGGCTGCTATGAAAAAGCCCCTACCTCCTAGTCCGGTAGGATCACCTGGGCCTAGTCCGACGCCCTTGAAAGCGTCGTTTGATTCGTCCAGGTCGGCCAATTCGTCCAGGTCGTCTCTCCATTCGTTCAAGCAACTGCCGCGGACGCCAGGAAAATCTTCCATGGACTCTGCCAGGTCCATTGCTTCTGCCGGGCCACTTTCTCCGAGGTCATCAGCGCCTCGGACGTCCGCTTCCGAGTCTTCAAGGTCGTCCATTCATTCGGTCGCGTCTCGCACACCCAAGAAGCCCAAGACGAAGCGGAAAAAGAAACGCGTCGAGACGATCAAGCCACCAGATTTGGTACATATCCCTAATCTGTTGCCCCTGTTCAAAGAGATGGTAAGTCTGCCTATTTTTTTGTACTTAACCGATGCTAAACGGGAACAGATGCGGCCACACCTTCGTACACGAGCTAAGACTGTGAATATTAATGGTTCATGAGATAGTAGTGGAACGATATTATATAGTGCTTGTAGCGACTTGGTGGTTCTACATTGTTTGTGTATCTTATAGCAACTAATGGAAACGGATACCTAAAACGTCATGCTTGATCAAACGGGTAATTTCTCCTCCGGACCACGATGAGTACCAGCTACCTTCCACACGTTTTGTACTCCATGGCCATCATGTCACTCTCTGTGCATCTCGTATACCAGAAACACTCTATGCGTCAGGAGAAAGGACGCGTTACTGGTCAAATTT
This sequence comes from Desarmillaria ectypa, assembly GCA_030407005.1. NCBI lineage: Eukaryota > Fungi > Basidiomycota > Agaricomycetes > Agaricales > Physalacriaceae > Desarmillaria > Desarmillaria ectypa. Next base: position 2,552,136 of record JAUDYN010000004.1, read on the forward strand.
CGATACTAGAAGACGTAGTCGCACAGCTACGCTCAGGGAAGCATTTGTCAAGGGAGGAGCTGCAACGGCTGAGGAAGCTTGCGATGCCGTCGATGGAGAAGGAGGAGAAGGAGGAGATTACTTGGAAGGAAGCACTCTTGGGCAAGAAGGATATCAAGATGCCGTCGAGGACAGGTGCGTGCTCGTCGATTGTCTGGATAGAACAAAAACCTATGTTTGTGCCAGATGATGATTCTGAAAAGCCATAAGGCCGATAATAAAAAAGATGCAAGCATTAGGCAGTATAACTCGAATCTTATTCGGCGCAATTTCCGACTGCGACTCTGATCACAGCAGCAACAGAATGAAGGATTACAATTTATTAGGTTCCCAGGTCACGCTCAAGGACATTTGGGAACCGCTGAGGGATCCCCAAGAGGAATTGAACTGTTCAGTAGTAGAATTGTCCATGTATGCGGGAAATGCCGAGTCTCTTCGAAAAATCTTCCTCTGCAACGGCCATGGCCTCTACTGCATTTGCAGGCTCATGGAGCTCACTGCCCACCTCTTTGACTCCCTGGATGTGCGTTCTAGCTCTACCTTACCTTGCTCACCTGTAACCGATTGCTGAGAACAGATTTGATGTAATTCAATCCATGGGACACACCCAAATGACGCCTGTTCAAGCTTCCACAATACCTCTATTCATGAAGAATAAGGATGTCGTCGTCGAAGCCGTCACAGGCTCTGGAAAGACTCTTGCCTTTGTAATACCCATTCTCGAGCGCCTTCATCGTCGAGAACGCCGGCTACGCCAGAATGAAATTGGTGCCCTCGTTATAAGTCCCACTAGGTGCGTTTTTATGCTATAGTCTATGTTCTGACTCTGATTTCTATAGAGAGCTTGCAACACAGATACACTCCGTATTCACCACCTTCCTCTCCGCACAACCATTAGAAGAGACACATCAAGGGTTGCCGCTACCGCTTCTGCTGGTATCTTCGACGGAGTCATCACCTGCGCAAGACGTCCATCGTTTCTTGGAATGCGGGTCGGACATAGTCATTGGGACGCCTGGCCGGATAGACGAATTTTTACTAGGCAAAGGAAAATCGCATGTCAACGTGAAGGAGCTGGAAGTATTGGTCCTGGATGAGGCTGACAGGTACGAGGCACTTGCATTATTGAGATAACTTTCAGTCTTATGCACTATAGACTCTTGGACCTCGGCTTCCAGGCTACTCTTACCAAGATACTCACGCATCTCCCCAAACAACGCCGAACAGGTCTGTTCAGCGCAACTATGACTGATGCTGATGCAATGTCAGAGCTGGTGAGAGTAGGACTACGAAATCCTGCAAGGCTCGTCGTCAAAATACAGTCAAAGAAGGGCCAGAAAGTCATCGAAGAACGGCGGACGCCAGCAAAGTGAGGGCAACATATTGTTTTTTCAAGGCGAAACTGAATTCTACAGCCTCTCCAACATTTACCTGACGTGTCGTACATCGGAAAAAGTCCTACAGCTAACGCGTATCATACGACACCAGCGTGAATCATCACAGTTCATCGTATACTTTGCCACTGGTGCATGTGTCGACTACTTCTACCACATACTCCCTTCGCTGCTCCCTTCGCAATATACTCTTCATTCGCTACACGGTCATCTCACTCCCGCTGCTCGTACACGAACACTTGCTGCATTCTCATCTTCCATCTCCACATCTGCCTCACCTTCTATCCTACTTGCAACAGACGTCGCTGCCAGAGGCCTTGATCTCCCCCACGTCGACGTAGTAATCCAGTTTGATCCTCCAACAGATCCAAAGGTGTTCTCCCATAGATGCGGAAGAACTGCAAGGGCAGGTCGAAGTGGAACAGCGTGGGTAATCTTAGTCGGGAGGGAGGTGGGATATGTGGATCTCATGGCTGTTCGGAAGATTCCTTTGAAGCGGCATGGCTTTCTCTTAGCCAATGGAGAAGAGAGCAATGAAGAGGAAGAAACACGTCCCGAAGACCCTGAGGTCGGTGAATTCCTGCAGAAAATCCGGACCAAGGTGCTTGCGGAACGCGCGTTGAATGATCAAGTATGTTGGTTCTCCTCGTTCATCCAACGCGTTGTCATATAATGTTACACTCCCAAGGCCATGAAAGCATTTGTATCCTTTGTGCGCGCTTACTCCAAGCACGAAGCGTCGTACATCTTTCGGATAAAAGACTTTGACCTCATCGGCGCAGCCAAGAGTTACGGACTGCTGCGCTTACCTAGAATGCCAGAGCTCAAGCAAACAGATCGGGAAGAGTGGGAGGACGCTAATGTTGATGTGAGTTTTGTTATGTATCTCCCTAAAGACTTTCTCAAGTATGATTGGCAGTGGGATACATACGCCTATCTTGACGCCGCACAAGAAGCCAAGCGACTGTCCGCAACAGCAAAGACTCAAGTGTCCGAGGAGGAGCACAAGAAGAGAAAAGAGCTAAACGAGCAAAAGAAAAAGGCCCAGGCCGCGTGGAGCAACAAGGCCGTAAAGCAGGAAGAGAAGGAGCGGAGGAGAGAAAAGAGGACGAGGAAGAAACAGTGGGAGAAGGCACAAGCGAACGAGAAAAAGAGACAGCGTCAGACAGAAGACGAGAAGGAGGATGGTGACGATTGGGCCGAACTTGCCAAGGAAGAGAGGATGGCTAAGAAGGTTAAGCGTGGGGATGTCACACAGAAAGATTTCGACATGGAATTCGGGGATACCACGTAGAAAAAGACAGATTTAAACATCAATCCTAGTTCAGAATAATACAAGTATGAAACGTATTCTATCGATACTGTACAGCTAAATTGCTACGTATGCTTCCAGCTATTAGGGTCTACAATGCCGCAAGGCTCGCGACAGGCCACACACTGCGGGAAAAGGTTACAACACATGACGTGTTATTAGTATAAATGCACTCACTATCCTTCTGTGTTACGTTTGAAACCATATTTCGTCACGAACGCCTCTAATTCCTTCGGTCCGCGAGATCCATATGGGTAGTTCACGGGCTTAGGCCTGGGCCCATCTTTTCCGTCAATCCAATGGAGGATCGGAGTGAAAATCTACGGAGTCCCATCCCATGCTTAATAACACACCGTCGTTGAGCCGTGTCTGATCAAAACTCACCTTCCATGCAACGTCCAACTCATCATGCCTCACAAAGTTACTGTGGTCGCCTTTCAGTGCATCCAGTATCAGCGCCTCGTACGCCTCTGGGATTTTCGCATCCGTGAATCGCCTCTTGTACGTGAGGTCCATCTCGGTCGGCATCGCACGGGTGTAAAGACCAGGCGTCTTTGCGTTCAGCTTCAGATAAATCGCCTCGGATGGCTGGATCCGTATGACTAGCTCGTTGCGGGCAATGTCTTTAAAGATACCCTGGGTGACATCCTTGAACTGAATCCGGACTTCGACCTTGGCTTCGTTCAAGGCTGCGCAGAGGTGAGCATATGAATATATAACAGCAAGAACAGCTGAATACCTTTGCCGGCCTTGAGGATGAATGGCACGCCTTCCCACCGAGGGTTGTGGACCCACAGAGTAGTGGCGGCAAACGTTGGGCAAACAGAATTGTTGGGGACGGTGTCGTCATCAAGGTACCCCGGCTTGCCATTGGCCGCAACGTACTGACCCAATAGTGTGTCATCACGTTCGATAGGCGGTATGGCACGAAGGAGTTTAACCTGGTCAAGGGTCAGTTGGCAGGTTCGGACTCCACAAATCGGCTGCCCCATACCTTTTCGTCTCTAATGTCCTCTGCAGCAAATGACACTGGCCTCTCCATTGCAATGATACTGAGGACCTGCAGCAAATCTATGTAAAATACCATTAGAAGGCATCTGTTCCCAACAGAAATCTTACTCACGATTCTGCAAAACGTCCCGGATCATACCAAACTCATCAAAGTATCCACCCCTGCCTTCGGTCCCAAATGGCTCCTTGAATGTTATCTGGACGTTGCTGATGGAATTCTTGTCCCATGCAGCATTCATAGCAACGTTTGCGAACCGCAACACGAGGATGTTCTTGACCATTTCCTTGCCCAAATAATGGTCAATCCGGAAGGTCTCATCCTCTGTCCAGTATTGCTTGAGCGAACCTAGAAGTTCTCGAGCAGATTCGAGATCTTTCCCGAATGGCTTCTCCACGATGATTCTGTTAACACCACCTTTAGTGACATAGCAGTGTTCTTTGAGGTTCTTGGCGACAGGTATGAACACACTCGGTGGAAGAGCAAGGTAGAAGATTCTGTTGCACTCCTTGGACTGGTAGCTGGCCTCGATGTCCTCGAGGCGCTTATTCAGCTCGTCAAAAGCGCTACCATCCTCGTAGCTGCCAGCAAGGTAAGTTGATATGTCTTTGAAATCTTGGATTTTGGCGGCAATCTCGGGATTGTCGTCAGGGTTTTTGATGTAGGACGTAGCGCGTTTATGGAACTCGGGCAAGTCCATTTGAGATCTGGCGTAACCAATGATTTTTACATCGCGAGGAAGATAGTTTTGAGCGTAAAGCCCGAACAATGCTGGAAAAGTCTGAGAAAGTCATAGTAAGCAGTATTCAAGATCAAGCGAGAGACGAAAGCACCTTCTTCTTTGCAAGGTCACCAGAAGCACCAAGCACTTGAATGCAAACCAAGTCAGAGCTGGGCGTCCATCATCAAGATGAGGACGAGATTACTGACCGATGATGATGGTGTTGTCCTTGAGATTATCGTGGGAGGTCTCCATGGAAGGAATGGTGCCGGACATTGAGCGCTGGCGTGTCATCTTGGTCGTGGTGGTTGGAGACAGAGATGTGGGTGATGAGGGTGAACGAGCAAATGACAGACGCGGAGTAACCTGGCGTGATCACTAACATCATCACTCAGCAGCCTCGCACGTCCCCTTCCCGGCCCGGTCACCCACTGTGACAGTCACACATGGATTTCAACTCTACCACTCTCTTCGACGACCTCTCGCGCCTCGTCGAGAAAGATGGCGCAGACAATGATTTTGCTACTACCTACATTCTCGCGTCGGCACTCATGGCCAAGCTCAAGGCTTTGAATCGTGCTGCCAATCTCGCTACACGCCACACAAAAGACGCGACAGCCGCAGCTCGCCATGACATGGACCAGTCTCATCTTGGCCTGCAGAATCTTCTCTATGAAAAGCGGCACCTGGAAAGGGAGATTGAAAAGTGTCGACAGTTTGCGTATGTCTCTGGCTACTAAGTTACTTCGCCTCTGACCGGGATATAGCTCAATATATCAGGACGTCCCGCTCTATTCCCTTGAAGAGTTCAGGGAGCGTGCCCCGGAGGAAGCGAGGACCGAGGATGTACTGGCAGATGAGCATCAACTGATGTTAAACCGGTTGAGTTTTGAGCTAGTTGAGCGGCAGAGGTCAGTCCTTGATCACCAACTCTTGTTCTTGATCCTTACCTTTGTCTTGATAGGCTTGATCAACGGAAAAAAGAGCTCATACTCGCAAAAGAAGAGCTGCTGAAAGAAAGCAAGCAGAAACAAATTACTATGGACAATATCAAAACTCAAATCGACAACCTCGTCAAGGTTAGGGCACACTGTACCTGTTCCAGCCTCCACTAATGCATCTTGTCATCCAGGTAGCGACGGAGACACAGAAGAAGGTTGAAGAGCTTGCTCAATCAATACCTAATCCCTCTAATACACAGACACCCAGTTGATATATCCATCCTTCTATTATTGTCCGAACCTTTACATGTAAACGATGAGTAAGAAACCAATGAGATGAGGATATGTATGTCAAGGGGCCTTGAACGTAGGTATGTACAGTCAAAAGAGGAAAGCTGCGCAGCGACATCATACAGATGATTAGATATTGATCATCAACAGATAAATAAATACGGGAAAGGGAGCAGAGGGAGATTGGACGGCAATAAGAGCGGTCACTCAGCATCACTAATGCTCCCAATGTCGCTCATTTCCTCGTCTTCGTCCTCGTCTTCCTTGCCGTCTGTAGCAGCATCTGCAGCTTCCTTGGTGGCGAACCGTTGGACATATTCTATTATTTCATTAGCTGATCATGTGTACAGATGAAGTGATGGCATTACTCACCTTTGACCTTTGCCTCATATTCCTTCGGATGGCGCATTAACAGCGCAGCGGCTTCGCCATTCAGGGGGTCGTTTGGATTTGGGTATCTGAGCAGCTGGGGAAGGAACACTTCGAATATGTTTATCATATCTAGACGAGTGTTAGGACAACAGCATGAATGGTGATGCCACATACCGAACATTGGAGACCATGTTTGATTGATTACATCGAGACAGACAGACCCGCTCCTGGTCTTGTGAGTACGGTACGGATGAGAGAAAATAGCAAAGCGTACAGCTCATCGATGTTGGGATGGAATATCTTGTTCATGAATCCGATACTGGGTGATTTGAAGGGGTACTGGTCCGGCAGTTCGACGTGGATCTTCCATACACCGCCAGCAAAGGGTGCTGTCCTGTCCCGTTAGCCCGCTACATCTGCCAGGGAACCTGACTCACTTTCGACTGGCCCATAGAATCGGACATAGAACTCTTGCATACTGTCATTGACGAGCGAGACCTCGTAATCGGACATGAGCCTGGAGAGTTATCGAGGTGAGTCCACATCGAAGGTGATATGTTGAGCATACATCTTCATGACATCGGTTTCGATGCGGCGCTTGCTTGGAGAGGCGTAATTATCGGTAAGTAATCATCAGTTAGGAATACAAGAAAGTAACGAAGGCACTTATCATGCTCAGCGAGGACTACAAGATGGGGAGGAGATGGTTGTTAATAGGGAGTCACCGGACCGAGCCGAGCCGTTTCTATTTCTTCTAACATCAAGCGACCAGTGGTACTAGATCATTGACTAGACTTTCGGTGCCGCTGCCGTCTTTTCTTTCAGCCGTAGTCAGTGGCGACGACATGGTTCGCACATTCTTACTTATTCCCCATAGGTTCGTCACCAAGTAAGTAGATCTCAGACCACTCGGAGGTTTGTAGTGGCTTCAAGATATTACGCACCCAATTTCTGTACCGAACGATGACAACCAGGCGTGTTGACTGGAAAGATTTATATTTATATTATCAAGTATTCACCATCAAGATGGACTCCAGTATTCCAGTTTCATTGATAGGAGGCTGCTTGCAGCATGTAAGAGATATCCGCTGGTACGAACGAGACATTACTTCGTTGGCATGCCTTTGCCAGAGATTAGGCGAAGAAGTTCGGGCATACCTCTCGGTAGTTTTGGAACTGTGAACATTCAGCTTGGTATCCACACAGCTCCAATCTGTCGGAGGTAGCACGAACATTGAATCCACTGCACCCGTTTCTGCTGAAACACCAACGCTTCGTCACGATTGTTTAATAAAGTCGCGGATTGAGCTTATTCTGTTCATTGAGGATTCAAAAAGGCTCAGACTATCTTTGTATGGCTGCTTCTGGAGCCACTATGACGCGTGGAGATGGTTTATTAAGTGTTCTTCTTGTTCTATCGCTTCGTGCGGCCTTCAGGTGCGTGTAATAGAGCCTTGCCAAGTGGTTCAATGATTTCTAGATAAACATTCTTTTCTGAGCGTGGCGCTCAATTGGATAAAAATCTCCAACAATAAGGTCCCATTTTCTGTGGCACACTCAGTCTACAACGGTACGGCACGAAAAGGAATAGATTTCGAGGATAGGCACCGTGCCTCGATATCCCTAAAAGAATGACCATTCCTCTACAACACAATAGATATCGTCGGCTGAGCATGGGTAGGGCAAAGCACCGCCAGTGAATCCTGCTTCCCGACGGCTCGACGTAGCTCCCATCGCTCCCGCTCGTCCTGGACTCACGCTACCATGCGTGAATGCCCTCCAAGCCAAGAGCACGGCTAAAAAGCATTGCTACGATCCGAATCACCTCACAAGAAGAAGCGCACTTACCGACCCAGAACAGCCCGAACCCAGCAATCAGAACCATCTCTTCTTGCGTCTGCGTCAAAAGTTGACCTTCGCGTCGATGATGGAGCATTACCCTGTATAATCCCGTAAGTCCAGGTGTCGGACGACGGCGAATGTCACCCACAGTAACATCAAAGACGCTATAGCCATCATGGCAACTGACGTCTGCGTCAAATGGAAGGCATCTGCGTCATGTCGGGATGAATGGTCGTTGAAACAAGTCGCCTTGAAACGCACGAAGAGAAGATAGCAGTTTGGTTATCGCCCATCCCACGGCAAGTGTTGCAACCACTGGTGCAGATGAGTCAGTGATGGATAGTGTCCCTCTACTACAGGGTAACTCACATGCACTGGTAGACCTAACAGGATTCTCACGAAACAAAGACGGCATTGGAATGGAAAGTACAGAATGAGGGTAAGATGGAAGGAAGCCTCAACTGATGTTCAACGCGCTCGTATTTCACGCTTGCAATCACGAGGGGAAGGCATGATCAACATGAGGATGGACATGCGTTCCATTTTAAACGTAAATAGAACGGCTGTTTACAATGTTCTGAAGCGATATGATGTTAGATAAACCAAAACGGCAGCCTCGTGTTCGTAAAGAAAATTTGTCCCGAATCACTGAGTATGGATAGCAGAGCCAAAGGGCACTTGGGTGATTGTGGGAGGTTGGCCATTAACACCAGGCTGGATGACAATCGAGTTTCCGGTCTGTTGGGTAATGCCAGTACCCGCCTGCATGGGGACGCCGTAGGGGACATAACCCCCTGCGGGGTATTGAGGCATGCCAGGAGAGGTGTTGTAATAGCCAGGCCATTCTCCAAACCTATTTCAATTGGTTAAATATGAGCGACCGGAAGAACGAGCGCAAAACCGACCATCCGAGTTCTAGAAGAACAAAATCAGACAGACACAACTCATAGATGCGGGTATAAACACACCTTTAATGGGCTCCCTCCAGATATCGTATCGACCGAATTTCTGTGCTTGAGTCACTAGGGCGAGAAGAATCATGAACGAGATAGCAAAGAGCACAAAGTTCATCCAAGAGAAAGCCTCGATGACTTTCATTTCGTAGCAGTATGATTGGGCGCTCGCTGAGAAGGAACGTAAGCAAGTTCACTATAGTCCAATGAACAATACTCACTGTCTCCATTGGTAGTTGCGACTCTCTGCCCGGAGAGAGAATCACACTGGTAAGTGCCGATTATGTCGCTAGCGGTGATACCATCAGAATGGTGAACACGGCGAAGTAGGTAATATCTTACTTCGACCATGCGCCCATAGCTACAAACGTCATCACACACATTCTCAAAGATGTAAAGGGAAGGCTCACCAAGCCACAGAGCCGCCAATAGGAACAGCACCACCGCTTCAATTCTTGGTTGGGCCCATTGCAGCCTAAGAAAGGTTGAGAAAGCCCGTTAATCGGTATATGAGAGCACTCACGTTATCATGAACGCAAATATAGTCAGAGATGGAATGATCAAGGCAAAAACCGTAAAGTCCTCTAGGTTAGTTCCATCAGCGCCACAGCAGAAGCACAAAACGACGACATACTGTGCAACTTTGGGAGAAAAAGGCTGGCAAGGTGCCCGGCAAGACCAAGCACAGTGCCTGGGTCATAGTAAGTCCCGATATCCTTCCAAGGCGACAAATTACAGACCTGAAAAGATAAATACGGAGACTTTGGGCCGATCAGTTCAAGATCGAAGGGCATATCAGAAAATTTGGCACGTACCATAAAATGCCAACCGCCAATTTATAAATCGGACAGTCATGTTAGTCGTGAATCGTCAGGAAAGGGTTTCGCAGCAAACGGTGAGAAGGAAGGATAAGAGAACAGCCTCGTGAATATTCGCGTCCCATTTTTATTGATCACACACGTGATGGATAGATTTCCAATTCTGAATCCAACAATAACAACATGCCGTGGTTCAGTCGTAAATATATTCGTAACAAATACATCTCCCTAAATCTACACTACCGCTTCGCAACCCGTGGACCTGCCGCTATCCGATTCGGATTTCGCATTACCCCACTCTCAATGTCATTTGTCGACGTACTTCCTGAAGCCTGTCGCCCATGAGACCTTGACGACGGATACCGTTCTGCATAAGGCCCTCCTCTCCTTGACTGTGAGTGTCCTCTTGACCGTGATGACCGATGGCGCTGTTTGGACGGTACCGGCGGGGCGGTCAGTGGCGCAACATTCACCTCACGGGTCTGGGCCTGCTGCGTCGGAAGGATGCTCCTCTGACTCTGGCTCCGGGTTTGTTGCTTCTTCCCGTAGTCATTGAACCAAGCACAAGACGTTACGGGACCATGCCACATATGGTCATCGCCTTTACGGTGTCTTCGAACGGCCAAAAACAAGAGTCCTATGCAGGAAACGAGGACTGAAATTCCCAGGGTGAGATTTTTCTATAAGCCGAAAGCCGGGTAGGACGTACAAAGGACGGCATTAATCAATGCAAATGCGTTCAACACCCGATACATCGCTTGATATTGGTCGGTGTGAACTACGATACCACATCAATTCAGGGAACTAGGGTCAGAAAATTTTGTATACTCACAGCTTGCGAGTGAGTCATCCAGGACGGCGGTGGACGTTTCTGAAGCAAAGCACTGGACGTCCGCAGACTGTGAATCCGACATTGCCAAATATACACCAAGAACTATTATCATAAAGTTTAGTTTATAACAGGAGCAAAAAGTGGGTCAGGGAAATTGAATCGCACCTAGCCACAACACACCCGCAAGACCCAAACATCCGAGTTCAATCCTAGTTGATATTGGATTCCGCTCCCGCAGGAAGAAACTGAACCCAAGCCTACGTTGAGGGAAAATAGTTGAGAAATGAACGAAGTAATTAAAGATTTGCGTACAGTGCGATGATGATGAGCAGGCTAGCAGAGCAGACAAATATAGCGAAGGGAACAAAACGAGCTGAAATGGAGCTCAGCGCAGTGTAAAGGGCGAAAGGTTTAGATGCTCACTGAGATCGGAAGATGCTAGGACGGCCTCTAAATGGGCAGCCATCGCCAAACAAATGATAGTGCAAACGAATGCGGCAACTGTGCAAAATGTGAATGGGTTTCCCGATGAAATGAGAGCGAGCACCTACAATAAATGCATGTCCGGACGGTGTTGAAAAGGGCTGGCATGTTGGACCTGCGGGAGGGAGACAAGATGAGACGAAAGAAAACGTCGTGACAGTTGTATTTATATATCTGCCAACCTCATGATATACTGTTGGTCAGAGTCTCAAGTCGAACACGAGGCTAACATGAACCAGAGGAACCTATAGCAAAAGAAGGTTGATGCCTGGAAGGATTGTCGTTGTGAAAAGAATGTCAGATTAGAATTGCCAGGAAGAGATTAAGAAACGAAGGGAAGATTGCTCACCAACTACAGTAGCTGCTTGTGTTGGTTCACTGACAACCCCGATTTCGTATTAACCCCGGGAACCGGATGCACAGTTGACGAAATCAATTTTTATCTTATCGGGATCAGCCTCGAGGCGAAATTTTGCACAGCCACTGCTATGATGGGGTGTGCTTTGCTCCCTTTGTATTTGATACAGCTTGATAACTACAACCATGCAACGACACCGTATTCTACTCTACAATTTAATGCGTACAAAAAAAACATCAAGCGACTTCACTGCGTAAGGCGAAACCTACATCTGCGAAGAACTCGAGGCATTCGGGGTTGGACAACGTTGCTGGGTTCACACTTGATAAAGGGGCACCGTTTAGTATCTGGATGATCGCTCAGCTACGCAAACACGAGAATCAACGCGATTCCTTGCCTTCTTGATCAACACCTCAACGCGTTTCCCATTCAACGTGTACGGTACTTGCGGTACTTGTATGATCTACAGCCTCATGTTATGAGCGTTGTTCCGGCACATTAAATCTTTTTTAAAAGTTACCTTTGCTGGAACATGTCTAGGGCTCCGTCTCTTGCGTATCTCAGCCTTGATCTTTTGCTCCAAACTAGTTTCAGACAAGACGTGACCGTCAGGCAGCTTGATGAAGAGGATGACTCGTTCATCTGTACCCCCTTCAATTAACTGGCCAACAGCAAGACAGTCGACGACCCCAGGTTCCGGGCCGTCATCTTTGGGGGGAAAACAGAGATTGATCACATCATAGATTTCTGCAGAACCGAATCGGATACCTCCCGGATTACTGTCGCACGCATCATGGGATCAGCCAATGAACAAAGATGAGGTGGCGCACGGTGCAACTCACAGAACACCATCGGAACGACCCAACATAACCACGCCTCCGCCATTACCAGACTGCGAGCTGGTTATACATATGTGATCGCCGTGATCTGTTTCCGTGTCTAGGATAAAAGCTTCCGAACGGGAGTAGAACACGGCTTACACCATACATCATCGAATTCTGAGAAATACGCCTGCTTGTATCGTTCTTTTGCAGCTGAAATTGCCTCATCGGTCCCGAAGCCAGGTAGGGGCCAAAATCCGACGGGCATGCATGGGAAAGGCTTCGAGCACACCAACTCTCCGGTATCACCGGGTGCAGTAGCAGTGCCGCGCGGAGTGAAGCTTTCGATCGCCATGCCTAGCATCCTACACTGAATCTGGCTTCTCATAGATTGAGTCTAGCTTAGAGTTTAGGTAGAATAGAGCACAAACCCACGATACACAGGCAAAGCATCGCACATTCCCGCGAACAATGAGCAGATATCGGTTCCACCTGGTTTTCATTAGACACACCTGACAAGTCATGTGAATCTGACCCACCGGTTATTGAGCCCAACAGAACGGTAGGATGAATGTGTTGATAAACATAATCGAACAGCGGGGCAGAGAGCGGAGAACCTGTGGAATAAATGTGTCGAAGCGTAGTTAGAGCGTGGTGCTCGCGAGGCTTGTACTTTCTCTGTGAATGCACAAAAGTAAGGCCCGGTCATGCAACAAATGGTCGATCTCGTACAGAAAGTTGGTCAATGTACTTTGCGCTGGTTCCAAAAATTGTTATGCCGATATCGTCTACAAGCCGCCACAGAAGGGATGGGTCCCGCAACGGACTGCCATCGTACAGCACAAGCGTGCAACCCAGGCTCAAGCCGCCGACCAAAAAATTCCACATCATCCATCCGCTAAGGAACAAGGCAAAGTAAGGAGCGGACGGGTTGTATACAAGTGAGGACTAACGTTGTGGTGTAATAGAAGAAGACGTCATCGGGTCGAAGGCCGCCGCATATGACAAGTTCTTTCTTTGCCTGCAAAAGCATTCCACCGGCACGATGTACAATGGGCCTATTGCGTGTCAGATAAAGGAAGCAGGTCTATAACGCCGCTTACTTTGGCCGTCCTGGATGATCAAGCGTCAGATAAGTAACTCCATACACAAGAAAAGGAAGTCCTTCTGCATACCTGTGGTTCCTGAACTAAACAATATCCACAACGGATCATTGAAGGAGCCGCGGCGCCAGAGTATCTCGCCAGATTCGGAGCGTCCCAGCTTGCTACGCTGACCTTGTACCAGAAATTCATTCCAGGAAATGTATTCATTTGGAACAGGCACGGGGTCCTCGTTGCGGAGATTCGTATCCAAGAGGATGACCTTGAACTCCGTGCTATCGCACACTTTAGATAATCCTTGTACGAGAGCTGATACTTTGGTGAGATGATCATGGATCTTTCCGTTGTAACTGTACAGGGAACGCGTATTATTTTTAGCCACTTTCCACAATGTATTAAAAAGGAACTGACACGACAGCATCAACAGTGAAAATGAACTTTGGCAGCACTTGTTCAAACCTGGTATTCAGATTAGGAAAGCAGGCGCGTGAGGAACTCAGCTCGACTACGTACCGCTCTAACACCCCATCAGGTCCAAAGTCTGCTGCCGCGCTGACAAAAATCCCTCCCACCGCTGTAGTAGCCAAACAGGCGATCACATTCTCCTAAGAAATGCGGTGATCAGAAGACGATGCCACTGTTAAACCCGAATGCCGCAGTCGGAATTCCCGTGCGTACATGGACGAAGGGAAAATGACGGAAAAGTAGAGACGACGCGTGGATGGCAGACGTACAATACAATTAGAAGCGTAAGATGCTACTCGGTCTCCCGGTTGCAGTCCGTTGCTCAGGAGAGCGGAGACGAGGTCAGCGACGGCGGTGTAGAGTTGCGAGTAAGTGATACGTCGCAACTCTGGACTGGATGATTGATTCGCGATGGGTTCGGCTGCCAAGACTCTTATCAGATGGACGGATAAGCCACTGGATTAAAGCACGTTGGACACACTGGCTTGGATGACGGCGACCTTGCCCGAGCGACATTGAAGCATATTTTCGGCCCAATTAATTTTGGAGTCCGAGAACCAAAGAGGATTATCAGAAGGCTTGGCCTGTAGATTGACAACGTGGCTTCCCTTGTCGCCAATAACAAGAGTTTCGTCCCATATGAGAGACCAGAATTCAGCTAAGTGGACCGTCGACCAAGTGTAGAGATCATGATAAGAAGCGAGTGACAAGCCGAATTTGGCATTGACGGTGGCAAGGAAACGAAAAGTCGCAGACGACTCGGTATTTGTCGGACTATACAAGGGTTGTTCATCATCATTATCCATGGTAGGCGGCGGTGCGATAGAGGATGAATGATTAATGGCCATCACGGTAGCACGCAGACGGGTCTTGGCAAGGCAATTAATAGGTAAAATAAATCCGAGCTGCCGCAGTGGAAGAGCTGAGCTGCCAAGCAAGAAGAACGATCAGATAGAGTATACAAGAAGCCAGGATATTAATTGCTAGAAAAGGAGATCAGCTGAAGAAATACCCAGCGGTGTGAGAGACAAACCCAGTGCAAAGAAAGAGTATTTCTCTCAAGGATACTTATTGGTGGTCTTAACGATGTACCCGAGCTGACCCACCAAATTCTTCCGTAAACTGATGATCTAGACGAGAAACATGAAGAGAGTCACGGTTATGTGACAGTCACGTCTTCGCACGTTTGAACATTCAGCCATGGATCGCCACAAAAATGAGTCAAAATTGGACCAAACTTTTTGCTATTATAGTACCTCGCCCCGAGTCATCTAGGTCTGTTTCTTACTCTCACGTTCTCTGCTGTAATTGGCGCCGTGCATAAATATCTCACACCCGGCTCTCTTTATAAACTGCCTTGATCTTCGTTCCTGCTTGACTTAACACCACCACTACCACCGCCACTGCTCATGGACAGATTCCTCGCTCCCCATTCACCTGAAGCCCTTGCCCACGGCTATCTCACGTACATTCCTCTCCCTTGTAGGGTCGTAGCGTTTGCTAACAGTTCTAATTAGTGAGCTTGGCTCGCCCTGGGACACCGACCTCTTGTTGGACGAAGCTCTCGTCGCCGGATGCGCGGCATATCAGGCTCTAGACCGCTACCTTGGTGGCGCCGACATATTCATTCTCCCACGATCTAAGACAGAGCTCGACAACATTCTGTGAGTCTAGTAGTTTTTTTAGCGCCTCGGTCGGCCAGCTCATCATGCTACGGGACCTAGGCGCAGATATTCATATGATGCCATCCACAACACCATCGCCAAAAGCCGTTCTACCCTGCAACCCGGAGGCTATAGCAGGGTATGATGATCATAGCTCGCTCGCTTACAGGTGATGACACTGACGCGTATTCCAGGTCTGCAACCTCGCCGAACGATCCATTCGTCATGTTCTAAACACAGGCAACAACGCTGGCATCTTGCTGGCTCTCCATGCACCCCATTCTGCAACCAGGATAATCGACCGCGATGAACGTTCACCGCGGTCGATAAAGACCAAGTGATTGGTTTTTCGTCTTTGTGTTATCTATTCCTGGCTATCGCTCTGTCATGGTTATGTTATCGTCATCATTCCAATCCTCATCACTGCACTTTGTACTAGTTAACGTGTACCTATAGATTTGTTTGCCGTAATTGAGCTAAATGTAATTTTAGGGGCCTCTATTTCCCAATGTAGCGACGCGTTGCTACGGCAATTTCCGGACCAATAGCCCAGCGCGTAGTACGCAAACGTGCGAGTAAGAGCCGTGACCATGTCCCTTCGACTGTATGTTCCGTTTTAGTCGTGTTCAACGACCCCACTGCATCCTCTTTTTCCTGACCAGTGAATGGGCTGTTACTCTCTCTGCTGGCAACCTCCATCATGCTCGCTGTCAACGTTCTCCTGGTCCTTACTCTCGCCTTGGCCGAAGTTTTCTCTGCTCCGACTCAAGCTCCTTTTCAAGATCCTGCGACTAGTGTGTACTTTCAAGCACCTTCCGGGTGATGAACTGACTCCGGACGTGTCAAGAACCGCGGCAGCTTCATGGACGATTCCTCCAGATCACAGATATTCATCCTGACCCATACTACAAAGCCCACAAATCTCAATCCAAAGCGTGTCATAGGAACAAACCGAAGAAGAAGAAGAACAGATCTAACTATTATGGAACGCCGTATTCGTAAGTTTAGTGCACCATCTATTCCGATTCATCTCGTCGACACATGTGGGTGGTCCCAGCGACTGTGATTCGCCCTTCAGGTTAACCAACTTTACACTTGACTTCCTTGACAAACACTGGGCGTCGGATATTGACTTCGTTGTTTGTGAGTAGGCATGTGACCATTATACTTCTTCGTGAACTCAATGTGAACAGGGACGGGCGACAATGCCAGGTGAAACTTTTATATCGCGTGCGCCCTTTATCGTGTGCTCATCATCGACGCCACTAAAAGGCACGACAATGATCGCAAACTACCCCGAACTCCGAGTGAGATATACGATCTCAATAGCGTGGTCGCCAAACGGATGGAGAAAATATTTTCGAGCCGGGGTATACCAGTCGTTCCTAGCCTAGGTAAGTGTTTAGGGGTCTTTACTTTGACAGCGTTCTGAACATCAGAATGTACAAGGTAACAATGATGTCTGGCGTGAGTGTCTACTGGCTCAATATCAACATGTCATTACGCTGCTCTAACTGGCGATTATACCCGCAGCACATGTACGAACCGTCTTACCGTCATATATACGCGTTGTATCACTTACGATCACCGATATCAGAATATCCTGACTCCAGGTGAACGTCTATCCATGGCGCCTGTATTTTTCAACTCAAACATTGTCATAGGTCCTAACAGCATTACGAATGAATATTCTTCGTGCGTATCTTTCTTTGCCATCAGCACCCGAGTGAAACAATTTGGCCATATTCTAGGATATGGAAGCCATTCATACCGTTCCCTTATCACCAAGTATTTCAACGAGGCGCATACTATTCGGTTGAGGTGGTGCCAAACGCCTTAGCGGTCATCAGTCTGAACACCATGTACTTTTACGATTCTAACAAAGGTACTTGGCCATGTTATGACAATTCAACATACTTTCCAAAATCGTCTTTTTAGCTGTTGGTGGGTGCCTCACGAAAGAGCCTGATGATCCCGGGAATTTGCAGTTCGATTGGTTGGAAGTTCAATTGAAGTCGTATCGTGCTCGAAATATGCAGGTAGGGTCTACCTCTATGATGTCAATGGCGTTAATCTAACTTGATTGATTCTCAAGGTTTGGTTGACGGGTGCGATTGCTCCACTATGCCCTGATAAGCAACAGCTCATTCCCCTGCTTTCATACAGGACACGTCCCACCATCTTCGGGCAACTTCTTTCCGGAATGTGTGAGCAGTCTTTGTAAACGTCCCCTCGATGTTGAGATGTTGATATTTCACAACAGTATGTCCGCTACGTTGATCTCTCCTTACGGTTTCAGGACACCATCCTTGGCCACCTCTATGGAGTACGTTGAACTTTTATTGAGGATTAGCGCACTGACTTTCATCTCTTTTTCAAGCATATGAACGCGGATCACGTACGGATTTCGAATTGTACTATGCTAGGAAGCTTATATACTGACCATTGTCCTAGTTCTTCTTTGTTGAGGCTATCGACCTAGAATTTGATCTCGATCGGGACTCCAGGGCGATCTCGTTACAAAATGGAGATCTGTGCGACGCTCTGTTGGAAGATTTTTCGGCGCTTCCAAAACCGTCCCGGACCGACCTCGACAATTATGGGGTCATCAATGTTTCGCCGCCCGTTGTCCCGAATCCGTATTTGCCGACATTTCGGATATTTTCTTACAACGTTACGGGTTCTGATGCCTCGGCCGTAGGAGTGCTCAAGAAGAACCGGAAGCACAGTCATCATCGCGGAGAGCATGGGAACAAGGACGAGTTATGCAAGAAAGAGCCCTATCGAAGCAGCTGGAAGTGCCAGCTCAACTCGACCTGGCATTCCGATCCTGATTCGCCATCGAGGCGTAACCAATTGTGGAGTCCGCTGGGCTACGCGCAGGTGAAACACGCAGTTATGTTGACATTTTGGGCGATAATTGATGATTATAATCGCCAGTACTATATTCCGGATCTTGCGGAGGGGAACAAAACACATGAGCCACATTTCAAACTAGAATACACGACCTATTCTCCATTAGATCTGCATCCCGCCACGACGGAGGAAGATGGGGAGTTTGTTTATCCAATTCCACTTGAAAATTTGCCCAAATCGCTACGAAAGGGGCCGGTCGAGAAGAGCCAGTACACGCCATATGGAATGCAGGACTTGACTGTAGGGTCGTGGGTGGAATTGGCACGGCGATTGGCAGACGGGCAAGAGAACAAGTTACGAAAGCGTTTCCGGGAATTTATGTATATCGGAGGGGAATAACGGTGGACGGAGATGGATGGTAATGGCAGTGATATAATGATGTTTGAGGGTATGATATTAGATGATTTAAGATTCATGAACCTGACGGAAAATAATGATGCAAAAGATCGTGGGACAAATTAGAAGAATATAAGGAAGGAGGTGGCAGTCTTCGGTCACCAAGACGGTCTCCTTGCCAACGCTTGCTGCTACGCTTGCAGATTTCCAGTGATCAAGATCGTAACCACCACCCACATCCTCGAGCAGACCGTATTCCATTAACATCGGGAGCCTTTTCCTGGAGCCTTGTGCTGCCTTGATTTCTTATTTTATCTTCGGGTCCAAGTTTTCGTCGAGCGTCCTTCGAGGATTTTTTCCGCACGCGAGCCTTTGACTTAGTACTATACTATACTCTATTTTCACTCTCCTTCATCCCGGCTGGTCCGCCTTCATTATTCGCTCTTTGACTATTTGCCAGAGCCTCGAGCATCACACCGCCCACAGCGACTAGCTCATCGAGTACCCCGACGATGGCCGCAGTCAACATGCAGATGATGTCGACAAACATGCCCCTCGACTTTCTCCCGATCCACTCTCATTCCAGGTCCAATTCCGTGTCTTCATCGTCGACTCATTCTTCCAGTTCTCGCCCACAGTCTTCTCAAGGTGGCCTATCACGAATGCAGGCAGGGATGCCGCCATCGACGGAAGACTTGTACCGCGCTACGTACCAGCTGGGCCACCCGGGACTGCCCACTGACCCCGTATGTTCACTTCTTTCTTTCTTACCACCATGCTTATCTTTTTCGGCTGGCCAGTCTCCTCCTAATCACAATATAACTAATCCTGCCCTCAAAAACCATCTTCGTCCCAGCCACATCCGTGCTCGTGCTGCCGCCTCTCCGTATCCCCGCGATACTGACAGCGTTCACTCATCGTCCAGCGAAACAGACGATATCGCTATGTTCTTGGGCAATTCCGCACCAGAGTACCCAACCATGTACGGTGGCACACCTCATACCATGGCTCCTAACCAGGATGCCCTTCACGCCGCTGGCGCCTTCGGTCGTATGACGCTCAACAATGATCAGGCACTGGAGAAGCTAGCCGCCAACGTGAGGGCGGCCACGACCACGAGTGCTTCGGATAGGGCCAAGCAGATTTTTGTCCAGGCATGGTACGTATTTGCGTTCTGATACACGGCCTCCAACCCTTACTCGCTTACGACAGGCTCACTGCGAACTACGCTCCCTACCCTGATGGCAATGTGCCGCGTCAAGGCCTTTATTTCTCTTACCGTCGAGTCTGTGACCAGTACGGGATTCCTCACATCAACACGGCTACCCTGGGCAAGGCTATTCGCCTTTGCTTTCCCACAATCAAAACAAGGCGTCTCGGCGTCAGAGGGAATAGCAAATACCATTGTAAGCCACAGAACAACATCTCTGATGGCACACATGTCTCATCACGGTTTTGATGACAGATTGTGGTATTCGTCCCGCGACCTCGGCCGAAGCCGAATGGCTTCAGGATTATATTCACAAGTCCAACAATCACGCTGGACAGCCTTCAGTCAATGCCGCACGTTTAGCCAATGAACAAGCAGAAACTTCCAACAGAAGTGAAGAGCGCTCCGACGATGACGACGACGACGACTCTGAAGGAGTCAATTCCGCCTTGGGCTCCAAACGCAATTCGCTCGCTCTCTCCGGCGATGTCAAGGGGACCGTTTTTCCGCAAGATATGAGCGACAAAACACCGACTGCCGCGACTCTTCTCTCGCAAGTGCAAGCGAACCAGCGTCCACCTGGTACTTTCCCTCCCCAGGCGTCCATTCGCCGGCACCCGGGAGCAGATAGTGGATTGCCTGTTCAGTCCCAATCACCTCCATCAGGCAATTCGGTGCCGTACCTTGCATCCCAGCCATCTTCATCTGTTCGTCAATTCCCGCACTTCCCTAGCATCGAGGATGCAGTGGGTGCCAACTCCACATCCCCACACGGCATCGCGGCGCGTGAAGTATGGGGTTGGTTCCAGGATCATCTTGATTCGCTCTTGGAAAGCGTCAAGATGTTTAGGTTCGACTCTTTTGAGATGCACTTGCGCAGCTTCTGGTCCAACTTGAGTGGTAATCATCGGGAGGTTGTTCACGCCCCGGCTATAGCGGGTCTGATGGCCAAAGCAGATGCTATCGTTTACGATGTATGTTTCAGCGGATATCATTCATTTTTTCAATGATTCATTGAACCCTTTACAGGAAATGCTGGAAATTTTGCGACTTCAGATGTTGTCGCCGATACCATCGACGTCTCTTGCGAATCTTCGTCAGTTCGCCAACAAGATGGAAAAGATCTTGTTGGTTGCTCTGGATAACTATGGTAACACCTTCGTTGAGCCTAAAGTTGAACTAGGTGCTCGATTTGGCCACCTTGTTTGTAAGTTGCTTCAAAATTTTGCACCGTATCTTTGACTGATCGAAAACAGTGCGATTCCTTGACATATACCAAGTTACCCAAGCGCTAAACACGGTCCTCACCAACCAGAAACAGCTTACGGAGATGCGTCGTTCTTGGCAAAAAGTCGACTTTGAGTCTGTTCGAAACCAATCGGCATTAGTCTGCAATTGTCGTCATGAAGACCTTGTTCAATTACTGGAGGTAGAGTTTGTCACGTTGATGGAAAATCTTACCAAAACTGCGGAACCCGTGAGAGAAGTCATGTCTTGGGCAGATAAGTGCTGTGATAGACTGATGGGTGGTAGTCGGGCTATGCACGGTGGCGAGGAGAGGGGAACTATGAGCTCACGAAGTGTTCTCATTCGCTGGGGTTACGTTACGAGCCAGGTTATGCGAGATCTGGTAAGTAGGGACAACTCTTCTCGTCTTTAAAGCGCTGACAAGTGTTTTTCCCTAGACTATCCGAAGCGATCCAGCATTCGGTGCTTTCCAAATTCTGAAACTATTCTTGGAGTAAGTTGTGTCGTTATTTTTCGAATTCAGAGAATTGACGCCGCCTTCAGTGATTGGATTGCAGTCAACGTTCTTCGAAGCGTTGCGCTGTCTACCAACTCCGTTGCGGCTTCCGTGGAGCCTGTTATGCAACAGCAATTCTTTTCCTTGTCACCCATGGCTGGCCAGGAGAATTTCAACTCCATGGACGTTCGTCCCCAAAGTCTTATGACTCCTACTACGTCGAGCATGCTCGCGGCCCTTCAAAACGACACATTTTCTGCAGGTTCGCTTGACCCATCGTCTACAGCGTTCAACTCTGACGGTTATGGATCCTTGTCGTATATGGATACTTCTAACACACAAGAAGATTCCATACCGACCGTCCATTCTACGGGTCTTCCATTCTCTGATTTCTCCAACTCGGGGAATGCATTTGATGTTTCAAGCTTCACACCTCAAGACATGGGTATGCATTCGTCCGCTACTCCCTCCAGTGAACCCGAGGCGGAGACTGTTGAGTCCGTCAAAACGGAGGCGCAGGGAGTATAGATATTTTGCATTTCGTTTGTTTTCTAGCTTTGGGCCGTTGTGGATGTGATACTCTACTAATACCATACCAATCTTGCTTATGCTTGCGCAACTGACTTTCTTTTCTCTGTCGAAGTACTTGTATTATCTTTTTTCTTTTCTTTTGATGTCGTACCTACTCGTCGAATCACGCTCCTTAATAACCTTGTAAAGGATTCTCGGATTTGTTATCGATATATATCATATATAAAGCTGTCCGGCTGTATCCCTTGCTCAATTTATTTCGTCTATACAACATAGAAGACTTCAATGAGATAGGTTTGATTATTATGTTAGGGAGATATATCCGCAGTAACCAATCATCCTACTCATCACGAATCTGCCTCCTTGTCCTCCTGCACAGCATCAATCCTTGCCTCCGCAACGTCACCAGGGACCGCTGATGAAGGAGGGGTCGTCGATGCAGGTTGATCGGGATGTTCTCTAACACTGGGAGTGATCTCCGGTATCTCAGCAACCTCCTTCACGCTCAGACGTTTAATCTCGGCCTCTGCTTTGGCGATGTTCTCGGCCGTGACGCGAGCCTGATTTGCCTCGAACCATGCCTTCTTCGTCTGTAAGTCCGAGATGACACGAGTTACATCTGCAGCAGAGTCTGGAGGGGGGATGGATAGAGATAAGAGTGCAGAGAGCCTGGGCAAGTCGATATTGAGTCCACCAGATGTAGGTTCTGGCGTGCTGACAGGCTTGGGAGCGTTCTTCTTTCCCTTGCCCTTGCCCTTGGCCACAAAGTAGTCCTCGTTTTTGCCCTTCTTCTTCCGGACAACTGCGCCCTCGGGTGCTGCCTCAACCTTCCTGAGTTCTAGCTTGGGTACACCAGCCACCTCAGCCTTCTCAGTAGGTATGCTGTTGAGCTTAGCCGGGCCTGTGCTTTTTCCTGAGAGGTAACCGATGAGGGTCTGACAGTCTTCGATCTGGGCCTGGTACGCAGGGATTTCTGCCTCTCCCCGCAGACGCTGTGCCACCTCTCTCCGCCTCTCCGCCTCTTCAGCAGCGCGCTGGGCCCGAGCCCTCTCGGCACGCCTCGCCCGGTCCTCGTTGATTTTAGTCCAATACCGGTCATTGGCTTCGCGGAACCCTTGTGCCGAGTCACGCTTCTCATTGAAGAGTGTACTGATCTGAGCTTGGAGGCCGTCCCGCTCTTCAAAAAGCTTGGCACGACCGGCGTAAGCCTCGTCTCCCTCCCGCTTTAACTCGTCAAGCTCGGCTTTGATGGTGTCGAAACGGTCGGATGTGGCTTTGAATTCAGGATCGTCGAGCTGTTTGCGGAGCTCATCGACAGAGTGACGGTCAGCCTCGATGGATTCCTGAATGGCCTGGAAGCCCTCTACGGTGCGTCTGTTACGTCTGCATACATTGATTTCCTGGACAGCTCGCTTTTCTTCTGCAAGCTTCATGTTACCGGATTCTACTTGTTTTTCCAAAGTTCTATTTACAGATAGTGAGTACGCATCTACGAAGGCAAAGAAATTGACGCACCTGATCCGAGCATCAACCTCGCCAACATTTTTGAACGGAATCTTTGATTGCGCTGCTTGAAGGTCCTTAATCTGAGAGAATGTGTAAGACGTAGGGATATGTTAGTCAAATATAATGCAAACCTTTTTCTGTATGTTATCTTGGTGAGCTTTAAGCTGATCCAAGATCTTTCCTCTCGAGGCCTTGTTACTGGACTGTTGACTACGAATACCATCAAGTTCAGCTCGCAATTGGTTCCGCCGCTCGTTGCCAGTGCCGCCCTTGGTCGTCAATGAGATTTTATCCCGTACAGCGGACTAGCGTGATGAGCATCGATGACCAGACTTCTAGCTGAAGCACGACGTACCAGCTTTACTTGGAGAGCATCTATTTCACCCTTTATTCTGTCCTGCTCAGCCTCATACGCCTTCTTGTCCGGTTTACCTGTCGATGGCGCATGGGAAGAAGCGTCCGACGTGTCATTTTTCACCACTGATGGTGCCGTTTCATTTGTAGCGGACTCTTTCTTGGCTTTTGCAGCGCCGTTAGCAGTGGAGGATAACTTTGACTTTGCAGATGCCATGACAGAACGGAAAGGGTATTAGGGATTACAAGGTAGTGGTGATCGAAAATGCAACGTAGAAAAAAGATCGTGCGAATTCCTGCTTGCCGATCACAAGCAAGGCACGCTGTAAGTACACCCAAGTACTACAACGGTACGCCTACATAAACAAAAACGTAGCAAGAAATATCAAAATACAATTTGGGTATCCAACTTTTCCACCTCAGAATAACACTCCTTGTACAAGTCATGAAATTCTTCATCTTTCTCATCCTTCGTACCCTCCTTCAGTTTTCTCTTTTGGTGCGGACATATCATGACACAGCTCGTCGGCCGTTTTGTCGAGCTAAAGTGCCCTAACTCCTCCTTCGATGACACGAAAATATAAGGTATCTTCGCTTCCTCACTCAAAACGGGTAGATGGGAAACAATGTCAATGGGGCTAATGTCGGCAGCTATAATCAGTAGACTGGTACGAAAAAAAATGAGCAAAGCCGTAAAGGAAAGCATACATTAACACGTACCCTTTTTCCCCCTTTTTGATTCCTTTGACCACCTCCTTCACTCCTCTCTTCACTAGCCGAGACTTTGACGCTATACCAAGCATGTTACTGAAAACTAGTCAAAGTTTGAGAAGAGAGCGTACCCTTCTTCACTGTTTTCTGTAGCTTCTTCAAAAGCTTCTTCTGGGCGAGCGGATTGGCCAGCGGCGACAAATCTTCCACAGGAATGAGAACTTCAGCCTTTTCTTTCTTGTGCCTCTTGGGTGACTACGTCCGTTCTATCGTCAGTGGAGGATTCTGTATAGTTCAACAGGCTCACAACCTTGGTGGTCTCTTCCGCGTCTGCCATTTCTACATCTTCTGTAGGAGGCTCGGCCTTGCTCTCCCTGTGCTTCTTGTCTTTCTTTTCTGATTTATCACCGGCCATGACTAGAACGAGAACGAAAGGACGGTGGTGTCGCGAAGTTGGGCGAAAATGGTGAAAATCTGACTGTCACAAAGCGTGACATATCGGTATACCGGCCCGCAACACCGACATTTTTCAAGTTAAACAGTTAACACCATTAGCTTTTTAAGATCCGTTACTCTACTCCACACCACACATCGAATCACCCGGGGAAACCAGATGAATGAGAGGAGGGACTAGGACAAGAGGGAAGGAGAGTGCCTGAGGACCTGTACCTCCACCGCGTCTCAGTAGTTAGCGTACTTGTGGCGGTTAATCAAATGCAGAGTTCAAAAAAAAACACCATTAGCTACTATCCTCCACTTCTTTATCCTCTACTTTAGCTTCATTGTCTTTCATCGTAGGGGCACCGACTCCACGAAGAAAAGTGAGAAGTACCCACGTCATGCCTCGCATTTCTATGTCATACCACCAATTCAATGCAATTGTAATCTTGTTCGATTGTTGAACATAATGCCACCATCCTGCTGGTAGATAGAGCGTTTCGCCTGCCTTCAACGCAATATTTATGGGATGCGCTTCGTCAGGCAGAGCGCCCGGGAGATTCGGGTCGCCAACAGAGGACCATCGGATGGGAGGAGCTGATGGCGGTGACGGTTCGATACATAACTCAGCTGAAGGCGAGGGTCGTATATATTGCGCATGGGGATATGTACGTTCTGGAGGAAGTGATTAACTGATGGCTTAAGAGATCGGCTTTCGGTTTAAAACGCCCATACCTTGGAGACACCAACCCTCGCTAGGAGGGAGAAGAGTAAAGTATTTTATTCCCCGGACGACAGTGTATATATTCTCATAAGGATCTAAGGTGGTATTCTATTAAAAACAGGCACCGTGAAAAGTAAATTACCAACCACAATGAATGCTCGTTGTGCTCTTACTGTCTCCAATCCAGAGGTTGACCGCATCCGGGTGTTTGTCTACAATAAAGCGTCAGCGAACCGTCGCAGAAAAAATATCAAGACGTACCAAATGATTCGCTGCACCAAGGAACATCACTGGGAATATCTGGACGTAGGACGTCGAACTCTGAGAAATCGTTCTCTGTATCGTCGGCGAAGTATGTTGCAGAGTAGACATTGCCGTTCTGGGATTGTAGATAATATGCCTGGGAGGTCCCCACGGACTGTCTTTTAGTGAGTAATGTATCGAGAGACAAACTCAAAAAACGCTACCCCGGTTATGTCTCCATCGAGTTTCACCAAAAGGTCCCTCATGGTCATTAATTCGACGTGAGGCTCAACAAAGTAGGATGTGCCATCTGGACCCGCTGTGACTGCATCAGCCAATCTACGAGTAGCTGCATAGGTACGGAGATAGTATCATTTTGACGCCTCAGAACACGAACCCGTTCGGTGTTACCGAGATAGAGATTGGCCGGTCTGCCATCTTGTCACAGAGATATTCGTTACTCCATCGGTCCTTGGTAGCGGGTATGTGAAATCCTGATGCAGGGTTAAACTGCACTGAGCCTCATAAGTGTTTGGATGCGGATACTACCATGAATGACCACGGGTCGAGAGATGTGTGCTATTCTGGAAAACTCAAGTGGTGTAGGAGGTTTCTCCAGAATGTCGATATGCGAGCCATTCAAATCTAACAAATCAAAAACATGCAGCAAAGACTGTAGCATCGACCAGACTTACCATGGTACTCTCTGGAAAACCATTTAAGGGATTCCATAGCACAGGTCATGGTGGTTCTTGGAAAACAAATTATTAGCCGATCAAGAACACGTGTTTGAAGATCAGCTTCAACTTGGACTTGGACTGTCCTTTCATAAGTAAATTGTTCCTGGTCCTCAATACTCAGTTGGGGTTTTATACATGGCGCTGCTTCGGTATGATTCTCTAATACTTGTATGTCTTGCTTTTCCTCGTTAATATCGTTCGCCTTATTAGAATAGCACCATTCCGACATCTATTGTCCCATCTACGCTTTCTGATGACCATACGCTCTCAAGAAGGAATCTACCGCGGATTAATCCTGTTTCGTTTATCTCCATCGGCGCCGGCAATTAGGAACGAAGAGCCTACGGACAAGGAAAACCTAAATGCCATGTATAAGCAGATATATGTCATGGAGTCGACTTGTCCCCATCTCGGTGCCGACATGTCCCACGCTGATATAGAAGAATATGATACAGGAGTTGTAGCGGTATGTCCCTGGCACAGGAAAGCGTCCATAAAGATCTTTCTGCTCCTTGTGGACTAAGCGGAGATCCCCCATAGGTACGATTTTAATCTCGAAACCGGAAAAAGTGAAACTGGACTCCATACTTGTACATATGATGTTGAAGTAAACATCAATCCACTTGACGGGCTTGACACAGTATATGTCGAAACCCCCAAGGTTGGAACAAACTGGCGGTTGGTCGAGCTAAGACCCGTTTCTGAAGGTATCGCCGCCTTTTATCACTTTGAGACATAGGGTCCTTGCTCACAACTTATATCAGAATTTGCAGATCCCCCGCCTCTGAAAGACACTACCTCTCCGCCAGTCAGATCATTGACCATTGAATCCGTGGAAGAACCAATCCTACCTACGACAAATGCGCCCACTACACTAATGCAATGGGCAGTGCTTATCCTTAACACACCAAATCCAACTTTGAAGGTGATTGCAATTTTGTCTCGCCTAAGATTATTGTTAACATATGGGTTCTACGTAGGTTCAGCGAACTCGTCACGCAGTTCAGCTTTTCCGAACAGGAAAGTTGGCTTCCATAGGACACATATCACCTAACGCCCCTCGTCCCCCTGATGCGCCGTTGCGCGAAGCCCAATATGAGAGAAATACCGTAGAACCTGTGAAAATGAAGAGTAGAAAAAGCAGAGCTGTCATGCTGCATGCCCTCGCTAACATTGAACAATGGGCGTGAGTCTTGAACTTTTGTTGCATTCACGACTCTCACAAGTTTTCTGCAGGATAGATCTTGCGTAAGCGAACGGATTCAACACCTCCAAAGCTGGACTTCACATTATGCAGATGGGATATCATGGCAAGGTTCGGACCAATGCACCCCGATTTGCCTCCTGCTTTCTTTTCTGATTTTACAAAAATGGCGCTGGACGAATCCAAGCATTTGTCAGTTTCCTTCGCAATTTTTTCCTTTCACAAGCTACTCACATTCCAACGAAATGTACCCGCAGCACACTACTGACATCTCGGCTGGCCGTTACTTCTCCGACGACGCCTTATGGTAGCTTACCTGTCCATGCAGCTCTCTGGGAGTCCGCGACCATCACTGCCAACTCGTTCCGTTCCCGACTTGCCATCATTCACCTCGTGCATGAAGCCAGAGGCCTCGATGTGAATCCCGGCACAATCGAACGTTTCAGGAAAGCTGGAGATGACGAAAGTGTCAAAGCCATGGAAATCATTCACGCTGACGAGGTCACCCATGTGACGGCCGGTCATAGATGGTTTACATGGATTTGCGAAAACAACGGTAATGTCGATCCCATAAAAACTTTCAGAGAAGAAGTACGGAAAGGCTGGCGTGGAGATATTAAAGGTCCATTTAATGCTGACGATAGAGAGAAGGCTGGGTTGAGTAAGGAATTCTATGAGAACTTGCGAGGGGAGATGGATAACCAACCCAGTCGCAAACTTATTGCTCCCGAGAGCGTTGAAGCGGTGACTGATAGCCTGGCAGCGGTACATGTTCAGTATGATCATCCTAATAAATAACAAAAGAGCCGGCAGACGATCCGAAAATGCGTAGGCAATATCTTACATAAAGAACCGACATCATAGCAACATGAAAGAGGGATTATTTAAGTATAAGATATAGCTGGCCATTCAGTTGTCATCCGAAATCAGCAAGTACACAGTAGCCGTCGACTTGTGGCTAAAATGCATGAGACGATATAGAGAACCGCTTGAAGGTGTACCTATAAGAACAAGTCAAACGCAAACCTAGAACAGTGTAGAAAAAACGACTGACCCAAGGAAAGCTAAGTCTTTGCTGGCGCCGCCAGTATCGGCAGGAAGCTCTTCAGGAGCTTGGTCTATCTCGTCTGTGGGGAAGTAGGAAGTGTCGGTGATGGATCGCAAATGCGGTACGAAAGGCGCGTCGATATGTCGAAGGCTATCCCAATCGACTCCATAAAAGAAGGAGTGTTGCTTGATCTGGTCGACGTTAAGTCGTCTATCCGCTGAGATGATTAAACTGGAAAGAATAACGTGAACCAAACTGTATTTGTGAGATGGACTTAACTCACCGCCTGATTAAATCCTCAGCCTCATGGCTGAGATGCACATCATCAGGGAATATAAGATGATATTGCCACTCCATAATTTTCTGGTATGTTTCATGAGTGGTTTCCGAGCAGAATGGTGGGTAGCCGACTAAGCACTCAAACTGTCGGAAAGTGAGGAAAGTAAAGCAGACGGATGAAGATTTTATGCACCATGATAGCTCCCAATGACCACCAATCGCATTCCTTCCCATAGCCCTTTTGTAAAAAGATTTCAGGAGCGATATAATCGGGGGTTCCTACAGTGGAGTATGCCTATTTTCACGTTAGTGACGTCAATTTGGCTGCAAAGGAAGGGTCTTACAAGCTTTCGCCTGTTAGCCTTCCAAGTAGCGATTTGATCTTTATTTGTCATGGTCAAATTGATGGAGTTGACCATAACACTATTGCGAGCAGCTGCCTGAGGAGTAGCACCATTCTTCGTCGCTGACTCTAGAAGCCGCTGATAATAGTTTGAGTCGTGCTGCTTGTGGAAGCCTGTGGATAGACCGAAGTCGCTGAGCTTAACGTGCCCGTCCTTGTCGCTGAGGTGGTAATTAAGTCTAGGAAGTTACCGAGTAATAGCCAGACTCACATAAGAATGTTGTCAGGCTTGATATCACTGTATGCAGAAAAAGTTAACAAAAGGGCATAATGAACACGCAGAAGACTGCTACCGGTGGATGAACCCAAGTTTATGAACTGCCTCAATCGCCAGAACGCATTCCGCCATGTAGAATCTGGTGACATCCTCGCTGAAGGTGTCATACTTGATGAGCATAGTCATCAAGTCACCGCCAGGCAGGAACTCCATGATCAGATAGAGATACGAAGGATCCTGAAAGGAGTAGAACAACTGGACGACCCAAGGCGAATTGGACTCGGCCAGGACGTCACGTTCAGCGCGTACATGAGCGAGCTACATCACAGCTATATCAGTACAATGGCACAGCGAGTTATAAATAAGATTTTGAGACCTGATCTTTCTTTAGCATTTCGTCCTTCTTCAATGTCTTCATCGCGTATATTTTTCCTGGGCCAATTTTAGGTCAGATATTAGGGGAGCCTTTGAACAGAAACAGACCTGTATCAGTCTTTTGCACCAATCGAACCTAAAGACAACGGTTTGATGGTGTTGTTGGAACAGTAATATCGAGTACTTGCCTCCCCAAAAGCACCCTTTCCGATGACCTTTACAGTCCGAAAGTCATCCAATCCGAGACGCGTCCTTCGCAGCCGTAAGAAAGTGGATTCTTTCTTCCCAAGTTGTTGCAGCTGCCGTTGCTTCCGGTCTTCTGACATAAGTACGTCCCCTTGCAGCCGACGCTCCAGTTCCACACGCCTTGGATAGAGTTAGTAGTCATAAAGCAATGCAAGAAAACACGTACCTGGTATTGCGCTCGATGGCAGCATCGACGACGATCTTGTAATAATGTTCCAACTTCATTTGGGCGCCCTTGGCTCTCGGCAGCGCTTCGTCTGAGAAGCCAGCGGTTGATCGGTCAAAGTATACATAGTCAGCCGGTTTGGCAGAGTTTTGATTTGCTGAGCCTTGCTGGGGCGCAGGAATAGCTGGCCTAGATGCATGAGGAAAGGAATTCAAGGCCGGACTACGAGCATTTATGTTCGCCATTGCGGGTTAGCACATCAAAATTTGAAAATGCAAACATCATCATATTTGCTCCAGACGGTGTTGCCAATCGGCGCTGGCTGTCAACTAGTGTTTTACAAGTACATACTTGATTAAAATATGTACCATAGATCGAAGAATATTGATCAAAGGCATAATGTGGAAGTCAAGGAAAGTATAAAGCAGGGTGCAAGTCATCTGAACATATTGGTGAGCTGCTGTTCTGATGTAGCCCACCTTGGCACGGGGGCGTCAACAGGATGGAGTCCCCCGGGGCGAGGATATTGGGCCGTAGGCGATATGTATCGGGGTGATGACATAGAGGGGGCAGCCCAAGTCTCTCGTTTGTATCCCGACCCTGAGTGCGAACTCATGTAGGAACCAGTGCTTGGGGGACGGGGCGGTGTGATATAGGATCTGGGGGAGACTCAGTGACATGTCTGTCTTAAATGGAAGCAAAATTACTGTGGGCGGTGTGAAGGAGCAATAGTAAGATGTGAAGCTACCGAGGAACTGAAAAAAAAGTCCAGCATCTGCGAAGTTGGAACGCAAAGTAGACACATACTTGTAGAGAACAGCAGCATCAAAAGACTGGATTGGGGGTTGGTAATTGGTTGGAACGGCCTGGGAAGCCTTGTGCTTGTTGTATGCAACTGCTGGGTTAAAGCTCAGACGTGCCGCTCCCGTGTCTGAGCTCACAGCTGGTTCCGCTCGCGAGATGCGTAGCGTCGATTGTGTGTTTGGTAGAGGCGGAGGGGCCCGGAGCTGGGACGGAGGAACGGATGATGCTCGGCTTGGCGGCGGATTCGGTCGGAAACCAAGCGGGTCCATCTCTTCGAACGGCGGACCCTCAAGCGACGGGCCGACAACCGTGAAGGGTGGCGGCGGCACGCTGTAGTCCTGGCCATCGCTGTCACGGCGAACAGGTACAGCATGTGAAGACCCTGAAGCAGCTGGAAACGCTGGTCTCGTAGGGCCGCCAGGCTGATAACTATCAAGTCCAGCCTCGGCGTACCAGCTGGGTTGTGGTTTCGAATCCGTTGACGACCTATTTTTCTTGTGTATCTTGAGGGGCGGCACAGATGATCCTGCTACTCCAGGTCGAGGAGGAAGCGCCCGGTGACTTGCAGTGGGACTGGACTCTGCGCGACTCTCTTGTCGATGGTCCGAACCGGATGTCGCTTGTCTTGAGCTTGCTGCAGCATTGAATACAGTATCATCCCACTGCTCCCATTCTTCCTCCCTCACCTGCTGCCCAGGCGGTTGTGTTATCGTTAACGATGCTGCAAGCGCGGTTGATATCTTGGTGTCAAACTGCTCCTGAGCTGAATATGCGGGTGGGGGAACAAAATCATGCTGAGACGGATCCATGGCTCTGAACACAGAAGGAAAAGACGAAGAGCCTTATGGAAGACAAGCCATGCACAGACGGTTAAGTCAAAGTCAAGGACAAGGGACGGCCTGACAGGCACCTGTATATTTCAGTTATTTCATACTATCATCGGCACGAATATCCGATCTCCGATGACACCGCAATGCTGTGATCAGGGCAATTCCAGTATATCTGCACCTCTCATCTTCATCTCTTCGGGTCATCATCATTCATGATAATCATATAACATCGACGCAGATTAGTGCTATCATCCGCTGCAAGAACGATTCCCAGCCTCGAGACCTCGTCGTGGACCGACCGTCGCAAGCACGTCGTATATAACAAATACGAGGCGGTGGGCGGTACATCACAAGGGATCCTTCGATACCAGTGCATGGAATAGAGCCATCACATCCGTGTTAAACCTCTATTCCTTCGAGGTTTGTTCCCTGATCGATGTGGGGTGAACTGGGGTGATCAACAATGAATATTCTGACATACCAGTTTCGGAACACGCAAATACACATCCGTCCCTGTGGATCATGATGTGAGTAAATTATCTATCCAAAGACTCATTCTTGCTCACCCCATCCATCTAAAGATACCAACTCTAAGGAACCACCGAAATATCTGAAAGCGATGGTCAGGAGAAATCTGAATCCGAGTAGTTGGAGAGACGCACGTAGCAAAGATATTGCTCATAGGAAGCCCTATACCAATCTTTGGGTGTGACCCTTGTAACGCGACGTTATCCGTTTCTCCATCCTGTTTCCATCTTGCGACCTGTTCGCCAACAGTTGCCCGTAATCCCTCTTGGCTACTACTAACTGTACGGAGCGCAACTAGGCGCTCGTCGTCCAACCGCGTTGCGTTCCTAACATGCGAAAATGAAAATAGATCCTCGGGAGACTTTACTGGGCAAGAGGAGTTAAACAGACCGCCACCTCCTCACTTGTCAGGCGGAATCCATTTGGCGGAATAGAGACAAGTGCAAGTACCTTGGTCCGATACTCGAATGCCAACATCATCTGTCCCTTCCGCTACTGTGACATTGATTGGAGGCAAGCTGTCGCTAGAAGCATGTTTATGACGGGTTGCATCTACTGCCTGAGAATTTACACAGCATTTCAGTAGTCACTTTTAGGTGCCGTAAACCTTACATTTTTCAGAAGCTCAAAAATTATGTACCTGTCATCGATTATTATTCACCTTTACCACCAGCCACAAAAAAAGACACATACTCAAGATGCTCCCGGATATATGCAAACTTGCATGCCAAATGCCCATCGATTACGATCTGCGGCCATCCCTTTGCGTCTTGAAAGGGCCGAGACTCCAATAGGTCGGTACAACGGCGAATACATTCTCCGACATCGAGCGCCGTGGAAATGATGCCCACGCGGGATTCCTGCGCACGGGTTCCAGCGTAGGCTTCGGAAAGGGCAATGTGGTGTTCTGCCAGAACGCGCCGAGAAATACGTGAAATCAGCATCCGGCGCATGAAGGAGTCCAGCTGATCTGGTGCTAGATAGGGCGATGATAGGGAAAGACCAAGATAAAGGTTTGGAATTACGGTTGCGCTGGAATGAGTTGTAAGAAAAATGCTCACTGAGGAGGTATATAGAGATTCATACTGTTCATTGAGAAGCTGGGCCACGAATTGACAGAACTTTTCGTTCTCAACTACCGAAGTCACCACTGGGTAGCGTCGGAATCTAGATATGCATGGGTTGGTAGCGGGGAGTCAAAATATGAGAAACGCACTTCTCAAAAGCCGACCAGTAGAGCTAAGATAGGTATGTGTTGAGCAAGACGCTATGGAAAACAGTTTTCAGAAAAAAAACGCACCTCATAGACCTTGGCGACGCCTTCCTGAGTCACAACGATATATGGCAAGGCCTGGAGATCCCGTAAACGGTGCGCAATGCGAACGGGGAGCTCCGTACGAACGTAGTTGGCGCTCTAGAGTCTACGTTCACAAAACGATGTGAATGACGAGGATGACGGGCCCACTGTGATGATACGGTCCTCATTCATAGAACGACCAAAGAACACCTAGATGGTCATAAACGGCTGGAGCATCGACGATACAATAAAAACACACTAGTTGCCTCAAAGTCAGCCGCTTAGTCTCCTTAGCCGCGTAAAGCTCTAGCTGTCTATTCTGATAAAAATGGAGGGCGGTAGATTCGAGGCGTCGACCGAGTGCGAGACAGGGCCGTGGAACGCTGAGCATGGCAGAACGAGGGCAGCATAGCATTCCTTGAGGACGACGAAAGTGGCAGAAAGGAAGATGTATATTAAGGCATGTGTTCAAGTGCAACCTAGGCTGAAGGATCGAGTCAAGGCGAAAGCTTATTAGTCTCTCACGGGCCTAGATAATTACGTCATGCTACAGGATACCCTCAGAACGCAGTGCACCCATTATCAGGAAAGCAGACCGGCGATCTCGGTCGACGCCTGTCCAGTCTCGAGGCTGCCTCTTTCCCTCCTCCTCCTCATCCCCGTACACATAAATATCGTCCTCATCCCCCGCCATACGCTCATCTTTGCTTTGATTTCCCTTCTTCTCTTCCTCTTCGCGGTTCCACAACACATCTTCCCACTGAGAATCGCTGATGGTAATGGCTACTGTCCTGGCATCCCGGATATTGGGCAGGATCGAGGTCAGAAGGTTCGACAAGAGCTCGGAAGTACCGTCTTGCAATGGGGAGCGCAAGACGGGCAAGGGGAGGTATTCCGCCTAGAACTGTCAAGGCATTGCAAGAAATGTGCTGCCATGACTTACTTCTAAGAGCATCCCTTTGACTGCACCACCTGAGAGCACAACATTGCCTATACGCACGATCCAGTCAGTTCCGATGGAGAAGACGTGTCCGTCAATAAGAAGCTGTGGTCCGGCTGCTTGGGTTCTCGGCGCAGTATTGGCGGTGGACTGTCGCACTGAGACCCAGCGCGCCTTGAGCTGGGCAAGGAGGTGCTCCAGTGCTCCGGGAGGGCTGAGAGTCAGGAATGTATTTCGGTAATGGGTGGGAGGTGAGGTGAGGTTTTCTGCCTCTATTCGAGAGGGTGCACCAGGATCGTCCAAGAGAACGAAGACGTTCTCGCCCATCGTCAGTGCACACATCGACCGTTCCGAGGGAACCTGAGAACCATCTGGCTGAGAGAGTGTGGATCGAAAAGACTTGACGGAAAGCTGCCATTTGCCTTCAAGGCGGCCCTAGTAAATAGATGAACAACGAGGACGTCGATAGGATGAAGATAATACATTATGATTAACCAGAATATTTTCCCTAATCAATGGTAGAGCTGTAGTCGGCGCGTTGAGCCATCGCGCAAGCCTATCCCGTATATTTATGACGTTAATAAAACGACCATACTGCTGCAGACGCACCCAGAGAAGCCCATTCATGCAAACGTCGGCGTTGGTGTCCTGGTAACACGCAAAGTGTGGCAAAATAAAGGTGTGACGCTGTGCCGACACGATCACGCGATCTCTCGTCACGCTATCAACCAGCACATTAATTTTCTACTGTAAAATTCCCCCTTCTTCGTCGAATCCTTCCTCCATGCCGCCAAAACGCAAAATACCCGCCAAAGCTGCGTCTACGTCGCCAAGAAAATCTGCACCCAGGACCTTATCTACTCCTACTAAACGAACCCCTCCAACTAGTGGCCGTCGAGAGCAGATTAGACCGACTTCCCCTGATACCGAGGATGATACGGGCAACGAAGGAGAAATGAGCAGTGAAGATGAGCTGAATATGCTGTCAAAGTCGCGTCAGAGCTGCACTGAAGCTGCACTTCCGAAGCATTCAGCATTGAAGCGCCGGATTGCGGATGATGACAGCAGTGCAGAACCACAGCATTCTCCAGCCAAGAAGATGAGAGTTAAAGCACCATCGACACCAACACTGAAACGACGCACTACACGTGGACAGTCACGCGTCAGCTCTCCGACGCCTCCACCACCCCAAACGCCTAGCTCTCCTTCGAAAGGGTCCCGTACCCTCATAAATCTCACCTCGGGATCATTGCCGCTTCAATTCCACGGATGCCTGAATTCTCAGAAATACGCTATTCTTCACGCGCTACGCGATACGTCTAATATTAAATTCGAGGACGATACTGAAGATGATGACGATGTGGATCAGACGAACGTCTCAACGTCTCAAAACCTAGATGAACTGCTACGTGGGACAATCGAGCGAGGGGAGGGTAACAGCTGCCTTTTACTTGGGCCTCGTGGTGCTGGGAAGACTATGGTGAGTTTGATGTTTTTCTCACTAGGCGAGCTCTAAGATTGCACAGATGCTAGAGCGCGCACTGTCAAAAGTTTCGTCCGGTGAGAGTCCGCCAATAATTGTCCGGCTGTCTGGTTGGCTTCAGCAGAACGATCGCCTGGCAATGCGAGAAATAGCCAGACAGCTTAGAGAGCAAACAGGCGCGTCATTCCTATCAGCTGAGGACGAGGAAGAGATGCAAGATCACGATGACGAACCCAACCCTTTCATCGATGCGCCCACAGATGACTCAGAGAGGTTGGTTGCAGAACCTTCATCAACGCACCTGCCTGCCCTCATTGCCATTCTTCCCACCCTTTCTCGAGCCTCAATCATCATCCTCGAGGGATTCGATTTATTCGCACTCCATGCACGCCAAGCATTGCTATATTGTCTGCTAGATACTGCCCAGAGTTGTAGAGCCGGTGCTGGTAGCAAGGGGTTAACCGTTATCGGGCTTACCACCCGTGTAGATACCATAAATTTGCT
Organism: Desarmillaria ectypa; assembly: GCA_030407005.1. Lineage (NCBI taxonomy): Eukaryota > Fungi > Basidiomycota > Agaricomycetes > Agaricales > Physalacriaceae > Desarmillaria > Desarmillaria ectypa. Next base: position 2,589,331 of record JAUDYN010000004.1, read on the forward strand.
GGAGAAGCGTGTCAAAAGCCGGTTCTCTGGGAGAATTTTACGGGTAGCTCCTCATACGATGGAATACTGGAGGCGTCTGGCGAAGGCGATACTCTGTGTGCCTATTGATGAGGATGCCTTCACGGACGAAGAGGACCTTGCTCAGTGGAGAGCGACGTGGGAGACTCGTGTTCAGCAGTTCTTGGATGACAAGTCTACTCTGCGAACTTTATCTGAAACGTTCAGTATCACGAAAGACATGAGGATGCTTACGACTATTTTGGTCTGTTTCTTTATTTAATCTGCTATATTCTATTCCCTTATCTTACCAATCTCTCAGACCTCGGTGGCTGTTGCTTTATGCCCAGAAACACCTTGGCCCACGTCTTCTCAACTTTTAATATCAGCTGAAGCTCACCGCGCTCGGCCGCTGTACCCATATCTTCACAGTAAGTTTTTGTGCACTTATCCAAGTTTCAGCCCCTTGATCAGCTCTCAAAGATCTCCCTTACACGGCGATCTGCCTTTTGATCGCCTCAGTTCACGCTGGCACTGCTGGATATTCCGTAGTGACCTTCGAGATGCTACACCAGTATTTCCGAGACCAAGTTCGCTCGTCGACTGCCGCACCTGTTCAAATAAACGGAGGCAGTATTGGTATGGTCAGATGCACCCGGGATGTACTTATGAGTGTACGTGTAAAGCACCTCTCGTCGTTTGTCTCTCGTTGATTTTGAGTGAACTAGACTTTCGAAGCCCTTGTTGCTGCCAAGATCTTCGTGTTGGTAGCGGCGCCCTCGTGGAATACAGCAAAAGAATTCATGAAATATATATGTGTTGTCGAGCGGGAGGACGTAAAGAAGGCAGTCGATAAGGGTGGCATGATCCCTCTGAAGAAATGGCTTAACAAAGCGCAATGATTTATTCGACATGTAACACGGTTACTACAAGATTCAACTTTATTATCTCTGGCGGACCATATGTAATACTTGATTATAGACTTTACAAAAACAGAATCGACTAATTAAGGACTCTGGAAGCATTCGTTAGGCTTTTCCGCGAGAAAGCGACTCGGCTCACCGACAAAGCGAGAAAAACAAAACAAAGACAGAACGCGACGATGAACTACCACGCTAAACCAACTCCCGGACTGTAGCATGATCAGCAAAGATTCGACGCATTGGATGTTAAAGTCCTACTTTGTATTTTCATCCCCATTTCCAAATTGTCCTCGAAACACCTCCAACCCCAACAACCCAAGATCAATCTCGACAGGACTCGCTACCGACTCACATTTTTCTAGTCCTCTAACCTCGTTTCCAGCTGTTTCGATCATCGATTTGAATTTATCGTCCATATACAAGCCCGTATCCCACTGACTTGTCTCTGCCACCAATTCCCGAATTATGCCAAGTAACAGATTTGACCCATCGTCATCGATACGTTTTGACGACGTCGAATCGGTGCTTGAGCGTTTTGCAGAATCAACCTTGCGGTCAACTGCTGGTGCGCATGACACTGGAGGGAAGCCAAGCCCGATATTAGAGTAGGAGTGTCGATTTAATCTAGTATGATGAGAATTATGGTCCTGGTATTCGTTTGTATTCAGTGGATCAGGCTGGGAAGCAGGAAGGCTGAACAGATCGCTAACAACCGATTCTGGGAGAGTCATGATGCGCAAAGGAGAAGGACCGATCGGGGGGCTTCTTCGGGATCGAACTGATGATGATCTGTTGTTGGGTCTTGCTTTAAGCAGGGCAGGTATAGGTTCGCGAGGAGGGAGAGGTAAAGGAAGCGGGACCGGAGGGACTGGAGGAATCTCTGTGAATGGAGGTGGTGGAGGAATAAATGTATAAGAGTTTCGGGTCATTGATGGACTTTGATGCGATGCCTTGGAGACCGTTTGATCATGGGTAATTTCAGAAGGGTTCTTTGGAGCCTGCTTGAGATTACTTTTCTTCGTGTATGGAGTTAGAGCGTAGGGGTGTGATATGTAACTGCGACCAATAGCGCTTTTATGGTTGCAGAACTCCACAGGGGATGGAAGCAAGGGGGTAATCGGAGGTAGAGGTGGAAGCGGAGGGACATCTGACTGGTCAGATTTATGCTCACTAGCAGAGAGTGTGAAAGTACGATGATCCTCCGACGAGAGCGGGAGCGGAAATTCCAGTGAATTATTGGTGTACACCATCCTCAGTCCAGGAGATAGTATGATTGAGGAGTCGGAGCGTCGACTTCTACTGCTTTTCAGGCTAGAGTGTCGTTTCTGACGTGTAGTACCTTCATATTCTGCTTTACGAGTAGTTGAAGTATTCGGAAGGGACAAACGACGATCATGACCATGCTTGGAAGGGACGTGTCGAGCCTTTCCAGGCGCAATAGGAAGAGAGAAAGCAGGAGGCAAAGAGCCGTTGCTGGACAGGCTGTGGGATTGTTTGGAACCCGAGAAATCTGGGATATATGCGTCTTTTTCTCCAAACTCGTTCGTACTAGAAGACTTTTCATTGAAGGTTGGCCGAGAACGAGATTCCTTGTATGAACGCGACTGAACATGAAGGCTGTAGATGAACGAGCTCTGTGTACTTTCCTTCCAAGATAGACTATTCCTCCACGCTTTTGCGCTCGTTTCCCAGAATGGCGAGCCAAAAAAACCGACGAGAAACGCAGTTAGGCCGTCTTTTAATGTCATGCGACGCAGCGAAGAAAGCATAGAGGAGTCCGAGGATCCCTGAGGACCAATTGGGGAGGAGGAAGTGGAAGTGTTGCAGCGAAGATTCCTGGTTCGACGTCTCTTTATGTATATATGCTTCAGGACGACGAGAACGGTGAGTACGACGAGGAAGGTGAACAAGATAGCGAGACTGGCAGAAAGACTGTAGGAAGAATTGTTGGAAATACTGCCAGTGGGCGCCGCTAAGGCAAATTGCGGAGAAAAGAGGAAGAAAAGGAGCGCCCACGGAAAAACCATAAACATCGTGGCATGAAAGCGTTGTGGGAAGAGTGCCTGAAGTGGCGGAAGCTGACCTAAATATAGAGACTAAATATAGATCTACCGGTGGGCAATTCAGGTCATGTTACAACAAGTATTCACAGTTTACAACGTTATTTATCTAAAAGTCGCCTGATTCAACGAGGGCATCATGTGCCTGCTGCTTAGCTATAGTATGTACAAGGCTCGAATCAGTCACCACAAGTATAACAGAAGACCAAATTTCTTACCGTGATGCTTAGCCTTCGCCGAATCGACGTAGTCAAGCTAATGAATGTCAACGATGTGAAAATGTAGGGCCACTGCGGAGCTTACCCCCTTGGTCTCAACCATACGGTCGACGAAGGCTCCTGAGAATGCGGCGCTGCTCCTTCTTCAGTATAGGCAATGAAGGGAGTGAACACACATACAGAAGCTCCTTGGCCTTCTCGTGGGACTGGGGTTGGCCGTTCTGCTCACAGTGCTTCTCGTAAGCCTTAGCAGCCTAAAAGGAGTGCAACGATGAGAATCACAACAGTAGTATATATTCCAGCAACAAACCTCGTACGATGCGGCGGCAGCAATCAACTCATGGGAGAGTTGGGCCTGGTGGGGTGCGTTGACGACCTGAGCAACGACGGAAAAAACATGAGGACATGTAAGAAATATCGTAGGTAGAACAGACCTGGTCGTAGGCTTGAGCCTGATCAGAGTCATCGCTGAACCAACCCATGTTGTGAGATATGAAGGATAAGTGTTGGAGTTGAGAGTGAGTTGCAAGAAAGGATACGGAATACCGCTGCCTTCGCACTCCTTTATATGCATTCAAAGGAGATAAATTTAGCGCATGATGGAATGCTATCTTTAGGAGAGAGGCTATCCGGTCTATATCCGTTGTATCTAAGGGGGCGCACATGCGCAGCATTATTAATGTTCATGGCCTGATGGCAACTGATTACTGGGATGGGATCAGCTCTTCCATCCAGCATCGTCCTCGTGTCTGATCAAACCAATGGCAATAATTGCTACGACGGCTGAGATACTGCACAGTCGATTTAAGCGTCATTGGCAATACCAGAGAGTCTAGTAAGGTAGTTAATTGTATGTGCGGCGATACAACAACGCTGATACACACCGATTTTAAACCTCGGAAGTTTTTCAGAGCGGTGATGCATGATGAATGCTGAGAAAAGTCCTCCTTTTAGTTGAACATCTGCTGTGTCCGCGTGTGAATCAGTAGGGCTGTTACTACGTATCGAGATGACAGCTTCATAGCGTGCGACCAGCACTATTTTGGCAGCGACTATGACTGAACTCTCAATTAAAGTGCACTATGTGTCACAGGAGAAAATCCCCCACGATATGTTGTCTACTTTTGGGTTTGACCGTCGGAAACCTTGAACTGGTCTCGAACGGTTGAACCTAAAATCAGGATAGGTATATGCCGTCGGGTACAGGTAGGCACAGCACCAAGTAGCCGAAATACAATGGACGTTACGGAGTGCGACATGCTTGAGAAATACAGACTCCCCACGATTTTTCTCATCCTATAAGTTTCGGAGGTTTTCGACTCGTGGAAGATTTGGAGAAAACATCTCTTTGGGGGAGGTCGCGTCCAATTTCACATGCTACTCTTAACGTCATTGTCACGTGGTCAACATACCCCGTGTACCCCATACTATGAAAGGATCCCCCATGTAGAAAACATTTTCTAGGTTGCTACCTGGCTTCACCACCTTCCAATGTCCCATTCAGCTGCAACCAACGGAGTCACTGATTCTTGGGAGGCTGTATATCCCGTCGAAGAGTGAGTACAACCTTTGGCAATCATTCCGGATCTATTTGGCGTGCGGGGGTCTAATTCGTTCCCTCAAAGGCATCTCAAGGCCTTCGAGGCTGCATTATATGCTGATGAAGTGTACATCGAACATCATGGAGAAGCTTCTTCACCAGGCTCTGGGCCACAGCCTACTCCCACGACATCTCGAATACGGAAAATCTCTGCGTTGTCAGATTGGGCGCCCGTCAATTTGAAAGTCAAGAAGTGGGTTTGACGTGTCAATCTGAATTGTATCTCTCTGACAGTACCAGGCGAAAGAAGAAGGATCGGCTTTCGTCGAAACGACTAGGATACGACTGGTGGTTTCTTGTACTGCGCTGGCCGCTTTTGGTAAGATGCTACGTTGAAAGCAGGACACGTATCAACGATGATATAGCTTTTCATATTCTTATTCATTGGAGCGGAGTTCGGCATCTATGTCCTCATTCGACAACTTGTGAATGCGAAGGAATGGGTCTCAGCATGTATGTGACGTACAATTGCATCCGGACTCGACAATTTTCATTCATTTGTAGGGAGAGGAAAGAAGGGAGTTCTCAGGAAGAAGCTTAGGGCTTCAACAACATATGAGGTACGTGGCAGAGTGCCGTTTATCTAGCAGTCCCTGAAATATGTTGTAGGAATGGAAAGAGGCGGCTAAGGAACTTGACGATTATCTGCATTTTGACGAATGGAAGAAGATTGATGACGACCCCTACTATGATTGGAGACTCATCAAGAAGGTTGGGCGTTCTCTGAAGATGCTGCGGGAGAAGAAGGACGCGCGAGGCTGTCTCGGTGTTCTGGAAACCTGTATACGTGCCAACTTTGCGGGGATTGAATCGTCTCGGTGTGTATGCATTAATTTTTTGTGATGACCACACTCTGACTACCTTATAGGCTGTACAGTGAAGTAGGGACTTGACCTTTATTCTGAAGTGCCACTCATTCGCCTCTTAGACTTTTCTCGGAACAAAGGATCTTCTTGAAAGTAAGCTCTCGTCTGCTGTACCCATAGATGTACCACCTGACGATGCCTTGAAGCATATTTGGACGAACAAGAGAAGGCTTTGGAGTACATTCGTGAAACGCCTGACCTTTCAATCGATGAAAAGAAGAAATTTTTCAAGAGTGCCAACACTAATCTCGGTGAGACTCCGGATACGACTCATAATTTAGGCACTGATGAATGAAACAGGCATATCTGCCTTGTGTCTGTCCGGAGGAGCTGCCCTAGGCTATTGTCAGTGAAACGATTGAATTCTCAAAGACAAACGCGTTGTTTGACACTTCCACCTTAGATCATTATGGCGTCGTGAGGGCCTTCCTCGATGCAGATTTACTTCCACGAGTCATCACGGGAACTAGCGCTGGTGGACTCATAGCGGCCCTCACAGCATGTCATACTGATGAGGAGCTTAAGGTCCTTCTAATACCAAAACTCGCCGACAAACTCACGGCTTGCGATGAGCCCTTCAGTGTCTGGGGTAAACGTTTATGGGAGACTGGGGCTCGGTTTGACAGCGTTATGTAAGTTACTGAGTCCCCATTATTAAATGCAACTGTACTGATAACTGTCATAGTTGGGCGAGGAAGGTCGGGCACATGTTGCGATAAGTATTGCATTGGTTGACCCATCGTTATGCAGAGCACTTGGTTCACTCGTGGTTCCATGACTTTCAAAGAGGCTTATCTAAGGACAGGACGGATACTCAACATTACTGTTATCCCTGCTGACCGTCATAGCCCTACAAAGGTTCTCAACTACGTAACGGCACCGGACACGATAATTTGGTCGACGTTATTAGCGTCAGCTGCTGTACCTGGCATCATGAATCCTGTTGTCCTAATGCAGAAGCTCAAAGATGGAAGTGCCGTGCCTTGGAACTGGGGCAGCAAGTTCAAAGACGGTTCTTTGCGGTGAGTTCGTCCACTTCCGGAACCGGTTTTAGAATTGAGTGACGAAAAAACAGTGTCGACATCCCGCTTCAGGCATTGAATTTGTATTATAATGGTCCGTATTCATGAAGCATAAGTCGGACTGCTGACATTTTGTATGCAGTCACCCATCCAGTGGTATCACAAGTTAACCCACATGTACACTTGTTCTTTTTTGCGCCTCGAGGCTCGCCCGGAAGACCTGTAGCTCATTACAAGGGGAAAGGTGTGTTGACGGATTACCGATCATCCCTCCAAATTGTTCATTGTTATGCACATAGGATGGAGAGGCAACTTTGTACTATCTGCAGCAGAGCAATGGTTGAAGCACGAGCTCACAAAGAACTTCAAAGTCATAAGAGATCTAGAGCTGTTGCCTGAGATTCTAGGACAGGATTGGTCCAGTATCTTTCTACAGCGGTTTGAAGGTGCAATCACGTATGTCCTTGCATATATGCGGTATAATGGAGCACTTATGTTTTATCCTAGCATTTGGCCTAAAACCCGTGCATCGGTAAGACCCGTGTCTACCACAAACAAGGCGCCCTGTTGATCCATGCATTAGGACTGGACACGTATCTTGGAGGATCCGGACCCCCAAAACCTGGACCGGATGATGAAGGTCGGAAAGCTTGTCACTTGGCCCAAGGTTAGTTTCCGCTGGTTAATTGTAAGATCCATCTCACCTTCTTCAGTTGCACATGATCGGCAATAGAATGAGGATTGAGAAACAGATTTTCCTTGGTCGTCAGGCACTTCGCAAAATAACAAAGACGAGGCCGCGGACTATTTCGCAGGAAAGAGTCACACCACCCCCTACTGGCTCAGACCTTCCGTTGTCTGTCGACACTGACGCTGAGGCAGCATTTTCAAATGGCACACAATGGTTCTACAGTCGTGGCCATTCCGGTAACACGGAAAGACTCGGAGATTTGGAACACGATCCTTTACGATCGTCTGCTGTTCGAAAGAAATGGGTCGCAGACCTACTTCATGGTGGTGCTGATCAGCGTAATACGAGAAACCAGGCATACGGACAGCCCCCGGCAGGCGGCTTTTTCCGGCGGCTGAGAACCAACTCATTCCCGAATTTGCGTCTTTCGGGGTTGAGGGAGAATGTCCAAGAGAGGCAGGAGCAGATGGATGCAAGCGCCGAACGGTCTTGGAGTAGTGATAGCTCGTCAGATGATGGTATCTCTGTGGAAGGTAGCCGGCCTTCCTATATATCCTCTCCGAGATACGAGCCTGGGCAGGAATTGGACGAGGGGGAGGAGTCTGATGTTGATATGTAAGATAATTGTAATTATGGGGCCCTTGATATTCTGCTAGTATTTTGAATTGATATCTAGAGACACTCGAAGCCGTAGGTTATTGCTCGATGTTTGCCGAGCCAGTGACAAAGGGAATTCCGAGTGTAGACGATCTGGCTGCAATCGAGTCTGCTTAGTCAGCACCTTATGTGCGCTCCAAGTGACAAAGGGAATTCCGGGCCGGGTGACCGAGCTCTCTTCCTCTACCGCTACCACCGACATCGACGTTCAACTCAAGGATATTGTCGTTCTGAGAGGTATTTCGACGCTGCACTATGTCTGAATCTCCTGCATCAGCATTATCTCCCATTTCTTACGACGCTTTACGTGAGGCTGCAGAGAGACGTGCTCAACAGCAGTCCGACCAGCCTTCTGCCACCCAATTAGCTGCTGAACATGAAAGGCGACAAACGTTCAGGCGGCTACTCGATCCTGGAATTACTCGTCCTAATTCGAAAGAGCAAGCAATGGCCTCGATGAAAGTACTTCAGTGTTTTCTGTTCTGCTTACCAGGACTGTCCTTTTCATGTCCTTATTATCTCAGACGCTCTTGGCGATCTCCGAAAACCTTTTACGTGAACCCGAAAATCCTAAGTTCCAGCAATTCAAACCGACAAATAGTATCATCCGGCGGAATCTCATGGATCCGAAAGGAGCTTTGGAGTATGCTATCGAGGTTAGCCACTGCTAGTCTGGTGTGCGATGTGTGGCTTACACTTCTTCATCTAGCTCGGATTTCGTCCTGAAGTGAAGGTAAGCTAATGCCGTATGCTTGAGAGCGTGGTTTCAGCCTTATGTCGGGTAGAATTTCCAGCCTTTTTATACCTTCCATCCTCGTCATATGGACAATTTGCGTATTGGCTCCGTATGACTATTTTATCTCATTAAGGTTCGGAATATTTATGAAACGCCGCAGGCTATCCTCAAGGAAGCGTTTGATCTCGAGACAGAGAAGCAGGAGCGCGCTGCTCGGGCCAAGAAAGAGGAGAAGGCTGTGGCTGCAGCCGCTGCCAACAAGGTCTGTGCCAGCTGCATCATTTTCTGCTGACTGAAGCGTTTCTTCAGGTTAAACTCGCATTCATGGACGACCGAAAATCCAAGATAGAAGCCGATCAGCGGGAGAAAGCACTTCGGGATGCTCGTCTAGCTGCTGCCGCTGCCAGGGGATCAGAACCAAGTACATCGCCTGAGCCATCCCAGTTGAGACAAGTCGTGCCAGGATCTGGCCATGTCTTAGGCTTGGACATACCGCCTGAGGACAATCGTGCAAAGGATTCCGAGGAAGACTGAGTGAAGCCCTAGTCAATATGTAACATTCAAACGATGCATCCATTTATATATTCTTAAAATACCGTTATATCAATACAGAAAGATCTCGACGACGACGTATATGCACAGTACAGGCCTATCACGCAAACCCGTTGCGGTCAAATCTAGGTGCCGAAGAAATCCTGCCAGGACCCGAAATCAAGCGCTCTTCAGCTATAATTGTAAAATGAATTACTGTTGCATGTGGAACGTTATTGCGTCGACACTCACCGGAGTTTAGCGCCCTTACTCGCTGAAGAACTAGACTGTCTCGCTTTCTTGTCGTCGGTCGAGATGGTAATGGATGATGAAAGACTTCGTTGTCGTAGTCTAGCTTTTGTTTTGCGGGTAGCACCATGGAGCTCGACCTGCCTAGATGCACAGTATGCTCTTTTCCCACTGATGGAAGATGAGGTGCTTCTCGTCGCACTGAGGATGAGCTAGAGATGTTGGATCTACTTCGTTTGTGAGTAGATGTCCCTTCTAGGGAGTTGCCGGATGATATATGAATATCAGGCCGAGACCGAAGCGGGCGACTGACAGAAAGAGGCTCCTTCGAGAGAAAGGGGGGATTAGATTCGAGAGCTGGAAGTCCCTCGTTGGGACGAACAGGAAGACCTCTACTTGGCGGTGGAGTTGACGGAGGTCCAACTTGGGAAGCAGATCGCAGACGGGGAGTCGCAGGGTGGTCCAAATCTCTATTGACGTTAGATTGAATCAATCTGTCAGTGATCCCGTTGTTTCTCGAGGATGGTCTAGCGGCAAAGGCTTCTTCATGCAATTGATGATGAGTTTTCGAACTCCGGACAGGACGTCGCATCGGTTCCGGTTCTTGTGTCATTTTCGTAATCAGGCTATTGAGATGAGGTAGAGGATGGATCCCCAGTTGAATCGGTGGGTAAAGATCAAAATGAGGGTAGGCAACTGGACCTGAACAGAACGTTCAAACTCCTTACAATTTCCGAAAAGTGGAACTTGAACTAACAAATTTCAAAGAAAGGAGAGGCACGTCCTAATTTCACTGTAGCGTAGCCTCGAGGTTCCATCTCTGCCAATATTGGTCCAACGGCCGGATAGAGATCAAAATGAGGGTACACCGGAGGGTCTACAAGAGCACTTCAGTGCTAAGTAAGAAATGAGAACGCACATCTTACAAATGTTAAAATGAGGGTATTCAACAATCGATGCGACCTCGACTTGACAATAAAAATGAGGATGCACTGCCGGATCTATCGACAAAAATATCAGAAAGGTAATGCCACGACCACGCGACAGACTAACAAAGCTTGGAAGTCGGATAGACGACCTCGGAACTAGGATAGTACGCGTTGCGGATAACTTCAACGTCTTTTGGCAATGGAGGATATAGGATAAGGTCAGGATAAACGGGCTGGTCTAGATATAACACTTGAGGACATTCGAGTTCGGTATGACAAGGTAGACATACATAGATTAAACGTTGGATACACTGTTTTCAGCAAAACGGAGATGGGTTGTTCCCCGCTTTCTGCAGAGCCTGTTCTTGATTTTGAGATAGTACATCAGACACGCGCGACTAAAGATACTGACCAGTTTCAATTATCGCATGAGGAGTATAGGCCCCTGATGTAGTCGGCTTATCTGACATCGAACCCTCGTATATAGGTGGGTAAATTTCGAGGAACGGATATAGCACGGGATCTGGGAGAGTATCAGTTCCTATGGCAGTGAGGTATCGCTGTGATACGAACATAAATTGAACACGGGGTATGTTGAGGCACATCTCACTGAAAACATCTTGCTGCCTACATCTTCTTGTTGATCTTCGACGCCGACCAAAGGATCTAGCATGATATGTTTTAGCTTGTTCCGAGAGGATGAGACAAGAAGAATCTCACAGATTTCGAAGTTCGGGTGTCTACCCTTCAAAGACAAAGCAACAGTCGCTTCTGCCTGAGATTCGACTCCGAGCCTTTCATGATTATCCACATGGATCGTTGGATGATATGGCGTGTTGTGAGGATAAATCGGGGCATCCGCAACAAAGTTGTAGCGCAAAGTCTCGACCGGACGGTGCGCACCAGTGTCAGCCTTGACATGATTGACAACGGAGCGCTCTGCAGTTGTTACATCGCGGTATATCTCGTTCAAATTATGAGGGTAAACCGCAGGATCTAATTGGATTTTAGTCAGTGTTTCGACACTTGGAATTTGTCTAGACTCACATAAATTAAAAATGGGGTACACAGCTGGACAGCTTATCAATATTAACACCGACTCGCCGGTAGTCGGCTTCTTCATCTCGGGTTCCGTGTACGATGCAATCGCAGGGTACAGGTCAAAGTGTGGGTACACAGCTGGATCTGTCGAAGAATTTGAATAAACTCTGCAGTCTTACAATGTGGAATTCTCACAGATGATCAGGTTTGGATACACGGAGCACCCAGATTCGACGGAGGCATTGAGATGTCTTCCCTCGACGAAGGCTGCACCACATTCCTCGACGTGTCTATTATATGGCCAAACATGCCGCCAAGGTGCATCAGTCAAGTCAGCGCCCGATGGAATGTTTAAATAGGGCCAGCTGTGTCTCCAAGGCGCACTATCCAACGGAACACTGGGTACGTCGGCTGCGACAGCGGAATATGGCCAAACATGTTTCCAAGGTTCACTAGGTCCATCTGATCGTGTGCTGTCAGGCCAGACCTGCCTCCAAGGCGCATTTACTGCAGCAATTTCATCGGCGCCACATGTATAAGGGCACACATGTCTCCAAGGGCCATTTGTCGATGCATCTGGTACACCACGGACGTCGTCCAGGCCTTCCTCTTCAGAGCTATTAAGAGAACGATGCCCCACATCTGGGGTTGCAACATAGAACGGGGTAGTGGGGCTAGGAGGGAAAGATAGAGGTGCGCCCCATGAGGTGGCCGTGGAAGGTGTTGCTGGTCGGCTGATATCTCCATTGCGATCAGCTATGTGAATAGAAAGCGGACGAGGGTGTGAAGTTGGCGATGGAGGCCACGAAGGAGGACCCCAACTCGTAGCAGTTGAAGGAGTGGCAGGTCTGCTAAAAGAAAGACGTTCCCCGATGTCCAATGAAAGAGCATGGAAGTCACTCGCAGGCGACGAAGGATAGACAGACGGAGGGCCCCAGCTAGTTGCCGTAGATGGCGTCAACGGTACCTCTTCCATCATTCTCAGAGCAATATCAGGAGATGGCAGTCGGAAACTAGCCATTGAAAGTGGGGAGAGGGTATAGTCTGAAGGTCCAAATGATGTGCAATCAGTAGGTGTTAAACAAACAGATCCTTCCATCCGATTGGCAATATGAATAGACGGAAGGCGTGGACAGGACAATGGGGATCCAGGTTCATAATCTCCTGGCCCTTGCGATGATGCGGACCACGTAAAATCCTCTAATTTTAGCTCCTCTTCTCCAGTGGGGATCAAACCATCATCGAGCGTCAAATTGTTAGGCATGTTTGCGGGTTCTAAGCTTGTCTGCCCTTTGGCCGCAAGAGGTGTGGGCTCAAGCGATGCGCTGGCTCGCCAAGACTTAACCCGGGTCTCAAGGTTCTCTTTCGCTGACTTCGGTTCCTCTACCTGATGAATGGGAGACAGCTGAGAAGTAGAAGCCCCATTGGCTGGAGGGGTCAAGAGGCTGCGGGGTTTCGCAATGGGGCGAATGGTCATTGTATCTAATCTGTCAACAAGAGACAAATTTCTCGGGACATGGCGAGACATAGGGGCGGTCAAGCGCGTTGAGGGTTGACGGGGCGATGGACTGTTGAGATGCTTATCGAAAGACCTGTCCTCAACGGATGCTGTCCTACTCTCGTGATGAAGATGGGCTGCGGCTGTCGTAGAAGGAACTGAGGATATGGGAATATCAACGGGTTCTCTTTGAGAAGGAAATAACCATGCGCTGTACCATCGAGCCTGGCGAAGATCAATATCAAATTCAATCTTTCCACCAATGGGTAGCTTTTGACTGGGTGATGTTCCATCAAAGAGATGGTTCCAAAGTAGACCCCAAGTTTCATCGGAAACTCTGGGAGTGAGTGTGATGCCATCTGAGCTATAATGTAGATAGACGCATAAGCCAGTAGTACTAGGGAAGTTAAATTCCCGGGCGATGGCTGTTAGCTGGCCATATAGCTGGGATACGGCATCAGAAGTTATCTCAAGGTATGTGTCAGGAGCATACCGTTGGGAAGAGCGGCATTAGCAGACCATGAGCTAATCTATGCTGTGGCCCCAATGACAAGGTATGTCCAAGCTGACCATGCTCCTGCAATAACGAAGGCGGGGGAATGACAATGACGAAAGACTTGAAGCTTTGTTGAGCAACTCGCTCGCGAGATTCTCGGATCCCAGAACTATGGTATGCCAAGGATGACACCCTGCGGTTCCTTGCACCTGGCGTCTCTATGCCAAGGATGTGACTTTCAGAGCCCATACTGTGGGGGTTTTGCATGCCGGCGACAGAGATAGTAGATGGCATGAGAGATGGTCCAGTGGGGTCCGAGCTGGTTAACGGAGAACTGAGTAGTGCCCTATCTGGGAATTCGAAGGACGCAGGTGGTTGGTGAAAAGACGAAGCCGTGAGGCGCGACATTATTGGAATATAGAAAGAACGGAGTTATAATTGGAGCGAAGAACCAAAAGAGAGTTAATTGGGTCTGCTGCAAACGGAATAATGGTCATGATATGATCAGAATGATAGAACACAAAACTCACAATGATATTATATACTTCAGAACCTAACTGTGACCCGTAGAGGCAAGTCTAAGCGGTAAGAAAAGGGAGAATGAACCAGTCAGAAAGAAAGAGAATGAAGAAGAGGGAATACGAGAGCACAGCCTTCTGTCCGGACAGAAGGCGGGTGGTTGCTGGGAGCAGTCGCCTAATACTGTGGGAGTTTCTGCTGAGTCCGATCAGAGTCACGGTGATCTTGATTGTCCGACTTGGCCATCAATATGATCACGTGCTAGACGCGCCACATTCCCGCCAGCTCCCCGCCACTACCTGCTTCCCAAATCGACATCATGGAAGGCAAATTGGCTGCTATCGCTTCCCTGGGACAAAAGGACAAGGCACCTGCTCTCAGCTCTTTACTGCAGCAAATCGTCTCCGCCCAGAATCAGCCTTCATTCACCGCCGATCTACATACTTTCGTAGAATCTGTGATCAATCAGGACAACCTGCTTATTGGCCGCCAAATCTTGACCGATGTCGTCAAAGCCTTGACTCATGAAAGTGTCGGAAACCATGACATACGGAAGAACGCTGTTGAGGACACCCTGGCGGTTGTTTTGCCCAAGATTGTGAGCTACGAGGAGCAGGTATGTCTGTAAGGCCATCGTCCGACACAGCACCTCATCACCGCAAAGGTCATTGCATTAAGGTTTCAGTTAGCTGATCTTCTAGAAGAAGAGGAGGAATGGAGTTGTGCAGCGCGCGTTTTGATGAGTGTATACAACGAGAGTGGGCAAAGGTGTGTATGCGAATTCGAGTCACTGAATGTTGCCTTATTTCTTTAAGATCATTCACAGACAGCGATAGGCTTAGCGGATATGTTCGCATCGTGCGCCTCCTGCTCGAAGAAGAAGATTCAGTGCAGGCAGAAACGTACTTCAATCGGGCGCAATTAGTCGTGCATTCTACGAACGACAAGGAAACCCTTCTTCAGTTCAAGTTGTGCCAAGCAAGAATAAGCGATTATGGTCGCAAGTTTTTGGAAGCTGCCAGCCGTTATCACGAATTGAGTTATGTGGGAGAGATTGATGAGGACGAAAGACGACAGATGCTGTAAGTTCTTTTGGTTCATGCCCTTGAGACTATGCCTCACTTCATTCAAGGGTAGCAGCAGTAACATGTGCTGTACTTGCACCTGCAGGTCCCAATCGCTCCCGTGTTTTGGCATCACTATATCGCGATGAGCGTACCTCCGAACTACCTACGTATAATATCCTGTCTAAAATGTTCCTCGATCACATCCTTCGTCCTGCCGAAGTCAAAGAATTTGAGGGTACCCTAAAACCGCACCAACTTGCCAAAATTGCCATATCATCGAACGACCGTCTAGCTTCTTCAAGTCACGACGATATCGATGACACAGCGACAAGTAGCCGCACTGGCCCGTCGACAGTTTTAGATCGCGCGGTAATGGAGCACAATGTGCTAGCAAGTTCGAAGATATACAACAATATTACTTTCCGAGGTTTAGGCGCATTGCTTGATCTCACACCCGGTGCCGCCGAGAATATGGCTCGAAAGATGATAGAACAGGGACGGCTACGTGGATCCATTGACCAAGTCGATAAACTCATTTGGTTTGAAGGCAACCGCGAGGAAGATGACGCCCAAGGGAAAGCTGGCGGTCTCGGAGATGTGGAAGAAGCGGAGGACACTGGGGCCCCTTTTACGAAGCGGTGGGACACGCAGATACGGCTCACGGCAGCAAACGTAAGTGACAACGTTCTAGATCGAGCTCGCCTAAAGCGTCTTCTTGCAGGTTGAGTCCATTGTGCAACACTTGACAGACAAAGGCCTTATTAAGGTTCGGGTGGCCTGAAATCCTAGTTCTTGCCCTATTCGTACGAGCAGCATCTTGCCTTTCTCGAGTGTATATCTACCCTCTTCCTCACTTTCTGTTGGAAATAAGGGTCGTCCAACACGCTGTTCACTCAATGTCCAACTGTATCATCTACCTGTTTCGATAAACGGACCAGTTGATCCCGTATTATTTCTGCGTGTCGTGAATTTAATGCTGCAATGAGATAAAATCCTCCGTGATATACATAAGTCGATGTATTCAATCTTTTTTTCGCTTTTTGGCCCGTTCGCGTTTCGTCTCCAGCTCATGCCATTCTCCTTCAAGATTAGCAAGACTAATGGAAAAAATCAGCCAAAAACATCACAAAACGACTTAATCTGGCGTACCCGTGAGGTCGCTCTGCTTCGGGTCGTTCAGATTTGAAGTATGGTGCATCCATTGCCTGAACTGCAGAAGCACGCTTGGACGGATCATAAGCTAGGAGCTGCTCGGCAAGGTCAAGCGCAGCAGGAGACATCCATCTGTAAGCTATCAGCCTACACCGTATACATGACGGGAAAAACGACGCTTACTTCTGGAACAATTCGCGGAAGCGATTGACAACAGGATCTTTGGGCTTAACAAGTTCGAACCATGGCAGGTTTATTATGTCTGGCCATCTGTCTTGTGTAGGGGTACCAAGAATACGATAGATAACGTCCAATTGATGTATTTCGTCGTTCCCTTGGAACACGGGTTTTTTCGTGAAAAGCTCCAGCATAATGCATCTGAAGAAATAGTAAGTAGTCGTGACGGGGAGATGAGTCGATCAGCACTTACCCGGCACTCCACATATCAACCTCAGGACCATACACCGTCGCACCAAACAAAAGCTCCGGTGGACGGTACCAAAGCGTTATCACGCGATTGGTGTAATCCGTCCGCCGTCGTTTTTGATAAAATCTCGCCAGTCCAAAATCGGCTAACTTCAACTCACCACGGTTATTAATGAGGATATTGGACCCTTTGATGTCACGGTGGATTACCCCCTTATGATGGAGGTAGGATAATCCAGCTAGCATCTGGTGACAGAGCGATTTGAGATGAGCATCAGAGAATGAGAACTGGGACTGAGATAGGATGCCCGTTAGATCGTGGTCCATATATTCGAATACCATGTACACCGCGCCTAAATGACAGATTGTTGAACAAAGCGAACATACGTGCAGAGAAGGCTGTTACTCACCACTAGAGACGAGAATCTCATAAAGTCGAACAACGTTGGCGTGTCGTAAAGATTGCAGCAACTTGATTTCTCGCATTGCTGTGACAGGAAAACCATCTTTTTCCGACTCCATGCGAATTCGCTTCAGAGCAACATGCACGCCAGTTTGTACGTTTTGGGCTTTGTAGACTTTTCCAAACGTACCCTCACCAACTTGGCTGACGATATTGTATGATCCATCACGAGAAGAACCGGCCAATGGTTTGTCTGAATCGACACCAAATTGCTCTTCATCGACCGGAGGTGTTGACGGCTTACTAGCGAGCTCGGCCTCGGCAGTGTGCGGGTCTTCTCGTCTAATCCGGGGATCAACAGATGACCGCGACAGCTGCGGCGGCGGTGGAGATGGTGGGTCGGACGGTCTCGAATGATGACTTCGACTTCGGTGCCGGTCGGGTTCTTCCACAGGACTGGGACCATCTCCTTGAGGTGTGCGTATAGACGCGTCATCGTTCACGATCCTTAGTGCAGAAGACTGCTTTTCATGAGATGATTCTTGTGACCGCGGTGCAACAAGGACATTGGGACTGACATCCATGTCTTCATCATCTCTAGGAAAGAATCTCTTCAGCGAAGAACTCTTTTGTCCTACTGGCTTGAAGCCCGCGCTCTTTGGTGGAATCAATCTAGGAGCAACAGATGGGGGGGGATCGATAGTGGGAAGCTCGACGAAATGCGGTGGTGCCGGTCGGTCAGTAATTATAGGTCGTTGCGGCAGGGTTGAGGGAAGGAAAGTTGGAAGAGAGCTTGGGGGCGGCATATCGTCGGCACTTTCGTATCCATGACGCTGGATTGCAAGGATTAGAAAGAAACTAGGGAAGAGAGATAGTTGTACCTTGGAACCATTGTGAACACGAGTTCCATTCCGTCGAGAATCACGTTTGTTATGACCTTTCTTGGATGAATCTGATTGTGAGAGAGAGACACGGGTGGAAGCCGTTGGAAGACGATGCACTGCGCGTGGATGCTCTACAGGGCTTCGGCTGACGCTCCTATCAGAACTCCGACTTGATACAGATGACAAACTTCTTTGTCGTTTCTGTTTACGAGTGCCGCGACGAGGGGAGGCGGGGGACTCGAAATGATCTTTTTCTGACCGACGCTCACTTGGAGTACGACTTCGTTTGACAGGGCTAGAATCTTGTCGCAAGCGTTTCGGTGGCGGCGACATTGAACGAGATCTACTTCGACCCCCACGAGACGAATAGTGTGAGCGCAGCGAGTCTGAGGAGTAAGATCGATTATGACGGTTAGTCTTGGTGTCAGTCGAATGATATTTGGTCCGCTTGGTCCAGCTAAAAGAAAACAACATGAGGTGGGATTAGCAGGGAAAAGCAGTGAGGCGGCTAACGAACTTGTTAAAGTCACTGTCATCTATATTGTGCTTCTCTGCACTACGCTTGGATTTCGTGTGGTTATGACTCTTCCTGCTACTGCTCTTAACGTTTTTATGCGACAACTGTGAGGTGCCATTGCGGATACTGCCGTTCTGAGCCCGTGAGCTTTCTTCGTCATGAGACGATTTCCAGCTCGGCGCTGGTTCCCATTTGCGATCCTCGCTGGGGCCTTCCAAGGCAGGGTAGCTATGCTTTGAATGGTCGTCCCAGCTTGACCCGCCACTTTCACGAGCTCGTGAGCCCCACCCGGAATCAGGTTCCCATGATTTGCCACTTGTTTCTCGTCGACGGTCCCTCTGCCACCGGCCAGTCTCCTCAACGACACGTTCCGTGGCCTGTGTCCGCTGCACCCTGTCCTGAGGATGGTTGGAACGACCGCGCCGACCGTCGTCCTGCGGCCATGACTCGTAAGAAGTGCTCCGATCTTCATACCCAGACGAGTGTGTTTTCCACGACGGTTCAACAAAGTCTTCATACCGTTGCTCCCACTGCTCGCGAGACATCGAGGAATAACGAGGTGTATCAGTGCCTGCGCGAGACGCCCAATTGCCAGTATCTCTGGAACCAATCAATTCGTAGTCATCTATGGCCCCACGACGGTATCCGTCACTCGAAGATGCGTAGCTGTAACGCTCCTCGGCCACTGGTAGCCATGGATCAGCATCTACTTTTCTTGACGAAGAGGATTCCCTGTTCATATCGTAATATGCCCTGCTTGACGAGGCTGACGAAGAAGAGTAATTGTCGGAGTGGTGGGAAGAATTGTGATGACGAGACCGCGGATAGGATTCTGGCTGTGGCTCATCCGGTCTTGGAAGTAAAAGGGCGGTTTCTTCGTCCTGCGCGTGTCCTCGTCGCCGCTTATGGGGTCGACCATGCTGGGACGGCATTGTGTAAGCTGCTTATATTGTACTTGACAATGAAATGAAGCGTGACGTGTCCCTATGTTAAAAAATTAGACGTCGTGTCATCGGTGGGCGCGTTCAGACTGACTGAAAATGAACCGGACTTGAAAGCTGTGACAAAGGGTCGTTTACGGGTATTTTCAGAGCGAGCAGTCGATGTACTGTGCAGTAATAGGCAAGGGGAGACAACGAATGAACAGCAGGAGACAATGAGACAGTAAGCAGCAGAAATACTGTTGGACGAGATAGCGACTTACATAACAAAGAATAGAAAACATTCGTTGCGTCCAGGGAGAACCGTGAACGTCGTCAATGCCGTCTGTTAAATAAAACAACGTCGGAACCAGGGCCAGCCGGAATTGTCGAAGCTTGAACCGTTCAAGAGTATTCAAGTTCAAGTGTTAGGTCAGCCATGTGGCTACGTAAATTCCATGCTAAAAATGTATATTATATTTGTATGTTACAATATCCTACAACACATCATGTTTTCCTACTACCAAAAACTTCCTGGTCTACTGGCTACGACAAGGAATCACATCCGAATCCCCGTCAACAGAAACGCGGACCTGACCAGCTTCATATAGCTGCATCAACGCCGCCATATCAACACTTCGAATGCTTCGAATAGACCTGCTCCGCTGGTTTCTCTCAATGATGGTCTCAGCATCGCCCATTCGAGAGAAAATGCTTTCCTTGTCGGTGGGCGCAAACAACTGGGCATGATTTATAGGACCAAATATGTAGATGAAAATTGGTGTGGACTGACCTTTACGGTAGTATCAATTCCACTCACGGCGACAAGAGGGAGATGTGGATGTCCCTCAATAACGTTGACCACACTACCGTCGCCTTCATAAATACCATGAAGATTCCCACTTTCCTTGTTCCACAGAAAGAAATTACCATCATCGGACCCAACTGTAACATATTCGTCACTCGGTCCGAGAAAGTTGACTGTTTAATGAATATAAGAGTATATGGGTCGACACCACCGACGTACCATCCTTGACTGTATCAACATTCCGAGCGCCAACGTACTTTTGTATTGGCATAATGGTCGGGGCGTCTTTTTCCTCCTCGGGCTCTCCCAGGGCTGAGTAGCGATACACGACGTCCCCGCTGTAAGCTATAAGGTCTCATCAAGGATATGCTAATGAGATAGTGACCACTATCCACCTACCCAAGATTACCTATTACAAGTCATAGTAAGCAAGATACCACACCTTTAAAAGACAACGCATGTACTTCGTCACCAGCATGGGAGGACATGCGCGCCCCAGTGATATGCTGCCGTCGAGGCCGACTGTCTGCCTCGTCAGTGGGCTCAGGACGCCCAAATCGTCTGACGCAGGTTGTCAGATCTGTGGAGAAGATACTCGATGGCTGGCTTGTTGTCCGAAGATGACGCCGGTCAAAAAGGTATCCCTGTTGAACAGAAGCGGTTACAACTAGATAGGGGACCAATGAGGGTACCAGACGAACATAAGCTGAGTCTCCAGCGACAACAAATTGATATGGCGTAAGGGGAGACATGGTTAAGGAGGTCAATTCAAAGTCGACTTGCACCAGAGGAGCTGGGCATCCGGTACGGCATGAATGAGATGTTCGAAGGTCGTGTTGACGAACAGTTCCATCCTGTGTGCCAACATAGGGTCATGCAGAATCTGAAGGCCAGAACAACGTACTTCGGACACCGTCAGGAAAACATCAGGACTGTCCTCTGTGACAATCCTCTTAACGCGATCCTCATGACAACGTAGCGTATACGTCGGAGTTTCAGAATACCTCCCTTCACACCCTCGCACCGATGGTCCGTGCACTTCCCCGATATCAAACACGAGAACTTGCTTATCACCTGCGACCGTAGCTCTGATTTGAGAGGTGAGAATACCATTGTCAAAAGGCCGAGCGAGGCTGCGTACATTCGGGAAGAATGAGGGAGCATACGCGCATTGAAGATATTGGCTCGATGGCCAGTGTGTATCACGGCGCAACACACGAAAGGATACTCGGCGTCACTCTCAGTGGAATCCATTTTCCATATTCGAACGCTATCGTCCTCGGTCAAAGATCTGTTTATATGCAATGAGACAAGCAACATACGTTGTATCGTCCCCACCACTGAGGAGAAGTTCGCCGTCATGGGCCCAACTAAGGGCATTCACACATCTTCTCTCAGAGGGATGTCAGTCGGCAGAACAGTAGTGCAGAGAAGGGCATGTACCCGGTGTGGCCCTCAGTTCTCTCGTCACCGAGTACGTTTACTCGATCCAGCGGTCGTCGAAAGAGACTGGCCAGACAATCATTCCTGAAACAACTCGAGCGTGTTAACGAAGGGAGATTTTGGGTCAACGTCAATGGTAGTCCCGCTGCATGCGATATCATCTCTAAGTTAGAGCTCCCGCATGGAGAGACTCAGAAAGGTAGTAGTTGATCAAGTTTGTTTAGCTGGGTTAATGAACGTCAACACGTCGGTCAAATTTTTGTCAAGATCAGAGATGAATCGATGATATTCGAATACTCAGTACGGTAGCACTTGGAATGACGGAATGATATTATACTCAGGACGAAACGACTCTATCATTAATCTTACACCGACTACGTAACTTGTCTGTCCACGAAAGTTGTCAGGAAAATAGCAGAATGACGAGGAGCCGGAGTCGATATGCTTATGTAGACTCAGCGAATCCGACAGAATTCCTTCCGAGATCGTAGACAGTGAAGTATCGGCGAAGGAAGACATCACCTAATGAGCGGCAAAAGTTAGTCCTTGCAGAGACACATTGCGAAGGCACGCACCGATGATCCACAATGAACCGCCGGGGAGATCGATGTCAAGGCCAGTGAAAGCGGAGATACATGTGCCTTGCACTTCTAAAACATAATCAGAGCCCTTCAATGGGTAAGGCTTGCCACCGAAGTAGAAGGTCAGCTCCGGAAGGGCCGGGACTTTAGCACAGTCGACTTGGTATTGCCCATTCCACGACTTCTTAGCACCAATCTGAGCGTTGAGCATCTCAGCTATGTCGGTGGGAAGAGCGATTAGGGAAGTGCCTGCCTGGCTATGAGAAACTGTCAAAATATGTGATGTCATACACGTACCGGTATCGATGGCAGCGCCAGTGTTCTCGAGCTCAAGCTCATCATCCCCGAAAGACACTTTCTCGAGTTCAACCTCCCAGTATGCCTTACGGCGAACAGGAACGTAGGCGATCGAGCCCTTGTATGCTTTGCTATCCAAACCACCGAACACCGCCTCGCCACCATCTTCTTCAGAGGATCCGAGACGGAAGGAGAAGATAGGCTCAGAGATCAAACCGTCATTGATCATACTGTAGAACGGGGGAGTGATGTGATTGACCGAAATGGTATCGTAGCCAAGACCCAAGATGCCATCAAACCTGATGAATCATTAGCATCGCTTGTTGCAAGGCATATCGAAAATACTGACTTCCCAAAGGCAAAGGCAAGGCCAGGTTCTTTGGTAGCCTCTGCAAAATCTTGATGCTTGATAGTGAGGTCACCAATAGCCAAAGCATCGCTGGAAACGAAACCCTCCATAGACCCTGAGCCATATTGAATGGAGAACTCTGAGCCATTGGCCTTGTATGACGACGATGAAGAGGAATCGTATTTCGCATGCAGAAAGCAAGCGATAGATGAGCATTTGGTGCTAGGAACCCACAGGTTGCTCGAACTGGAAAGGCAAAACGTCAGCATTATTTCAAATTACGCATTGGTGCGTCAAATACCCAGTGTCCAAGATGACTTTGAACTGTACCACGAGTCAGTGACCATGAAATCTGGGGTAAAAAAGAGGGCTTACACTCTGAGGGGGTGTTCCGAGCGAGATTTCAGTGAAGTACTGCGCGTTCATGAAGTCTGGGGGTACACGTGAAGCGGCGACTGACGCATATAGCGAGCTACTCACTGCTGAGGGGTACTCCATGACCACCCTTGATCATCTCCTGTGTCCAAAAAAGGTCCTCGTCCTTCTGGGGTGGTGTGCTGTCGAAACGACGGCCTGCACCACCAGCTCCCATGAGAGGCATTTGGGGCTGGGCAGGAACGCCATATTTCTCAGAAAGATAGAGACTCTCGAGCTCTGGATTATTGACCGCAGGTGGGAGCTTCTTGAGCTTGAGCCTGTGCACGCCGTCTGCAGCAGAGACGATAGGCAGAAGGGCGAGTAATGTGGAGAGGATCATGGTGGTAAAGAGACAACTGAAGCCTGGCAACCCAGGTCAACGTCACCGCAGTTTGCCGAGGGGACCACCGCAATCACGGCATTTGCCGGTAGTACACTTTCAGATACTTTCCACTGTCACGCAATGAGTACTCGTCGCAGGTCTCATGCCACTTCAGTCGACATGAACCATCTCTCAAAACTAGATCGTCTTATTATGACCCAAGCAGTTTGGGAAATTGGTACAGAATGGACTGCCATCGCAAAACTTCTTTCCAAACACCCTCTTCTTTCACACCCAAAGTCTTTCTTCACTGCACAAGTCAGTATACTCCTTGCTGTTGTTAAGTCAACAGATGAGGCTAAATTCTCTGGTCATATCAGTCGTGTGCAGTAATGTACAATTCTCTTATAAAGGAAGCCGAACTTGACATGTAAGGTTAGATTATTTGACGTGCTTACGCGTTGTTAACATCTATTCAGCTCGCAAGAAAATAATGAACCTAGAGGTTCCTAGTTCTCCTTCTCGCGATGAAGGATTGCTAAACAGATTGTAGCGGACGTGAATCTCAAGTTGGCGAAACATCAATACCTTGCTCGATACCAGGAGCTACGAGATGACATCTCAGCCGAAGAAGTAAAGTTCAAGTAAATCATAACACACTCTTCCTCCACCCGTCAATGACAAGCTACCAGGAAAGTTCTTGCCGAAATTGAGGAAATACGGTCAGGCTTATGGGATGACAAGATTCGAGCTGACATTTCTGGAACCCATGGCGAGGAGGTAAATGAGACGTTTTTATCTCAGATTGTTCCTCAAACGTTGTAGGTTGCACCAATATCCGAAACAATCGTGGAAGAGACACCTGTCCCAGAGCTCGATGGAACTATGTCCACTACGACCGCTCTCCCAACGGTATTGTCCGACGTTCTATTATGTCGTGTCATTGTATCGATACTTTTATATAGGAAATGGATACGCCGGTGGGAGACAACACCACATCTCTGGAAGTCCTTCCTGTATCAACCGACGGTGATGTTTCAGATGCACCTCAACGAGAGAACTCATCGAAGTCAGTGCTTATGCCCTTCTTATCGTATTCTTCATAAAGTTTTTGCACAGGCTTCTTCAAGAGGTTACGGAAACTCCACCTCATGACCTAACGTCACTCTCAGAAGAATCGGCGGAGCCTGATGTGGTGCAGGTTGCAGAAGTTTCTCATCAACCTGTCGAAGGATACGAATCGGAACTGCATTCGCCGCCCGAAGTTCTAGATGTTAATATGACGGGGGAGCCTGAAGATACTCCCAAAGCTGCAGACCTCGACGAAGACGGTTCGACATCGGGAGACGAGCCATTACAAGCAACGCGCAGTAATACAATAGATCTCATCAGCATTCCCTTCTATCTGACCGGACTTTATTAGAATCAACACGTCGACGGCGACCGTCCGGTACCACAATCACACAAACCAAGACCGTCAAAGGCCGACGTCAGCGACGTGGAACCTCTGTTCCCGAAGACGGTGACACATTGCCTGAAGCAGACGTTGAAATGGTAGCGACCCCTCAAGAATATCACGCCGACTCTCCCAGTGCTGATATTGTCACAACGAGGCGGAGTAGGCTTATCCTCTCTATCTGTAGACGTACACTCCCTCATTGCCAAGAACAAGGTAAACGAAAAGCGTCTAATCCGGAACCAAGCGATGGGCTGCGTGACAAGAAGCGCTTGCGAGAACCTTCAGAACCAGCGGACGACGATGAACCCGGTACGGCATCAACTTCTCCAGGCGTCTGGTAGTGTTTCAAATAATTAACTCCCTAGGCCCTTCTGGTGCTCGAACGCGTCGCCGCGGAGACCGCACGGAAGAACAGGTAGCCCTCAAGCGATTCCAAAACGTCATTGGGATGTTGCACTCCCAAATCTCTCAGCACCGTAGTGGCAATATTTTTCATAACCCTATCAAAGCCTCCGAAGCTCCTGATTACCGCGATATCGTCAAACGGCCCATGGACTTGAAAACTATCAAGACCAGAATCAAGGACGGTGTCATTTCCAACTCTTTGGAGTATCAAAGGGATATATATCTCATGTTTGCCAATGCAATGATGTACAATCGACCTGGCTCAGATATATATTCCATGACAGAGGATGTAAGTGGTGTTATATCAGTCTTAGCGATGCTGACTTACAGCCGACTTGTAGATGATGTATGAAAGTGAGGTTATGATCAATACACATAGGCAAACTGAGGGGTACCTAAGTAATAGGAAAACGCACTAAATATTGTACCACGCTGAAATTGATCAATTTGTACGCTGAAGTACTATTACTGCTACCAGGTAGTCAGTAGCTGGGCGTCAACGCAGGGACGTCCATGCCGTGACTAAGAAACATGCGATGAGAATATAGTTGTTAGTTTGCCCACCCGGAATTTCATGATGTCTTGAGATTCGTTTGTCCAGGGAAAGTATGAGGTAAGCAACACCATTGACCTGTAAGCTATCATACCCAGGCCCCTTGACTTACGATGCATGGGATCCACGCTTCCGGACACAGACAGCAGAAAATGATAGAAACCAGACAATATGATATAATACAGATTGACAATTATTACTTGTACAGAATTATGTTATACTGTTAGTACCAAGGAGAGTAAAGTTCTCCCATTTTTGATAATTGAACGGGGTTTGTAGCGGTGGCAATTAAATTAATGACAGTCTGCATCACTGGAACTTGGAGAGGGACACCCTGGAGAGCCTGCAGAAATGAGGACAGGATCATAAAGACACAAAAACTACTCACCTGTTCGCGTTCAATCTTACATGCAAACACTTCTGCGCGTTTGACGATGGTTTTGACATTATCTGTGACCGATTGTGTCTGCTGCGGATTCCAATGCTTTCCAGTACCGCGCATCCAGACAAGAACTTCATCGCGAACATACAGGTAAAGCTGTGGTTCCAACTCATACTACAAGATTTATGAGCATGAGAGCACCAGATAACCTTCCATTAGAACGACATACCTCTGGCTCCGTAAGGCAACGTCCCATGGCCATCAGACTAGTTGCGAGAATACCCTCCATGAAAATAGGTGACATGAAGTGTTGCATATTTGGGGTCAGACGGAAAGGGACCACGTCGCTTGTTGCAAACTGTGGATGGCTGCTAGTCATAGCTATAGTTCGGTGGTCAGAGGGATGGATAGAACAACATTGATCAACACGAACAAGGTAGGAGTTCTGTCATCGCAATTTGACCCGTCGAACGAGATATGTAGAAGCGAGATGGCAATCGCCCGCCAACGCAGAGCAAATAAGTCATGAAACTACAGGCAGCGACTTGTAGTGCAAATTGCTTTCGCATCCGCCATAATTCGCTGGGCCCATCCATGGTGCGAATCATGTACTGTCAAAGGGCGTTTAGAGATAAGCTATAGCTTTGGAAGTAATGGTATTACCCGAGTGATGATATCTTCTGGAACCATCTTGGCAGTAATCTCGTCGAAAATGAGTTTCTTTAGGGTAAGATACTCCGGCTTAAGGACCTAAACGCAACTCGGTACACACATTCAAAGACTTCGTAATACATACCTGCCCCGTTTGCTTGGCTTCGCGCAGTATCCTTCTAACTTTCTCGCCGCTATACAATATAGGATCTTCACGGGATATGCCAGTCGCCTCGCAGTGAAGGTCGTAGATATCGCCGAAGGATACGTACGAGGCATCCATGTGATATAGCCTGAAGCTGGCACTGCACAATACGGCGGTGGGCAGATGGAAAGCCAAATTTCTCTTCCTAGTCTCCTTCTTCCGCGCCAAAACACTAACATTCCAGATGATTACGTGATTGCTTCCCATGGATAGAAAAGACGTACCCGTTAAAGGTGCGACATAACTGCATTATTCGTTCTTCCCGACGACTGTGACGGAAGGGAGGCTGCTGGGCACAAAATGAGACACTAGAGTTGTCGCTTCCAATCATTGTGATACGCTTGGAACATAGACCATGAGTACGCCAATTCTCGAATTTCGGTGAGAACTTTAAGATCTTGACAAAATTTTGATTGTTATCCTTCTCCTGTAGGAACGTCAGAAAACGAACATATCAGTACTTGTCATGTATACCTCGGTATACTGTCCCGGTATTTCAATCTCATCAACCCTGCTATACTGGAATTCGGTCAAGTAGTGGCTCAGAATGTCAAGAGTCTGGAAACGTGGTCGAGCATCAAGAATTTTTTCGTATCT
The DNA here is from genome assembly GCA_030407005.1 of Desarmillaria ectypa. Lineage (NCBI taxonomy): Eukaryota > Fungi > Basidiomycota > Agaricomycetes > Agaricales > Physalacriaceae > Desarmillaria > Desarmillaria ectypa. Next base: position 2,617,202 of record JAUDYN010000004.1, read on the forward strand.
GTCTCGCCACAACTGCAGCCGGCGGATGTACTCGTAGAGGGTGAGCTTTGTGTTGACAAAATCTTCTTCGTAGTCCTTCTGTGTCATCGGTGAGCATAACAACCGTTTTTCACATAAAGTATGCTTGCCTTCGCGCGTCCTGGCATGTTCTGAGCGATTTTTTGCAACGTTTGGGTCGTTTGTGCTGGCAATTCGACGTCTTCGTTTGTTGAGTTCATGCGCACGAGATAATGCTGGACAAAAACTCCAGGTCTTTGTCAGGAACTGAGACATGATAAGAATTTACCTGGGAACCATCTTGAAGGAGTAAACAAATGTGCCTATAGATGTCTTCCTCATTTGAAGGTTTAAACCTTGAAATCATCTGATCGAGCATCGTTTCGAGGCTTAGGAGAAGAAGAGGGAACGCTGCTTTGAGAATCTGTACTATTTCCTCTACGTACTCCCAAGCTTGAGTTTCATGAGTACGACAGTTATAGCTGTCAAGAAAGGATCTCTTACGTGATGGTGGTCGCTGCGGTTCGGATGTAGGATTGCCTTCGTTTTGCTGCTGCTGCGGTGCATTTACGGGAGCGGGATGTGTGTCATTGTTGGTTTGCCCTACGACGGCGCCCGTGGGGATGGCCTGTCCTGCCACCGCAGCTGCGCGCAAGGCTGCTGCTTTCCTACCGGCTTGCATTTCTTCGCGTGTAGTCCTGAGATGGAAGAAAAGTGCCTAATATCGTTTTGAATATTTCTTTCTTTCAATAATCTGAGAGAAACATACCTGCGGGTAATGCCTCGCTAGATTGAGAAGCAGATATCGCGCTTGTTTGACCTCTCGAAGAGAAATGGATTGACACAATTGCGGAATAAGGGTTATCCAAAACCAAAACGAAGCGTCCCCTTTATAGGTGTCGAAGGCTCGTGAAATCGTGAAAGTGTTGTCATCTAAACTCAAGAGCCACAGAACCCGTCCCAATAGAGGTCGAGCTTTCCCGCTTTTATAAAGCCCTGCGGCTTGAAGATAGCAGCTCACAGCGTTCGCGGCGCACGATAAATCTTGCTGATTCGATTCCTTGAACATTCTGTCATTCCACCGTCCCCACTCCGCCCAAGATTTGGCTTGGTTCATATCCATCTGCACAGCCTGCCCAAAAGCGATATTTGCGTCTTCCCTCCGATTGAACCTTGCGTAGAAAAGGCCCTTGAGGGTGAAAAATTCGGCCTTCTGAGCATTGGAGAAATAATGCAGATTTGTATTATTGATCACTTCTAGGCCTGCTTGAAGATCGCCAGGCTTTTGGTAGTAGCAGCGGGCCTGTTCACGAAGTTTAAGGAATGCTTCAGAGATTTCGATGTTAGGTAGGGTATAAATTTTGGCCAGCGAAGTAAAGCACGCATCCAATAGATCATGCTTCCGAGCAACATGCGCAAAGCGGTTGATAATCCAGGCCGTCTCATGGTAGCCTCGATAGCCAAAAGTGTTGGCGTTACTGGCGCCCCCATTTCCGCCTTGCGTTGAGCCTCCTATGAGCGGTATATAGGCGTTGTTGATAGCATTGAAGACATTCTGCCGCCACGCGACTAAATCACTCCAAATACCAATATCGTCATGAAGATTTGGCAAGCGCTCTCGCCATGCCTGCAGGACCATTTTCAGCTCTGAGGACTTCTTTTCCAGATTCTGCGATGTCGTCTGAGAGAGGGAGCCGAATATCTGCACAGCCTCCTGAAGTTCAACAAACTGCTGGAAGTGCTGGAGGAGAGGAATATGGGCGGCAGATAGTGGTGATGGCAAACCGACCCACTTGCGGAGCGTCAGTTGTACGCCATCCTCGAGAATCCGGGTGAACTCTGTGTTCTTCTCCAGAGCGCCTGGCGTTTTGAGCAGGGAGAGGAAAGCCTCAAAAACACGCCGGCGCGGAGTAGGTACTTCGGGCAATTGATTGATCAAGTCTTCCATAGCAGTCCTGTTCTCCATCCAATCCTTTAGTCGCCATGCGCACTCTAGCATCATCTCAGAATTGGAATCAGATCGCCCAAGATCATACAGGATTTCCCACTGTTGCAGTTTTTCGGCGGACAATATCCAATGATCTTCCCAGAGGCAATACTCCGTCTCGGAGAAGGGGATAGTTCCTGACCGTGACCTGGTCTGAGCTGTTTCATACGCAGTGGAGGCCTGCTCCCACATCCCATTCTGTTCAAAAGATAAAGCGATGTTTGTTTCCAAGTACAAACACCGTCTTCGCCAAACGCCGTAGAATAAATCATCCTCTGCTAGCTCTCCATAGACATCGGCAAGAGAATCATAAACGAAGTCGCGAACATTAGGTTCGTCATCCTTGACGGTGTCCATTGAAGCTCCAAGAATCTCCAAGGCAACATACCAACAACCAAACGTTTTTGCCAGATACTTGACTAAGTGTGGGGGTAGGGTCATAGGGGGGGAACAAGCATGGATTCCGCTGAGCAATGTCTCGATGACATTTGGTCGAACGTGAGCCTGCCTCGTATGATAGTCCTTGCTTAGAAGAATAATCATGTGGTAGGTGATGTCAGCTTGCTCCCGTCGAGAGAGACACGACCAGGCGGCAGGGAAAATTGACACCCATGTGTTATGAGCAGTCTGGGGATCGAGGAACGATAGCCGTTGCAGGGAGCGCACGATGTCCTGGGTCTTGGCACGGGGTACCAACGGTGCACTGGCTGCAAAGGAACGCGGGTTAGGAGTGTCGAGATTATCTGCTGCCCCGAGCAAAAGATGAAGAGCCAGATAAATCCAGTTATTATCGGCTAAAACCTCCCAATTCTGGACGCCAAAGATGTAAGTCATGCGATTGAAAAGGGAGCGAGGCACGCTGGAGTCCAGCAAATCCATATAACGCTCCCTCAAATTGGGATCCTTTGCTCGACAACCCAGCAAGAAAGCTGGCTCTAACCGGGTCGTCAGATCACTTCGACGTAGGCTAGGCTCAGTGAAGATTTCGTAGATGAGTTCGAGGTAGAGGTTAAACAAAGAGTCGCCCCTCGTCTCGTAAGCACCCATTTTGTTCAGGAGATTAGCCTTGTCTTTGGACGTCGGATAAGAATCCTGCTTCACTAACGCCCATGTACGAGCAAGGTCCAGGATATAACGGCAGATAGCGGGGCTCTTAGATTTCTCGGCAAGAGCAACAAGACTGGTCAAGAATAACCGGCGCTGGTCCGCTAAGAAAGCTATCGACGTCTGACAGATGTCGATGATCGTGATGATGAGGCGGACAGTGCTCTCGTATGCGACATCTTTTGAGCCGGGTTGAGCATGCTCCCTGGTCAATCGAGTCAAGATTTTGACAAGAGGCGTGGCAAAGGATTCGATTCTCTCTGGTGAGGTTTTCACCACCGACTGCAATATAGTGAGGGCGCCCCGAACGGTTGTTGTATTTCGCAGCGCTTCGCCAACGCCTGAATAGACGAAGGAATGGAACTCCGAAAGCTCTCCTGGCTGGTCCTCCTCCTCTTTGGGTAAAGGAAATAGGTTAAGAAGACGATCGAAGATGGGTCCTAGAGCGTCATGCAGAGCATTCTCGTCGGTGATCATTCCCTTTTTTACGAGTTGTTGGAGTATTGAGGCATTCTTAGTGTACCAAGCATCACTTTGCTCTGCACATATGACTTGAAGAACCTTTGCTGAAGAGACTGCGAGAGCGATAGCCTGCTCAGTGTTCAATTCGTTCTGACAATGGTACGTTAGAAGATCGTCGGGTAGGAAAGATGTTCACGTACCTGTTCAAGCGATCGCAAGAAGAACCGAAGACCAAACTGAACATCAGTCCATCCATTGGGACCTACCATAACCTTCAGAAGAGCAAGAGCTCGGGGAACGACATGATTCTTGGCCGGTGTCTCGTGAAGAATAGCGCCCAAGCGAACAAGGTAGCTGACCATATTCTCTCGGTATGCCATAGGCGTCAACCACACATCTTTCGGATGCACTCCATCTACGTCCATCTTGGCCTCTTGTTCTTTCTTGGCCTGGTTTTCCCAGTCGAATATGATTTGTAAGATATCTATCGATAAATTGCGCGACTCCAATGTACAGTTTTGGGTGAGGCCCAGCTTGGGCAGGGAATTGGCGATGAAGGTTATGAACAAACCACGAACAGGATAGAAGAGCGATGGGTTTTTTATGATGAGAGTATAGAGCGTAAAAAAGTGAGACGATCCTCCTTCCTCTGAAAGCATGCGCCTCGCGGTTACCGCCCACTGAGGAAATCCGGACTCAGGTGTCTCCGCTTGGAGGGCTGGTGCAAGGGTTGCCAGAGCCTCTTGACGGAGATGCCCGCGTCCTTCAGTGTTTCGCAGCAAGCCTGTCCAAGTACGCATGATAAACTTGTACGGTGAAGGATAAGCCGCGAAGAAGTGTGCATTCAGAAGATAAGCGGCATGTTTCACAATCGGGTCGTCGGTGGAGCCAATGTAGTGCCACGAACACACCTGTACATCTTTCCGGGCATGTTCCATCAAATCTGGGTAATGCTTCACCATCACAGTAGTGAAATGTAGAAGCTCAATTTTGAACATATCGTCAGTGTCCTGGAAGGCTTTCGGATCCGCTATCCGCCGCCAGATCATCCTGCTAATTCTTTCAACAAAGTCCAAGCCCACTAACCGTTCTTCCTTCGAACGAGACGCTTGTACGATAAGAGTGGGCGTTACAATGTAGCGGATGAAACAGGATTTGTGAGACCAGGAGTATGCCGGATCGTCGAACCAGGTCAAGAACCGCACCAAGACGTTGCGCCGATATATAACATCATAAGATAGCGCGACATGCTTGTATAGGAAGTGAGTTGTGCGAATCAAATCTGTCTCCAGGGTACGCGTGTATACAGAGACAATCTCAAAGATGAGGTCAATACGAGGACATTGTTCAAGGACCATCTTGAATATTGAAAGGATAACGGACTGGCGCTCGACTACTTCCGGTGACACAATGGCATCTCGCTCAGGTACATCAGCATGCCAAACATCCACCAATGCATCGATGGCATAAGCATGCTGTTGAATCCAACTAGGTGAAATACTAGCAAGATCCATGAAGAGCAGAAGAGCAGGAAGAATTTGAGAATCATTGTCTCCCCGAATGAAATGAGCAACAATTGTAGAAGTGCGCGATGCAAGGTCGGACTCCAATCTAGGCGCCAATTTAGCTTGCAAGATACTGCGCAACGTTCGCAGATGCCGAGGGAAGCTAAGATGCCTGAGGAAAAAATCGATGCCCTCAGCCGGGTACCGGTTCAGATACCGAGCTAGTGGCTCGGAAAAGGGGCTACGACCGGAGAAATGCATTTGTGCCTCAGTTTGAACAATGGCATTGATGAGATTGTCGAGGAAGATATTGGCTGACGAGGGGAGGAGATGAAAAATATTGGCCAAGCGAACAAGTTTGGTGATTCCTTCATTCTCTACCAAAGGCAGCCTTGAAGACGCCTGGAGCATCTGCGGATCGGCGACAACGCGGAAATGATCGAGCAGTTTATGTCCGATCTCGACTTTAAAATAGTTCGTTAACAGGGCGAGAAGGCGTGCAAGGCCTTCTAACCCTGGAACAGACAAGCGCTTGGGATCTGCGAGATTCATGAGGATGGGACGAAGTCCTGTCTGGAGAAGTTCTCGAGGGAGTCTATTCTGATGAGCCAACACCATCTTCAGACCATCATAAGCAACTGCTTTGATCTCATGAGAGGGCGAGTAAAGTGCTTTGAAGTATACACTTGTTACCCTGCCACAGAAGATTAGTTCCGCTAATAATAACGTCGCCGACTACACCACGTACCTCTGCCTCGTCTGATGCTGCTTGCTAAAGAAATCTGTCAATGGCATGGAAGCCGTCAACAGCTTGATACAGGCAACGTGTAACTTGGTCACTTCGATACTGCTTTGACGAACATTCCCTCGGCCGACCAGAGCAGAATCATCAGCATCAGCCAGAGCCAACGTCTCGTGCAACAGCCGGAGGAGTTCGTCGTTCACTTCCACCAGCGGCGGATCAAGGCTTACACAATACCGAACAGCTTCGATCATGCCTATTTGAATTGAGAAAGGCAGCGCTCTCAAGGGCTTGGTGTATATCCCCCCAAGCATACGGTCTCGATGTGGCATCAGAAGCTGTGTCGCCGCGCTTCCACTGAACTCGACCAACAACCCAATGGAGGTCTGAGCCGCCTGCCGTACCACTGCATTTGAGCTCTGAAGCTCCGGGAAAATCTGCCCAACCAGATTGATCAATTTGAGGCGGTTCTGATGTCCATTTTCGGTAGTGTAGTCCAGATTTGCATTTCCGATGCGTAACACGGTGGTTAGTACATCCATAATTTCCTCAGTATCACGAGGAAGGTCCGCAGGCAGATCCTTGAGCACATGAAGAAGGGCTCTCAAGATCTCGAGCTCACGTTCTGCAGTCCAACTGGCTCCTACGTGCATCGTCGAGGTCATGATTCTGATACCATTACAACCAGCTCTCTTTCGCACCCAAGAGTCACCGAAACAGAGCGCTATGAATCGGGTAGAAAACTGATGCAAAATGGGAGTAACATCGGGCAGCGTCATGCTGTGTTGACCAATCATGTTGACAAGATTTTGAATGACGGAGGCCACCAGTATATTTGCCTTCTTCGCCTCTTCAGCTTGTTCACGTGCAAGAGCATGGGGAATAGCATCAATGAAAGCTGAAAGGAGGGCGCTAGGGGCTTGTCGGGCTCCAGCATCACGAGGTGGAGATCGACGAGTCTCCAACTCAAAAATCCGCTGACCCATTCGTTTCACGAATTGTTCAGCTTGTTCTTGGGTTTGCGCAACGTGTGTAGCATCATAGATGCCTTCCATAGCACTGACAAATAGTTGCTCTGCGTTATCCCCTTTGATGTCCTAGAACGTCTTGCGTTAGACCAAGTGCAAGTGACGCGAGTATGCACGTACGTCATTGAGCATGATAGAAAGACAACGTTCCAAATACTCATAAGCATGGGTGACATCAGCCGGCGTACCCGTCGTCAGAGTCTGACGAGCAAGAACTGCAGCAGGACCTAGATCAACCTTTCCCACCTTTCCCGAAAACGAGATTGCCATCTTCGGATGTTCTGAATGATGCTGGTACTTCAAACACGGCTCCTTAGACAACAGACGTCGGTTCCGCCCGCCCAGCTTCCCTAGAATCCGCATGGTAGTATGTGCCAAGATATGATTTGCAGGCTGAGGCTTTAGATGACTATGCAGCGCTTCCATCAACTCTCGAAGGACAAGATTGAGCGTGGGATCCAAAAAGTCCGGTGTGAGGTTATCGATACACAGCTCAAGGGTGCGAAGACCTTGGGTCACCAGCTCCGGACTACCTTTGAGCGCCAATGCGAGGGGTTGCATGAGATAGGAGAGATGCGGTAGTAAATGCGTTAACCGCAATGGCACCGTAAGACATAGTTCTACAATCATATCTCTTGTTGCACCCTCTGAAGAATGGAGCTGTCGGTTCAAGCACTCCAGCATCTCTGGCAAGAGTGGAAGGACCTCCTTATACAACAACTCAAATCGACCACCTCCACCTCCAATAGACCTGAAGAGTGCCCTCAATAGATGGAAATAATGAGTTGGTTTGGTCGCTTTCGCAGCCAACGGGAAACAGTCCATCAGCAGCTTTCCCAGATGCAGAGCTAGTATACTCTCATTCGTAGCAGGATGGCTAGCTACGGCTGCAAACGCGGTCTTGTAAAGGCGTATTGTCGTCGCAACCACCAAATCCTCGTACTCTCCCAGCATTGGAAGTCTATCAACAAGGAACTGAAGGACTATGGCGAGAAGTGTTGGCGACGTCGCCTCCCTGTTGAACAGATACGAGCATATTCCCAAAAGCGCCACGCGTTTCTGTGCGCACTCGAAGAAAGACTCCATCTTGTGGGTCCAGACCTCCTGGAAGACATGAAGATTTATCTCTGAGAGGATGGGCGAGAACCACTCAATGGCGTCGTTCGCCGCATCGGTGCGATTATCAGAGTCCATGTTCGCAAGACAGCGAACACATCCTTCAAACATCCGGAAGATCAAAGTTCCATCGGGTGTAGGGGCTTCGCACTTCCGAAGACCGGCTAGGCAGACACGGAAGCCATGGAGAAGCGTTTTAAAGAACATACGCAGCTCTGGTGTGAAAGATGTTAGTGAGAATTGACACGGCATCATAACTTCACCCTTACCATTGACCACATCCTCCGGTTTCTCCAAAGCATATGCCGCACCACCAACGGGGCGAGCCTTCTCAATGAAAGCACCGTCTATAGCAGCCTCCTGTCCGGCTCTCGCTCTTTCCAAAGCCGCAAGAATATTCTCATGCACGATAGTCAGGGCATCAAGCCTATCCAAACAGCTTTTGAACATCAGCTCCAGTATCCGTGCCGCACCCTGTGGCGTTTCCTTCGCAATGATCGCATCTGCGGTACCAAACATCATCTTCGCTGACAATGTATGGAGGTTAATGCTTAATGCAGGGTTGTGAATTTGCCGGGAATAGACATGGACGATTCGTTCGAGCTGTGCCGATGTCAGATCGTTGCGGACGTGATGGAATAGGTCGGTGAATGCAGTGTATACAGTCGCCCTGTACGGGGTTAGCACTGAATTATGGGCGAAGTCTATGTATTCGCGCACCTGAGTAACTCGTTGGCCCCCAGACACGTCCCAAGCAGAACTCGTTCATCAAACAGCTTGTCTATCTGCGGCAGAAGGGCCTTCCTGTAGGAAGTGCCCATTAAATGACGGAAAACGACCATGAGTTCCTTTCATCTCAGTAAGTACAAGTCAAAAAAGCCATCGTTTGCTAAACTTTACCTTTCTCTGTGGTATTCCATTCATCGGACAATCTTGCAAGATACGTAACGCATGCAAAACAAGGGTCTCCCCATGAACATCTGAAGATTCCGGATTAAACCGCATAATGAAGGCAAGGTAGGACAACATCTACATAACGTCAGAATGGCCGAAGCAAAACGCACACCAAACGCACCTTGATTTGGGCATTCACGAAATCCCCATACGACGCTGGATTGGTGATAGTGGGCGCCATGCCAGCCCAAAACCCCCCAGCAGCCTCAAATTCCTCCCTCGCCTTCTTCTGCGCAGGCGCCTCCAAACACAAAACCTCAAACGCCGGCGGGATCGTCACCTGCACTACCGACCTAATCAAATCCCTCTGTATCTGCGAGAACATCGCCATCACCAGCCCCAGTTCCGCCGTAACCTTGAAACTCTTGATACTTGGCAGCGAAATGGAGGGATCCAGTTCCGCAGAACCTTCAGAGAGCAGTTGTTCCGTCATGGGCTTAATATTTGCGAAGACGTCCTTGAAGAGGGAGGTGAAGTCACGGAGGTTCTCTTCAGTGAGCATGCGGTACGCTCGCACGAGTTCGACGATGTGCTTGCAAGCTGAGACGCCATTCTCCTCGTTGTCCTGTCGAATAACATACAGCAGGCAATTGTAAATGGACTGTACGTGTGGTTTGGCATGTTCGCTGGTCGGTAGACGAGTAAGGATACTCAGCACGACGGAGCGAAATTGGAACTCAAGGCTCTCTTTGCGGAAAGATACCTCGCCGGACTGGAGGAGCTCGACGAGCGGAGGGATGATGAAAGGTAATGCTCGAGAGGCGTCCGCGTCTCGTAGGGTATCGAGGATCTCACGAATTTCAGTGGCAACGACGAATCGTGTTTTAAGGTCTGGAAGTTGAATATTGGTTAGCAATACCAAGGAAGGGTTGTACGAGACTCGCCTATTCCGGGGTCGAGTATTCGAGCCGCTCGCTGCTCGAGGTCTGACGAGGCTGATGTATGTGGCGTCTGCTGTCCACTAGCAGGCGTTGCCATGGCCGTACACGGCGAACGTGAAAAAGAGGAAAGTAGGTACTTTCGAAGAAATGTGTAGCGGGGCACGGGGAGGGGATCCTTTCAATCTGACCTCGCTTGACCTGTAAAAGTCAATAGCACGTGATCTCGATCTACTTGTCACATCTATCACAAAAATGGGAGTAACGCCGGAAACTAGGCCCGCCCCTGGGGAACTCGGACCAATGTTCCTCTCCTGAGTCTTCACCTGCATTGATTTCGTTCCTTTTCTTCGTTGCCATCCTTTCCTTTCCTTCCTTCTTTTGCGACGCGGAACTCGTTGACGAGCTGGGCTTTTAACCTCTTTTCTTGAACCGTTCTCCTCCAGTCATTTTCGATTCAACATTCAGAAACGGCCAATAAATATTCACAAGAGAGGTCTCAGTCTTTGGGTGACGGCGGAAACCACGTAATAGATGGGTGCTACAAATGCTAGTAACATTAACGAACAACCTAACTAGTAAGTAGTGGACTGTCTATGCCGATTACAGGATGCTCACCCGCGTCACAGCCGTCAAGTAGCTACCTTCTTTCTAGGATGGGTCTTCATCACAGCTATCAATAATATGGCGACGTCGGCATTTCTACAGAATGTCACTACTCGTGTCTTCTCCCGCTGTCGTCGATCTTCACGCGACCGTCCGAAGATTGACCATTGTGATGATGGCTTGGGGTCGTCGTTCAGACCGGCGACCGACTGTCCCGTCCTTCTATTCATCTTGTCGTTGTTTTTTATGTCAGCCAGTATCGCCTCTTTTATTTCTCTCCTTTCTTTTCATTCTGAGATGGGACCGCTTTGTCGTAAGTTTTTACTGGTAGGGAACACAGTACATCTGAAACTGATGGATGATTGTTGCAGAATTCGTTGTGGCCTGGAGTGGATTATCTGTCCAGTTTGCGCGTCTTGTTGCATTGTTCCTTCTTTTGTTTGCGCTTCGTCGATCGGGCATCAAGCTATTGGAGACTTTCGTCCTCCTTGCATGGTTACTCTGTGGGTTAGGTGTGTATAAACTACCTGTTTTGAGTACTCTTCACTCATATAAACAGGGCTCGAGTTTGCGAATTATGCTATTAGCACAGGCACTCTGTATGTCATTCACACCGCTGTCGCCGCATTCATCCTGACCCGTTGACACCAGCGAACCTGAACAACCCGAGACGCATCTGTGTTATAGGAAACGGTATGTGCTTCTATTGTCATCTATAGCGGAGAAGTAACCCGCCATAGTGTTCTTCCAATCTCCTTGGCTGCTTCATCGGTATTTTTGTTTTTGGAAATTTATGTCATCGGCCGAACCCTGCTGTTGACGCATTCATATATACAAGGGCAGAGAGAGTGGTTGGGTGACATACATGTCGTGCAAGCATGCTCCCTGCTTGTCTTTGATCTCATGACGGTTTTGCCTTGCGCGGTTCCCATTGGCGTTTTGGGAGAATTCATTCCATTCAGTATCGGTTCAGTCATTGTACTTGGCAAGTCCCTTCAGTGTGGCATCGTCGTGGAACTAAATTATTCTCTAGCGTGCTTCAATAGGCGTAATCAACCAACAAAGACATCATCCTTCGACTCGGTTATCCCATCTTCAGAATTTTCGCAAGATCTACCTTTTGAAAAGGATGACAATCTACATGGATTGAAGGTGATCCCGATGCTGCCACGTATATCTAGATTTACCATGGGAGCCATCACTCCGATTCTGTCTTTGCCGATGCATCCATATTCAGCACAGTGCTTGGACAACACCAAGATGGATGGAGACCGATGGTTGAGTGGTTACGACACTGCGCGTAGTAGTCGAACTGTTGATACGAGAACGGCCAGGAGCATTGACGAAGCCGTTTTCGAAGTTGCACAGCGCAGCCGACCTTTGCCAATTTACTATGAAGCGAGGGGATCACCGCCGTCAGGCCCACAGACACCATCGATCTCGAGCTCGGGCAGGTTCATGGGGCTATCGGTGAATGAGTTGATTGTTCCCCTTGCTCGTCCACGCTTGATAGCCGTTCCATCAAATGTATCTGTGGACCTGGGTGTCAAGCCTGACGCACCGGTGTCGGGAGCACGAGATTCAGTAGCTTATGACCCACTTTTAAAGTCGCGGTTTTCAGTGTCTACAGGTTCAATATCGCTGACGACGACATCGAACATGATTTCGTCACCGGACCGCATTCGGAGGCAATTAACTGGGAGATCTGCTTGGTCTGATTCATCTGACGAAGTGCCTGCGATGCCAGAGCGCCCAATGCAGTTTCGGGCAGCTGGGTATTCGAACCCGATCCAGAGTCGGTGGCCTACGCTTCTTAATGAAAGCAGGGTCCGTCGTAATGATAGTCCTCAGGCCTCGCCGGCGCCAGAAAAGGATACGGACTCGGAAAAGTAAAAGAGTAGAACTCAGCACTTGGATTGAGACTTGATTTATGTCACGAAATAGGATACGATCATTTTAATATGGTGTTTGTAGTTTATTGTATGTAGTCCCCAGTTAACGGGGATAGTCCTTGTTGAAGTGAAGCTGTAACGGCTGAGTCTGCGCGCAGTAGAAAGACATGTAACAAGAACAAACAGACTACTTACTTTTACCACGATCTACAATGGCGTCGAACGCTCTACTCCAGCAAATCCAAGCTGGCAAGAAGCTGAAGAAGGCAGAAACTAATGACCGTAGTGCCCCAGCGCTTGATACGTCCAAGGGAGGAGGCGGTGGAGGAAGAGGAGCTGTTTCAGCAGGGAGCTCTCAGGCTGGACCAACAGTGGTGGGAGGAGGAGGGCCTCAACTAGCGGGGCTGTTTGCTGGGGGAATGCCAAAGTTAAAGCCAGCTGGACAGAATAATCTTGGGAAGCCACCGACATTGGGTAAGTCGCCGTCCATTCCGAAACGAGATGTGCCCAGTCCAGTGCCGCCATTACGCCCCGTACCAGCACCTGCCACTCCTAAAGCTCACCCGCCACCCGCACGACCCACTCCGACTCTTCCCGCAAGGATAGTTCCCACGCCTCCCCGCAGAGTGCCCTCCCCGCCAACAAGTGCACCGCCCCCGCCCCGTCGGGTGACGTCCCCCCCAACGAGCGCACGCCCGCCTCCCCGCCTCACACCAGCCACGCCTTCTCCCGCCAGTCCTCCAGCCCCGCCAGCACGCCCGACTCCTTCACTCCCGCCACGCATGGGGTCGCCAACGGCCCGGTCACCCTCCATCGCTCGGCCACCGCCTGCAATTCCATCTAGAGGCAGTTTACAGCTTGGTCAGTCTCCCAGCAGACACGTCCTCGCTCCTCCGACTCTCCCCGGTCGTGCACCACCTCCACCGCCTCCTAGGCCATCGAGTACCGGGCCGCCCACCATGTCTGGACGCGTCGCACCTCCGCCTCCGTCAAGGAAGCCCCCAGCAGCAGTCGGTCATGCTCCACCAGCACCTCACCAACGAGTCCGTGCCGTGTCAGAAGCTGTGCATCAGCCGCCGTCCCTGCCACCGTCGCGTCCTGCTAATCTGGTACCCCCTGCACCTAGATTAAGGACCACGTCAGCTGGTGGCGCATTACCTCCTCTCAGATCATCCGGCGGCCTCACTAATGGGTCTACAAGAAAAAGTACGTGTTTTTATGAATGACGCCTGTGGCGTAGGCTCATTAACATTCATTGCAGTCCCTTCCCCACCTGCCAGTGCTGGACCACATACATTCCCTATCAACGACTTTCCACCTCCTCGTCCTTTCCAAGCATCCGTGAAACAGTATCCGAGCGGTAGACAGAAAGGCTGTGACTTTGACCTAGCTACTTTGTAAATCTACATGTTTGAATCAATAATGCGATCCAGCCGCATGGCCTCTCGGAGTTTCTTAATTCGGCCCCGTTTGTGCCAGAATCTCGCTGATTTGTCGTACACACTAATAAAGACCCTTTCCCAAAATGGAAGCTGATAAAGATGACACGTCAGTCCGCTCTACATCGGTAATATGTATAAAGGTCCCTTCATTCTCGATCACCACTTCCTTACCTTTCCACCATGCGCTACTCTTTCCTCGCCCCTGCGCTGGCACTTGCCTTTGTCTCTTCTGTCTTTGCTGACACTGATGCTCCCCCTTCCGATGTTGTCAGTCTTACTGCTGCTGACTTTGACGATATTGTCAACCCAGAACCTCTCATTCTTGTAGAGTTCTTTGCTCCATGGTACGTGTCTTTTGCTCCGCTTTGGTCTCTTACCGATATCTCCCTCAAAGGTGTGGACACTGCAAAGCTCTGGCTCCCCATTACGAAGAGGCTGCTACTGAGCTCAAAGCGAAAAATATCAAGCTCGCCAAGGTTGACTGTGTGGACCAGGCTGATCTGTGTCAAGCAAAGGGTATTGGTGGCTACCCGTGAGTGCTACATACATCTCTTACAATAAAATCTAAATTTTGCCTAGTACACTGCGAGTCTACAAAAACGGCGAATACGCCGATTACAGTGGCCCTCGCAAAGCTGATGGCATCGTTGCCTACATGGTCAAGTGAGAACCTTCATTTCACTTCTTTCACCTCTAACTCTTTTCTAGACAATCCCTTCCCGCCATCTCCACCGTCACCGCTCAAAATCACATTGAATTCCAAACTGCCGACAAAGTTGTCGTCATTGCTTATGTCTCAGACCCTTCAGACCCCCTGGCTGTAGAGTTCGCCAAGACTGCCGAGGCCCACCGTGATGACTACCTCTTCGGTCAATGTTCTGACCCACAAGTCCTCGCCTCCCTCGGCGTCTCTGCTCCTGCCCTCTTCGTCTACCGTTCTTTCGATGCTCCCAGTGTCGAATACCCTTACCCAATCGCCTCCGCCACACCCAAAGACATTGCGGAATGGCTCGCAGAACTCGCCATCCCCATCATGGACGAAGTCAACGGTGACAATTACGCCGTCTATGCTCAAAGCCAAAAACCACTTGCATACCTCTTCCTCGACCCTTCCGACGAAGGCAAGGACGCGAAACTTGCAGAAATTAGACCAGTCGCCGAGAAATTCAAGTCCAAGGTCAACTTTGTTTGGATTGACGCCGTCAAGTTTGGTGACCACGCCAAGGCTCTTAACCTTCAAGAAGCCAAGTGGCCCAGCTTTGTTGTGCAAAGCTTGGAGAAGCAGCTCAAGTACCCGTACGACCAGAGCAAGGAGGTCACCGCTGCCGGTGTCGAGGAATGGGTCCAGCAGTACCTTGAGGACAAGCTCACTCCCGAACTTAAGAGTCAGCCTATTCCCGAGTCTCAAGACGAGAGTGTCTTTACTCTTGTCGGAAAGCAGTTTGAAGAAGTCGTGTTTGATGACAGTAAGGATGTCTTCGTTGAATTTTACGCAACATGGTACGTTTTTCCATTCATCAGTCATATGCTATTAATAACACCCGTCAAGGTGTGGACACTGCAAGCGCCTCAAGCCCACTTGGGACAACCTCGGCGACCACTTTGCGGCTCAAAAGGACAAGATCCTGATGTATGGCTTCTTTTTCTCCTTGATTCTCCTTGACTGATTTGTTGCAGTGCCAAAATGGAAGCGACTGAGAACGATCTCCCTCCTTCGGTTCCCTTCCGCGTCCAAGGCTTCCCGACCCTCAAATTCAAGCCTGCAGGTGGTAGTGAGTGGCTTGACTACGAAGGTGACCGAGGCTTCGACAGCCTAGTTGCCTTCGTCACTGAGCATGCCAAGAACGACCTAACCAAGGTTGTCGTTCCTGAGGAGGAGCCTGCTCAAGTACCCCTTGGAGGTGCTTCTGAAAACACGTCGACGACAGCATCAGTGCATGACGAGCTGTAAATGTAACGTATCTTGTAAAATACCCCCACGCGTATTAATTTCATCCACGCTCATCTATACATTTATTCTCTACAACGGCTAGGGTTTATGAGCTGCAAGATCCTTTTTGGTGCGGTAGTACTCTGAAAAGGAGAGTCTGACAGCGAGGAAGCGACAGTCCAAGTCTGGGTGCGCCTGGAGTTGATG
The DNA here is from genome assembly GCA_030407005.1 of Desarmillaria ectypa. Lineage (NCBI taxonomy): Eukaryota > Fungi > Basidiomycota > Agaricomycetes > Agaricales > Physalacriaceae > Desarmillaria > Desarmillaria ectypa. The sequence goes on from JAUDYN010000004.1 coordinate 2,633,052, forward strand.
CACTAGTGCTTGAGCTTTTTCGGAGAACTGTGCGCCATACTCTTTGACTGGATTGAGCTGTATTGGGAGCGCGTCGGCTGTCGTCCCTCGCCCGGTATATACGCCCTAAAATGGATCAGTCGCATCTCAGTAGGTACAAACCATACATACCCGTTCATCATCCCGTTCCCTGTCTCGTTGAACAGACTCTGATAAACAATAATTATAAAAGTTGTCCTACGAAACATTAGCACAGTCAGAGAGAAAGTATGGGGAGGAAACTAACCGAAGCTTCCCTGAATTGTAATATTATCGAAAACAACTCTCGAACTTGTACAAGCAAATTCTCCTACAAATCGCTCGTTAATGAGGTTCAAGGGTGGGTATCTCAGCAAACATACCTCCCTTCCCGCCTTGGGACTCAGTAATAGCACTTTCTTCACCATGCGATCCAAATACGTCCGGTGCGCACTAATCATCGCATCCAAGTCACCTTCCTTCTTGTTCAAAAACTCGATCAGCACCTTCCAAGAACACTCGATCACCTCTAAATGGCAGTACGCCTGCATTTGTCGGATGAAATGTATCATCTCAGCGTTGACGATCCGGATTTGGTGCCATTGGAACTCCAAGTCTAACATGTGTTAACCAGGGGGCACTGGGGACGAAAGGTTCAAGGCTTACCAGGAACCCGTAAAAAGGAGCGTGTATCCCCCGCTACCCTCATCCATCCCTGACTCAGTGCACCCTCGATCCTCTTCATCTGCCATAGATGATTAAACAGCTTCAAGTACTTAATCATTGACTCGGGATCGATCACTGTGTCGATGGGCGCATCGACTTTGTATTCGAGCGTGAATACGTCCCAACCGATCTCGCCGTGGGTATACTCGAGCATGCGGGAGTCGAGTCGGCGTAAGACGTGGGCGGGGTCGTTTTGCGCATTGGACGACCGGATGGCGGTCTCAAGGGTGGCGGTCAGGTTGTGCCGGAAGAGGGTGTTGGCTTGGCGGGCCAAACTAGGGCTGTGGGAAGGGAGGTATTAGAAGGAGGAAATGTGTATCCGATGCACTTGCCTGAGAGCCTCCATGAGTTGGTCGGCAAAATCACCGTGACCAAGGAGGAGATAGTTTTGGAGTGCTTTGAGGTGGTCGAGAAGCTTGAACTTGTCGATGAAGACCTCGAATAGCCGATGACTCGCGACCTGGTAAGCAGCGTCTATTGAACGTTCCAGTCCGTTAATATCGCTGTACTTCAAAGCTGTCACCCATCAGTTACAGATATATAGACAGGTAAGACGCACGTACTCCCACCACTGTCACTCATTTTCTCTCGGGTAGCAACCCAATCGCTATCATGGCAACTATATCTAATAAAGTTCAGACTTTTACCAGTCGACAAAATCTGGGTGGCATAAGCATGGAGTAAATTCAAGGCAAAGCTGAGCAGACCTTTCTTCCAAAAGCCTCGCCTACAAACATGGGCAGCATGTCCTCTTGGAATTGATATTTGGACTGCCATAGTTGAAGTCCGTTTTCCCTCTTATCGCTGGCGTCTTCATTATCCATGAGCCGGCTCCCGAGACCTCCATCACCTGTGGGTTGTCCAAATCCCCCTGATAGAGAGGAAGGATGCGTGTATTGAACGTGCTTTAGAGACGGATCCATGGCTACAAAGAACTCGTTGAAAGGATCATATAGCTCTCCAGAGAAGAGCCATTTATGAAGAGTAGCAAAAAAGGGCTTGGACACCTATTGACAAAGGAAATGAGGACCAGTTAAGGGACAGCACAGAGATTGTCAAACCTCTTCCAAAAGCTGGTCAGTAAACTTTCGCACAAAGGGGTCACCATTATCGGTATAGCTATGGATAAGATTTACTAGTGCACCTCCGTGCGCATCTAGAAACGTGTCACAAATGATCATTCTAGATAACCGGCAACACACCTCGGGCGCCTTCGACGCATACACTCATCATTCTCATCCTCAGACGCCAATCATTGATCCAGACATCCAACCGCTTCAACGTCAGCCCCGTCTCTTCCTGTCGGATTTTCTGATTCTCTTCTGATTCATCCGCCGGGTGCTTCGGCAGGGTAGGCATCTGCGACTCCAAGACAGCGATGAGACGATAGTACTCAGTAAGCTGGGCTTGCAAGTGGTGGCACAGACTCTGCTCAATCATCCCAACAGCTGGGGCGCCTTCCCGTTCTCGAACAAAGGCCTCCACACGCGTGTAGAGATACCCTACTTCTGATAGTCGATGAATGAGTGTCTTGACTGGTTCAGATATCATGTATTTCTGCTCTTTTGTTAGCCGAAATGAAAAAAGTGGATGAGCACGCACCGAATTTTCCACAAACACGAGTTTATTCTCCGAATCATCTTGCAATGAAAACCGGACATATTTTCCTGAGATTCCTTGCAATAGATAGAGAGCATCGCGGAGCAGCAAGTGCTCAAGAATAATAGCACGGCCTGGGAGCATGAGCGCAGCTTTGGGGTACAGATCTAAACACCTTCACCTGTCTTCGTACGGTACGCTCTTAATATATCGGCTTTCGTTCTTCCCTTGGCATATCTGGTATCGACTGATGAATCTACTGTGGTTGGTAAAACGGTTGGCTGCGAGGGGGGCGGCGGTGCTAGTGATGCAAGTAAGGACGGCGCTGAAGAGTGAGATGCTAGTGATGACGCTAGAGAGTACAGAAAGAGAATGGACGCGTGTTTTCTTGACAACACAGGCTGAAATTAAATATCAGTAAATCAAGTTATCAGCAAATAAAAAACGAGCCTGGTCCAGTAGTCGGGATAAGAGATTGGTAAATTTGAGGTACGTGCTGCCTGACGGAGACGAGTGGAGTACTTGGGACTGCTTAGCAAGATGTATGTCCTGCAACTGAGCAATACATACGCTGTCGCTTAACTGAGTCTGCAAGGTGCGCTAGATCTGGTTCATGGTTCTGGCCAATATAACTGCAGTTGCTCTTGGGTTCAGTGGCAAAGCAGATCCAGTGGCCCGCCCACCTATTCAGTATATCTTGACAATGTAAGACGAGCTCGTCCTTGAGGCGTTCACTGCTTCGTGTAGGAGGGACAAGGGAGAGGACAAGAGACTCTAACGAGGAGGGAAGGGAAGACATAGTCGCGCGTTGAAGGTGTTTGGTATTGTTACTATTTCCGTTACAATAATGCCTCAAGTTATTACAAGCGTTCCATCCTCATGTGTACTTGTATACATTTCAACGTTTCCATACGTACACCATCGTACAATATTACTCCCCGAATATGCCTCCATTTCACTCATGTTGTGATACGCAAGCATGCGTATGTTTATCAAGTCAACATTTAGAGTTTGACCTCCTTCAGGCCATCTTTCCAGAATGTGAAATAGGCTGTGCATGTCTAGATGAGTGCTATGCAGAATATCATTGTATAGAAACTTACGGGTGACACCGTCCTCCTGCATAAGACATCAGTACAGTTTAAAGGTATAGGCCAAGGCTAAGCTTACGCGATAGTTGAGAAGGGCGATCATTCCATCAGCATTCATCGTCTCTCCAGTGTACTTCCCAGACCATTAGCGCCACGAAAGAGACCAGCGCACATAAAACTTACAAATTCAAAGTCCTTGAAGTTGGCGACGATTTTTTTGGCGTATGCCTGGGCACCCTTCTCGAAGGCCTCAACACGGTCAGGGTTTGTCTCAGCAAGTTTGGCCTTGACACTTTTCATGTATCCCTGAATGAAGAGTGAGATACCTCTCTCTACCCAAACACAATCATAGACACCTTCAAGTACGACAGGAAAGACTTCTTGTCAAAGGCAGTCGACTGGAGACGGAAGGAGTGGACGACATTGTTGACTTGTGCCGCTCCATCCTCAAGAGCGTCGTCTTGCTCTTCAGCAGAGGGATTGGCACCTAGTACATCCGGTAAGCGCATAGACGTTCCAGTGGCTGTTGATACACACCGATATTTACATCTGCACCGGCCTTGACAATAATTGTCTGACACTCTACCTCGTAGACAATATCGTCAACGAGTTTCCTGTATTTTATATAAATCAGTGACCAGTCGCAGGGGGTGATTTAACTTGCAAGGGAAAGGCATCGGAGAACATCTCATCCCCACTGATAATGTCTTCGTACAACAACATGATGCTAGCTCACAGAAATGTACAGGAAGCAGAAATAGTAGCAGACGGAGAAGGAAGGAAGGAAAGTAAGAAAAGGTGGTGAAATCAGCTGCAATCGATCTTGACGGCAAATCCCGACAATCGCTTTATCTGTGACAAAATTTTTAGACGTGACAATGTGACAAATTGTGGACTCTTATGGACTACCAGCCCGTCGTCGTCAAATCGTGCGCCCGGCCGTCCTCTACCAAACACAGCCCAGAGTCCCGATATTGGCGACAGTTTAAATACCCTGTTTTTGTTAAGGAATATGCCCCCATCACCTCTGTCCATTTCTCTCCTTCCAAACCTCATCGGTATGCAGTCACTGCTGCAACTCGCGTCCAGATATATGCCCCGCGTACCCAAAAGGTCACCAAGACCATATCACGGTTTAAAGATGTGGCACGTAGCGGTATAATACGTGCAGACGGCAAATTGGTCGTAGCAGGAGACGATACTGGTCTAATTCAAGTATGTACAGTTTCCATTTCCTATTCTATCTTCTCATTGTGACTACCAAGGTATTTGACATAAACTCGCGAGCTATTCTGAGAACGTTAGACTCTCACAAACAACCTGTATATGTGACCAAATTCTCTACCTTGACACCTACGCAAATTCTCTCTTGTTCCGATGATACCACAGCCAAGTTGTGGGATGTCCCATCCCAAACTAGCATATCCACCTTCACCTCGCATACGGACTACGTTCGAACAGGACAAATCTCATCATCGAATCCTAACATCATCTTAACTGGGTCCTACGATGGAACTGTACGCATGTTTGACGCTCGTTCTGGACATTGCGAGATGATCATGGGCCAAAGCAATAGCGGGGAAAAGACTGCAGTAGAGCAGGTGTTGATGTTCCCCTCCGGTACTGTCGCCATCTCCTCCAGCGGTCCTATTATTCGCGCCTGGGATATTGTCGCTGGAGGGCGATGTACACGAGCGCTGTCAAATCATCAGAAGACGATTACGTCTCTAGCCTTCAATGCGTCCGCTAGCCGTCTTCTAACAGGAGGTCTTGATCAGATGGTGAAGGTTTACGATGTGAGCACATATAAAGTTGTGCATACTATGCGATATCCAGCTCCCATTCTCTGCCTCGCCGTGTCGGTTCGTCTTTTCATTACTTCTTTCTTTCTTGTGCCAGACGTCTTTTTAGCCAGACGAAAGTCATATAGCTGCCGGCATGAGTGATGGAACTCTGTCGATCCGCCGAAGACAGCAAAAAGCTTCAGAAATGTCGGACAACACACCATTTTCTGCATCGAATATCCGATCAGGAGCATTTGAGTCATTCCTCGGTTCAGGAATAGGTCAAGGACAGACCAAAAACAAGTCAAAGTCAAGACCCATTGGAGACGCCAATGAATTCCGGATAGAAAGCAAGCGCACGAAGCGCCTGAAGGATTACGACCGATTCTTGAAGAGTTTCAAGTATTCTGCTGCACTTGATTCGGTCCTGCGTCAGGTGAACCTTCTCAAGTATTGTTATGCGTGCATCGTTAAATTAAGGTGTACAGAATGTTCCTCCAGCGACAGCTTTTGCACTAATACAGGAACTTATCCATCGCGACGGCCTCCGTACCGCACTAGCTGGACGTGACGATGTCCTTCTAGAACCGGTCCTACGGTTACTAGTCAAATACGTCACTGACCCTCGTTTTGGAGAAATGGCGTGCGACGTTGCCAGCACGGTTATTGGTGCGGAGTTTTCTTCCCACGTCTTACGAAATAATCAAGCCGCTCTTGCAGAGATGTATGCCTCCATTATAGGACAATCACCTCTAATCGATTCTCTATTCCTGAAACTGCAGAAGAAAGTCTTGATGGAACTACGATTTCAAAGGGAATTGCTAAAAACCAAAGGCGCTTTGGATATGGTATTCTCACTTACAGCACTAGACTCCAGATAAATTGGGTTCCCTAGCGGTGGATGCCCCTGCTGTATACATCCTACATAGCAGAGGCATCAGGATCCAGTGCACCGATGAGACCTTCCAGGATTTCTTTCCGTGAAAGTCCCTGATCTTCGCTGGATTCCCCTGACTCGTTGTCAACGTTATCGTGGTACAACCGTAGAGTCTCTACGATATTTTCCAAACCCTGGTTCTTCCGCGCCAGCATCTGTAGTGCATGTGTTCGAATCTGTTGTACAATAGTTTTGGATCAGACAGCCAGTTCTTTGGCAACGGTTGTATACTCACCCCATCATCCTCCATGACTATCCATGCCAAAATGTAATCTACAATTTGCATGGTATACAGTCCGCCGTCCAAGCGCTGCAAGTACAGTGTGTCCTCATCCATATTGTCATCGTCGTCGTCCGGCGATGCCTGCCAGCCACAGTAATCAGACGAGTGATAAAAAATCTAAGCGAACGCACCTTATCCGCGGCAATCTCTGCGTCCGTACTGTGGAGCCTGGCCTTGGCAAAGTCCCTGATATCTAGCAGCTTGTCCACCTTTTCGTAATTGTTTTCAACGAATTTGGTCAATAATCGCATACGCTCAGTAGAATCGGAGGGAATATTAGAAAAGAGCGATGCCACTATGCTCAGCGTGTGCGATGTATCCTCCGATGCTGGCGTCTCGCCAGACTTTTGTTTTTTGTTCATCTGCGGACTTTAGGTTAAGGTAAACTGAAAGAGGAGAGAATATTTCACGAACGTTTCCCATGAAGATCGAAAAGAGCGACTTGAGTCCTAATGCCTCAATAAATGCCTCACAAAGTGCCGTTCCGGCAGGACCAGACATTGCATAGTCCAGTGTTTTGATCGACCGCGACCGTGACTGCAACTTTTCCCTAGAAATCGAAATGGACGTTAGTCACAGAGGTGCGAAACTTAAGTATACGGACTTCATCATCAAAATCATGAGATCGTGTCCTTCAGCAGCCAGGAACAGTTTCTTTATTTCAGTTTCATTTAACGCAGAACATAGAGCATCAAAGACGTTCTCCATGAACTCCACTTCGTCTGCGTCAGCAGGGTCACGCTTTCGATATTGCTAGAACAGCGACGTTAAATGACAAAGGATGACTAAGGGATAGTGAACGTACCGAGAGGACTTTGAGAATTGTTTCAACGCCATCATGTTTACCCAACTGCAGGCGGTTTTCTGTGCTATCTTGAAGGAGAATCGAAAGAATTTCGGCAGCATATCCACGGTTTTCATCGAAGATTTTCGCTTGTATACGGTCAAGTAACCATGGTAGGAGATTGGTTTTTGACACAAGCTGGGTCGACAAAGCAGGATCAAAGCCCAGGATATTTTCGAAGATGCCTGGAACTGATGAGTCGATTACAAGCACGCACTGAGACCGGCATTTACCCAATATGTGAAAAACACCCTGCCGGTCAGACTCTTCTGTTTCATTAAGTCGTTTGAGGTTCTCAACCAGCAGTTCCAGTATAGAATTCTCCAACTTCAAGAGTATGAGCTCAGGAAGAGGAACAAGTATGAAGGGCGTACCAAGCCTTCTATCAAAATCTTAAGAGCCTCCGCTGTGTCCTCTTCATTGTCGTTGCTCTCATCACCTACATCTTCGTCGGTAAGTTCATGGAACACTTCGACAACATCAATTGCGATGTCAGCATTTTCGTGAGTCAAAAGCCCGACCAGAAGAGCTACCGCTCCGGATTTCACAATTTCAGGATATGACAGAATGGGAATTTGTGCCAAAGATAACAGAGACTTGATGGCGCTATCCAGATCAGCCTCGGAATCAATGAACCTAATTACGATCAAGTCAATGCCGCGGTTCATACAGAGTTGGGCCAACAAACTTTGTAGGATCATCAGGATACTTCGACCGCTGGTCTTGGTTTTTGTTTACGGCGCGCTCAAATTGAAGCAGTGTTCTTCGGACACCTGATATTGAAAGTTGTGTTGGCTGCACGCGAATAAGATTTTGAAGACAGACGAAGCCTTTAGGACGCACCTCATCCTGCTCGTTTGCGTTGTCGAATATATTTAAAATCTCCTTCTGCTCGGAAGTCAGACCACCGCCAAAGAACCGTCCTTCATCGTCCTCTTCAACAAAATAATCTGCATCTCCGCCGGGAGCAAAGTCACGCAGGTTTTCCATGTTCTCGTCAGCATCCTCAACGGTCACGGCACGACTCTTTCCTTTGCCTTGGGATGAGCCGTTTTGTGTTGAATATCCTGAGCTAGATGGAGCGCTTGTGTCCATCTTCATCTTCTTCAGCATTTCAGGTGTTGGATTGTCGGGCAGTTTCCGCTTGCCACCCCCAACTGGGACCTTGGGAGTCTGGCAGTATTATCAGCTAAGGAAGTATCACAGATGCTGGAGACGATCACCTTGAACAACTTGTCGATATCCATGTTGCTTACTGAATGCTCACAGGAAGACGCGACTGCAGGTAGCTCTAATAAGGTGAATACGTCGGACCTGTGACGCGTGAATTCAACGTGAGAAATTACATCGGCCTGTGGCCGAGAAATTTGACCTCCTTTTACTTCACCGCTATCATCTCTCTTCGTCCAAGAATGAGCCACAATAATGTCCGTGGGCCAACGTCCGCACTTACTGAGTTCCTTAGGGTAAGAAAAGAGCACTAAGTCTACTTCCAAAGTGTTCACATTCACTGCAGGATTCCGGCATCACTGCCACAACAATTGCACGGCGCGCAGCGACCGCGAATCGACTAGTAGCTGGTCCAAGTAGTGCACCTGAAGAGGCAGACGATGTCGAGGCCAACCAGGAAGATGGGGCTCGAACTCAGGTGCCGCGTCGACGAACTAGGGGTAATAATGTGAGACTGTTCATTCATTTTCAAGGCTGTATACGCTGAGCACCCTGCAGAGGAGGTCAGGTTACGTTTCTGACGAGTTGGACGAGCCTGCATCACCCCCAAAGAAGCAAAAGCTGAGCAAGGCAGCCGAAGTCAAGCTGAAGAAGGGGAAGAAGTCCAAGACAGATAAGGATGATGAAGATGAAGACGAAGACGCGTATACTGCTCTGTCGAGGTCTATGTTGTCTATGGCTGGTTCCTCGTCGAAACCTCCCGTAGGAAGCTTTGATACCTGCGCAAAGTGCGAAAAACAGTATACCGTGGTACGACCTTTAATTCTTTCACATTCATTCTACAATTGTAACTATTGTATAGACAAAATATACTATGGCCGCAGATCCTGGTCCTGGATATCTCTGCCATCCTTGTGCCAAGTCATCTGGGAACGATCCATTCAAGAAGCCCACAGTCCCCAGAAAACGCAAACCGGCTGCGGCAAAACGGGTCGTGAATTATGAGGAGTGTCTCTTTCCTTCTCTTGCTTCTCTATGTATCCAGGTAATGATATTGCTGTGTCTCCAGTAAGTGTGACTTATCTCTGTGTAGATAATATCGAGGTACATTGACGATATCGAAGCCCTCGGTGACATCGGTATCCTCAATATGGAAGCTATATCCAAGGCCATCTCAAGGAATCGGAGTCTGTCAGTCGACTCGTTTGTGTAGCGTTGATCCAAGCTAACCCCTAACAGGACATCTGCAAACGCACATCTCTTTTATGGGCCGGAGAACACGGTTCTGACGCTTTATGACGCTACAAGTACGTGGAATGGCTGGTATTTGTTCAATACAAACTTACGCGTTGTCAGAATTAACGCCTGACGCTTTCCAAACCTTGGCTCATCTTAATCCTAATTTAACAACACTGCGTCTCGATTTCTGTGGCCTCCTATCAGACGAAGTCATGTCTGTATGGTCAACATCTCTTCCGAACTTGGTATCCCTTCAATTGCTTGGTCCCTTCCTTGTCCGCCCGCCCTCCTGGATTAATTTCTTTGAATCTCATCCTCAGCTTGAATGTTTCAAGATAACGCAAAGCCCAAGGTTCGACATCAAGTGTGTCGAAACACTGATTACTACATCACAGAAGACGTTGCACACTTTGGGGCTCAAGGAGATTGGCAAGATGTCCGACAAGTTCTTTAATTGCATCAAGCTCCTTGAAGGGCGATTGACGTACCTTGACATATCTGAACCAGGGGAGTCTTGCAGTGAAGCAGCAATTATAGCAATGCTCTCCACTGTAGCGTCCACCTTAACCTACCTGGACCTCTCAAATCACACAGAAGTCTCCGACAAAGTTCTACGACTGGGGTTGCAACCTTACTCCAAAGCCATCACTTCACTCAGCCTCAGAAATCTTCCCGAACTTACCGATACCGGCGTAGCCGACTTCTTTAAATCCTGGACGGCCAATCCGCCCTTGACTTTTCTCGACATTTCCCGCATCCATCTCCTAAATAAAGATGCTCTTCTTGCCATCCTGGCACACTCCGGATCTAGTCTTCAGGAGCTGAATATCAATGGATGGCGAGATATCGATAATGAGACCTTGGAGGAGATTGGGAAGCAAGCGCGAGATTTGAAGAAAGTTGACCTGGGATTTTGTAGAGGAGTCGACGATTTTACTGTTAAAAGCATCATCGAAGGTAGCAAAGGAGGACTTCAGGAAGTCAAAGTGTGGGGCTGCAACCGAGTCGAAGGCAAGTGGACTATCAGCGGGAAACAGAGACACATCAGGGTATATGGCATTGAATCTCATTAGATGTCACTTTGTAGCGATGGTTTTTTTGGGGGGACGTCAATATGACGCGCTGCCGTCCTGGAGACGGGCGCAGAAATGAATAATGTAATTGTCTAACTTTGCCTTCCATTTCCTTACGAAGCACCTCGCAATTGAAGGAATTCGAAATATTTCTTATATAACTTTCGCCCCAGGTATACTGATGGGATCAGGAGCACCAAAGAAAGCCTTTACGAGGCCGTGATATAGAGGACCGAGAACCTTCAGATCAGCATGCGCACCCTTAAAAGCGTCAAGACCATAGAGAAGACCTGGACGTAAACTCCCGTTTCTTGGCTTCATTTGGACCTGAACGGCTGCCATGGCTTTCAGTCTAGCTACAACGTGCTTCAGTAGTACATCAGTACTTCAAGTTCGCTCATTGAAGAATCCACGGTCATTCCAGAGGTTGCTCGTAAAGCAAAGATGAAAATAGCAGGAAAAAATAGGTAAATCGGCTGCTTTTTCTATAAAAATCAGGTGTGAGGGCAGAAGGTGGCAGGCGCCAAAGAGAGCTTACAATGAGACCCATTGTGTATGGATATCGGTTATCATACCGGCGTCCAACCTTCAACGAACCGGCGGAGCCGGCCTGGGCAGGCGGCACCTATCTTGCGAACCACCATGGAGTCAGAAAAGCGGGCCCTTCTTCAGTTTCCGTTTTCCGATCTTGGGGAACCACAGCAGGAAACCAGATATAATCGCACATACCGAATTCGACTGGCCCTCTTTCTTTCACTTTTCTCCGCCGCATTCATTTATCTGTGCCGTAATTCGCGATCCGTGTTTGAGGCAGAACTACTGCATGAGGACCTGGGCTACTCCCACATCGCAGAGAGTAGCCTTTCCACTAAGGAACGCGAGGCTTTGTTTCTGTATGTGCCTCTACTATATCATCGTAATGCCTACCAATCCTAGTCACCAGGTCTTTTCCAGACGGGAAGCGTGCAGAAGAGACGTCAAAGTTGTATTCTAAGCATCCTCACCTTGCTGGATCTCCTGAGGATTTCGAAGATGCAAAATCGATTCTCAAGCTCTTCCACTCAGAATTTGACATCCCCGAGCCACACACGGAGCCCATCTTCCCTGCCGGTTCAAAGGCGTCCCGATTGTCTACCCTTAGTCTAACTTCGCACTTGGGAAGCAGCAAACCATCAGCGTGGATTGATGTATACTACCCGGTTATGAACACTCCGTTAGACCGAAGTTTAGATATTCTAGGAGAGGACGCCCGTTCGGTATGGAGTGCCGATCTCACGGAGGACGGTGACCCTTTAGACGAGGATGCAGCCAAGTACAGGGACTCTGTTCCCGCATGGCACGGGTTGAGTGCCGATGGAGAAGCTACAGGACAAGTAAGAAAATGTCCGGAACTCATGCTGAATCTCATTATCTGTGTTTTCAGCTTGTTTACGTCAATTACGGAACGAAAGAGGTGAGTTTGTCTCTCTACAACCCCACAAAGTCTAGCATGTAAACTTGCATAATACTGTTCTGTTACTTAGACCAATTTTTACAGGACTATGATGAACTGGTGGCGGCTGGTGTCGACTTTACGGGGAAAATAGTTATAGCTCGTTACGGTAAAGTATATCGAGGTCTGAAGGTAAGTGATACGATTCCCGCTGCACGCGATAAATTCATTTTCGGCTAGATTGAACTAGGAGAAGTACTCGGCGCTGTCGGAGCGCTCATTTACTCAGACCCTCGCGATGACGGCTTCGTGACCGTCGAGAATGGATACGCCCCATACCCCAATGGCCCAACCAGAAATCCCTCTTCGGTCCAGCGAGGCAGCGTCATGTACCTTCCACTGTATCCCGGAGACCCGACAACCCCGGGATACCCTGCTTATGAAGGAGCGGAGCGAATGAATGCGACAAATATTCCGAAGATCCCTAGCTTGCCTATTTCTTGGCATAATGCGCAGAGATTACTCGAGGAGATTGACGATGAAATGAGCCAGAGACTTACTGGAAAGTTCAGCTCGTCCACAATTAAGTTGGTCAACCATGGTAAGACTGGCGTATCAAGTTCCTTTGTGTTTCTCTGATGCACGGGTTGATAGTTGATACGAAGGTGACTCCGATATGGAACACCATGGCTGCAATCCCTGGTCACGTAAGGGATGAAGTGGTTCTAATTGCCTGCCATCGTGATGGTAAACTCATTCACTCTCAAAAGGATATGTCTGACCATTTACTCCAGCATGGGTGCTCGGAAGTGCTGATCCTGTCAGCGGAACCGTTGCGCTCACCGAGGTAATTCATGGATATGCCGAGTTACTTCGTAACGGATGGAAACCCCTGCGCACAGGTATGGTACCTACCCTTCACTCTGTGGCTTCGTTATAACTATCCATCAGTCGTATTTGCTAGCTGGGACGCAGAAGAGGTCTGTTGATCACAGTGTATTCTCTTTGTCTTCGAAAAGTTACTCATTCCTATATTTACAGTACGGTCTTATTGGCAGTGTTGAATATGGCGAGGACTTCTCGTCTTGGATTTCCAAACATGTTGTTGCTTATATCAACGTTGACGTCTCTTCGGCTGGATCCAGCTGGAATGTAGCAGGGTCACCTGCTCTAGCTCCTTTGATCAAGCGAACAGCTTTGGACATCCCCCACCCTACTATACTTGGCAAGACATTGTGGGATGCTCGAAACGACGAAGGCCCCTTCCGTGACGACACATTATCCGTCAACATGACTGCTGACGTCAATGTACTTATGGACTACAAGGCGAAGAAGGCCAAGAATGAGCTGAATACCGGAGTTCTACCCTTGGGAAGTGGCAGTGACTACACTATCTTCCTACAGAGATTGGGCGTATGTAACGTTCAGACGGAAACCTGTTTCCTTACGTTGATATTTTTGCAGGTCTCAAGTACTGATCAAGGATTTGGCGGCACGCCTTACGACGCACCATACCATTATCATTCCATCTATGACAGTATTCAATGGCAACAAGTTTATGCTGACCCCGGATTTCGTCGCCATGCATGTTTTTGTCTACTCACACTCAAGGCTTGCGACTGATTCAGCTACTGACTGCAGGTTGCTGTGGCTAAACATCTTGGTCTGATGGCCCTTCGTCTCATTGATTCAATCATAATTCCCTTGAATACTACTCAGTATGCTCTCGAGCTGGACCAGTACCTGGATACGTCAGTTACCTAATCCCCGGTCGATCTGTTCGACACTGATGCTTTCTGTAGTGTCGAAAGCCTAGCCGTGCAAGAGACTTCCTCAACAATCGACTTTAGGGGCCTCCGATTGGCTATCAGTAAATTGCAAGCTGCGAGCAAGGCTTTAGACGAAGAAAAGGAAGATGCGGAGAAGGCAAGTGAAACCGGTGTGATGCAGATGTCGAATTTATTCTCAAGATGCCTTGCAACTAGACATTTAAAGATCTCCTCGGGCAGTTGCCTTCGTTCCCATCGCCTGGGCGTTCCATTTGTCGTCGCCGGAGTCCATCGTACACACGGGTTACCAACTGGATCAAGGGCGTATTTGGTATTCCTCCTCTTGAATCGGAAGAACAACAATCTACAACAGTCACAGTCGACATTCCTAAGATTCCTCCCATTCTTGAGTTCTTGAAAGCTCAGAGACGCGTCATCAAAGCTAATAAGAAACTTATCTCCTTCGAACGAGGTTTCATCTCAGAAGACGGAATCAAAGGCCGAGAGTGGTTCAAGCATCTGGGCGTTGCTCCTGGCAGATACCTCGGTACATCTTTTCTTTTTGCTAGAAGAAATTGTATTAAATCAACCATCAGGGTACGGTGCAACCACACTACCTGCCTTGACAGAAGCCCTTTCTCTTGACAAGAATGTCACTTTGGCACAAAAGGAGACATACCGACTAGCGTCACTTCTGGATATATTGGCAGATAATATCATGCCTTGACATCCGTTATCCTTTTTATTAGAATGCTGAAATACACTCAGAGCGAGACATGCATTTACTTGTTACTAATACATCCACTCAGGCTGAATGTGACAAAGTTGAAAGAAGATTTTCAAACTATAGTGTACCGACGCATTTTCTTTCAACGCATTGTTCCACTGGTAAGAAGACCGCTTACTTTCCCCAGAACAATAAAATGAAAGTAAAATCAAGGCAAACATTGGATTACAAATGTTGCATGTAGTGCCTACGTTGGATCCGCACGCTGTGATCCCAGATCGGAGTCGCGACAAACATTGCGAACAAACGGCAAACGACAAATGAGTACTTAGCACGATAGAGTCTTGCCGGATAATTGAGTGGGGGACTTAGAATCTCAGAGTCCTCAACGTCGAACGTTGCGTTGAAACGGCGAACATTTGAACAGTGACGTCGCGATTTTCGTAACTCCCGATGTTCTTGTAATGTTCTGCTGGTCTTTATTCCTTCGGTAAGTGTACCAATCTATCGCATCAGTCCACTGTCGTATCGACACTCCAACCCAACAGGTGACCTCATTGGTATCCAACCCGGCGCCCTCCGTGCTATGCGCAAACGGCCGGGCTTTATGGAGAAACTCACCCAAAATGCGCTTGAACCTGTTAGTCATATGTTCAAGTCCGATAGGACTCCCATTGGCATGTTCCCCGTCGGCGAATTTGACTTTGTTGATCCTGGCGTTCTTCTCAGCCGTCTTGAAGCCCATCGCGTATTTTATGAATACGCTACGGCGCCTGGTATCTTCTTCCTAGAAGCGGTAGCGTTGTGGCTATGGAAGACGGTTACACCATCGCTGCATGCCTCCATATAACTGGAAAGGAGAATGTCCCTTTAGCTGCATGCGTTTACAGAATATTCATGCAAGCTCGTACTTCCAAATTAGAAATCCGTATTCTTAGAACCAACACCTCATCCTTACAAGACCAGCCGAATCCTCTCCTGTGGGTCGACAATACTGGTCAGGTCTGGATAGACGTGCGTAAAAGACCGGAGTCCTATGAAACGTATTGTCATAAACGTGGATCAGAATATCGTGTTTAGTGGTAATATGCATATAGGAGAAATGCGTGTCCTTGAAGAAGAATTAGGGCCGAGATGGATGTCACGAATGGTAAATGTTCCGATGCTTGCGATCGAATACGTCTCCGACAAAGTATCGAGATATGCAAGAGGTCGTGTGGGCTACGCTTGAGGAGGGATTTTCTCATAAAATCATTGATCCTGGAATCACGACCACAATCGTATGTAATGAGAACTGGTGAAAAAAAACGGTATTTTTCAATGTTCAACAGGACCTCGAATGGTGGTTTAGAGAAAAGATGCTAACCTTGAACGTAACAACTTGGAACCACCCTCGAATATTCGTCACAATGTCAGCTTCATTTCCGGGATGGACAGGGTCTGATGACTTAATTCAAGGAGACCTCCCACATATCGACATGGGTATAACTGCTATGGGAATGAACACAGATGCCCAGCACCTCGCGTGTGTCCTCCACACCAGCAAAGGTGAGACGGACGCTCTCGAGGGTCTAAAAGCCGGCTTGAAGAAAGGAAACCGTATGCAAGACATCGTGCTTGAAAATATGAAAGCGGGTTTAACAGGTGACGAGATTCTCCAAAGGTGTCTTGAGCAGATGAAGCTTGAAGATATCGAAGGTCAGATATATTCTCATACCATCGGCAACTAGGGCCACGATGCAGGAGCGGTCATAGATGAGCATTGCTGTATTATAACATAGTGGACAGGATCCAATCAATTCGACTCAAGGTTTTACCAATTTCCCAGAACATGTACCTGTTCTAGGGGAGCCGCCTCTCCTTCCAAATACATACTACAGTATCGAACTCTTTGCCACCCATTTCGTTCCAGAACGAAACGAGACGTTGAGTTTCCTTCTTGAAGAGAATGCCTACTGGAATGCAGAGCCAGAGACATGGCAGTTCGTTCGAGGTACGGTTTACATTGAAAAAGGTTTTTCCAAGGCATACTGAATGAGGTTGCATGCATGGTAGGTCGCCAAGAAAGATTCCATCTCATCCACCAAAGGAAACGGGAATCGACGACGCTCTTCAATGTTCAATAACACATGGTTTACTCAACCTCACCACTAAAGAACTTGATGATCATTTGTACAATCTATGGATAATCCATTAATGAGTAAAAACTGCGAGAATGGTGAAAATGAACATGGCATAAAGTAGAGAGGTAGAAATAGGATATCCGTTATGTCACTGTTCTTCCGCACATGGCAAAAAATAATTGGACATTAGAACATGTTGGCAAGTTTGCTAGCGGCTTCTCGTGCATCCAATCGCGGACGCATAGGTTGCACGCGGACTGAAGCCGACATGTACCCAGGCCTGGCTTGACCGAGAGGGTCAAAACCATTACTGTTGGCGTGTCGCTCCACAGGTCGGTTCAGGGAAACACCGTGGCTTGATAGTGGATCCTCAGTCATCCCAGAAGGATTCGGGCTGAAGCTCGACGATGACGAGGCAGTCTGCGGTGATGCGAGGGGAGATATCGTCGACGACGTAGGCTTGACGAACATCGACTTGGTCCCATCGACAAAACGCCCACCGAGAGGTGGACTATCGCCGATAGGCTGTTTTGGAGATACGGCTGCTTCAGAAGAGAGTGACGGTGAGGAGGGTCCGGCTCCGGGGGATTGCGGTGGTCTAGGGGACGAAGGGCCAGCTGAAGATGAAGCAAGGCGGGATACGATACTGGCCTGAGTTGACGAAGGGGACAAGGGACGACGTGTGTAGATTTGAGAAGACGAAGAAGGTACTGGACTATGCAAAGATGGCGAAGACTGAAGTGATGGTCCCTGTGCAAGCAAGGGATCTTCATTATGTGACGCGATAGGTTGGTTGGATGGCGGCGGGGTACGAACGGTAGTTTGTTGATGAACCCCGTTGATGTCAGGGCCAGTGCCAGTGCCAGGAGCAAGAGCGCGCGGCATAGGCGGCCTGGAGAAGTCTTCTAGTGGAGGTATTACCGTTGGTCTGGGTGGAGGTACGGCACTTGGAGCCACCTTCTTCGCTGCGCTATTGACATCTCCACGCAAAGCTTCCAATTCCTTCAGAAGCTGCCTTTCGTACATAATCGATGACCTAGCATGCTCGATTAGGGCAGTCGTGATATCGTCATTGGCGTAGCGGTTGTGCGTTTGGAGTGCTCGATGTAGGTTCTGTGAAATACCCTCTGCTCTCTTAGCCAATACTTGCTCGTATTTGTTTGCCTAGCAAGACTATCAGCTTGAAAAATAGCATGGTTAATGTGGAACCAACCTCTTCAATTTCCTCCAGAGCCTCATCAACACGATCAGGACGGATGTTAGAGCTAGCTTTCAGCCGTTCAATTTGCCGCCTCTTTGATATAGTAGTCTTCACAGCAGCTTGATACTCTTCGAGTACACCTGTTCGCATTTGCAAGGTCTCCTTCGCCGAACGAGCATTCATGCCTTGATAGCCTAACGAGTCCCCAAGAATGACGCATTCACTAAGTGCTTGAGCCTGGTCGAGATCAGTAAGACTATGCCACGTTCTTCCAAGTTTTCGCAAAGCGTTTCCCAGCGGTGGATGGGCTTCTGTAGTAGCAACATTAATGAGCTTGTTACCCATTTCAGAATGGGCATTAGCCAGAGCTTCGGCAACGTCAGACCACTACAGAACACAGAAAATGAATACACACATTTCCGGGCTCCGGCCAGCTTATCCACGGCCTTTGCAGTATCGAAAAACTGCCCCTCCAACTTCGTCAACTCGAATCGAGCCCTCTGTAACTCTTCATCCTCATCTGGTACACCACGTCTCATCAGCCCAAATCCGCTAGATGTCTTCCGGCGTGGCCGTGGAGTTGGCTGATACCCAAAGTCACTTTCGATGAAGGAGCGAAGGTCTTCGTCGTGCAAAAGAATGGGATCCTCGCACACCCGTGTTATCCACCTCTGCAGCATGATCCTCACTAGTCTATCATCCTCTTCGTCCGTTGGGGCAGATGTCTGCGCTAATGGGAGAGCAGGAACGATGGTCTGAGGGTTACTGTGCACGATAGAGTCGTAGAACTGCTGGAATTCGAGATACGAGCGCGACACGTTGCGATAGGTCGTGCCGGTGAAATTTGACAGGTTCGCCTGAGCACATTTAGTGGGATGAGGAGGACATAGTGGGAGAGTGTTACCTGTGCATCTAGTCGTATCAGAATATCCCTTCGGTTTCTGTCCAGCCCAGTAATCCTCACTCGAAGGTATGGTTCCATTTTCTCATACTTGGTCCCATTGGAGCCTACTGTATCCCGAGGAGAGATAAGACCAGCTTCTGGCTGTCCGTATATCTGAGGTTCCTTCCCGTACAGCCCAGGACTGGGCCCTTTATCAGGCGTCGGTGGTACTGGTGTCGATGCTCTTCGTAAATTGGGTATAGGAGAATTTGGGTGAGGAGTTGTAGGCCATGGTGGAGTGTCGACGCTCCCTCCAAAAGCACTAGCCGAATTGAGAGGATCGAACATAGGTGTGAAATGAAGAGGCAAGGATGTAACGATCTACAACAGTCGCCTTCAAAATAGCTCCAGACAGATAGCCTTTTTGCGGTTTTACGTAACACCAGATTCCAGCTGAAGCAAAAAATTCTTATAACAGAAAACGATTGCGTATAACATGATACATATAACAAATCAAAAGAAAGACGGACACCGTAAAAAAATAATAGAGTCTGCCAAAATTTTGCTAGAAGTGGAGGATATCGTCCTAAAAATCCCGAAAACAAAAGCTATCCTAGATGGGAGGTATCATAATAGTTCGTTGGAAACGGTGTGAGTAAATGAAGGTATATGAGTAATGATTCGGACGCCTTTATGGCGCTGGGCAGTCGGGAATGGTTACCCGCTTCAATGTACGGCTAGGCAAAAATTCAGCTGCTGAGAAAAAGAACGGGGAAATTGAACTGACTTGGCATGGAACAATCCCCAATGTCCCTCAACACCTCCATACAACTTGTCTTTCCAAGGTTCATCAGTGAACTAAGAGGGGCAAGATTAGCCAAGACCGAGGGATGGAGTACGAATACATAGGAATACATACCTCAAAGAAGAAGTATCCGGTGCCATTGGTATTTGCTTGGCAGACGAAGTTATCCAGGAATATTTGAAGGTTGGCTTCGGAAGCATCCGATGCACCATTGTTGGCATTCCCAGCATCTGATGATTGCTGAAGAGACGAACATGTCGGAACCCATCCTCTCGAAAAAAAAGGCACAACGCCAAAGACCTACCGATGGCCACCCTGTCTCGGCTATGTACATTGTTGGTTTATTCGGCAATTGTGCAGCAGGCTGAACATTCGTTTCATCAAAGAATGTTGCTGTCCATGACGCGGCGTTTTGAATTGTGGTGTTTGCGAACCAAGGGTGCACGTTCGACAACTGCCGAGAGATCAGTATATTGAGCTGCGACAAATCAATAAACCTTACCCCGTAGTCAACAGCTTCCAGTACGAGGTTGTTGAAATAACTGCCAGCATCTGAGTTACCAACAGGTATCTTCTTGTCCAATTTGAGCTCATCAAGCATACTGCGAGTGTCATTAATGTCGGCCACCAATTGTTCACCGCCTTCAAGAAAATGTTAAAGACATGCACTATGAATAGATTGCGTGTAAACTTGCCGGTGTTGCCAACTGCGCTGTTGGGATCCGTCGCTCCATGTGCATTGAGGTAACTAATTCAAAATGTGAACATGGTCCTAAAGCCGGCATAAGCTATGTACTTGAGAATGTATTCATTGCCGACGGTAATTCCTGCAATGTGGTCAGTGCCATAAGTCTGTATTGCTGCCTTAATGGTATCGCGTTGGCGCGTGTATGCGGTTTCGTCATCCGGAGTGGGATAGTTTCCCAAAAACACCTGCATGTCAACCTTTGTCTGCTTTATAGCCTCAAGCTGTAGTAATCGAATTTGAGATTATTATCACACCAATGAAAAACAAGACATACAACAAGGGCAGACTGGTTGCAATCTGCACCATATAGACGTACGCGCTTTGTGAGCTGCGACATGACCTAGTGAAGAGGAGAGTGCATAAGTTGCGCCGAGGAAATACGAACCAAGAGCGCTAACCTGAATATCGTGGATGACAGCATCTAAATTATTGCCGCAATCTGGAAGCAATGATCCTTCCGGAGTATACGCCATGCCATAGAATGACTGCTTCAAATTGGAATCCTTGACAAAGGTACTGGGGTCATTGGGATTCGTCTGCTTTGGAGTACTGGAATCCGACGACGAAGAGTCCGAGGAATTTGACCCTGACGAACTACTGGTACTGCTCGACGTGTTGTTGTTGCTCTTGTTTTTGTTGGACACGCCGACGCCAACACCGACGCCGATGGCTATCAGAGCCGCAAGAGCGATGAGAGACCCAGCAACCTGAGCGGTAGGCGTTAACTCAAACACAGCATGTCTGATTGATGAACGTACAATCAACTTTGACCTATTCCTCCGTCGCTTGCCTTTCTCAAGAGAATAAGACATACCACTTCCAACGCTCTCGTAGTTTGTATTGTCTCCCATGTTGAAGATGGTGAAGAAAGGAAAGAGAGCGAGGGAGCAGAAGTGATTAAATAAAACGGCGAAAAGGAGACGTTGGCAGTGCGATTGAATGTTCCCGACTTGGCGCTAAGGTCGTCACAGGGATAGCAAGAAACAGGGCCAAGATAGACAGATGCCAAAGATTGAACCAAAAAATCCTAGACGGTCCTAGACAGCTGACCAATAACACCGCCCCGACCGCCCCATGCCTCTTAGGACACTGATTCGTTTCAGCACATTTCAGACACGGCGTTCAATGTCCTATACCAAACAATATCTCACTCCATTCGACGTTCGTGGTCGAAAGAAGGTGAACACTAAATTTATATCAGGATCTGCGTTATTTGTTATTACTTCGGCTGCGCAGCGAAGCAAAATGGTATCACCATGAGAATTACAAATTCTTCCAGATATATAGTACTTATTATACGTCGCTTCTCCTCAATAATGAGTGAATAACAAAATGTAATCCATCAAGTAATATTACGCTTCGACATCTTCCATCCATAGTGGCAGAATGTGCCCCATTTTCAACACTTTTGTTCGCAGATACTTGTCTAGATCCTCCCCGTATACAGCCTTCCCACCTATAAGTGTGGCTCCAACATGATGATCTTCCATCTTGTGGTGCTTTAGATCAGCATCTGAATTCGCCTTCGAATTTCCTTGGCGAATTTTCCAGCTCCTAGGTATCATTGGAACACGTTCAACAACCTTCAGGCCGTCTTTTTCCAGCGCCTGGACCTTATCAGGGTTGTTCGTCAGTACACGGACACCATCGCCTAACCCGAGGTCACGTAAAATTGCAACGGCGATGTCGTACCCGCGTTCGTCAGCCCCGTGACCGAGCATCAGGTTAGCGGTAACGGTGTCATGCCCAATATCCTGCAGGTTATACGCGCGAATTTTTGAGAGCAGCCCAATTCCCCTCCCTTCCTGTCTTAGGTAGACAACAGCACCGCGACCCGGGATGGAGGCAGACGAGTTCATTGGACATGACGGAGAAATCGCAATAGGTTGCGATATTAGACGAATAGCCTCATCCAGCTGCTCACCACAATCACATCGCATGCTGCCAACGGTCTCGCCGGTAAAGCACTCCGAATGTATTCTGATGAGGGGCGCAGGGAGGCCTATGGTTACTCCGGCAATAGCGGATGGCGGCATAGACGCATGCTGAGATGTAGGTGATAACCTACCCACATAGGCTCCCCGTGTGATTCTGTCCATCTCCGTTTCATCCTTGCTCCATACAGCATCCAGGGTGTGGGATCGAATGGGTGGGGGGGAAACCGCACCAGGCTTGTCTGCCAGCTGGGCGGGGTCGACGACGATAGCTAAATGCTCTTTGTCGTCCCGGTTATTGTGGTAGAGGTGTAGGAAAACAAGGCCGTGGGGCGTTGGTATTCTCGTTCGAGCCATACATTTCACGCTGAGGTCCGCAGCCGGTTCTCTCGGGATCACATCGGAACCCACCGTTGCCGTAAGGTCTATCGCGGGAGCCACAGAGGTGGACAATGAAGTACGGCGTTTCTTGTAGGAGAGAGAAAGGTTCTCGATATGTGAAAGCGACGTGTCCGTCTGTTCCCGCGGATGGTCGTTTTCCTTCCCTTCCAGCACCAGTCGCTGCCTACGAGGTGCTTGCCTACTAACATAGGCCAGCTTCTTTCTTTCCGGCGCAGATACATCCTGTCCAGTAAATTTGGTCCAATCCCAAGCACCTTCTGCCTTTGGTAGCATGACTCCTGGAAAGAAGTCATGGTGGTAATGGTTTCGGGTGACATGGGGTCCCGAAGCGAACGCAGCCGCCATGATGAGAGGGTCGAGCGCAGCATCCCTCCGCTGAAAGGTTGTCGCGGTTGGGGCCGATGGACCGGTAAGCATGTCCAGCAATGCAGCGTCAGAGTCGCCGAGGACGTCATGTGCGGCTCTTCTAGACATTACTGAAGATGTAGGGGGAAACCTGGGTGATGTACAATGTCGGGTGAGTATTTAAGCGAATTGCAGCGGCTGACCTGGGTGAACGACGTGCGACGATGTGGTTACTGGTTAAGTCATCAATTGCAATAAATTTTGGTCAAGAGTAAGTAAGCAAGTAAGCAAGATTACATATGAGGTAATTTGCATGAGATTAAAAACCGCTTTATCTTATCGCACACGTGGCAACGATTAAGGTTCCGATAGACCCTGTTTCTCCGCACCATACTCACTCGTTCCAGTTCCTGGGCACTGAAATTTTCTGGTTATATAAATGGAAGGGATTGTTCAATATACTAAAACTTAGAGCCTAGCCCCCAATCCTTAATTCCTTAGGCCAAAGCTTCCCGCCGATTCTCCCCCACATCTTCATAGTACCGTCGCCATGAATAAGCTAGTGCTTCAGTGGTGTATGCTTCTATTTATGCTACCATGGTACGTTACGCCCACCCAGGCTGCGTATTCACTATCTGAAGTCAGCTCTCGCGTCGTAGCTTCCTTTCGGCCCCAGCGTCTGTTACAGACGACCACGCTCTTTCGGTCTGGTCAACAACGACCCCTTCCTCTTCTACTGTCGACAAAATATCGCCACTACCGCTCTACACTTGGCGACCCAGTGTTCCCGCAAGTAGCCTGCCGTCTACAAACGGCTATATTCACCAGAAACCCATCGCCATGTTCCTCGAAATCCTCGGAGGCATCATAGCGATTGCCATCGTCCTCAGCCTTTTACGCTGTATCATCAGCTACAGACGTACGCCCAAACGCGATCGCATCGTGGCCATTATTCACAGGCACCAATTACATCGTGAAATGGATGACCTTGAGAATCAGATGAGTCCGTTGTTCAATTGCAAGCGCTCATCCTTGAAAGAGCCACCACCATCGCCATATTTCCCCCGACCACCCGTGTACGAACTAGAAGATACGCCGCCTCCTAGCCCCGTTCGCTCGGAATTCGTCCAAGTGGATATTGCCTGCCCTCCCCCATCCCCTACAGTAACATCACAGCGAGGAACACGGCCCACGCTCCGTAACATATAGGAGTAGAGGCGCCCTAGGGGGTCCTGAGACGGGAATATATCTAACATATCGCACATGTGACTGACACTTTGCGATTTTGCTTTTTCCTGTTGTGGACCAGTATATACTGTATTATCTAAACGCTCGTGGAGGACATTTCAGCGTTATTTGCAGCTTCTTTTATTGGAAACTTACTTGGTTGTACAGTAGAAATTGGTCATAGTTTTACCCTGTTGTGAATCGATATCAGGATTATTAGTTGGATGCATCGTACTTGGCACATACCGTTGAAGACCTGTTTCGGAATAGCCCGTTATTCTCGAAATGTCTGGAGAGCTTTCGAAAGCCAAGTTGCTGCGCTTCTTGTATATGATCGACATTAACGCCGTGAATGTCGCGTTTTGATTGGTGCACAGGCTACATTGAGACACTGGCATTTATCTATCAATGTTCTCAATGAATCCGTAGGCACACGAACAGTTGATTATATTGGTGACGAGATGCCGTTTCGCGTCGCCTGTCAGGAGTATCTAGTTCCATTGTGATGCACTTTATCGCGACCTCTTTCTTTGAGCATGCTGCTGCCTCGAGGACTCTAAAGATGAATGAACGAGGATGAGTAGAACGATGCACGTGCCCTGTCGGCTGCCGCTGACCTTGAATCCAAAATGGGAACAGAGAGGAATTGACTTGACAAAAACGACCACTCTTGAAGAGCTTTGCGCTTCGTTTTCAGGGCTTTTCGCTCTCTTTTTTTCTTTCGATAGCCATGAATGCGCAAGACCAGCAACAGCAAGCCCAAGGCACGATTTTGCTTAGGCAGGTCCCAAATTTTCGTACGCGATTCGATCTTGACTCGATTTTCCAGGGCGGATTCTGGATCGCCCGCTTCTGGACCGTCTTCAGCGTCAACGATTCCTTTTTTGTCTTCACAAGCTGAATTCAAAAACAAAGTCATCGAGATCCTCGCTGGTACCGCTAATGGATGCCTCGCAGAACTGGGGTATTACCCTACTCTGCACGCGGATATGCAGAAACTCAAGGCTCAAAATCAACATTTGACCAATTGTCTCAAAGAAAGAGATGCCCTTATGTCGCAGTGGCAGCAAGAGAACCGTGGGTTATGGGAGGACAACCGTCGTCTGATATCCCTCGATACCGATATCAAGGTAAAAACGGCCGAGATCGATACTCTGAAAGCGGAGATCATGGAGAAGGATATGACAATCAAAGAACTGACTCGTCAGGCCAGAGGAGTTTCTGCCTGTGAGACCGATGCTTATCAGAATCTGCTTCGCGAGCATCAAGCACTACTAGGAAAGCAGCACGCCACACATAATGAGAAGATAATTCTGGATAATACGATCACACAAATGAAATCGATGGGTTTCGTCCCAAACAACCAGCAAGGTACATTTTCTCCCTTTCATTTCAGTTGTATTTTCCATTTTTCTCATACGTCCATAGGCGTAGCAGGACTATCAGTAGGATCTTATTTACTAGCGTCTATAACGAACTTCTACTAATGCCCCATGTTCCATAGGCTGTTAGTACTAGGCGAAATTCGGCTCCGGTAGCTCAACCCTCTCAACTTATGCCCAAACAACCTATCCACACTTCAGTTGCTCAAATCCTCCCATTTCCTATGCAGCTTCTACAAAACCCCGGTGTTGTAGCAGGTTGGATTTCTAATCAACAGCCTCAGCCAATGCAGCGAGCATCTCAAGGCATACATGTTCCCTCGTCCAGACCTGGCCAATCTCCCAATCCATCCCTTCATATCAGTACCCATTCTTTGCCGCCCTCTATCAGCCATGCTCAAATGCCTCCCACCCCACCCATGAGCGCGTTTCCCGCCCAATTCTCCCCATCAGTCATGGGGACTCCCGTTCAAGGAAACCCACACCCTCAAACGTCTTCTAATCACCAACCACCCCCAGTGCAGTCATATTCTCCACCTCCACAACAGTCACAAGTTTTACAATCACAGTCACAAGCAGCATCGTCGTCGGTGCAAGTTCCGATACCGCCAGAACAACCTCCTCCTCAGACGCAGGTTCAGAGTGGAGGTGTTCCACCTACACCCCCTGTTTCTCATAAGTCGATGTCACCAGAAGTTTTCCTTGAGACGAAACCCGTCATTGATGCGACGAGGAACGTAGCTTCGGTTTCAGGTACTGGGGCCGAGTCTAACAGTTTGACATTGAAGCGCACTGCTAGCTCCGAGCCACTTGAGTCCTCCAAGAGGGCGAAGGTGGAGCAGGCGGAAGATGCTCTTTTGAGCACTTCCGTTGAGATGCCTATCAGTGATAATGACGAGGTTGTAGAGGTTGATGCAACTGGGTTGAGACCGATCTCCGTGGTCGTGGCCGAAGATATGGTGGTACCGGACGAAGCAGACCCGAATATCAAGCATTGTTTCTTTTGCCGGTGAGTGCCATTTATTCTTTAACGTCATGCATTCTCATTTCTTCTGCAGAGCACGGTACGACAAAGGTGCTTTGAGCGAACCCCCGAAACCATTCGTCAACAACCCTGAGGAGATGGAGAAACACATGCTTGAGGCTCATCCAATTGCTCTAGATTCGCTACGGAAACAGATATTTGATGAGTAGGTCGGGTCTGTTGTGATTTACTGTCAGATTCTGCTACCATTCTAGTATACTGTGTTCAGCTATCTTTGTTGTAAGTTCTCCACGTTGCATATTAAATTATTTCCTTCGATTCGTTCAACCATGTTCTATGATATAGATGTCTTTTGCCTCGGGTTGCCCAGATTGATCAACGTTATTCGACAATGATTGCTCTCTGTAAACACTAAGAATAATACGCACACTTGACACTGCTGTTTGACGCAACGGAAGTAAGTCTGATAATCCCGACTTGGAGTCTCGCATATTTCGAGCTAGCACAGCCTCCCGGTTTGTGCAAATCCCCCGACCGATAAAGTAGCAGTCGCGTATATGGCGGTGCCAAAGAACTTCGTAGATGAAGGGCATACTTAGATCCTTCTCTTCCTCTTCCTTCCATCACCTATGCTCAACAACATCACAATACGTTCACTATTCAATAATACCATAGTATATACAAACTCTACACCTGGCACATCCTCCTCCTATCGTGCTCGCGATGAGGACGACGACATTTCACCCTACATCGCAGATCCTGGCTCAATCCTCGTGAACGTAGTCTTACAGTCGTTCCTCATTGGCGTTATAATGACGCAGTCTGGGCGGTATATGTATGACTATAAGGACGATACATGGAAGAAGAGGGCGTTTGTTGCATTTCTGAATATCCTAACGCTGTGAGTCTTCCGAGGGATGTTGGGGTTTCTAATATTTACGCGTAGGCTGGGCGTAGACTTCAAACTGTTCTAGAAATTGTAAGGGCGTGGATCTTCTTTATCAATGGCGAGGCCTGGGTGAGTCCATGCGGTACTCTTTGTATGTCAAAATTGATATGCAAAGTATCAGTTCAAGCATCCTCTGTTATTCTTTATGACAAGTCTTACCAACGGTCTTATAATCACTTCGTGTGAATGCTTCTTCGTTCGACGATGCTGGAAGGTACGTAGACGACCGACCTCATTATAAATATTTTTGACGAATCGAGAGTTCAGATGACTGACCACTCTCCTTGGGTTCTCTATCCGTTATCCATTTTGTTAACACTCACAACTTCAGCATTCATCTATTTTGTTCGTTTCCTCGCTTTCTCAGTACATGCATGTCACTCAACGCGTACGGCACGTAGGTGGTTGACTGGATCATGGGTTATCGCTTCTATGAGAGGTCACTAAATGTGAGAGATTTACCTTCATTTCCCCGTCATTGCTAAATTTTTATTTCCTCAGATTGTAATCCATCGAGCATATTTTACACCATCCGTATGGACTTCACGTTTGTGTTGACGCTACCTAATATGAAAAATGACATAGCTCAGCATCTCCTTCACATGTTGGATCATCGGCTGCCTAGGTCAGTCAAGCTTCATCTTTCTGAAGAATAGTCATTGACAGCGTGATAAAGCTATTGATACAGCGGTAGCGGGAATAAGTGAGTGGCCTCTTACGCAACGAAATGAGGGATTGTTGATCAATACAACGCAGTGACTATCCAGTTATTGCAATCGAAAATAGGCGTGCCTGCAGCAGACGGCGTTGTTCAGACGGTGATCTACGTTGCTTGGGAATCTGCCATTCTTCCTCAACTTTCGATGCTTGCGGCCGTCATTATATTCCACTCGCATGCAAGAAGCCTTACATTACAAGTTTGTTCATCACTAAAGTCATCTTTCAGGAAGCCAACACTATAAATATCCTCCATCTGTTCGTCAACATTGCTGGAAAACTCTACGTGTACATGCTGCTTTGGACTTTGAACTACCGGGACGAGCTTCGAGTGAGAATGAAATCTCATGATCTCGGGCGCGTCTCGTTAAGCAATTGGCAGTGGGACCAATCTAGGAGTTCAGAAGATCCTGCAACGGTAAGTCGCCCTTTTTGGTATATATATCTTATCCTGTTCTCAATTCTCCTTAGACCCTTGACCGACCAATGTCTTGCGCCAGTAGCACGTCTAGTAGTCGACTGCCCGAATCAATAGCACCAGATGAAGTGGTTGAAGCATCCGGAAGGACGACTATACGAGAGGCTTATATGAGTACTCCGAATTTAGATAGCCACGAAAGAGGATTTACAATGTCGACGATGCGGTCGCTTTCGAGGATGACAGATTAAGAGGGTTGGGTCTTCTGGTACATTCTATGCATACTATATATTGGGATTTCTGTCGTCTATGGTACACCTTTTTGGGAAGATTTTGGATGGTGATCCAAATCTAGCTATTTGGGAGAGAGATGCTCCTGGTCGCATGCCAGTCCCATCCTCACAGGAAGCACAAACAAGATACAGATCCTCTTCTATAGAGTAAATACGATCGAGGAAACGATCGGTTGCACCCGGTCTACCGATCCGCTTTCCGAGACTTTACCAATATATCCATGCAGAAGCTGTCTATGACGAGTACGTCTATCCACCATCATCACCAGTATGCTCTCTCTCATTCATATTTCGAACGACAGCTGGAAAAAGAAAGGCCGATTCTTATCCAATAGGTGGAGAGCCTCTCTATAAACGCGGTCGTACGGACGGTGCTGACATCAATTCAGAAGATTATCAGCTGCTCATGAGCATCAACTGCTTGTTTCGTAACTACCACACCACACCGCAACTGACAACAGTCGAGCTAACCCGGTTGCTCCCGTTGGTAAAGAAAGGGAAGGGGAAAGGAGATTTTGAAGAGTTATTACTTGATAGTAAGCCAGGTTTAGCGTTTTCTTTGGACGAGGGTCTCATAGCTGCCTAAGAA
Source organism: Desarmillaria ectypa (assembly GCA_030407005.1). NCBI lineage: Eukaryota > Fungi > Basidiomycota > Agaricomycetes > Agaricales > Physalacriaceae > Desarmillaria > Desarmillaria ectypa. Next base: position 2,662,724 of record JAUDYN010000004.1, read on the forward strand.
CGATACCGATGAACAGCATATATGTGCTTTCTACCCATTCCGACATTCCTTGCGAACCTTATAGTATAATTGTACCGACGTCATGGGCACATCTGTCTTCCTCCTACGACATAGCTTAGCATTCAGTATAATCATCCTGGACACACGACTTACCATCTGGTCCAATGTGAGAAAGGTTTGTAACTTGTGCTTTCACTGGTGTTTCACGGCATACGCGATGTAGATGAGGGCACGAAAGCTGTTCAACCACAATGTAACCGGCTCGCATACCAGGACATAAAACAACGCACTCTATTCTAGACCGAAGCGCCAGACCTTAATAGACGCGTCTCTAACGACGGGATGCAACTTCTTCTCTTCACCTTCCTCGTCATCAACATCGTCGAAATGTCTTGAGCCTGCCACGGTAAGGAGAAGCGGCTCCGTAGGGTGGAAAGCGACCGACGGCACTGCGTCCTCGTGAGCCGGAAAGGATGTTCGATGTTCGCCAATCAAATCGAAGACATGAACAGTGCCTACTTCATCGCCGACAGCCAACCATCGCCCCGTGGGATGCAGATCAAAGTACCGTCGCTGGTTCGACGTTGTTGGCGTACCAAAATCATATACGGCCACCGGTGCATCAGGAGCAGACAGATCCCACACATATATGGCTGAATGACGGCGAAAGGAAGCCAGCAGTTGTCCTGCAGGTGTGAATGCAAGCTGTATAACAGCAGCGCGCGGTCCCCCACCGATGAAACCGACCAACTCGTCATCTTCCTCACCGTATATAGCAATAGGGAAGTCACAGGGGGTGAGTGTGCCGATGGCGTAGTAGCCCCAAGTGAACGAGATTGCAGAAATGATTCCTTTCAGTCCGTCCTTGCTCTTCTTTGTCGGCGTGGTAGGAATCCTTAACCCTTCGTGGCCTGGTTGAGAAACTTCAAACACCTCGATAGCATCAGGGTGTCCACAATACAACTTGGTTCCCATAAGGTTGAATGTCATACAGTGTGGGGCAACATGTTGTTCACGGTGGTCGATAATGGGGTATGATGCGCGGAGACGGCCGTCAGAGGCATCAAGAAGATGGATCGGACAATCTCTGATGGCAACAACGAAGCAGAACGTCGCCGGCGTCGAGGGTGAGGCGGTGGGATACCAAGCCCAAGACAGGATCGGCGAGGCTTGGGGTAAAGTTTTTGTGTCTGAGTCAAGGTGAACGACATGGAATGCACGGTTTTCAGATTGCACTAAGGCTGAAGAAGAGCCATCTGGGCACCATCTTGCTTGTCGGGCGAAATTGTGTGGGAAGGCGGCGTCGATGGGAAGCGTACATGTTCGTTCAAGCGTAATGTTCGACATTGTGGGAAACAATGATTTGTCAGCAACCCGTCACACCACAAAGACGTAACGCGTAACTAAACCAGCACAAGGAACTGGCAACGTCATTGAGCCAATTATCTTCAACCCGTTATTGTCGGGAAAACAAAATTCCATAGGATATTGTACTATCATGGCACTTTTGTGAGGTATATGTCGCTACCATGGCGCAATATGCCGGCACTCGCTTTGCTTTCTTGTTCTCTGTACCGGTTCTTCAGGCTCCTGTCTGCCAAATAATGAGTCTCCAATATCGAAGTCGAACAGCGAACTAGAGGTTGGAGAAATTACGGGCGGATCTGGGGTAGAGTCTGGAACAGGGCGTGTCATAGAGCATAGTATGTATGTGACGCGTGAAACCATTCAATGTACTTCGTATAAACTCGAATTACGTTTCTTTCTTCTAGTTCTTATCTTATGTCTCAATAATGCCTTGAAATGAATCGTTTGAACGACACGGCCGATAAGTAACTCCGTTACGGCCGTAGTTTCCGAAAAATTGCTGACCCACAATTTTTCCATGACTGGTCATCGTTTGATTCACCACATCCTCCGTCTTTCTCGACGTCCTCTCTCCATGGCCGCTTCTACTACTGTCAACGGAACGAAAAACAGAGACAACCTCATTCCTTTTGCTTCGAGACTGAGAGAAGGTCGGGCGCTTGCTGAGGATGTCTGGTCTATCTTCAAGTATGTGCATTCGGGGCAACCCATCGCAACATTGATTAATTTTCTTTCTCCTCGCACAGCTCAGCAAACCTCCCAGCCGACTGCATTAATCTTGGACAAGGATACATGAACTTTCCTCCTCCAAATTGGGTCAAGGAAGCAGCCCAAGAAGCTCTTTCGCGGGTAGAGACAAATCACTATTCCCATCCCAAGGGTCGCCCACGTCTTCGCAAGGCAATCCAGAGCTTTTACAGTCCCCAGTTCGGTCGGGAGCTCGATATAGAGAAAGAGATCCTTGTTACCAGTGGAGCGAACGAAGGTACGTGAAACCCCAGCGAAAAAGATAACCATCAAGTAATCCAGTTTTCCAGGACAGTACAGTGTTTTCACCGCGTTCCTCGAGAAAGGCGACGAGGTCATCATGTTTGAGCCCTTCTTCGACCAGTATCTCCCGTCTGTCACCTTCAATGGCGGCGTTCCCGTCTATGTCCCATTGCATCCCCCCAAAGCGGAGAGAAAGTCAACGAGTAACGATTGGTCTATTGATATTGACGAGCTTAGGCGTGCGATAACGCCCAAGACAAAGGTCATTATCATCAATACCCCACACAATCCGGTGGGCAAGGTGTTTACGCGTGTCGAACTCGAGGGCATCGCCAGCCTAGCGGAAGAATTCAATCTTCTTGTAATGTCGGATGAAGTGGTGCGTATGATTTATCTTTTTGTTTCCTGTATTTAATGTGTTCCCAGTATGATGGTTTAGTTTTCGATGGCAAAGAACATATTCGGATAGCGACCCTTCCGGGAATGTGGGACCGTACCGTAACTGTCGGGTCTGCAGGAAGTACGTAGTTTTCGCTTACCTTTGTGAAACGCTTATTAAAGCTGCTCTTATCTTTAGAGGCATTCGCAGCGACCGGCTGGCGTGTAGGCTGGCTTATCGGACCGGAATCAATCATCCGCCCCACGCTCGCAGCGACGACCCGCATCGTATTCTGCACCAACTCACCCCTCCAGGAAGCCGCAGCCGTTGGACTCGAACTCGCCCCCAAGCACAACTTCTTTCAGATCCAAAGGGATGAGTATGCGGAGCGTAGGAAGGTGCTTACGGATTGCTTTGATGGCCTTGGGTTAAATTATACTTTCCCCGAGGGAGGATACTTTGTGTTGTTGGATATATCGAACGTCAAGTTCCCTGATGATTATCCTTTCCCGAAGAGTCTCCAAGGAAGGGGAAGGGATTTCAAGTTAGTCATCAAGTTCGTCAGTTTTGTTGATTTCTGACAGGACAATAGGGCTAGCTGGTTCCTCGCACTTGAACTTGGCGTTTCATCGATTCCTGTCAGCGAGGTAAGCTAATCCTATTGCTTGTCATTGATTTTCAGATGTTAATTTTACTTAGTTTTACTGCGAGGAGCATGCCGGCATCGGTGAAGCCTTCCTCCGCTTTGCATTCTGTAAAGATGTAGATACACTGCACAGAGCAGTTGAGAGGTTACAGGGTATAAAGAAGTATCTACAATAGTCAACCTGTTAAACCTAAAGTAGAGTTTAGACACTTCGATCCAAGCGAGACGTAAATTCAACATACGCCAAACCAGGTCAAGTGGCGTTGATGAGCGGGAGTCGGGAGACTCTAGATATGGCATACCCGACGACGGCGCGCTCGGGGCTCCGGTCCGAACTTTGACTATGGCGCCACGACCGGCCCGTACCTTACATATTTCGGAACTTATCTCCACCGTCGCAATGTTCAGGCATTAATTCGGTCCATTTCTGTTCCATTTTTTCTGCCCTATGGCAGACGAGACAAGAATCGAGTCAACAGCGTAACATTAATATGGAAGCAACTATTGCACGCAGGAGATACGCTGCGACCTTGTTTCAACGTGCACTTATCTTTATGTTGTAACGTTAGAATTCTGACCAGAATCGTATGGAGTGAAGCTTGATCCCGCGAAGGACACCTCCAAGATTTTTTTCCGCCGCGTTCGAACCTTTCTACCTCACCCGCTGTGGTCTACAAATGGGTTAGCCATTAGTATACGACAGCTTTTAATAGCTGCGCTTTAAATACTAGGATCAACTGGCGCACAGCCAACATGATGCCACGCTAAAATATCGCTAGTTCTGATTGGTGAGCCCGTCTACGATACGCGACAAGTTTCCGTCTCTCGAATCCGAGGAGCAATCGTAGTAGGCTGGGTTCGTCGAGATCCGCTGTGCAAGGAATGTAAATGACAACACATCCACTATGTCCTGCTTGCTCTGCAGCCTGCCTCGGGTCGTTTGATCCGTATACCACGTCGCTAGCTGATCGGATTCCAAAAGCCGCGACTCCAAAGGTAATCCCTCGTTCAAGAACCGCATTAGCGTATCCTTTGCTTCACCTTGGCAAAACAAATGGAACTCTCCACTCCCCAAGTGCCGGACAGCCCTACCCTGCATGTGCACCAACTCCGTGACATCATAGTCCTTCAACCCGTCTTCGGTATGGAAATATTGCGTCCCTAGTACCACCACCACTCCAGCCCTCACAGGAACACTCCAACAATATTCCCGCGGCACAATCAGAACCCGAAGCACCCCCTCGGCATACAACTTCACCATCAGATGTCTATCCTCCCTCCGGATTCCCTCGTGGAAGAACCCGATCCCCTTAAGAAGAAAGTCAATGAGAGAAGCATCTTGCAATCGCATACGGTATTGATCAAAGAACTCTTGTGATATCCCTGCAGGAAGATACCCCGCTTCCGTCTCCATCTCCAGTGCGCATTGAGTAATAAGATCCCGCGCAGTTACGCGGCATTGTGCGCGGGACGGCACAAAGACGAGGGCTCCCCCATTTATGTCTTCGGATCCTGCTCTGATGATAGCAGCATGAGCGGGTTTTGCCATTGCTTTGAATAATGCCGCGGACTGGGGTATGCTGAACATTTGTGTGTGAGTGGTGAGGCTCTCCCCGCGATCACGGGGTCGGAAACTGTGCAGCGCAAAGGGATCAATATTGAGCCACGCAGCCAGGTCACCTGGGTCATTAAGCGAATTCGAGGCACAAACGAACCGCGTGGGACATGTCTGTGTGGCATGTAGTAATAATGAAATTGATAGCTCGTAGGTGGCGTCCAAACGTTCGAGATCTTCGCACACAACAAGGTCAAGCCCTGCGAGTGGTGTGCTGGGGCCTCTGTGAGATAGCGCGTGAAGTAAGAGAGAGGTCGAGACCAAGAGCACTCGTCTACGCTTCTTTGAGGGGAGTAAGAAATTTTCGTCCTTGGCGATTTCCACGGTGACACCAATACTGGAACCTATTCGGATTTGGGAGGTAATCTCGGCAAGAGAGCCTTTTGATGGCACGACTATCAGAACGGACGCGTCAGAGCATCGCATTACCGTGGACCTATTAAACACGCCTCATCAGGATGCATAAGACGCCACGCAACTCGGACATACCAAACTAAAGCTACTAGTATTGTCGTCTTCCCGCTGCCAGTCGGCGCGCATAATAATGCGTGAGATTGCGTGTTGAGCAAGGTCCAGAATACTTGGCTTTGAATAGCATTGAAATTATTCAGACGATTGGCAAAAATCGATTCAACAGCCGGATTTCGCAGCACAGTAGGTGCCAAGAAGGGAATATCCAGAACGGGGGTGTGGCTGTTGGATGCCACCGGCATAGTTAAACTTTCCAATGATATATTGACCTCGTCCTCAGCCCCCATCCACCTGTCAGAAACAAATCGGATGGTAACGGAAGGTGGCGGACCATCCGGTATAGAAATAACGAAGTCCACGTTCAGCGTTTCAGATGTTTGCCTGAAAAGGAGATGTGATAGTTGTAGGATATGCATTCCATGGTGATCTTCGACCCATAACCAAAGGGGTTCTGAGCTTCCATGCACCTTAGTATTCCAAGTAAATGCTCGTTCTACCTGAACGCATATTTTGAGGACGTCAGATCCAAGAGGTCGCAAGTTGTAAAGAATCTTGACGGTCGGAAATTGCTTGACCGCTGTCAACAGTGCTTTTCCGTGGTGCTCATTCATATGAATGAGTTTTCCCAGGCCCTCCGCGCTCAAGGCTGCTAGTTCTGCCGGTGCCCATTCATCTGCCCAAGTCTCCAAAGCGTAAAACACATCCGGTTTGAGGTCAAACTGCTTCAGAGGCTGATCATAGGGCCATAGTCGCTTCTCGATAGCTTTGCTCATCCCCATAAGGACACTCGTGACGGTAGCCCACTTCCGACTGATGGCAATTTCGAGTAATGCACGGATGATACGGCCACCATTCTGAGCTACATATGCCATGTCTGACACGAGCGCAAAATCTTCGGCAGATTGTCTGGATATATACCCTTGGAGGAGGATGTTCACCTTTTGCTGGCTTGTTTCGATACACCTCTCAGTGTTGTTTTCGGTACCCCGTCCCTATCAATTGAATTAATACGATCCACGCAGGGGAGATCAAATATTGTTAAAAACCTTAACCTCGCAGGGCACAATGTCCTCAAGAAATAGGAGCTCCTTCTCTTCAACATCCCTCACTTGAATTTGATTGAACTAAAAAGAAGTCGTCAACGAGTAAACCAAGGAACCAGACTGTAATTACCTCAGTACTCATGCTCAGCATCGCCAAGACATCAGCCTCAGACATCTTTGGACGGAACTCCTTGTTGAAAATCTCGATAGACTGGTAACGGATATAATACTTAGCAGCGATTCGTCCGAGGTCGGTTATCGAAAAGGCTCCGGTCTCTCGGTCGTAAATCATCATACGTACTTTCGCAAGTGTTTGCGCCGCTGAAGTGACCAATTCGTTGCGCTTATTGCCAAGGTTTGGGTCATCCGATGCAGACTCCCGGAGTATCCCTGCAAAATCCAACTTAGTCCCATCGAGAATCAAAACCGCTGATACGGGACTCCCTTACCGTAACCGTAAGGGTTCTTCCGCATCCTGACGAAGAGATATGTGTAGCCTAGCCATTGTACCGCGTCATGTGTGTTGGCGACAGTACCCAGGGACACCTCAGCATTCAAAGCATCGATCATGCCACGCTGGAACCTGATACGATTAGTATGTCGTTCACAGCCAGAGGAACCAGTTGACTTACTGCGATTCGATGGGATTCTAGGCGTTGGAGACAAATCAGATAAATGTCGATCAATCCAGGGTATCTAATTACCTGGGAAGTTATTGCCTCCAAGTAGTGCGTGAGCCTGTCCTCAGTTGTGCATATGTAGCCTTCACCACTAGTTTCCATCCCAGGACGCCCCGCACGGCCAAAGACCTGCAATACGTCTAGCACAGAAAGATCCACGAAAGCACCTTTAGAGCTATTATAGACCTGTGTTCCTTTAATGATGACTTGTGATATAGAGGTGATAAGAGTCAATTGACTTCGGACGAGCTCGGACTTACCAGCGTGCGCAGGAAGATTAACACCCCAAGCAAGCGTAGCCGTACAACATAGAACCTAAGTTGATTAGAGTCAGTGTCATACAACCAATTTACCCACAGCATGTTCTCAAACCTTGATAGCCCTTGCTTCGAACATTCGTTCCATCATATTTCTGTCAGACCGTAGCATTCCAGCGTGATGTATACCAAAGCCGTGATCGAAAAGTTGCTTCATTTCTCTATTCCTCGACTGGCCTATATCGCGGCGAAAGTTCCCCCACATAGGGTGATCCTGACAGTTGAAATCGTCCGCATTTCCTTCAAGAATAGCCATTTCCTTGATCGACAGAGCGGTCTTAACGGTATCTTTTCGGGAGTGCACAAAAACCATAACTTGATGGCCCTGCGCCACCAAATCAGATACTTTCTGAAAAGTGACATGGTCGAGATTTTTGCGCGATTGAGGACTTCCTGGTTTGCCTTTGATGCCGAGAAAATGTTGTTCGAGAGGGACCGGACGAAAAGACGAGTCGAAATAGAAAAGTCCTGTATAGCGTGAGACGCTGTGATCGTTTAGCTGTGTATACTTCCAAGGGAAGCCAGTAATACCTGAGGAAATCTGCGACGTCGATGTAATTGGGCAGGGTAGCACTAAGACCTACAATTCGAATGACAGATTGACTCGATTCTACCTGCAAGTAATGGTCAATCTGGAGTAAGTTCGGAAAGTAGGAGAGATCACACTTGTCGTAGAGTACGGGCAACGATGGTTTCGATGACGGCACCACGCTCTTCATTCAGTAGATGAACCTCGTCAATTATCAGTAATTTAAGCAGCTGTTCAAGGTGATGTTGAGTTATGAACTGGTTTGCCCTGAACATACGTACTCACTGATGCGAGTTCTCCTTCCCCTGTCGGTTTGCGGGTAACGACATCCCATTTCTCCGGCGTGGTGACGATGATTTGGGTCTGCGCGATTTCAGCTTTTGTCATCTGCATATCGCCTATTGTACGTCAATCCAATAATGCTCCCGCACAAGTAGCAGGTAGACTGACCAGTCAGTTCCTTGACTTGGATAGATAGCCATTGAAGCCGTTTGCCAAATTTTCGCACGATCTCTGAAGCCAAAGCCTTCATAGGCGCTCTATTTGCTAATATCAGCCCGGGCCCGGAGTTATGATGAAACACACTTGCACATATATGATCTTGAATGAATCACGATCTATTGTTGCGCGTATATTTTTGTCATCATTCTTAGACCTGTGCTGGTCCAAGACGCGCAAAATGGCCATCATGGCTACGTCAGTTTTACCCTTTATGATACTGAGTAATCCGGTGAAATAGCCGGACAAAGTTGATGTCACTCACAGCACCGGTAGGAGCTAACAAATGGTTGATATATTTCATGCCAAGAAAAAGAATACTTACCACAGACAAGCATATTTTCATTGGAACGGTATGCCGTAGGATATACAATTGATTGGATGCGGTTCAGTGACGAGTAACCCTGAAAGAAATGGGTAAGAAGGCGAAAACAGGTAACGCAAATAGATCGACGTACTGGAAAAGACCCTCGTGCTATTGGATCCAATTCTGAGACGGGGATTAAACGCTCTGTGCTTCGAGGAGGAATAGGCTTGGAAGGAGGGACCACAACCTCGAGGTATTCCTGTATTCAAGTTTTAAAAAATGATTGCGTCCAAATCACTTGGCGCTTGCCTCGTAATCTTCTCGTGTTGTATCTATAGGTAGCATATATTTGCTTCCCAGATGTGACAACACATTGCCTTGGCTGGTGGATGAAGCTGAGTATATATGAGGCAAAACTTCGGCTTCGGGTTGCTTTCAGAGACAATGTGAGGACGTGTGCTGAGTGCATGTCTCTACATACCGCGATTCCAGTAAAAAGCGGACGAGCAGCGTTTTCTCTCAGGGTCTTCTCAGTCCGAAGACGCACAGACTCTGCGGAAAGGTCGTCTAACTTGTATGTCAGTTGAAGAGATAATACTGTGGGTGTCGGATCCACCTGGTATCCGATCGTTCTCGCGATGATGGGTAGTTTCTGGAGCTACATGCTGACCATGCAGAAAGTCTTGAAGCTTGATGCACATAAATACCTCACTATCGCCAACAACAGAACGGGTCTACCTCTTGAACGACCACGTCACGGTTGTTGAGAATCTTCACGACGAGGTCGATGTCGTCAAACCCCAAAATATCGGCAAGTTCTCCTGAAATTTGATCACCTGAGCGAGCTGACGAGAGCACAGACAGCAAAGAAACCGCGATCGACGGCCCATGGGGTTTTCTGACAGCGTATGAACATAGATACGAGTCTACTGAACAAGGGCACACACAAGAGGACACATAGAACAACGTCCGATTGTGATTTACGTTCCGCGTGTCGGTAGATGTCAAGGACTGAAGTCAAGGACTCATCGATGAGGTCCCCGTCTCCGGCGACATCGGCTGCTTTAATTTTTTTTCGCGAGGGTGAGCAAGAAGTATTGTCTTCCAGATGACAACTGAATGGCTCACGGTTCGTCTGACCATGTTGACTGCGGGGGGAATCAGTGCCAGATCCGACCAAAGAATGCGGGAAACTGACCCGCATTTCCAGCTGTTGATGAGCTGATGATTGTCCTGATACTCGGACGGAGCTCCAAGGAGAAATTGAAGATGCGCGGCGAGTCCAGGCATAGTATAGTAGTTCAGATTAAAATGGAAGTTGAATGGAAGAATCAGAAACGAACTGCTCAAGGGTGCAGACGATTTCAAATTAAGTAATACCTGTCGAGCCGAGTTCGGCATTTGTGCCTGGTCCAACAATGATGTCATCCGGGGTTATAGGGCCCCCCGATTTGGCCGCGATAGTGATGTGGAGAGAGTATCACGAATAAGCACCCTGTCATGCTAAGGTCCTTATTTATAGAACTACCTTCGTGCTGCTCGAATAGGCTGCCGGTGGAGCTTTTTACGCTTGTTCTTTATTGTCTATTCATGTCTTTGGGGGAGAGGACTCCGGTGGATCTTTGTCGTCGTTTTCTTTCTTTATTCTTTATCGGAAAAGTTTCCGCATTCTACGCAAAAATGACCATCGTGATCTACTCCACCCTCTACCAAATTATTTGCCGACATCTTCCTTGAGGGTACTGATTCCGTGAGATCTTGTTGCCGAGTAATCGCACCGAACGCTAGCACGTATAAAAGGGAGCGTTCCGAAATGCACGATGCCTTGTGCTTCCTCTCCCCACCCCCGCATCTGTATAGTCCTCTCGTTAACTCGGGCGCCTACAAACCGAGTATATTTTTGTCCCTCACTCCTCACGCTGTCAATCATGGCCTCCGATAACGAGAAGCCACGACATGTTCCCCACGAGTCTGCAGACTTTGAGAAGGAAGTCGCTTCTTACGAATTCAAACTACGGGGAAGAAAATTGACCGCCGCCATCGCGTTCATCAGCGGTACTGGGTTCACTCTCTTCGGATATGATCAAGGTGTACGCCTCGTTCTCGTTCTTCTTTGCTTCTATCGCTCATGACTATGTTATAGGTTATGTCCGCCTTGCTGACTGCCAACCAGGTACGCTGAACCTTCCTTTGAATTACTCAACTAACTCAAATCTATTTATAGTTCGAGAAAGTGTTCCCTCAGGTCATTGTTGACTCTGCTCATCCGAACCACGCGACACTACAAAGTTTCGTGGTGGCAATATATGTCAGTCATCTTGCTACTCGGTCCGCAGGCAATCATACTTACTATACGCCACAGGAGATTGGATGTCTAATAGGCGCGTTGTCCAACCTTTGGCTCGGTGACAGGCTCGGTCGTCGTAAAACAATGGTCGTTGGCGCTGTCATCATGACTATTGGTGCTATCCTTCAAACGACATCTTTTGGTTATGCTCAATTGGTTGTTGCCCGGATTATAACCGGAGTAGGTAACGGTCTCAATGTAGGTATTCAAAGGCTCTCCCGCTAAAAAGCCAAATTAAATTCCATGATTTTCTAGACGTCCACCGTCCCGGCCTACCATGCGGAATGTTCTCCTGCCGCTAAGCGAGGAAGCTTGATCATGATCGAAGGCGCACTCATTTCTTTTGGTATCTTGATATCGTAAGTTTACCTATCAATTCGCTTTCTGGGCCGTACTCATCGTTTTCCCAGATATGTGAGTAATTTTGGATCTCGTGTTTTCGTGAATCCACCTTAATGTTGATTGTGTGATCAGTGGCTTGATTTTGCGCTGTCAGTTCGTTTTCCCTTTGTCGATACACCATCTCACACAAACTCGTAGGTTCTGGGCTGGCAACTCATCTATCCAATGGCGTTTCCCCATATCGTTCCAAATCATCTTTGCTGTCGTCATGGCCGTAGGGATTAATTTCGTAAGTACATGCCTTTACGTTGCCTCGAAAGCAGCCGAACCGTTTTTATGTAGTTGCCTGAATCCCCTCGATGGCTCATCAAAGTTGGTCGTAAAGCCGAAGCACTAGCTGTCATTTCTGCTCTCGATGATAAGCCCACCAATGATCCAGAAGTGCGGCAAACCTTCAAGGCCATCAACGAAGCCGTTGAGCTCGAAGAAGGAAATACACCCGCTGGTAAAGTAGCGCTGAAGGAGATATTCACTGGAGGACGCAGCCAGAACTTCAGGCGAGTCGCTCTGGGCGTTGTTATTCAGGCTTTCCAACAGGTCAGGCTTTGCACCCGTCCTCATCTACGGATTCTGATTGCTACGATTCAAATAGCTCACCGGTATTAACTTGATCACGTACTATGCTGTGAGATTCCCGCATTTATATTTGTCGCAATATAAATTCTTATTGTCTAACAGACCATACTTTTCGAGCGTCTGGGTCTCTCAGATGTCAAATCCCGCATTCTGGCTGCTTGCAACGGAACTGAATACTTCCTCATTGCGCTTCTACCTCTCGTCTTGATTGATCGAGTTGGACGCAGAAAGCTCATGCTATTCGGTGCCATAGGCCAATGTATAACCATGGTTCTTCTGGCCGTTCTCGGAGCAGTCGACAATGCCCCAGCCCAGATCGTCAGTGCGGTACTTTTGTTCGTATTCAATTCGTTCTTTGCGCTTGGTTGGTTAGGAATGACTTGGCTTTACGTAAGTACACTTGAATTGCTCTCCATGAACGTGGGGTTACTTACTTTGAACCCGCTTAGCCGGCTGAGATTGTTGGTCTGCGTATGAGAGGCCCTGCCAACGCTTTGAGTACTGCGAGCAATTGGATATTCAACTTCCTAGGTAAGAGTGACCCACTGATCAGCATCGAATTCGCCTCATGTCGCTTTAGTTGTTATGATTGTAGGACCCTCCTTCGAAAACATCAACTGGGGAACATATATCGGTATGCGATTCGTCACTTGGTACTCACATTTGTTTGCTGATCATTTTTCTACAGTGTTTGCTTCCCTCAACGCCATGATCGTTCCCATCGTTTATCTCTTCTTCCCGGAAACGGCGGGAAGATCACTCGAAGGTGTGTATTTACATAACTTACCATTCTTCATCAACGGCTGATCCGTCTGTTTCGACAGATATGGACGTGATCTTTGCAATTGCTTACAACGAAAACGTCTCTCCCGTGGCCGTCTCGCTACGGAAAGACATTCCAGCCGCTGGAACTCCCGAGGCTGACAGAATCCTTGGATTTTCTAGCGCGGTGTCCTCACGGGAGGACGTTCGAGAACATCACGCACCTGATGGCAAGGTGTAAACTGATAGAATCTTCTTGCATGATTGAAGCGCAAAATTGGATCAAATGAATTGTATACCTAACAGGATACTTGCTGTATATTAGAATTCGCGCTTCCTAACATGAGACATGACATCCCGACCCATCCACACATTCAATGACGTTAATGTTCATCTTCGCTTGTATTCACACGGCTTAAGAATATTGCCTTTTGAGAGAATACTTGTCCACTCGTTATCGGTTTTGGGCTTCCTAGGAACCTTCTTGAACTCGAACGTAGTGAAATGTGTATTACTAGCATCCTAACATAGAATATGTCAGAGGACGTCAGGCTAGTAAGAAGAAAAGTAATTTACCTTAGAACTAAGTCGAAACCCTATCGAGGTGATAAGAGAAATAAATTGCTTGTCATCCCCGAAGCGACTGGCAACTTCGGCAACTTTGAGTTCACCACTGGGAATTGTGTGTCAGCAAACGGGGTACCAGGTTTGAGGCGTATTTTTACTTAGGTCTCAAAACCCTCCACGCCTCTCTTATACAGTTAGGCCAGTTAACTCCCATTAAACTCAGTGCGCATACTACAACATCAGCGGTGTGGCCTTCGCCATCCCCCTTATCGTGAAGTGGCTCGGAACCAGGTAAAGGAAGCTTGTTGCAGATATCCGCCTCCACAACGAATGCATTTGTCGAGACGAGGTCGAAAGATAAGACGGTAAATCCTTTCGGCAGGAGAGCGCGAGCGATAGCGGCATCTCCGCATCCCAAATCTGCAATGACAGTCTTCGGAGGGTAGTCTGACAGCGCAGTGATGTAAGTCTCTACGGGATTAGTCGGCCAGGTTTGGACCTGGTGACGGAAACCAGTATGATACTAGAAAATTTATCAATACAGTGGCAGGGACCTTGAGCTGACAACAGACTTCTTCAAATACTGCATAGCAAGGGTCGGTTTGAACATCGGGACCAATAACGACATCAAATTTGAGTTTGAACGTACCATTCTTGTCCTCTTGCATCATCGAGAATGCTTCAGAGCTATTTGACTTGTACAGCGTTTCATTTATCATCCTGCGTGTCCATGAATATGCATGCGCGAGACAGTGGCATATTCTCACCTGAAGCGTGCGCCATTCAAACTCTCCTTCATTTCTTTTTGTAGGTTGGTGAGACCATCGGGTTTCTTCTTCTCCACGACATCAGCGCTAGCCGACGGTTCCACTCTATGCTTCGTCTTTACTTTCTTAGTCGGCCGATCCAATGACTGTCTTGAGTCAACGGCTTTCAATGGTCGCGGAAGCGAGATGGCTTTCTTTCTCTCCTCATGCGCATCGATTTTAGACTGTTTAGACGACGCTTTGCTCGATTTGTCAGCAGACTTCGGTCCCTTGATGCGCTGGCTTGATGAATTCCCCTTGAACCTGCTCATCAGTTTCCCCAAGTTGGCCTCGGCGGCGAGCATTTTATCGGAATCTTCGGATGTTCTTTTCCGCTTCCGAGAGGACAAGTTGGCTTCTGTTACTGGGTCAGACTTGACAGACCATCCTGGAACGTCGAATAGTGGCATGGCGGCGATTGAGGACAATGAGCGGTGGTGGTAGTAGTGGAAGGAGAGTGGAAGAAGCACAAGGCGGGTTGAGAAAACGCCGGTGACCAAACAAATAGGCGACAAGGAGATAAGATCGACGTCAATTGGCTACAACAAGGGTCAACTAAAGCGCCTCTATTAACCCTCACTGTCCTGGCCGATAAGCAACAATACACCTTAACTTTCAACCATGTCCTCCAAAATAAATCAGCTATCGCATCCCATCGTCAATGCTGAGCTCTCGAAGCTCAGGCAGTCGTCGACGTCCTCGAAGGAGTTCCGTGAGGTGCGCTCGAGCATCGTATCAGCCCCTTTGTCATTCTCACTTGAATTCCTCAGGGGATTAACCACATTAGTCTAATATTAGGTATTGAAGCCTCGCGATCGCTTGAAGAAGAATCCTTTGATGGAGTTGGTTCATTTATTGCTCGTCAGTGAGGAAGGAATCTGACACCGAACTCCGTAGCAAACACCCGTCGGACCGTTCAAGGGAACCGTTATCAAGCCTCGTGTAGGACTTACACCGATTCTGCGTGCTGGTTTGGGAATGTCAGACGCCCTGGTACGTTCGCCACAATCCTGTGCTTGTATGTTGGTATTGACATCGAACGGCAGTTGACTCTCTTCCCGTAACGTCCTTTGTCTCTTATAATGCATCTGTCATGACACGCCGCATATTCCAGATCAGCACCCGTCTACCATCTTGGTCTTTATAGAGAGAAGATCACTCTGCAGCCGGTAGAATGTAAAGTGCCATGCTATATCGACCTTCCCTGCGGCTGATCGCATTCTCAGACTATTCCAAGCTACCCCCCTCTCCTCCCGTTGACACAGTTTTCTTACTCGATCCGCTGATCGCGACTGGCGGAACGGCTTGTGCTGCCTTATCTATGATTGTTGATTGGGGTATTCCTAGTAAGCCACACATTAATGTCAGGATTATGATTCTCAACGCTATCAACAGTCCGGAATGTCAAGCTTCTCTGCGTCCTCGCTTCAAAACCAGGATTGGAACATGTCCAGGCTGAATTTCCAGGGTTAGAGGTAACCGTACTTATCCTAAATGTTAGCGGCATTCATTGAGCTCTTGCTTAGATTTGGGTAGCTGGCGTTGACGACGAGTTGACGCCCCAAGGTATTATAAGCCCGGGACTCGGAGACACTGTAAGTTCGCAACAGTGTTGATCATTTTTTTACTTAGATGTTTCAGGGTGACCGCCTCTTCAACACAATCCGTGCATGATAACTATAGGATAGATTGTATATACCTATTGATTAGCATAGGACAACAGACTTTCGCATGAAAAGAACAAACGAAGTTTGACCATACCATCAGGCAGGGCTTTCTGAGAAGAATTCATATTTAGACTCGAGCTAGGCTGAACCAGTTGTTGTGAAAGCGAGTTTGCCATATATAAGGGGCTTTATCTTTGAGAAGAGAATTCTGCAAGTCGACAGGCTGGATTCATCATTCGATGATGGTGCGCATGTGCTCGAATGTCAAACAACATAGGCCGAATTCCGATATGCTAAATTTGCGCTGACGGTCAGGAAGTAATAGAAAACCCGACGGATTTTCGTGTGTAAGTGTGTGTGGGTCTTCGTGAATGTAAGGAGTTGGAACTTTTTGGGTGGGTGAGGTCGGCCCGGTTAGGACCGAAACTGATTTGAAATGAAAGACGTGATTTTGCGCGCAGATTGCTCTATTACGAGCAATGACTTTGAAAGCCTTTTTCGGAGCAGAATGGATAGAATCTATCCTTCAACGACACGATGTCTTGCTCCTCGACCCCGCTATCATCAACGAAGACCTTGTCCACGGCACCGTCGCCTAAGCCAAAGGCAAATGGTCTCGAGGCCCTTTTCTTCAATCCCCGGATACCAGCATCCCACCTAATAGAATACATTGCTTCGAGGCCACAGACGAGCTCAACGATTTTTGTGTATGATTTGGCAGAGCAGACCGGCTTCGGTACGCTCACCAAGTCTTGGGTGAGGTCTGGCAAGGAGTCAGTTCCCGTCGTGGACTTGCAGACAAGGACTGGCGCCGGATTGACTCTTGTCGGCCGTTTGTCGGAGGGTAGCAGTCAGGATGGTGTTATCACTGCCTACACATCGACCAAAGGCCTTTCAATGATGGCCTCTTCCCTGTCCTACCTCCCGGAGGCAGGTCCAACGAGTAGATTGGTCCTGCAGGTCCCTAACCTTCTCTTCGCCAACGATGCCCTATCGATTTCGCCATCTCTCGCGCCTCTCGCAACCTCTTTACCCATTCTCCCAAGCAGCCTTGTCATTCTTCTCTCTGCGACCCCTCAGGAAGCAGCTGACTTTGCACATATATCCTACCAACTCACCTCTCACCATGTTGTCCATATCTTTGACCACTATGCAGCGGCGCGTGAGATAGGCCATTCTATCTCTCCCCTGTCTTCTCTCCCTGTTAAAGAGAATAGTTCGGTGGCAGGTGTCCTGGCTCATGCGGGATATTCCTTCTTTGACTATACTGGTGACTCGGAGGCGGAGACCGTGGTCGTTTTGTTGAACGGCCCGTTAGCATTGGCTGCCAAAGCCATTGCCACCCGATCTACGGGCTTTGGAGTCATTTCGGTGAATGTGTTAAGACCCTGGGATGAGGACAGTCTTCGGGACATCCTGCCCAAGACAGCACGTATCATTCATGTTTTGGATGACGTCCCGACCGCTTTGACGCAGGGATTTTTGTACGCTGATGTATTTGGCGCGCTGCTCTACCATGAGGCTGTATCCACTGTTCACGGACATCGTGTTACTCCCGCCCAGACACAGTCGTATGTTTCCAAGGAAGATGCGTTCATACGCTTCCTCTCAAATTTCGTGCCTGCGTCTGTCAAAAACATGTCGGATTTACTGCCCTCCTCCGCCAAGAAGTTGTTCCTCCTTAGTAGTCCCAATTCCGCGTTAACATCCTTTTCACGTGTGTTGGAGGATATTTTTCTGGCCAACAAAGGCGTGTCAGCGCGTCTACTTACGGATCACGACACATTCTCCAAGTCGGGGGGTATCACTATCAACCGTATGCTTCTTGAGCCCAAGAAGGATGTGTCGCCTTTCCTCCCCATTCCCGTCGCCCTTCCTTTCGAGAAGGACGAAGTCGATTTTCTGGGTATATTGGACCCAAGCCTCGTCAAATCCCATTCCCTGGTCAAATATGCCAAACTCGGCTCTGTGATCCTTGTTATCACATCCTGGTCGCCTGCGGAACTGTTGGCTAATCTACCTTCAGACTCCCTCATGTCTGTGGCGCAGAAAGGCGTCCATCTTTACACCCTTGATGCTGCGGGCATTGCCTCCCAACTTGTTGACGCCTCTGACACCGACATCATTGAAAATGTCCTCGTCATCCTCGCTTTCCTCAGGTTGTATCTAGGAAGTGCCGCACGAGAAGACCTAGTAGCCACTGTCGCAAAAAGTGCCTTTGAGGGTGTTGTACAGGGTGCTTCGCTCGAAGCGATGAACTCTGCTGCTTGGTCTGGCTTGGTTGATATTGAGATTCCTGCAGTCTCAGACGAGGATGCCACTTCGAGCGCACCACAAAAGGACATTGAGTTCAATGCGGTCGTCGTAGAAAGTGATGACGGTGATTCAGTGGCCACGGGTGCGTATGTGGGTACCTGGCACGATGCTGCGAAGCATATCCTGTTCCATGACGCGTTCACACCTTCCGGACTGGCTCCCGAAGCCTCTCTCCGCCCAGAAATCCCCGATGACACATTCCTCATTACGTGCGTAGTCAATCGTCGACTCACCCCTATGGAGTACGATCGCAATGTCTTCCATCTTGAATTCGATACTACGGGTACTGGGCTGAAGTATGAGATTGGTGAAGCGTTAGGCGTGCACGGTTGGAACGATGCACAAGAGGTCCTTGACTTCTGCGATTGGTATGGCGTTGACTCTAACCGTCTCATCACCATTCCCGTAGTAGCTGGCGAAGATAACATGCACACACGCACCGTTTTCCAAGCGCTGCAGCAGCAGATTGATCTCTTTGGCCGTCCACCCAAGTCATTCTACATCGATCTCGCACCTTTCGCCACCTCATCTGTCGACAGGCACTCTCTTCTCTTCATCGGATCAGCGGAAGGCTCTTCGACTTTCAAGAAATTGTCGGAGAAGGACACCGTTACTTTCTCCGATGTGCTGAGAAGGTACCCCAGTGCCAAGCCCGGCATAGAGCGATTGTGTGAGTTGGTGGGCGATATAAAGCCAAGGCATTACAGTATTGCCAGTGCTCAGAGTGTCGTTGGAGACTGCGTTGATTTACTCGTCGTAGCCGTAGACTGGCAAACACCAAATGGTGAGTGTCAAGCGCTTCGATGTGAAATTACGGTACTCTGATGGCCCTTGAATCCAGGCCATCTTCGCTATGGTCAATGTACACGATATCTAGCCGGTCTCAAGGTTGGCCAAAAAGTCACAGTGTCCATCAAACCTAGTGTCATGAAGGTAAGTTGTACGCATATTTGATTGACCCCTTTTTGACTGACTTTTCCATAGCTGCCGCCAGACAATATGCAACCGCTCATTCTTGCCGGTCTGGGCACGGGAGCCGCACCCTTCCGAGCCTTCCTGCAGCACCGTGCTTGGCTCCTTCAACAAGGCCAGAAGGTTGGACCCGTCTACTACTACTTCGGATCTCGGTATCAGTCAGCAGAGTATTTGTACGGAGAAGAGATCGAATCCTTCATCCTGGATGGTGTCATCACTCGTGCTGGACTAGCGTTTTCTAGGGATGGTCCCAAAAAGGTCTACATCCAGCACAAGATGCTCGAAGATTCGGAAGCATTGGCTACTATGATTCAAGACCAGAAAGGCGTTTTTTATCTTTGTGGACCTACGTGGCCGGTGCCTGACGTGTATGAAGCCCTTGTTAACGCGCTTGTGAAATACAAGGGTCAAGATGCCGCATCTGCTGGCGAATATCTCGAAAGTCTCAAAGAAGAGGAGCGATATGTGCTCGAGGTATGACTTTGACTTTCATGTCAGGTTTCCTTTCGACTGAGCCGTTTTCTAGGTCTACTGAGCGTGATGTGACACGATGCCCAACTCTGGTCAATTTTATAAAGTAGTGGTCTATCTGTCTGGTTATGTAGTAGTATATAAGATCGTATACAAATTATACCTTTCCAACTCCAATACTCGCGTAGAGGCAGAAATGCAAGCTCTTAAGTACGCACAGTCACAAACCTCAGCCGACAAGGTGTGACTTGGCAGCGTTTTATCTATTGCTTCAACGCGTAGTGACCCATCCACTCACTCTATCGTACAAGGTTCTTCTGCCACCGACACTACTAATCGTCGTCCACCCACTCGTTTGCAACGACGCGTCGAACATACTGCTGTACCCATCCAGGTCGGCGTGCATGTTGAGCAGCGAGTTCCTCGCGCCGCTGCTCTCTGCGCCGATTCTCTTCCGTATCTTCACCATCGCCACGGACTTCCATTGCGTTGGCTTCCGTACGTATTCGCCCTTCCCGCCTGCGTAGGACAGCTCTTCGTCGATCCCAAACTGCGGGGTGAACTGTCGTCACCAGCAGCGTCATGAACGCCAAATATTTCTGACCAAACATAGGCGGCTCTGTTACCGTTCCCTCAAGTGTCCGTTCCTCGTTGGGTATGTTGAAGTTAGCGAGGGTATCCAATACTCCCATAGAGGGAGCTTGTGCTCCGTCCGCTCCTCCGAGCTCAGCAGCAGCAGCCGCACCTGGGGCGTCAGCCGCTGCAGCTGGACGATTTACCCGGTTATCATTAGGTGCTACGTCTCCAGCCACGGGTTGCCGTTGATCTTCAGCCGCAGGAGCGATCCATCTGTTAAAACCATGCCGAGTCCATATTTCATACAGAGCCCATCCCATTATCAGGATGCCAATGAATGGCTTCCGCGCAGGTGCAAAAAAGTAAAGCAATAACAGTGTTCGCAGTAAAAGGAATGTGAGAGGCAGTAAGAACGGGCGTATTTGGAGTTGACGAAGTTCTGGAGGTGCCGGTATCTGGTTACCCACGGGAACATCATTTAAGACGACGTTCTGAGGATTCTGAATAGTACCATGCGGAAGCCCCAGTTGCTGTAGAAGCGCAGTGACTTGAGGAGGGATGGTATCCTGCTGCGTTGTTTGGGAAACGGTGTGCATTGGTGCAGGAATTGCATCGGATCTTAGAATGGAGAGCGTATAAGACAAAACCTGTAGCGCATGCTGCTGTGTCGCAGTAGGGGCTTGTGATGGATCCTCTAAGCTCAAGTAATTATTCCCTCTAAAGAGAATGATTAGTAAGAGATTGGAGACGAAAATAGCTACTAAGACGCACTCTCGGACGACTGGCTTGTACCTCACGCCACCAGGAGTACGAGGAGGATAGTCTTTGTCAAAGATAGGTGGCCACGACCAGCCTTGACTAGCAAGATATCTCATGGCCTCTCTCCTCGGCGTAGTTGGATGCGACATTTGAACAATATCGCACTGCATGAGAGCGAGGAGGGCATTGCGATGCTGGAAGATCACGTAACCGAGGGACGACGACTGCGGAAGAACAGTCCGCGATTGTGTGCGGGAAAGTGAATCAAGAAGCTGGTCAATTGAAGATGATGCGAGCGAAGCAGAAGAAATTGAAGACTCAGTTCTCGGAACCTGTGGAGGCGAATCTGACCAAGCAGTAGGATGAACCGCCAAATGGACGATCCGTGATTCATCAGGGGACTGAATCAAGTTGAGAAGTAAGTATCATGATAGCAGTGGTACAGCAGACTTACGGTCCAAATGGTATCCAGCCTCTCATGGTCTGCTAAAGCTCGACCTCGCCAAATGAGTCTCTGTCCATCAACACGAGGTCGACCTGCACAGACTGCCTGAATCTGCTCTTTGACTGCTAGGATTGTAGACCCACTGTCGACATTAACCGTGAATGAGTGAGCATAGGCGGGTAGCTCGACGTGCAACTCGACCAGTGACATGGAAGTATGGGAAAGCGTTATCTGCCTACGTGTTTCCCGGCAATGTTTCTGATATCACGTGTTATGATCGCGACACGGTGCACAGTTCGGAATTCTCCGAATAAGGGACCCCAGCTACAAGGACCGCGATGCCAGTGACGAGACCTTGCTGGAAGGAGGCTGCTGCGTAGCCACGTACAATATCTGTCCCTTCAGTGCTTTAATTTTTTAGGAACTCAGTATCATTACTGGTTTCTTTTCTAGGGCAACACTAGAGTAGACTGCATAAATAACCTGGTAGTATTCAGTGGGACAGCGAGTGGGGTTAGATATAATAAAATACAGATCCATGAGACAATTGAAGTTCAGCGTGTAGCAGACCGAAAGGTAGGAAGGTAGCGACCATAACACTATACAATGGGTCGAAGGAAAGAGTAAGGGTGCACGGTAACTTGAAGTCGGGGCAACTGGACTTAGATATGGAGTTGGTTGATGGTGTTCGCCGAAGGATGTTGACGAGAACAGGATCCTCAAGGTAGGTCGGAGACGAGAATACAAAAGTGTTCCGTCTAGTACCTAACTCATCCTCGTGCTGGTGAGCTCCTGGTGTTTCTGTATCGTCTCAAGTCCAACACCCCTGTCGTTAGTCTTGTCGCCTCGACCTCTTGAAGCTGCCTGACATGATCCTCAAGTTCCATTTATTAGGCGAGAACCCACTACCCAAAGGTCGCGGCTTGCTAGAGGCAGATTAGGAAAGAAGGATTTGATATTGGCAGGTTTCGGAGGTTGGCGGGTTGAAGCAGTGAGCAAATACTATCGATCGACCAGAAGTATCCAAATTGGCTAGTTTCCTCAATTTTGAGAATTTACCTCGGATATTTTGTAGAAGGATAGTTTAAATATCACATCTGCATTGTGCCAAGTTTCAGATTTTTCAGAAGAACATGAGCTGCTGCGGAATGGTATCGGCGTTGTAAGTGGTCTGATCGGCGCGCCTTTGCAAGATTCCTGATTATTTTTCGGGACCGAGACGCACTAGATGAGTAGATGGAATTGTGAGGGACACTAATAGGTATCCTGGGAACAAATATGATAAAAAACTGTAAAGAATTGCGACCACTAGAAGTGAAAAGGTGTTGAAATTGACGCTCCTAGTCGATCGATAGTAGCAACAAACGTATATTAGGTTTCGGGTGCTGGGAAGTTTCGGGTCGGGTACACCTTGCTTACCAGCAAAAATTCAAGCAACGACACTCGAATAAAAATACAAGTAATACAGTCGAGCACTGACGGCAATTACGAAGGCCCAAGTTAAGCTTAGAACACAAGACATAGTAATACTGGATTAGAAGTCAAGAGACACTGTGAAAACGTTAGTTTAGACCAAAGTGTCAGGCAAGAACAATCAGGCATACCATCTATATAGGGTAGCTTTCTCTGCAGCTTGCTGGCTGTGGTCTGTACGACCACACGCATTTCATAAATTACCTCAAAAGAAAGTAGGGACGGGGATATATTGGACTCTTGTCGAATCACTTTGATGCAAGCCCGTAGTGCTAGCTATGTCACGCCAAGGATGCAGTGATGAATATGAGAATTGCAATGTAACAATCTACTTACCGTCAGTATCGGGTCTAGACGACCATAGTCTTCATCCACAAAAGTTGAAAAGAGGCCGACCATCTGGGCAGCTATGTTAACACACGCCTGGCGGGATTCCATATTCGTAGACGCCAGTAAAAGATGAAGCTCTGTCAGGGCAGTCAAGTCGACAATCTCCGCCAGCTTCAGTGCTCGAGAAAAGTGTTGATCAACGTCAAGCCCTGTGTTCAACATACGCGGCTTAACGCGAGATAGATGAACCTGTATCCTTCGCATAAGATCCCAATACTTGATAATACATCGGCTTGAACGGGTCGAGCCTATAAGCATATTTAAATTTGTTAGACCCACTCCATTATGTCTACTCACAGCATTGCTCATCGTCCCAAAGACATATTAGCTGTTGAACTTCTTGAATATACGTTGCAGCAGTTGTCCTTGCACAGACTGCAAAGATATCAACCGGCATGGTAGCATGTAATTCCTTGTATGGGTTGAGACGAGTGAGAGACCGTAGTGATTGCGCATGGACTCACCGACAACAAGTACAGCTCTGAATCGAGTTCTGCATGGAAGAGGCATGGAACATGGAATTGGATATGAGCCGCCTTGTCCATGTAGTACACTTGCAATATAGCTCCGATCTCGTCCTCCGTAGCAGGTATAGTGACGGTATCGTTGTTTGAGGTTGAGCGCGGTGACCTTACTAGATGAAGGTCATGTCGCATCAGGAGGTGGGCCGATTTGAGTAGATATTCCCGGCCCTTATACAGGTCACCCTTGGTGAAATAATACAAAGATATAATTCCGTGTGCTTGTATAGATGTTGCAGGGGGGAGGATCTCCCGGGAGTCATTCAGATAATCGAGGACGCTTTGCAATTGCATGGATTCAGTGATCGTTCTGAAATATGAGGATTCCTCCTGGAGAAAATCAGCGGAAAGCCCATATATCAGACGTTGACGTACCTGTACTAGGGCGCCCCATAACTGGGCAACGTGGACCATAACAGGATGTACAACAGTGTTTGATACGTCCCCACGGCTGATTGCGAATAACTTCTCGTCTGACAAGCAAACTCCCAATTGGGCTCTGCAGGAAAAAAATATTTCACGCCTGCATTAAATTAGTTTTCCTATTTACGGAGAGAAAAGTTGTGTCCGCGTACATCGGAGTGAGGTCAGACATGTGGAACACTTCCATCCCACCTTTCTCTACAGGCATTACAGGCATTGGAGGTATCAAGTTAAATGGGTCGCCTGTTAGGAGACCCGCGTATGGTGGGATTATATCGAGGACTGTTGCGGTAGTGGATTGGTTAGTGGATCCTTCGATAAATTGCGGAGTAGATGCTTCGTCCTTGGTAGGTGATATAGGTTCGCCGAGAGGTCTTTCCGAGCTAGACCGACTAGACGAAGAGTCCGAGTCCGAGATAGACTTGTCCTGGGATTCGTAGACTCGCAAACGATTCTCAAGTTCCTTTATGCGATCATAGAGTTCAGCCTTGATACTTCGATGCACACCATCGTCATATTGACAATCGTCCTCCTTGTTTGCGATTCGGCATGTAGAGCAAAAGGGCCGACTGGCGTCACATTTCTAGATATATAACTGTTGATCAGCCCGCCATATTTTGTTATATTGGAAGACCAATTACCTTCTTCTTACGTCTATAGAGTATATTTATTTAAGCAAACGGTCAAAGCTGAGAAACGAATCGATTACCGGCACGGTACACAAGCCGCTCCTTTCTGCAGGAGGTCACCTTTCGAGGCCGTGGGAACGGGGTCGATGTACACGCAATTCACTGACTTGCGCGCCTTCGAGCACGACCCACAGGTTGGATAGACACCGTCACAGCGCTCCGGGGTGCTTTAAAATACCGCCATTCCGCTAAATAAGATCACTCACGACTTTCCGCGCCCTGTTGATCAACGGCACTGCGGTAAGAAGTATCCCGAGGCTCGGAAGATGAAATACTGACCTACAGGGTGTGCAAGTCTTCGGCGCCGCCTTCAACATGAGCTGGTAAGTAGACGAAGTTGCCATAGATTTTAACACCTCCTTAATAGCGTGGTGATCTGCACAGTAGTAGGTATGAAAGTTTACGGCGGTGGTGCCGGCCACGACGATGGATGATCGTGACTAAAGTTTTCCAACAGGCTAGTCTCGGATTTTGCCGAGATTTGCAGCATCACGGGGCAGGGGCGCTCCACCACCTCGAACTGGGACCGCCGGATGTAAATTTCGCACCGCCGACTATACTCTTCTCGCAGCCGCTCAGCCGCAATCCATGTTCATCCATCCAACAGCCTTGCTGTCGCCGAGAATTTGTGTAGAATAGCAACTGTAGAAATCTCGACCCTCGAGGCCATGGGCGGCGATGCCGAAGAAGAAGCCATTCCGACGGAAACGTTCTACAACTCCACTCGTGCCTTGACGGCAACAAGAGATTCGGATTGCAGGCATATACTCCTCCTCGTGCCAGCAAAGGCAATGCACACCCCTGTAGCATTCTCATCTCCCAGGAAGCCTCATGTTAAATTATGAAGACAAGTTATCTTGCAGATGCCATATATGAAGATATGGGATTCAAAGCCAAGGTGTTCCCATGGACGTACCTCAATGAGCGTGCGATCTATGATGTGAACACGGTAGAAGATTTCAGCCAATGTTATGATGTTCTTCTCGTCTCCATACGTTGCCTGTCTTCGGATCTTTTCCATGCTCATAATACCAGAGTCTACAAACAGACGATGCCTTCTCTTCGAAATGATCAACATTCAGCGGGCGATTGCGAGTGAGGCCTCTTTCGGCACGTCTCCATCTCCGGTCAATCCAAACATCGTCTTCAGTGCTTCCAGCGCGATCGTATGGGTGAACCTTCCAGCCTAGCGTTCAGCCTTACGACAGCACTTCAGTATTGGTGAAGCAATGATTGCATTACTTCTTGACTTTACTGTCTGGGATCGCTCATAAACGACGCCTTGTTTGGCAGTTCCAATATGCGGCTCTGCAGAAACCGCGCGTCCTCGCCATAGGTTACTTCCCGTCCTCATCTACACCGCGCTTGCGGCCTCCTCATTGGCTTGGACGTCTTCCTCGGTTCGTTCCTCGAGCCACTTGTCTGGGTTGTTTCATCTCTGTGATTATCTTTGCTACCTAAGCACTTGCTGGTACACCGCCCTCCTTGAATGGTCCTACTGGACACCTTTGTTTAATCTACTAGTCCATCTCTCCCTCAAATATGCATTGTCATATTTTATTCAGAACATTTGGCGCGTACTTTACCGTTACGCAACAGGACAGTACGATGATCCTTGTAAGAGTTTGTCCCAACACGCTGAGATGGAAAGCTTGCAAAAAGTAGAGTCAAGCAGTGCAGTCGATGCCAGGTGACATATCGCTCAAGGCGCTATACCGGCTCTTTTCCACCTCATCCAATCCTTCCGTCTAACGTACCGTAGTTCAAGCCATCGGTGAATCATTGCAGAGCAAGGCCGAACGGACATTTCGCGCTCCAAACTTTGTCGACGCCTGGAAGAACTTGCTATACAGTCGGTTCCTTTCCCCTATGGTCTCGTGATGGTTACGAATCGTGCCCGGCTCATAAACCAAACTTGAGCGTGTATTACGGTGCCCTTTTCATTCATGCTGATTTTATCAGCTGCATCCCTCCCTCACTGAAAGCAAGTGTCGAGTTCATCGCATCTATTTAGACGTATAACGAACCCATTAGGTCCATGATCATCGGAGACGTTGTATCAGGGTGCTGTTTCATTCATCCAATCCCACGAATGATTGCTTCCGACTCCACCTCCTCATCTTGAGGAAAATTTTACGCACTTGAGCGCCGCCGCACCATCGACGACAATGACACTTCTGCAATTGAGCCATTCAGTTCTTGGAACATTCGTAAAGCCTCTTGTCATCTTGTCCGCACATGACATAACTCTTGCATCAAGCGCTATCCGCAGTAACATTCCATACAGACATACGATCTATTTCCTGAAAAGACGGCCCATCTAACAATATTCTCTGTATCTGTGCACCGCGAAAGTGAATCTTCTTTGTCTTCATCCTTGGGGGGTCTACAGTGGTCTCTGACGAGTTCTTCATCGCCAGGCTTTCCGAAGACCTGATAAAATCCCAATGTGGCGGAACTGAAAACCCTTGATCGGATTGTAACAAGCTTTGAATATCATGATTCATCACATGAGTTTTGGCTGTTTTACTTCAGAAGAAGATGTAGCCGTTTTCGACATCCTCAAACACATCCTCATCGAAACTCCGCCGTCACTCCGTTTCGCTGTCTTGAATGGCTGGTCTGTACTCAATGGCGTGAAATTTTACCGAGGCCATGGCAGATGTCACTTGATCTGACATTCAGTCGTTATCATTCAAGCCGGGAGGATTTAAGGTTGGCGTGCGACTTTATAACCAACGATCTTCTCGAAGCGAGTCAGCACGTAAATATCCTTGATCCGTGCAGCAGGATGTTTGGGATATTTTCGAAACCATGAATTCCACCCCCCATTGGCACGCCTCATTCGGTGTTATATTTCAGCCATAGGATATGGCCCAGGCTCTCGTCTTGACGATTCAATGATGCATCAACATATTTCACATTGAATTTTGGCCGTAAATGGTCCCAATTGGGCGGAAGATCTTCGAAAAGAGACTATTAGGAGGAGTAGCTTATTGCTCGTCGTATAGTCCTGATGGAACGACTGCCGCCGCCGACTTGGACGATTGTTCACCGAGGACTGTCTGGGATTTTTCCATCAGCAAGCTTTTGTGTCTGGAATCACTGACAGTACACTTCTCTCAGCGGAAGGAGCGGGCGGTCAAAGGATATATATATTTCATAACCTAAACCCTGGATGCGTCTTTCTCGGGCGAATGCGATAGTAAGCCAGTGACTAGGCACCCTTCCGGAGTTCAAACACACGCCCCCAAATCGACCATCGAGGCCTTTAGCCAGGTAGGCTCGTGAAATGATGTGAGCTTGATTTCATGCAGAACTCGATAAAGCTCGCTCAGCGTGCCGCACAGCTCTCATAGTCTCGTGTTCCAAAATCTTGATGTCATCACGGTAGCACCACTCTTTTTATCTCGCATTGTACCAAGGACTCTTAATAAACAAATCCCATTACAGATATTTATTCAGTAAGGCCGAAGTCTAAGACACTTTCTGAATTTTGGAACAGGTATGATGGTGGCTAGTGACGAGGTATTTTGGGCGAGAATAACTGGGGAAGTAGATGCTGCACTTCCAAATGGGATGGATCTCATGCTGTGCGGTATTTCAGATATTTCTGGAGTGTCAGGTACAAGAACTGCGCACATGTTCCCGCAGTTGGTGATGAAGAGTGCCGGGGAGCACATTGGGTGTACTGCACTGGAAGAGGATGAGGGTAAAAGTATTGCTGTAGTGCAATACTAAGCTTTTCCGGCAAAGGGTACCTTGTCGCATGCAGCTCCTCAAAGCAATGGATCATAGTATTATGTCTGGGAATAATTTATGGGAGCATCTAGTAGTTAATAGGCAGGTAATAAAAATATAACATACACGTCTTCAATTTCCAGTCTTCGGTTGAATGGTGATAACTGGAATGGTGATACAGGGAGAGGTTGGGCACATGTCAGCGCGGGATGCTGATTCTCATAGTTGTCAAGATGCTGTATGATGTCGCTTGAATGGAGTGCTGGACCTTCCTCAAAAGGTGAGCTTTGTTCAAGTTGAGTGATCGAAGATGTCAGAGAGTTCAATAACGGCAACAATGATACCATCTTTAGAAAGAAGCAAATTAAGGACATGATATACTGTGAGAAAACAAGGAAATGACTCACTGTTCAGTTCATCATGCATAGTTATGATTCGTATGTAGCTCAAGCACCCGACATTCTTCCAGGGTATTTGTCGTTTATTCTCCGAGGCTGAAAATCTCCCTTGTGTGTGATCCACACCGCACTGACATTGATACACGTGCTCAGACCTCTTCCATTGTCTGTCTTCATCCTTTGATGGTTGCTTTGATTTCAACTTTTTAGAGGTACGGAACTTGCTGTCAGTTTGAATGATTGAGTACTTGTTCTGCACGTCACGCTCGTTCTGGGAACGGAAGGCATGACACTATTCTTGGGCTTGTTTGGTGCAGGAACATCTTCAAGTCCCGGAACGATGAAGTTGCTGAGCGGGTCGGACAGAGAAAGTGAACGAGCGATCACATTCACGTCGCTCCGCGTTCAACCACCGTGATGAGTCATGACGTCACTCGCTTTCCATGCTAGTTATATTCTTGACAACTAAAATACTAAAATATTTGTCCCAAACCATCGATCATATGTTGTAATGACAAGTGTCGCGCATCACAGCACGGTCGACATCGGTATCTTCGGTTGTCAGGCAAGGAAACATTGTTCTCCTCCTCGGCCTTGTTTACTACATAGTATTGTTTCTATTAGTGTACATATATGTAGATAAATAGCTGGATGAATCATGATGACCCTCACCCGTTTGCGAGGGTTCCCTGCTGAAATCCGGGTGAGTGCTGGAGAATTACCGCTCATTCTAACATCATACACCACCGTCCTACAGTACCCCCACATATATTCCGGCTCTAGACCATAAGCATCCTGGTGAATGTACTGCTCCTTCGTCTCTCTGGTTGTTCAAGGTATGCTGTAGTTCAACTTGATGACTACCATAGGCGACGTAAAAACGAGTGAGTTGCTAACGAATTCTAGCTTGGATATAGCATGATTAAATATCAAGGCAACTACCTAGCTTATTGCTGATACCGGTAATCCTGACTGGGGATATTCAGAAGGTTTAGGAGACCTGAAAAAAAAAAGAGATGAAAGGACAAACAATTGATAGTTGGTCGAGGGATTATTCTAGTCAGCAATGCTGATAAACCTGTGTGAGCTACATTTTCTTGGAACGTAAGCTGCGTGTTTCATTTGGTCTTCCAACAATCAAGGTTCCACTTCCCCGTCTCCAGGATCTCTATATTTTCACCGATATGGATCAGCCATGAAACTTTTCTTCAGTCTCTAAGACGAAATGAAAAATCCTGGCAATGCAAGAATTAAAAGTAATGTCAAGTGGGAGCAAACTCACTAAAGGTCTGGTACCGGATCATCGGTCCGGGATAAAAACAAGACCTGACGTAACGGGATGAAACGCGACTAGCCACCTGCAGGCTCCTTTGGCGCTCCCTTATTATGTTGCACAGGACCTGAGCCAAACATCTCCTCTTTCTTCTCACCCTTCTTCTACCCCGCTATTTTGCACGTAGAAATGCGCGGACTCATTACTATTCTTGCCAGCGCTCTGTTTAATACTGTTGCTGGACAATTATCCCTACCTAATCCGCCATTCATACCACCTGCTGCTTCTAATGGGACCATCACTTCTTCAGGAACTCCCAACCCACAATGGATTACATTGCTGGGGAGCCTGATCTACTTTTATGAGGCTCAGAGAAGTGGGCGATTACCTTCGGACAATCGTGTGGGGTGGCGAAATAACAGCGCCTTAGAGGATGGATCCGACGTCAACCTTGATCTGACAGGTTCGTATATAGCTTATAATTGTTGGTTTTCTCTCTAATACACTTTCAATAGGCGGATACTATGACGCCGGAGGTGAGTATTATCGTTAAATCGCTAGTACAACTGACGCACATGACTATTGCCATAAGACTACATCAAATGCACTTTCCCTCTAGTACGTGAAATGCAGCCATATCGTAACCCCACGTGTTCACATATATGGGCAGTCCTTTACGATCACGTCAATATGTTGGGGTGCCACGGATTTCGGGAAAGGTTGGTGGACCCACCCTCCTCACTTTGCGCCTGATCACAGAAATCAAGGTTATGATGATTCTAATCAAACGGCTTATTTGGATTCTATGCTACGTTGGGGCCTGGACTGGCTTATCAAGGTCAATCGTTTCACGCTCCGAGAAATTCGCTTTGTAACCATGTTTTCCCACAGGCACATCCCTCAAACGATACCTTGTATGTGCAGGTTGCTGACGGTTTGAAATTTTATCTTTTTGCACCTTCTTTGCAGTGCTTAATCAATTTTCATTGCAGCCAATGTGGATAATAATTATTGGGGCGGCGATCAAGATATACCAACACCGCGGCCTTCCTTCCAAATCAACGATACCTCTCCTGGAGCCGATGTTGCTGCTGGTGCCTCCGCAGCCTTCTCTGCATGTTCTAACCTTTATGCCAACCGTGGTTTCGGTGGGGTTTACCAATCCCCTGCATCTTTGACAAACACCACCTATTCGGAAATCCTTCTCAGCCATGCACAGAGCCTATTTAATTTTGCCGTCAGTGCATCTGGCGGCCAAGTTCTCTATCAAAATTCTGTCCCCGCTGCCACCGAAAGCTACGCATCTTCATCGTATGGGGATGAATTGACTCTGGCTGCGTTGTTTCTGGCTTGGGCAACTAATTCGACGACTTTATATCAGCAAGCGGTGAACTATTATAGCTCTTTTGGGCTTTCGGGGCAGAATGGCGTCTTCAACTGGGATTCCAAGACCCCTGGGCTAGCTGTTTTGTTTGCTCAGATTGCCCAGTCCGGCTCTTCCATCGGCAGTAATGCCTCTAGGTGGCAAGAGGAAACGGAACGATATTTCGATAGAATAGTAAACAACGGCGGACCTGCGTTTGAAACGAAAGGTTAGGACTATTTCATTGCTTGGACTATATTTAGCCAACGACGGGTTAGGTGGATTACTGTACTATAATGGAGATTCTGATAGTGCAAGCCTCAACCCAGCTTTGAATGCGGCAATGCTAATGACTAGATACGCACCCATGGCTTCTTCGTCCGAGAAGACGACATCATACATGGTGCGCACAGCTGCTACGCATTAGTGTTTGCGGCAATCGTCTCACAGGTTTCCTAGAATTATGCACAGAGACAGGTAGATTATGCACTCGGAAAGAACCCTATGTCGGGTAGGTTACCATCTTCCCTTGAAAGACGACGTTGCTCAATTTGGGTCTGTAGCTGCATACGTAGTCGGTTCGAATCCCAACTCCCCTTCAAACCCTCATTCGGCCATGGCTAGTGGTGGAAGCGATATTCGTAATATTGACAACTCGCCAGAGGTGGAAGCATACGTGTTGTATGGTGCCGTTGTTGGAGGCCCCGATAAGAACGACAACTTCTACAACATACGTAACGATTGGGTACAAACTGAGGTATGATTCTTTTCTGTGTTGATAAACGCACTCATTGTATAAACTCAGGTTGCCCTGGACTACAATGCACCCATGCTCACACTGGCTGCGATGCATGTTTTAAACGATACGAAGGATCCGTACTTCACAGCTCTGCAAGAAGGAGCGTATGTTCGACCACAAGGCGGGCCGTGCGATGCTGCGATCAGGGACGGATGTGGCAGCTCCAGCAAGTTGAGCAGAAGGGCAACAATCGCAATAGCAGTTTGCATCACCATTGTTGGGCTTGTACTTCTGTCGCTGGCGGCATACTATTTCTGGGTGGTTAGGAAGAGAAGAATATCACAAAGGTTTTGAAGGACAGTTGCTCATGAACTTGTGTGTTTGGATTGACAATGACTCGTTTTGTTTTCCATGTGTACGCATGATCGGCAATGTACTCCAATCATATTGGTATCAGTCGTCTTGGAAGATTTGCGTTGTTTCACTGTAGGCTGATGGTATCACGGGCATTCCGCAGGACATGGAACCCGCTAGCAATCTTCAATTAATTGCGCACAAGACAATATCTATATCGTGAGCTTTCAATTGGGTTTGTGCTATGAGAATTTATAAATCGGTAATGATCCCAACTCGAAGTCGCCTAGGCAATGTTCGTTATACCTTTATCCTTCCTTCTTCCGCACTGCGTCAAATTACATTGATGGCTACCTTTGTCTTTATAGCGTCATTCAAGTCGGCGTAGTGCTCTGCTTATTCTCCTTTTACAAACGCCTCCCGTGCCCTCGTACTGTTGGAAAACTTGTCTTGTTCGATGTTGACTTCCTCTCTGTTTAGTTATACGCTCGGCTCGAACACCTGCAACATACAACCTTGGGGATCCTCACTATCTAACTTTACGCTCCCTTTTGGTGCCGTCGATAGTCCAGATAACAATCGCCGATCCTTTCCCTCTTGTCGGTGTTTCCATCCTTGTATACTACTGCTCCGCTGTCAAGTGCACACACCGCTGACGACTATTAGGGACGGCCCATCGATTGTCACCATCGCGCCAGAGGATATTCCGTCTTCGTTGATGGCTTCTTCGACATGATACTGTGTAGAGAGGGTGGAGATGGACCCGAGGAACCAGGTGAAGACGTCAAGGAAGTGGCCTCCGGGAGTCGAACTGAACTTGAGCATTGCGGCTCCATTTGTTTTGAGAAGGCTGCAGGCACTTCTCTGCGGAACTGTGGGTCCATATGTAGGTAAGGGACTCAAAATACGAGTCGTCTGTTATTGATACTAGCGGCGCGAGTGGATGCAAGTACCCTGCGTCGAGAGAATTTAGTCGATATCACTTGTTTCGACGATTGACTTACCCTCGAGAATGGCTTTCAAACAGACGTTACCTATGGTATTGTACTGGAGCATACCGTTCTGCAGACTACACCTTATCTGGCTTGTAAACTAATCATGGACTTGCTCCTTTCTCTTGTGCTATTTGTGATGTTACCGTCTCTTCAAGTCCAGGGCAAGAGGGGCTATTCGATGAATATGTTTTCCCCTAACTTGATGACTTCTGTTGCGTTGGAGAAGTATTCTTGAGCGACTGCAACCATATCTAGGTTATGGGACAAGCGTCATGTAGGCTTTCACTGCTCGGTTACTGTCTGGAAATATTTTCGCGCACTTCCTGTAGATGAGACTGGATTAGAAGTAGATACCGTACGGAACTCATAGTGTGAGGATGGTGGGGCTGAGAATAAGGGAGAGATAAGTATGGTAGATGCCCATCTTTACCAGTAAAGAGCCCAATGCATCTAAGGCGCAGAGATCCAGTGGTTGCCATTGTAGTGAAATGAATAAGACCCGTTTGGTGTCTGCTCTGTATATTATTAATCCGCATGGAAATCCAAGTCAGATGGAAGGATTACATTGAGAAATCTATCTGAGGATCTATGAAGGGGTTATACTGACGCTGACAACGTGCCGGGCCTGTCAACCGATCGAGTCCCCAATTCGAATCCCTTTGTATTTGAACAATTACCTTCCCATTTGTCGCTCGAGTGCGTTGCTCATCGTGTAATTTGCTACGAGTAATGCGATTGATAGTTACAAGTAACTTAGAACATTTCAGCCTGTACTGCATTGCTTTATCGATCCTAGAGCTTTCTTCTGCCAGCCTTTATTGTTTACGAGGTTTGGGGCCTTTTTTCGCCTTTCTATTTCCCTTCGCCCTGCAGTATGTCACTGTGCGGTGTTCGGTAGTCCTGAGGCTGTTCCAGTGCCTCGCGCATGCAAAAATAATTGAATTCCGTGGATATATTTCATGTTATAATAAAGGACTATATGTTGGTATCAAGGTTTCAATGAGGAATTGATAGGAAGGAAGAGGGAAAAAGAGAAAGGCATTTTGAAGACCGAGAGCTTAAATTTTTTTGGCAGACAATGGGACTTTGGATTGCCGCTCTGACTCTGCTTTGATCGAGCAAAAATGTAACCCTTTGTTAGAGCGTCCTTCTTAAATATCAACGAATTCTCGCCTTCCTTCCTTACTCTCACCCATGTCGACCTTTGACTCCCTCGTTGAAGACCTTACTCGCGACGCCAATCGCGTTCAGCCGAAGGACGCCCTGCAATTCTGCGCCAATTGGTTCCAGCAGCGGCTCGAAGAGCAGAGGTCACGCACTCGCGATGCCCTCGCTCGTCGAACATCGACTTTTTCTCGCGATCTACCCAGCGAAATATACATAGATACGCCTTTTGGTACTGGGACGGGTCCGATATCAGTGTCTCCCTTCCAACAAGCACCACATCGCTCATCCTTGAGGAATAGCGTCAGCCTCACTCCAGGACCATTCGGTACCCTCAACGTTCCCGGGAATGCCTTGCTAGCCAACAACCCGATGGGGCCACCAACTATCCAGATGGAGGGACGCGTTCTACCACCGCCATCGCCTTTGTCGATGACACCCCCATTCCCAATGCGCGACGATACTCCGTTTGCACCCCCGACTCCTGGTAGCTTCCTCGTACCCCCCACTTCTGCGATCTTTGCAAGACGTACATCTGTATCAGCAGAATCTATTCCCCTCGACGGCTCAGACGAAATCCTCCCGGTCTACCCGAAAACGCCTGACCAGCTTCGTCGCATCAGGGCTTCAATGACAGATAATTTGCTTTTCCGTGACCTTGAAGAGGAGCAGATTACGGCAGTGATTGGTGCGATGCAGGAAAAGGCCACTGAGAAGGGGGAGGTCATCATACGCCAAGGGGACGTCGGTGACTACTTTTACGTCGTTGAATCAGGTTTGTTGACCTGCTACATCCGACCTGAACCACTGCCACCAGCGGGGCTCCGTCGCTCAGAGGACATGTTCGTTCAGCCTGGATACCATCCTGAGTTTGGCAAACAAGTCTCAGAGTGCACACCCGGCACGTCCTTTGGAGAGTTGGCATTGATGTATGGGCATCCTCGTGCCGCGACTGTAGTGTCTACTGAAGCATCTATGCTCTGGGCCCTAGATCGCATTACGTTCCGGACCATCATTTTGACGGCCGCCCATCGACGGCGCACGATGTACGAGCATTTCTTATCAACTGTGACCCTGCTGTCGTCGCTCGATTCCATGGAGCGAAGCAAAATCGCTGATGCGCTCGTCAGCAGGGTCTACATGGATGGGGAAGCTGTCGTCAGACAGGGAGAGATGGGCGATACCTTCTTCTTTGTCGAGGAAGGCGAAGCTGTCGTTACAAAAGCCCAAGAAGGCGACGACGGTGAAATTCGGGAATTTGAAGTTGGACACTACAAGAAAGGTGACTACTTTGGAGGCAAGTCTACTATATTCTGTTTTCTCTTCATCTTTACTGATTTTATGAACAGAATTATCGCTTTTGCGCATGGCTCCCCGAGCTGCTACTGTTTGCGCCATTCATCGCGGTGACCGTCTTCTCCCGAAGCTCAAAGTGGCGGCATTGGATGCCCCCGCTTTTACGAGACTTCTCGGTCCCCTTCGTGACCTGATGGAGCGAAGAGCAGGAGAACAATACGGGCCTGGACCATGGTTCTCTGGCTAAGAAACGGACGAAAATTTTGTAGTCGCTCCGTATACAGTTTGGCTCAGCCGGGAGCTGTATATGATTCTTTTGGCTTGTCGTCATGGTGATGATCGCTAAATCTCGATGTAAGTTACTATGGATTCCAATAGGCGGAAGTAAATTTTAGGTAGTTCTCTCGTACAATCTCTCGTGCTGTAGCGATAAAAGTACTGTTTCCTTTCAAATGTAACATACATGCGTCAATTTGTGTGACGAGCACTAAAATGAGGCGGTCCGATAAAGCAGGGGCAATACTTTACAAATGCTTCACGCTAAAAATAACATCTCCACTTGCTAGAAACTATCGTGATGCGATTGACAGCCAGACTTAGTTCTGTCGTTCTTTCTCTTTTACACCATCTTTCCAAACCTTTCCCTTTCCTTTCATTCTCCTTCGCCCCTGCATGCGAATGTAAAGGTGGCCATCAACTCAATTTCTGAGGTAACATCCTCGTAGTTGGAATTTTTGAATCCTCGGCAACCGGCAACCGCCATTCTTTTTTTGATTCTGCTTCAATCTCCCCTTGTATGGAGGGTCAAATTCTTGCGCAGAGGCAGGTCCTAAGCGGAAGTGAGTTCAATTCTCGTTCGGTTTAAATGATACCGACACAATTATCCTGTAGTAATGTCCAGTGCGACCAGCGTAATGTATGTCTGGTGTTTTTTGCCTGAAAGATACGACTCAAAACCATTAAAGTGGCGGCATCGGTAATGCGGCCAGTTCAGCAGCCAGCAGTGTTTCAAGCGCGATCTCGACTTCTAAGACTTCGTCAGTGTGGCTTTTTCTA
This sequence comes from Desarmillaria ectypa, assembly GCA_030407005.1. Classification (NCBI taxonomy): domain Eukaryota; kingdom Fungi; phylum Basidiomycota; class Agaricomycetes; order Agaricales; family Physalacriaceae; genus Desarmillaria; species Desarmillaria ectypa. The sequence goes on from JAUDYN010000004.1 coordinate 2,700,111, forward strand.
GTGCATTGCTCCGGTACTGCCTCTTACTATCTTTGTAGGTCCACGTCGGCGTCTAGGACCAGTTCTACTTCAAGTTCACCTTCTTTGACTACTTCGTAAGTCGTGTCGCTTTGCATACCGTTGAGATACGGTTACTTATCCTGATTAGTTCGTCGACTGGGTCGACATCTTCCAGTACCACGTCATCTGTATCTACTTCTGAGACGCTTTCAACGGCACCAAGCAGCAGCAGTTCTGAGTCTGTCACCTCTTCGCTGCCTTCCGTCTCAGAGTCTGTCTATGAGACGACCTCCGATGGTGTCAAGCACACAGTGACAGCGTTTGTGAGTGCCACGGAAGAGTCAGCGACAGGTTCCAGCTCCTCCGCTTCCAGCACCCAAATAGCTGCAACACACAAGTCTTTCCTCCAAAACAAATCTCTCTCTGGTTTCGTTTTCGCCCTCTGTGGAATCGTCGGCTTGGTTCTCATTCTCCTCGTGGTAACCTTCACACTCCGTCGTAGACGTAAGAACAGGTTGCTCAATGAGGCTATCTCGTTCGACCCCCAGGGGAGCGTGTACCATAACAACTGTGACACGGAGGAGAAATTGACCCATCAGAGAGCCGTGGATAGTATTGGGGGCTCTGTATCTGGTACTCGCGAAAATGGCAGCTCCACTGGACATGGCATGTACATGCCACCTGTACCCCATGGTTATTACGGTGCAGGTTATGGTCAAACCGCCAATCCGTACACCTACGCGAGTTACGTACCTCCCAGGACCGAGGTGCCTAACCTGAATTATGATCACCTCGGTGTTACGCATAATATGGGAAGTTTGGCTTTTGAGAGCCGTAGCATGTCTCCTCCGAGGTCCCAAGTCCCTGTCATGGGGCCTCCATCGAATAATTTCGGCCAGAGTTATGCCTATGGGACGTCTCAACCGTTTGAAGGTCCGTTATTCGTATTCATGTATCGTATGTGTTTTTCTCATCATAACTATGAATGTAGTTCGTTAGATATATCTAACATTCACTTATACCCTTCAATTCACGAGTTCCTCTTTTAGATCTGCTCTTGACTCGTGAAAAACCTTCTTGTATATATTTATCACTCACCTTCTTGCTCGTAATTTAAAAAACCTGTGGCAACAGCCTTGCAGTGTTCCCAGATGGATTCTGCAAATAGTTTGATTTTATGTACATAGAAAGTTTCTAGATTGTATTACCAGTTATGAATGCTGAAATTTCTCGATGAAGTTTGTAGGCAAAAAAAAAAAAGGCGCTCGCGGAGGGTAGTTACTAATATGCGTCTGTAATTAAGCTGATCATAGTCTGAGCGTGCACTCCAACCGGGTCGACATCAAGGGCCCGATTATACGATGACTGGAAAGCAGCATTAACCAAACATCGACGTGAGACGTAGCCGACGTACTTTCCAGCTGAACGTCCAAGCGACCGCCGTGGTACAACTCTGGAAGGACCGATTCAAAGTCCTCTGGCTCTGCCCAGTCCAGATCCCAATAATGCTGGTAGTCGCCTTCAACCCGTGCAAAAACTATCGTGAGTTGCTACAGTGCCGATGCAGCAAGTAGGCGGTCCAACTCTCGCCATTTGGAGCTATCGTTACGTAACTGGTGCTTTGAATAATGCCCGGATGTTTCTACAGTCAGAGACTCCAGCATAAAGTGCGAGACGTTGGTAATTGTTGGACATATGCGATCAAACCATGCAGATGCAGATGTTACTGCAGACATGCACATGGTTTTCGAAATTTGGCGTTTGAGAAGTGGGCAGAGATGTTCTAAATGATATAAGCAAGTGGCAAGACTTGAGGGACAACGAAACGCACGGGCATCAAATGGATGACATGTTGAGAAATGTTCCAAAGAATGATTCATGGACAGAAATTCGGCAGCGGCAGCGAGATCACCGCTGACAGCACCATCTCCTTGGAAAGAGCCGTATAAATCGAGGCGACGCAGTTGACCGCCGTCAACCGGGGATTGTGGATGGCTGAGGGCCCTAACAACGGCATCAAGCACATGAGCCTCCATCTGTTGAAGAGACAAAGTCGTTAAGCGAGACCGTCTGCCCGTCTGGCAAGCCACGAGGAGATTGTTAACATCAAAATGAAGGTCATTCTGCACGAAGTCAATTTCCTGCAGCGCCAACACCTCAAGTGAAGTGGTACGCTGCAACAAACTCAACAAAACACCCAGATCTTCGAATGTGATCTTCCTTAGCTCGAGTTTGGTCAAAACAGGGGAAGCTTGGGTGAAGACATGGGCTCCTTCCCACTCTGAAAACGCGCCCCAACTGTATATTCTGTCGAACCGAAGCTCGAGAGATTTTAAGTGGGTGAGGGTAGGTAAAACACGTGCAAGCGTGTCGCGCAACGGCTTCCACCGTATTTTGATTGCCCTGGAGCCACCACGCCCAGGAAGAGCTGGACCCTTGGACTGTACCCTGAGTGTACTGGCCAACGACGCAAGATGTGGATATGTCGCAAGGAAGTTGCAAAAGGTCAGGATACTTCGAAGTTGCGGGCGACCTTTCGAGCAGGAATCATACCTTTCATCTTCCCGAAGTAAATGGATATGGGAAAAGATGAGCGCTTGGGAAGGGCTGGTCCAGGGTCGGCAAACAAGTGAGCAAGCGCACAGGGTCATAATATCACCGCGGAGCTCGTCGAAGATGGCGTTGACAAGCTCCTGGGGGATTCTACCTGGATTCTGTAGTACTGAAGACATGAGAAATAATCTAGGAAGTCAGCAAATGAAGTTCTAAATGCTTCGCCCTACAGCGAGCAGCGAGCATTCCTTATGATTTTGAAGTTGACATGCACTGTCAAGGACGCAGGACAACAGTAGCAAGCAGAAACGTGCTTAGTATTTACTTCCCCATCACCGGCGACTTGCTAGTACTGATGCTTGTGGGTCGGCTGTCCCCAAGTCCATGGAACTTTGATACAGGATATACCATACACGTATATTTCAGTTTATCTAATAATTCTTCGTGCATCGGTCTATGTTATTTCATGTATACCCGCCTCTGATGATCAACTCGTCTCCTTCTGATTCAACGATTTGCTATCACCCTGCAGTTCTTCTCCATCATCGTCTGATACCTTCTTCTCTGCTTTCTTTTCCCTTCTTTCCAAGTACCACACCAGCCCTGTTGCGCCTAGCGTCGCAACACTGACGCATATCATTGCAATCATACCCTTATGAAACCTAGGCGCATCTGTCGCTGGATAGAAAACAAGAGGCCACCATGCATTGATCGCATTATTCCACATGCTGTCGTTGGAAACTTGGGGTTAGAATTTACCATAGAAGCCGTCAAGTAAACAAACCGTACTTCATAGAAGCGAGCACAATACCCCGCTCTTGATCATCGTCTGCGCATATCTGGTTCGCCCACCTGATTATTTACCGTTATTAGGTATCAAAGAGTAGAACATAGCGCATACGCGAATGTAGTCGCTTGACCGGCATAAGAGGCACCAGCAATATCTGTGAAAAGTCAGACTTCTCATGGCCCAATCCCGATTACAGAAAATATGCACAGAACGCGAAAAACTTCAAGCCTGTAGGACTGCCCCAAACGAGAAGGCACACAGCAGACATAATGCACGCAACCGACATGTACACTAGTACTGGCCATCGGATGCGAATATAGTCTGTCCAGGTGGCGCAAACCAGAGTTGACGCAATGGCAAAGGCGGTGGCGCCGGAGGGATAATAATCTAAGAGAACATTGATGTTAATCATTAAGAAGACGGATATAATATTGACGGATGGACCAATTTGTTCCACGCTGAATCCTCCGATAGCTTTCAGCCATTGTCCCATAATGTTGTTCGATCCGAAACTCTCGGTTTCTCCAGATATTGCGAACTAATTAACGAACGATTCGTGACTCGTCTGAAGCGTTGATCCTGATACTTACGAGGAGGCTGCATCCATACCACCGCCATTTTCCAAGGATTCGTTTAACGGTAGCCCATGACACAGGTTCCCGTGCGACTTGAATTTGGCCTTGAAGCCGGTCTGAGGCCAACTTTTTTTCCTATGACTTTTATCAACACCATTTCAACGCTACAATCATGGAAAGATATATACGTACGTCTTCATTTAGATAAAAAGCCTTCGTAGTCAAAGGTACGTCTGGGAAAACAAGGAAACCATAGAGTGCGATGGGCAAGGTGATAATTCCATCAATGATGAATCTGCCATATCAGATCATCAGTGAATATGTGAGACGACGACGATCATTGTACGCACAACCAACGCCATCCACTTCGGCCGGCATGTCCATTTAGATGTCTTTATCTATCAGAGCGAACCTCACAACTCGACAAAGCGATAAATGACGTACTCGTATACTGCACCCTGGAGAACACCAGAAAACCTATGTCCGCGTTCAGGCAGAGTTAGAAACTGTACTTAAGAGCAGCTAAAAGGGACTTGCAGCGTTCCCGCTAAACCTGAGCTCGTAAATATTCCAGAGCGTTTCCCTAGTTCGCCAGATTTATACCATGAACCTAGTATGTAGTGAGTGCCTACGAAAGTCGACGACTCGGCCATAGCTTGGAAGAACCGGATCGCGTATATCTTCGGTCAATTCAGTTATTTGAAATACACAAAGTCGAGTTGAATACCGACGGATTGGACATTATGCACGGCGCTTGTACTAAGGAGCGCCGATTAAGCGACGGCATAATCATGGCTACGAAAAACGATTACCAGAAAGTCAGCACGCCCCACAAAATTTGCATGCATGGGAGCCAAATACGCGGAGGAACGATCTGGAGCATCAAGTTGTCTATATAAGCAGCATCAAGTTAGTCGAGGTCACTCAACACGACCGCTCTAGACACGGAATAAAGGACAATGACAAGAGAGGTATTATCTAACAAGCCACGGAAATATATCGCTCACTGGGGATCATTCCTACGATATAACCGCAGGTAAAGATGGTGTTGATTTTCTAAAATAGAATTAAAATGAGCAAGGAATATATGTGCAATTGATGAAAGCTACAGGCATTGTACTCAGTCCCGTGCATGTGAAGCTCCTCCTTCATCCCGCTCACGTACGCGTTAGATACGTTACTTGAAATGTAAATATTCAATCCCTTGGCGTCCTCCTTTTTTCGGGTGAACGATGCTTACCTTCGATCCAGATCTGAAAGAATCCGAATGAAATGCGTCCGGCAGAGAGAAGAAGACAAGGCACAAACAATTCGTGAAGTACTATGTACAGCAGCCAGCGCAGTTAGCAAACTTCTGAGTTCAGAAGGAACAAGAAAAATGGAAGGTCAGCTTACCTGGAGGCAACAATAACTGAGGATGAACCAGTCAATCTTCAAGAGCAGCTTGGCCTCTTGGCGTGTGGATGGCACGTCCCCCCACAAAAGGGTCCTCACTTTGACGAGCATTCTATCCTGGGGAAAGAACTAAGGTCGACGTTGAGCAAGGCAACACGAGACCATGGAATTTCGATGAAAATGGTCTGATTGATGGATAATGATGGCGAACAGATAGGTCCATGATACGTCATCAGGTCGTCGGAGTTGGGTCGACGATTGAGCATTTCAACAGCTTCCCCTCCCCCCTTTCCAAATTTCTTTCAGCAAGATCGAAAGTCATCAGGCGCCAAATACGCGCCTTGAACCTGCTTTTCATGCTCTTCTATTGGCGTTTAAACAGCAACTGTATCTACTTCGGTCTCCCGCGGACGTGGTCGCAAGTCCGATGCTGTCCGGAACTTTGATTTCGTCATCATTTCTTGATCATTTTAGAACGACGTCCGACCAAACAGGACAAGGAAATCAGAGGAAATCCCTGGATTTTGAAAGCAGGTAAGGAGAATCGTTCCTCCAGACAAGCTATAATTGACACTAGCTGAGCAGGTAAGTTATCGTTTCATCCCAATTCCAGACATCGTCACCGATGACGCGGGAGAAGGAAAATCACCGCCGGCTGAACATGCGGTATGAGATTCTAGCGGTCCCGAGTGCATGTCCTTATGTACTGGTTAAACAACTAGGCAAGTGTTGCTTCTCGTATATTCTGTTTGTAAATCCATGCAGGGCACGGAACCCTAGATCATACCCATTCTGTTCGATTTCGGCTACGATTACTGAATTTGGAGGTGACTGACTTCATTGATGGTTTAATAAGAAAACCTGAGTCAGAAATGCCGTTCCGGCTCATCGCGCATCACCAATCAAAGTTTTTCCAGGTCCCCAAGATCATCCGAATCCATATAATGGGTACTTGCAATTTCTTCGGGACTTTCTGGGTCTCTCTCCTTTTTGTTCAGCGATGCATTCTCGCTGGTGCGCTCTCTCCGTTGCTGTTCCTATCATCGCCCTTTCTCTGCTTCTTGCAACTTTGCCGGCCGACGCGTCTCTTGTCGTCAACCAGGCGCTACCAGTAGACAGGCTGCTGGCAAAACGGGATGACCACCATCATCATATGGGTGCTCCTCTCGCCGAACTTAACGAGACAGAAGTGACGCTTTATCATGCCCCCATACCACCATCATGGTATACGCTCGATTTTGAAAACGATCCCCCCACAGACCGTCAATACCCTGGGCTCATGTTTATGCATGTGGTAATAATGTGTCTTGCATTCTTCGTCGCGCTTCCCGCAGGTGCGCTTCATTATTCCCCCCTCTGGTTTCTACTCACAGTTAAGCAGGAATCATCATGCGATCCGTCAAGCATTCGTGGCATGGCGCTATCATGGTCGTCTTCTATGGACTATCTGCTCTAGGATGCGCCTCAGTCGCGTTGTACAAAAAGCTCACTCCCGACATGTAAGCCGATCGATCATCCCTGACATACATTTAATGACTCAGACTTGTGTCACAGGTACGAAGGTTAGACTATCCGCTTTTGCCGTTTTGACGACGAGACAATAGCTAATATCAAAAAATCAATTACTTTCTAGGTTCCGCACATGGAAGGCAGAGCTATCTCATACTGACTGTCACGCTCGTATTAACGTGCATTGACCTACTCAATGTTTTCCGTCGGATTGTCTCGTTCTTCCGGGGCGGTAACAAATTTGTGTTGCGAAGTTTCTGGAATGCCGCCATCTTGGGAAAAGATGAGATGGTGAATGGTTTGCCGGGCCCAGAGTATGCTGGTTTAGTCACGGAGGAGCCCGAGCAGTATGAGCTGGACGACCCCAAAGCTTCTAGCCCGGTGTCCGATAGGCACGTCCACTACGGCGACGAGGTCATCCACGGAGATACAGCGGAATGGGCCAACAATGTAAATCGTCACCACAGGGAATTTTCTCATTCGGCAGCCTCAGATCGTACGCTCTTTGGGGCACGTTCTTCTCATTCAGACGAATTCCACGATATGGATTTCAAATCGCCCATAGCGAAGGCCACTTTGCTCAGGCGGATAGGCCAGGGTGTGTTTGCGACGGTCGAGAGATCAATCGTAATTGCCGCATACAGTGAAGCGGTTCTCGGTGTCGTGATCTACACTGGTGCGTCCCTGTTTTGATCGAAGGAGCGATCTGGTATTGACACCACCTAGGTGGCTGCAGAGGAAATTACACAAATGGATGTCTGGCGCATCTCATCAGTATGCATTTCTAGTAATTTCACATCCAGAAATCTTATTAATTACCCCTACAGAGGGCGGCATTTTCTGGTGCTATGGTCTGCTCACCTTCGCACGTTTCTTGGGTTCCTACGCCGACCTCGGCTGGGCGTGGAATAGAGCGCCTAACAAGGAGTACGTCAGCGCGGAATTTGTAGAATCGCTGGTTATATTTCTTTACGGGATTACGAACACCTGGATGGAGCGCTTTGGCGCCAAAGCCGGAGACCCATTCACCACTAAACAGATTCAGCATATTGGTATCGCTGTACGTATTTTCTCTCCCGCGCTATCTCCAATTTTTGATTGATACTTATGTGAACTTAGGTAATGTTTTGGTTTGCTGGTCTCGTGGGGATGGCCCTTGAATCAAAGAGAATTAGGAAGTGGATGGCTTCTTCAACTATCGCCGCCTTGCCCTCTAATGGCTCCAAGGAGGCTGTCGCTGAACCGCCTAGTTACATCGCGAGCTTTAATCCTTTCCCTGCCTTGGTTATCGGGGTGACGGGAGCTGCAATGTCAGCACACGCACAGACATATGTATTCCAAGTACGTCACTTCATATTTTACATCCACTTCCCGTCATCTCGGAACCTATTTTTCTATTTTTGTGTCCATCAATGGGAATTGAACTGATGTTCATATCCTTATAGGTGCAGATACATATGCTCTGGGGTTACCTTTTGGCTGCTTTCTCTGTCCTAAGATGCTTGACCTACTTTTTCGTTTGGCTTGGTCCGCCTCGCTCCATCCTTCCCTCTCGGCCACCCACAGAAGCTTTGGGGAGCTTCTTCCTCGCTTGTGGAGGACTATCTTTCCAGTTCTCGACGGAAGAATTGACTATCGCAGCTATGCGAAGAGGTCGTGATGGTCTGTTATTATGATTACAATCTTAATAGTTCGCGGGCCTGACTGATGTTCTCTGTAGATGTTATGATGTTCATGAATGTCGCTGTTGCAATGACTTGTCTGGCCTTCACCTGGACGATCTGTGTCGTTGGTTTCAAGGGTTACTTGAAATCACGACTTAACCCTCAGGTGTCGTATCATAGTTCTGCATGATTGCCTAATTATCAGGCTCTTTTAACGTGTTGTTATCTATTCTCTACGTTCTGTAGCGATGTAATTCCCAATCCCGTCTCGGCATTGTTGATGAATCGTGAATGATCCTGTTATCCACCATTTTATTACATTTTTGTTCTTCTTTAACACTGTGCAGTAGCCTTGTTGATTCTGTCCTACACTGTATCCCTTTCACAATCCCCACATGCCTTGTTCATATCGTTCCGTGTCACGACCACAATAAAATAGTGTTCTAACCTCTTGATGCTACTTATGACATGTATATACTAATTCAATGTAATGACATAACCTTTGCTCAACGTAACTACGATAACAACCCGGTCACTGAACAGACGTAGTCGCCCAAAGCGCCTATCCATATCCAAAAGCCGGCCCAGCCGCACCCAACGAAACCTTTCCAGCAACTGGGTCGACTCTCAAAATCCGTCTCGTATAGGACACGAGCTAGTTGTAAGGCGCCGAGCCCTACACCACAGAAAAAGGGTGCTGCTTGAGAATTAAGAATTCCGGCGTAGGATATCAGAGATACCGAGGCAACCGAGAGACCGCCGAGTATTGAACGCGTATGATCACCGAACAGAAGAGCGGTAGAACGGATACCAACGGTGACATCATCATTCTTGTCCTAGAGTCGGCTGGTTAGCACAAATCCAAGCATCGGGGATAATAGCACAATGAACCTGGTGAGCGTAAATGGTATCGTAGACTAGGGTCCAGCAGACGCCCCCTGCATACAATGGTAGACAAACGCTCCAATTGGTGACGCCTGCGACAGAAGACCAGCCCAGAAGGGCTCCCCAGTTGAAAGCCAGACCTTGACAAGAAGCGTTAACTATTGATGCTTAGCCAAGGCGAATGAACTCACCAAGAACGGCCTGTGGCCAATGGGTAATGCGTTTCATGAAGGGATATATTGTAACCACAGATAGAGACGCAGCTCCCAGGAAGATGCTGCGAGGAACGGTCACTTGCGTCGTGGTCACAATCGAGATGGGCAATCACCTATACCAGTTGAATTGCAGCAATACGGCGAGTCCGGCCGACAACTGAGCACCAAGAAAACCAACAGCTTGTGAAGTGGTTATGTCTCCCCGCGACAAGGGCCTTTCCCGTGTTCTTTCTTGGACCTTTAAGTCTGACAGAAGGGACTACAGACACGGTAGCTTACCCACAGCTTTATCGAGATGTTTATCCCACATGTCATTTATTGTACACCCGGCGCCACGCATTATGAATGCTCCTATCCCAAAGAGACTAATGAAGGTTATTGGTACAGTGTAGGGTACTTGAAGCGCGTATGAAGCCATTGAAATGGACCAGGCTGTTTCAGAGAAGTAGCTCATAAGCATCGCAGACTGAGGTAAAGAAAGAAATGACATACCACAGGGATAAAAGAGCAACATAGTACCAATGGGTTTGTCTATTCGACTCAGATACAGATATGGTCTTATTTTCGGTGGTAGTTTTTCAACCCATGATTTCTGGACGGGAATGATGGATTGAGTTCCAGAGCTCGAAACGTGGCGAGTGTTGGTCAATGCCCGTATTCTGTGCCCCTTTTGAAATAATCGGGTATGCCAGCAGGGCGCACATTGTCGTGGAAGATGAAAGAGTCGTAGTGCTGGAAGTGACATGGCTGAAAAATAGTCGGAAGATTCGGAACCGGACCGGTCAAAGTAGGCGTATCACGTGATCATCTGACGCGACCGCGTCTGCCACTTTAATTCCACGCGTTTCGACTCGTTATCAATTCGATCGATTGGGTGTTATAATAGTATTCGCCACAGCATAGTAACAAAATGATATGAGATTCCGATTCCGAATACATGAGATGTTAATTGAACAAAGCGTGAATGCATGAGTGGGGGACTGGCATGAAACTGAACTACCACTCCTTTCCGAGCTTGAAGGCCCATTCCCAATCTATAGCCATCATTGAGTGAAATGCAAAGTTAAGATAAAATAAAGACAGATCCACCTGCATACACCTCGCCGTCGTCATCTACAACACGGCTCCTAACATTGTAGGAGCCGGATCGCGCGAGCATTCCAGATGGCGACTGGTCAGGATCAAAGTTCTTAACGTAGGACTCTCCCGTTGGCGATGGACCATACGAGCCCAACATCTGTTCAAACTTCTCGACTGATGATTCCAGAATTAGAGCACAACAGACAACAGTTGCCGATGAGGTATGCTTACCTTTGATGCCTGCACGCTTCACGACTTGAATGTATCGAACCCCCTGCCGGAATAAATGAGGTGCCTTTCGAATATATGAAGCGACGCATACCGAGATGATGGAGTGGTTAACTTTAAACGTGATGCGAACGCTGAAGCCTGTCATGAACACATTGTATTTAATATCGCGTACGAGTGGAGACGCACTTGTATTCAATATCCTCCTTGATCGTAACAGGGTTCTTCTTCAGGTCAGCCAGCTTCTCCTTGTCGGCGAGATGGAATATGATGGTTTTTCCAGGCGGAAGAGTGCTTGAATGAAGTTCCAGAGTAAGTACGGTGACCTTGTCCATGAGATCAGTGATTACAATCAACAATAACGAGCAAGAGGACATGGTACCTTTGGCCCACTCGTATCCTCCGATGTCGCACCGGGAACGATGCCCAATGATGCTTTCCAGCGAGCCAAGCTCTCGTCGTTGGCATCAAGCTGCGCATATTCATCAGCAGTCTTTGCGGCAGTTGGCTTGTAGCCTGTGGTCGTTAGATAGAAAGTAGGTGAGAAAGATCCAAGGCCTCACCAGGGGTGGTCGTTGGTGCAAAATCGTCAACTTCATTATTCTATAGGCGAGCGTGAGAGTGAAGGGTAAAAGTGAAAAACAAACAAATGAAACGAACCGCAGACATCGTTCAAGGTGGTAGTATACTCAAATCAGGGAGCTTGCATAAGATCGCGATTACCGTTGCCACACTTTTCAAAGTCCGCCAATCGCCGACAATCACTTTCCAACTAGGAATTCTCAAGTTCGCTCGTGAGCATAGCGGAGTCAATGCATAAGGACGCGTATATCATTCGTCTACCATTTATTTAGGCCAAGTTGGGAGGAGACAGGCGCATGGATTATTACTTTTCAATAGTCACTGTCCGCAACATGATGCCGCTCGGAGTTTGCGACCTGTTCACGCGCTCACCTTGAAATTACCCACCTCAAATGTGTCCTATTAGAAAACGGACGTGGTCCTATATATATATATATATTCCGTTGTCAACTGGTATTTCCTAAGGAGTGTATGTCATTACTCCGTTCCTTATCATCGCTGCTACATAGACACCGACCAGAGCTAACGTTACACTACCCTGAAGTCGTAATTCTCGAATTTCAAACAACAAAAAACAGTTATCATAACGAGTCGATATCAATGTATACAAATAGATCCGAGATACTTAGCCAGTGTATATCACTCCAAAAAATAATAGATAGTAGTAAAAACATGTCGACCACCTGCTGTCCAGAACCTGCTGTCCAATTCGCTCATTATGCGCGAGGAGATGTAGGCGAGTGCATCGATTCTGATTCTTGTCAATAGACTGCACCGATGACCCAAACCGTCAACGACGCACCTCCTTTAAACCAACACTTGCCCTTGCTCAGGTGGAAACACTTGGGCCCATTTGGGCAGACATGGCCCCAGCAACAGCTCTCGCCGTACGGGCATGGAAGACCTAGCTCCCGGTGAGCTACAACCGAGAAAAAAAGAAATTTCAAACGAACCATTTTTAAGCCAATTGCATGGCGCTTTTTTGGCGTTGCTGGCTAGCGTGGCCAGCTGCTCCGGAGTCAAAATGTAATCGTGCGAATACTTGCATACCGCAATCTATAACAAATTACTGAGTTAATATGTATAACCGTATTCCACCCCGAAACTCACCCCTTTAGAGCAGGTCATTAAGTAGTGCTCATTACACGGCGGCGGCGACTCTATATGACCAGTCAATGACATGGGGGTGGCAAGGTGACCATACATACGCTTATGTAGAGGCTACACAGATCATACTCATCAAAGAGTAAATAAAACAAAGCAAAGACAACCACGTACGAGTGACGGATCGATAAGCCGCGTACCAATAGGACGTTCGGGGGACTGTGGGCTGATGAGACCTCCGTTCGTTATCACCGAACTGAAGGGGCCCACAGTTAGAGGACCCGGAGACGGCTTCTGGATAGTCCGGAGTGAGTTCATGTTAAAAAATAAATTGTCTTCTTGTAAGCAAGGGAGGAAGAAGGTCGGCGGCATCCCAGGGTCTCCCGCAGACTTGAGCGTCACCAATTTGCCTAAGAGGTGCTCTTTCGCTAAGTCATCAAGGAGAGAGGCAATGTCCCGCTCTTGCACGCCTAGAATAGAACTGATAAGCCATTATAACCGGTATCTACGAGCCAGCCTAACATACCACCGAAGAACATGCGAAGAGTCAAAGGTAGTTTAGCATAAGTCTGAAGATATTCTGTAGCAACGTTAGAAGACGTGTTAGCCGAAGTTGGGCAGCTGATACGTACCTCTAATTTTCATAGTGACATCCTCGGTATTATAACCAACGTCGACAACCATGAAGCGTGGAGACGCATGGCTAAAGCCCTGTAAAGTTGAAGGTTAACAACACGTAAGAAAACATCCCAATAGAAAACCCACAGCTAAGAAAGACTCAAACTGTTCTTCCGTGCAGAGTTCATGACCAAATAACGTATTGAAGACCTCCGACTTGTTGAAATAAACAGTAACCCAAAATGACAGCCCTCGTACGACCTGCACGCTCTCGTTGGCAAGGTACTCCGCGATGACTTTAGTCAGTTGCTTGGCCGCTTCATTGCCGCCACGAAATCCTTGCGAGAGTAGGCCCGCGCAGAACATTGAGGCGCTTCCATTAATAACACAAAGAATAAGTGGATCCTGGGTCTGAAAGGGCGCACGCAAATTAAGCTTGATAACAAAGACCGAATGAAAGAAAGACGTACCCCACGAAAGACATCCATATTAGAGACTTGTTTATTGAGAGTGGCAAGCTGCACTTTATGCGCATTTGCTTCCATCTGCATCGTCGCATGATGGTCCTTCCATAACTCAATCTCAGCTTGGAGCTTTGCAACCGTGTTTTCTAGCTCGACGTTCCGCTTAACCGTCACCCGGGATAGATCTGAAGGAGACGAGTTCAGACTGGCACAACAAGGCAAATGGAAGTATAAACTCACTAAGAATTCGACTGAGAGCTTCATCCCTAGAAGACCGTCAACTGCCACCCTGATACATAGGCAAGATGGGCAACGCACCACAGCTGCTGATTACCCTCGCCTAAAGGTTGGGTTGCCATTGGGGCAGCGATTAAAAAATGGAGAAAGGTGAGGATGAACGAAGGGAGACTGGTAAAATTCGAGGTACCTTTAAGGCATGGCCCTTCGACCAAGCAATTGGGATCAGGTAAACGAGAAGCGGCTTCTCGGGGTTCTTAATCCAGCCAGGCAGCTTGGGAAGCGAAAAGGGAAATAGCGAGGCCGTAATACAGCAAGATCGACTTCGCAAGTCACACCGAGGCGACTTTACAAACGGGTCACGGTGGCGGTCCGAATGACAAGCGCCTGCAAGGTGCTTCTAAAAGCACCCAAACCCTCCCTGCTCCGGAAACATACTGTCGTGACCTTCAACGGCAACAGGCGTGCTAATGTGCATGTCAGCATTTGTTGCAATCACCAAATGGGAAGTCTTCTTTGATTGTTTTGGAAGGGGCATAACGAAAAAGGGGGACAAGAGTCCCAAAAGGTATCCGTACCTCCGCACATCATTTCTTTGACTGACAATCTGTGGAGAACAGAAAGCATACTCATACTGGTGGAAAGGTACTCCATACATACATCATACTAGGGCAGCGGAATTTCCTACTCATTGATTAATACTTTCGGTTCTTTGTGCATATCCACTAGAAATGGAAAAATTAGATCCGCATGACTGGAAAATTCACACCCGACAAACCCCCAGTGAATTTACATTTCCCCTTCTTGTTGAAGTAACAGTTGCCAGACATGGGACAGACATGTCCATAACAACAGTCTTCTCCCCAGATACACGTTTCACCTGCGATCAGATCAGTCGGACGCCGCACTTATGACGAATCGACGACACCTTTGTTAACGTAGGGACACGGGGCTTTCTTAGCATTCGTGCGAATTTCGTTGAAATGCTCCGAGTCTAGGATATAGTCGTGAGCATACCTGCAGTCCGCACCGTGCTTGCAATTAGCCAAATAGAACAACGTGCAGGGAGGGGGTTTATCTAACGATTAAGGTTATGCATGGAAATTTCTGACTTTCGATGTCACTCACGCTTCGAGAGGGGCTGTACCATCAGACGCATCAGGACAGGGCGATCAATAGGACAAAAAAGAATAATGCTCACAATGTGAGGATCAATATGTCTTGAAGTGAAAGAAGACACGAATGCCTCGACAGACAGGTCGTCACTGTCATCCGAGTCATCACTGCCCGAGTCCAAATCCGGAGTCTCTGATCTTCTATCGTTTGATATGACAAAGGAGTAAGAAGGGAGTGGCAATGAAGGGCGCTGCACCGAGATGAGTTCTTGGTCCGGCACCGCCGAAGAAGTTCCGTTAGGTTCTGGTGCCGTAGGCTTCTGGACTGCGGCTGAAGTGTCTGATGTTATGGATGGCGGCATAGCGGGACGAGGTATTACGAATGATGATCTGCGTACGGTGGCGAGGCCAGGCGGTACGCTGGATAAAGGCTGCCCTAACTTTTGGGGCATGAACAGCTCCGGTATGGTAAGCGTTGGAAGATCAAGCTCCGAGATACCGGCCGCCATATCAATATAACTCTTTAAAAGAATAAGCTTTTGCTTGTACCCTGCAGTTATCTGAGAGCGAAGATTGGTGACGTATCCATTGTCGTGACAGCCTAAACAAATATTTTCAGTGGTGCACATTGAACGTAGATAGAGGAGAAGCAACATGTACCGGCAAATATTACTTTTGACGTTTGCGGCAAACGGATATCGTCCTCAAGGTGTGCTAAAACATCAATTTGATCAGCGTCCATGAGCGGTGGAGGTAACAGATCACTACGAACCTTTAATTTTTGCATCGGCAGCCTCTTTTCCGTTTCCGACATCGACCATGAGAAAACGTTCCGCTGCCTGATTGAAGCCCATGGCAAAATCATCAAATTGAATCTTAAGCGTGGTCAGCCCCAAGCGCCCAAATGTGTCAACGAGTCCACGTTTATTATAGAAAATGTAAACCCAAAGCTGGTACTGGTTGGCGCCATAAGTCGTGCATAAATGTTGGAGGATAGAGTCGGATAACTTCTGTGCGGCTACATGCCCACCGGCCAGGCCCTGAGATATAAGCTCACTGGAAAAAATGGCGCCGTCACCATCGATCAAAGTGACAACACGATGTCCCTGCACCGAGACAATCACCGTCCGCACTAGACAAAGAAGGAGGTGTCAAACCTGCAGTTGACTTGCTAATATCTCCTTCTGCTTCTCGCATTCGGCTTTAATCTTTTCGCACTGTCGGTGTTCAGCGTCTACGTCCGCGTAGGCTCGCTTGTAGGCGCTTAATTCGGTTTCAAGTTGTTGAATTGTCTCCAGACACGATGCTTCGTTCTGTATCATGCCGAAGACCTGGTCTGCACAGCTCGGTAAATGCGACGACACTCAAAATTGGAAATTAGAAAACCTTTGAGTTGGTCGAAGTACAAGTTCCTGTGAGGGGCAACACAGATTATTCGGAAGAACGTCGCGGGCACATTATTGACATAGTACGTACAGAGGATGAGATTGTATGGATGCAGACTTTTGATCTCTGGAAGCGCTCAATGATTCTAAAGCCATGTTGAGGGATTTCTAGTGGGACTGAGAGGCGGAGGTCAGGGATTAGGAATGGATCAAACGATGCCTGTTTATGCTGAAGACCACGAGGAAACCAGAAGTAATAAGTGCGACGAACACATTGTTAAATCGTGTTTATAGAACACAACTTGAAAACGCACTAAACACGTAGCCAGATACTCTAGCAACGATCATGTGGGGCCTATCATTGAAACGTTGAACAGGCCAGACAGCGCGTGCACAAAGAGTAACCCATAGTCCAGTCCACTAGAGAGGCAAAGGATGGCGTTACTCCAATGATTCGCGGAGGATTTTCCCGATAATCCTAAGTGTGCCACAGACATAGTTCAACGTAAGAAAATAGCAGAGGTTTCTGGTCGGTATTACTGCTAATGGGGGGCTCCAAACCCTTCGATCAGAGAGATGATTGATTAAATGAGGTATACAAGCTGCTTGTTCAATGCCTGTCGCAGCCCAGAAGTTGCCAGAGGACAGGATGTGCAGAAGAAACCGAAAGTTCTAGTTAGCTGGCGACCCTCGTTTGTTGGCCACAAGGCGAAGAAAACATGTAGCTAAGGCCACGCCTAGGATCAACTCGGGAATGCCCTCAAGTTGATCAAGGGAAAGTCGATCATGGAGGCAGTCAGAGACTACAATTGTCACATAGCCACGTGCAAGGTCACATCGTAACAAGGGCCTAGGACAACTCTTCCAGCGACACCCAGCTAGAGAGCTCCCAGGACGCGTTTTTTTCTTCTCTTGTGCAGCGAAACCTGACTTTTACTACTATGTCGGACCTGTATGCCACCCTTCAAGTTTCGCCCAAGAAAAAACGCTGTCCGCCCGAGCTCAATGACACCGACTACACACCTAAACGATTGCGAACGGCGTTCGTGTATTCTGCTTCATTACATACTGAAACTGACTTGAACTGGTGTATCTAGACCAATCACGCCTCCTGCTACTGCATCGAGGAAGAAAGCACCGAAGACGGATGATCTACCTGCTCATTTGTCGTGTCTCCAGACTATTCAAACTGGCCTTCAGCACGCCCTCTCACATGCTCTCGCGTCATGTGCTGTGTCTCCATCGTCAGACACCGGTATTGTGCGCAATGTGTTGAACCATCTCTCGTTATCAACATACACTGGACTGGCTACCCAATTCACATCCGATGATCTCCGGAGACTGTGCTGGCTTTGGGAGTGGGACGGAGTCTCACCGCCCGAAAAAAAGCAGAATGTCGTCGATGACGACGAGAATCCCTTCTTGGATACCCCAGCATCGCAGCCCAAAGACTGGACTCGCGGGTCTATGGGCATAGTCATCAGCCCCGCCACCCACTATTCCAAGACAGACAAGAAACGCGTCGCAGCTTACGGGATTGGAATCGAGGTTGAAATAGATATTGATAAGGACATGGGTGGTGGTATGGCTGCCATAGCCCGTTGGACGGCAGGAGCAGAAACACGTCGAAAAGAGTTTCATGCTAAGCTGGTCAAGTGGTCCGAGGTCCGTTATCTACACCGCCTGATACAATTCGTGACTGACATATCATATTCATACATACAGTTACACTTCGATGGGCCGTCTATGCCGCCAGTTCCCATGGCGGACTTACCCAAATTGAGCACACTCTCTAAACCCTCCTCTCTCACCCGTGTCTTCGCTTCGATCTCCCCCAAGGCTTCTGCATCATTCGCACCGCCTTTACCGCCCGGTTCTCCCTCTAAATCTCCCGCAAAGCGTAGCCGAGATTTTGCGACTCCGTTTCCCATCACGCCCTCTAGTCAGAAGTCTCCAATCAAAAATTCTATTTTGTTTCCACGAACGCCATCCAAACGCGACATTCTTGGCTCTAGTAGTATACATACCTTGGCACCACGTACACCAACTACTTCTAATGTGTCTGTATCCGATGTTCCTTCGGAACCGTCAACTCCTGTACATCAACGTGGTCGCAATGCCTCCACGGTTCCGCAAACACCTACCACAGCCCGTCGTCGAGCGTTGTATGAACGAGTTCGTCAGCGTTCATTATCAGCGTCTCCAACAAAGGCTCTGAGTAATGATATCGTCGGCGGTAAGCTGACACGCGATCAGATGCTTAAGCTCGGGCAGGAGGAGATGAGGCGACGTTGCTTACTTGGTCGCTTGGGTGGCGTAGCTGAGAGTGTTTGGATGTACGTTTCCATCATTCGGCACTGTTAGTTTCGCTCATGTAGCTTACTCTTTAGGCTGTTTTCTGGACCTGTGTCCGGATCATCTACGTCTACACCCTCAAAGCGGAAACGTCGAGCATTACCTATGTCCGAGGTGGTGAATGCAGTCATCAAGTCTTCTCCCGTGCCCATATCCGCCGCTGAAGCCAGCGAATCTTTGGAAATGCTATTGAAGCTGTGTCCGTTCTTCCTAAAAAAACTAAACATTTCTTGGGAAGACTGGCTGGAAATGCCGGCGCCGAAGACTAGCCCCATCAACATCGATGATAATACTCCAGGCACCATTAGAAGCCCTTCTAGTCCTAGGTCCCGTCAGCCCAAGGCTGACAGTGCGGAGGAGGTGTTGACAAGAAGTCCCAAGCGAGTGAAAAAGGAAACAGGTGGCTTGCGTGAAGTCAGAGAGATCATCCGTCGGGAGCTGGAGCTCCAAGACTAATCCATGCTTCATCTTTTCCTCTCAATTCGTTTTGTATCTCCCGCTTACTCATTTTGATATGTTCAGAGTAGACTACCGTATTGTTAGCTCGATTTGTACAATTAATTACTTTTGTCGTACTGTAACGTCAATCCAGAATTTCCCTCCAAACGTCATCCAGATTGAATAGAAGCGATATGCGACTACCATCGACTACCCTGAGAGTGGCGTTCTGGTACTGTCCCCCCAGCCATCGTGCGACGTTTACCGACACAGTGTGATCCTGTTTGGCAGCAACAAGGTATACAGAAGGAGCAAAGCCATCTTCGCGCCCTTTGACAAGTGTAGATGGAGATAATCCGCCCCATCCTGAGTGGTAAATCGTTGGTATATGGAGAAATCCTTCCCATGTCTGCCCTACGCTGCGCATCATATTCTCTGCCATCTCCCGCTCAAATTGACCCTCGCTCAAGCCACGTTCCTCTCTCCAGTGCAGATACATCTCTCGCTCTCGATCTGTCATACGGTCAAAGAGTGAGCGGCGTATGAAGACTTCCGCTGTCGACACAGATTTCAGTTTTGCCACCAAGGCGTACCTCGCAAGACGAGCGGGAATATTAAATGGTATATAATGACATGGCGGGCCTGTCAGGAAGTAGGATTGCCACGACATGTCTTTCGCGTAATCTATGTGACAATGTGGCGGGGAGTGGGGAGCGAGGAGGACGAGAGACGAAATTTGTGAACGGAAAGAGAACGCGCTGGTGGAAGCACCGTATAGCATCTGAGCGGCCACGGTGCCAAATGAATAACCGCAAATAATGATCTTCAGGTGCACAGCATCAGTCCGTAGGTGGACTAACAAGGCAGACATGTCGCTTGCAAATGTAGTGGGATAATTTGAAGGGTCTGGAACAGGCGAAGACTTGCCCCAGCCAGGAAGAGAAGGAGCTATGAAATGGATATTTTTCTCGACCAGGATTGGAGATAATCGAGATGCATCACCGACGGAAAATGCCCCGTGAAGAAAGAGAATGAGTGTAGAACTTGAGGTATTGCCATTGTCTGCGTAGGCAAGGGTCCTCCCGCCTGGCAGCGCCAGTCGTTTGTCTTGGACATAGATCATGGATGTGCCCAACAGAAAGGATGAAGCCGGAGAATGCCATATTTGAGGAATTGATGACCGTGACACGAATATAGGGTGATGAAAGGGCGCCTGTTGCTCACCACGCCTCTGTGAATGACGACTTATAGTAAGGTGCCGGTGCTACCAGAATAATACCTAGATCGGTCTTGTGAAAGGGGGCGTTTCTCGAGCTGTAGAAATAAATGGACGGCCAGCAATGGAAGCGAAACCACGTTGTATAGCAATCACAGAGCCTGCGGTTATCTCCAAATCGCAGGACCGAGAAATGAGCAAATCAGAGTGATGGCGAGATCATAGGATAGAATAGAATTGGGCCGCATGCTGGATCTGTTTTATTATGCACTGAAACTGTTCGAGCCGGCCGATTCAGAGGGCCAAAAGAACCGAGATGGGGAAAATATACGGATATGGCTAAAAGGGCCGTTAATTGAATAAATGTTACTAGAGCCATGAGCCGTTAAAGTCTATCAGATCTTGTACTTACAAGTTTAACTGTATGTCCATGCTGGAACGGGAAGCAGATCCGCCGCGACATGATGAACAAGGTCGCAAGGACAATTACATGCAAGATGATGGTGGTTGAGAGACAAGGAGCATTTCGATCGAGGGTTGCAGTTTCTCCCGATACGTAAATTTCCATTACTATAGAGCTATGTAAGTACTTGTAAGTAAGACTTAGTCGTATTCAAGTTCAAACGGTGTCTTTTGTGTGCCAAAGTTACGACTCTCGTTCAACCGGCACAGACCGTTACCCCAAGGCCTATGTCTTCTTAGACTGATCTGAGGTACTAGAAGGAATCTTGTCATCTCCGCGTCCTTTCAACCTTCCTGAACCATGACCTTTCCATACATCAAACAAACCAAGGTCCGTGACCTTCCCAGTCATGATTTCGGACATGTGTTCGTGACCATTGTGAGCAACTCAAAAACATCTTCGGGACATTCCCGAGTCACCCACTCTTCTGATCCGGCGCACGAGACTCAATCGCGATTGGGAGTCATCGGTCTCCGTAACTGCATTCGTGGTAGATTATATTTACTATGCAGTTAAAATGACCCAGACTCTTCAATAGGCGCCTTTCCGAATACAGGGTCTATTGTTATTATGATTTCACTTCACATGGTCCGTGCTCAGGGCGGGCGAGAATGGAGCCCTGAGAAGATGTCGATATGTACCGCCATCGTGGCGTCGAGGAATGTGTCAAACATAAACTGATGCGGGTACAGTTCCTAGAGGCTCGCACTTATCGCAAATGGCAATTGTCCCTCTTGATCCCTGAAGAAGTCAAAACTGTACTTAAGGGCGATCTGTGGAGCATCAGAACAGGAATGGCATTCACTAAGAAACAGAGAGTTGGGCGCCTGACGAGCTATAAAGATACTATCTAAGGTCAAACGATTTTCTGACTCGGAGACGGCAGCAGATACGTGGAAACGAAATGAAATTCTGGTTACTGAGTTGTTGGAGTCGAGTCCCTTCTCCGAGTCCTATTCCGAGTTTCGACCCGCAATCACTGTATCCAGCGTCTACCGGTCGAGCTAGAGAAGGTCGAATCAGAATGCTATCTTACCATCCCCAATTTTCACACATTTACTGTACCTATCTCGAAACGTCAGCTATTTTCAATGATTACAATGGCTTCGGATAATTGAAGGGGTGGCCTCTGCTCCGACCCGGGTTGGACGCTTCCTGAAATACAACCTTTAACGGGGCTGCTTCGCGCACCTGCCATTCGACCCGCAGGACCGGATTCTCTAGAGTTTGCCGCAAAGATAGCACCATGTTACTGGAATACGTCAAACTGAAGCCATTCAATTCTATGCCAACTTCTCCAACAGAGACCCATCGTCCAGACGGCGAAGACAAGAGGTCGAATGTTCGTTACGTTGTATCCTCATGCCCTGTCTCTTCTCAGCGGCAAGTCAAGACCGTGTTCCCGTCATTGTGCGACACTCGCGAGACGAGCTAGGTAACGTTACGACGTTCTGTAGGGACGGGAGGACTCTGCAAATGTCGAATACCGTGATAACTACATGCATGCGCCTCGACGCCAAACATATTGAATCACATAGCGCGAACCTGAAATTGCAGATCGTGATGATTCCCTGTCGTCCGTCTAAATTCTCTACTCGAGTAGTATCTCAGAAATGAAACAGGGTTCTAGAACGTGACGCAGATAAGAACAGTTCTGGCATCGAAAATGACTGCGCGGCGATGTGCGCACCACCTTTGAATCATTTGGGTTTCGTCATCCACTTATCTCGTACTCCGGACCTCGCTCGCGAGCATTGTTTCGGATACCGGCACCTCACGACGAATTGAACGAGACCAAACAAATGATGAATCGGGTTCTTATATTCTTTGGCGGACCGTTGAAAAACCGAAGGCCGTAGAATACCCGTGTCCATGAAAATCACGACGGTAGTCCCATTATGTGATTTTTGCTTGATCAGTTCTGTGGCGTATAGAGACCGTCAGCCCTTGTTGCTATCGTCGATAACTTACCAGGGTAGCAGAAGTCATCATCGTTACCATTGTCTGAACGCGCCAGCTGGCACGCATGAAATCTCATTCCACCTCAGACCGACTTCGACTTCGCGCCCAGTGACTGCCTAGACCCGCCGTCAACGTGAGAGGAACAGTAAAACACATTGCATTTCTCGATTTATTGGTGTTTCGCTTGTCTGTCCCCTAAAATCCGCACGGCTTCGCGAGTGTTTTTGGCCACAAACGTTCGCAGCTAGACGTCGGTTCCATGACGAAGTCCTTACTGCTTCGCCATTTTTGCCGGAATGCACAGGTCCAGATGTTTAACGTTCGTGTCCTGGCTACTTCCTTCAGTTCGGATCTCCCCAGGAAGGGATCACATGAGGTCAAGTAATACCCGACTCGAGGTGATTGTAAGGCACGGACAAGTCTTGCAATTCTTCACTCGTAATGTGTTGACAAGTTGCACTATCTACTGTTTCATGTCGTCACCAAAATGGCATGTACGCACTGGAAATTTTTTACATTAAGCGCGATATCAGCGCTAGCGGTAAACAGAGGTGTTTCGGGGACATACCAAGTTGTCATTGATATTGAGTTTGGACGTATACAGGCTCATGTACCCCCGCTTCTCCCCAAAGTCAATTCAAGAGATATCGGCGAATTCCAGTTCGAGAATACCGCGACCGCAGCTGTACGACCCTGGCACGACGCAAAACGATGAAACCGTAGGCATCGTTAACGTTGCTAGCCGTGGCTGAACATGTACCAGAAGTGAGACGGGCACCTTTCTGACCTCAACCATATTGTTTTTTCAGACTGAAGAGTTTGCATGGTTGAACGTTGAACATTCAACTTCAATGTCCTGGTCCGGGAAAGAGTCTGGGTAGTCACGTGCGTCGCGTTCCCCCTTCCCCCCACATTCAATGCCGCCGCCTCCAGCGTACAGAGGGCCCAAGCCTATCAATCTCCTAAATTACCACCGGCCGAAATTGAAGCTCAACCAGGTCCGAGAAGTACCACGTCTCAGCAAAGAATCCCGGCAGTATGTATTTATCGCACAGCAATATCCCCTCCGTTCAGAGAGAGATACTTAGATGCATACGGACCCTGGCGTCATACCGTTTACCAAAGCCACGCCTCAAATTTCCTAGGTTGAAGTGTGCTGCTGTCCTTGTCGCTTTGTTCGTTGGCCGCTCTGGCGAGCTACACGTTCTGTTAAGCCGGTAGGTATGTACACCTTCTAGGTCTTTGTGCTACTTGTTCAATGGCCGTCGGTAAAGCCGGGCTGCGACGCTCAGGACCTTTGCTGGAGACACATCTTTACCCGGAGGAAAGGTCGATCCGGAAGATAAGAACTTTGAAGATGCCGCTGTGAGTTACCAGTATAAGCTAAGCTGTCGACGACCTACATACAAGCCTCCTATAGCGACGGGAGGCCTTTGAAGAGGTATCCTCCTACTGTTGTTTCCATTGTTCTTCCCTTATTAATGCTCTCAACAACAGATTGGTTTACCCCGAGATCGTCGCAAGGTCCCCCTTCTCTGCGTTCTGGACCCTTTCATAGCATCAAACCAGTTGATTGTTGTTCCGTCAGTACCCTCTACTCTCCTTGTCTCGTTTAGCATTTAATTTATGTGCAGTGTCGTCGTGCTCATCGTGGATAACACGCTCCGAGTATGGTTCAATTCGGACTTTGTTATGAAACGTACAGCTGACCAACCTTGCAGCCGATTCTCAATTCAGCAGAGGTTGCTTCTCTCTTTTCTCATCCACTCAAGGCATTCGTGTCCTCTGAATATCCTTTGAGCTCCGAAATGGCATCTCTTGAAGTCCTCCATCATTCATACAAGGAATACAATTTACCCCCAGGGCCTGACGGTACCCGCCGCCAAATGCGTGTTCATCAATTTCTGACCGGCCGAGAGGCTGGGGGCACTAAACCTGTGTTTGGCCTAACTGCGTATGTGTTTTGTCAGATGTTTTCGGGGTCCCCATTTCTTAACACGCACTTCAGTGCAATACTCATACGCGTGGCAATGCTTGGCTACAGAAAAGAACCAGATTTCGAGGTGCAGCCACCTGGTGCGCCTACGAATGAAGAAAGAATTGCATGGATGATGTATTCAAATCCGACTTTCCGAGAAGCATGCGAGGCTGAAGGTGTCGAGGTAGATTGGGAGAGTGTACGCTGTATCGCTGAGGAGGTTTTGAAACGAGATAAGCTCCCCCAGCCGATACGAAGTAAACTCTGATCTATATGGCAGGTATGAGATTGTTAGAAGGGATGCAGCGGCTAAGCACCATCAGGAACGTAAACATAAATATGTCAAATGATTGAAATCAGAGGTATCAGGCTTCCTTGGTGTAAGAACACCACATGGAATAGTAATGAATTCTGCGTGCCCAGTGAGAAGAAGAATCCTATAATGCAAAAAGCATCCTCAACTACCTACATTTTTCATTGAAGGGTACGATGTGCCCCTAAAAGAACGGAAGGCAGTGCTTTGGGAAACGTGATGAAATGCCGACGGCGCTAATAACATTCGCCGGCGCGGCTACCGAGGCCAGGGTGGTAACCTATCCTTCTACCACATCCCGTCTTCCTAACATGCCTGCTCCTGCAGTCTATGTTCTCGCAATCATCGGTACCGTAGCTGCAAGTATCGCTTTCAAGGAGGTAAGCCGTCATTCCGCATTAGTTGTATCCATGTCTGAGCCTTCCAGTTCGTATACGAACCCCACATAGCCCCAAGATTGGAGAAATGGGCTGAGGAGTTCATCGCGAAGCGCAAGGCTCGGAGGAGGCAAAGAGAATCTCTAATTTCCGTACCAGCATCCATTCCATCGAAGGGAAAGGCTCGGAGCAAACGGTCTGACGATGGTGGCGATACGGACGACGATGATAAGAGCGCCTATGAGCTCGAGAAACTCATCTCGCACGAAGTCCACGAATGGCGCAATGAGGTGGATAAAAGTAATTCTTCAACCCTCAGGCTGAGAAAGAATGCTGCTTCGGAACAGTCAGCCTTAGACCAGGTCAGTGTCCCATCGTTTACTTGAAACCTCTGTGAGACTTACTGCGTATTTCCTCCTAGTCAAATATCTCTATCCCTTATCCTGTCTTGATACCTACACACGTTATATTCAATTCTTCTGCTCCATCGACGCCTACGACCGTGGGTGAGATCAGCGGAGCATCACCCTCGCCAACGTCGTCACCGCTCCCCCAGACTTTGCCGGAGATCCACCTCTCGCCCTCACGTTCGACTTTACGGTCACCATCTCCGACGCCTCCCCCAGGCCATCTTCCAACTCCAGCTCCTTCTGACGCACTTTCGCCACAGCTCGCATCCGACCAGCCCTTCCCACCATTCACGTTCTCACCAAGCTCAATTCCCAGTCTCTCACTCTCTCACCCCATCGACCTCGATCAGGAACATGGTGTCGAACTGCTCTCGGCACCATCATCTCGTTCTGACACGCCTTTCTCTAATGTATCG
Organism: Desarmillaria ectypa; assembly: GCA_030407005.1. Lineage (NCBI taxonomy): Eukaryota > Fungi > Basidiomycota > Agaricomycetes > Agaricales > Physalacriaceae > Desarmillaria > Desarmillaria ectypa. The sequence goes on from JAUDYN010000004.1 coordinate 2,726,438, forward strand.
AATGCGGAGTACTATTCGTTCTCCCCAGCCTCGTATGGCGAGCATTTGGTGCTCTCCGATGGCAGCGATCACGATGCAGTCGTTTCGTTAGCATCTTCTGAGAGCTCTGTCTCTGAAATTGACGAGCATGACTCGGACGAGCTCCGCAGTAATTTTGGCAGCGAAATATCTGCGTCCAGTTGGGCGAGCGTGGGTTCTCGGGCCCCAAGTCGTTAAGACTTGCGTTTAGAACCCTGATGCGAATCGTATATATCCGTGGTTTGTGCCAGGGTCTCGTTTGGATCCATATCTATCTTTTCCTCCTAATTAACGAGGTTTACAGTGCTCTTTCATTATCGGGCGGACTAGCTACATCGGTAACTATTTATCCTATCTGTCATTTTATATTTGCTCGTTGTCGTACTCGTTTAAGTGTTGTTTGTAGTGATAAAAATAAGGAACTTAGGTGTTGTACAGTGTTAACCTGAAACTCTGGTCGGTAAATTAGTACTACAAAGTTGTACAGTGCAGATTGTGAGCCAAGAAAGTGTAGTAGATGAATGTACGGAACGGTCTATTATGCGGAGCCATTAACCTTTGCGGCCACCCTTTTTCGAGCCAACTTTTCATATTCAACGCAGTCAATCACCTGTCCTTCTTTACGGCTCGTTTCAGCAGCAAAGACAGTCAGATGGCTCTTCACGACTTCCGCAATGTCTGTACACAAGACTTTCTGGTCACCTGTCTGAACAGCCTTGACGAAAGCCCGTATCAAACCAAGATCTCCGCCGCCGTGACCACCGCCCTCATCCTTTGGGATATGTGTAGTTGTTGTTCTCGTCCGAAAATCAGTGACCGTGAACTTGTTCGTGCCTCCCACTATCTCTCCGTGCGTAAAATGCATGCGGAGTTGTCTGTCGCATATCAGAGATGTGAAGGCAACCATGGTGAACGACGCCGTGCCCCCGTTGTCGAATTCCAAGTTGACGACCTGGTTGTCGCAGACGTCATTGTCGCTTTCATAGACGCACTTGCCGTAAGGACCAGTTTTCAGGGCTTCGGCTATGTTTTCGATATCGGGGATACTGTCGACGATGGTCACAGCAGGCCATCCTTTATCGCCTTTAGATACGGGATCCAGATAGACTTGGGCCGGAGAAGAAATCAATTACATGTTGGAGCGAATGAGAAAGTTTCCTCACCTTTCTTGGCGCTGTACGGACACATTTTCTCTATTGGACAGTCAATACAACGTGTAGCAGCGCCAGCTTCTACAGGTTTGGCAGATTTTCTAAAATGCTGTAGTGATCCAAATGATGATACACGAATCGGGGTTGACGGGGAGAGCCAGTGGCAGATGATGTCAATATCACTATCATTATAGGATTCAGCGCGTCTCTGGTTTGCGTAGAGGCAAGGACATACTGGCAACTTTTGGTCATAAGGGAGAAGGAACTGCTGGCCTCCTTTGCCCAGTTTCCTCGCACGTAAGAATGAGCAAAATGGTAATATCCAACGGGCTCCACTTGAACTAGGTTTATTAGTCTACCTAAATGCCCTGCCTGGACGATTTTTGATATCTCTTGGCTATAAGGAGAGTAGCGCATCACTGCAAACATTTAAATCTTCAGTCGCCGCAAGTTTAGAATTGAACATACCGTGTCCTATTCCGAATATGATCCCAGCCTTCTTGATCACCGCTTCCATTCTAATGCAGTCTTCTACGCTTGTGGCCATGGGTTTCTCGCATAGGATATGGTATCCTTGCTGCACAAATGCTTCAGCGACCTCTACATGCATATGGTCGTGTACGGCGATGATCACAGCATCTGCAAGACGCTTTCCAATAGTGCTTAGTGTTTCCGCAGATGCAGCGTGCAAGTCCCTCCAGGTGCTAAATACAAGGGTATTATCGACGCTGTGCAAGTTAGCAAAATGCTTTTGAGTTTCCGGGCGAGGCTCTGCGATGGCGACGACCTTGCAGCGATCTGGACATTGAAGAGCATATTTGGCGTATGCCTGTCAGTGGACCCTTTTTAGCGATAACGTATACACAGTGGATTGAATAGGCATACCTTTGCTCGTTGCCCGCATCCCACTACAGCCAAGGTGACTGGTCCGGTATTGGGCTGATTCTTATCCAGGTCATCCATCGCGGAATGATAGGGAGATGCCTTTGAGCGCCAGGACCTCTGCCATAGGCTTTTAGAAGTCGCTAGAAGGCCAGTCATGTGGCTGATTCGTATCAGTTAAGAGAACAGATTTAGATAACGGAAAGCATAGCCAGGAGAACCAGCGCCGCAACTTGTGGACATCGTTAAAGAAAAGGGTACGTAACCGGATCCATGCCATTGGTCACCGACCTTGCCTCGAACGACGACCACGACCCCACACGACTCGACGTACTTACATGCCACGTATCCTGCCACGTCTTATCGCCAAGCTCGCCGACCAGCCTGCACAGCAGCAACACCAACGGTTTATTGTAAAGCGAAAACGACAATTTTCACGGCACGAGTCTGTACCGCCACGCCCTTCGTTTGATCCTTCGCAGTATTCAGAGTCCATACTGTTATTGCCCGACAACCCCGTTACCAACTCTCAGAAACATGTCCGACGTAAAACTTTACCGCCTCGCGTCTTTGTCGCGGAAGGTGCCAAGCCACGACAGGGAAGCACCGAGCGTCCCAGAAAGATGACGGCAGAGGAAAGAAGGTGGTGGTCATCGCCATACCGTATGTACGCGTCGAGCGGTTTCTTTTCTGGGTGTCACTGAAGCAAACTCCTATCCAGTACGAATGCTATCTTCTTCAACCAGGAGATGCATGATCACTCAACAAGATTTGCCGAGCGGTATGGTATTTGATCTCATGTCCTCGGGGGTATAACCAACTCGTCCAATAGACTTTCTTATACGTCTTGGATTGCTGCAATTACCCGCCTCGAGAGCCAACCGTTCTGACAGTAAAAGTATTATCATGCCTGACGGACTTGAGCATTCCAAGTTTGCTACGCGCAGGTCCGGCAGATCAACATATCTCCTATGCTGGAAACGCGTCTTTGATAATTTGGACCCAAGTAAGTAACAGAAAGTCTTTTGAATATAATATCCGTGATTAATCTGGCAGCATGCAGATATGTTTCGACGCGTTACCACTAACCCCCATCTGCATTCACTCGTGGTGAAACAGATATCACACCTTCTACGCGTCCGTATTCTTCAAGAGCTACAACTATTAGCAGAACAGATGGTGCACTGGCCCGAACGACTACCTGTATCGCCAATATTACGCAGACTCACTCGTGAAGAATTCAAGAACGTCAAAAACACAGGAACCATTCCTTATCCAAACGCGGTTGCTCTGCTGGTGGTCCCTCCCTTAAAACCAGATCTCAAGTCGAAGAAGAAAGTGGAGAGCTCAATGTCACCTTTGCCTTTGACAGAAGAGGAAGAGAAAATATCTCCTGGCGTTCAAGACAGGCCGAGCATACCATTGTCAACTCTGTACCCGTTATCTTCTGATGCGATTACCGCGTCGGATCTATCGCATCAGCCTTCTAGTGCACAGGTGCCATTCTACAACGGTGTCTCTTTGTTTCCCGCCCAGTCTCAGCGAGCGTCGTTACATGCTTTGCTCCTTCGAATTTTGACCATCGAACGCCAAGCTCGAGCCCGTGCTAAAACAAACAGCTCGACTGGGATGACAAACGCAAAGGGAGATCAAAAAGGGAGCCATGCATTTCTTCTCTGCTCTGACAAAGCGATCATCAAGAGAGGTGACTCGGCTGCTGTTGCTGTAGCCCTTTGGCGACTGAGGATGTTTGAAGAAGGAACAGATTGGGAAGAGAATAGTCGCTGGGTTCTACGTCAGAAGTACCGCTCAGTTGATGCCTTTGAGTAGCCACTCAATAAATTGAATACAAAGAAATAGTAATTGCCTGATCTTCATGCTTCTACAGCCATTGGCACAACTCCACCGTCGATAGGCATCGTCTTTCCAGCACCCAAGACCTCTCGGCCTTCCCAGAACTTGGGAAGTTTATCACCAGGCACGAATAGTCTCTCGATACCATCCTCTGTGATGACACACATCCGTATTACACCACCTGAGGAACCATCTCGCGACATGGCGAGCGCCAAAGCTGGAAAGGACCATTAGAACAGCGGAGAAGCGAGCATGCATCAACCGACTTACTGTTCTTGACAAAATTCACAGTCTCGTCTCTGCCCCACCCATCTTGGTACGTGGCATCGCAGTAACCGTATACATATGTGGAGCCAGAGCCTACGGAACTTCGTCACATAGGGAAGGACTGGATATGCGAATGGCCATACCACCAATAGCCCAAGGCTGGCGGAACAGTCCGCCTCCAAGAGGAATATTATAGACGCTGGGACCGACCTCCTTGTCCCAGCCAGCAACGATGATTCCAGCACTTAGAGCATCCTTATTTTCGTAGCAGAGCTTCTGGAAGATGGCTGCTGCTGCCTGCACTGACGGAGGCGCGCCCGCCGTTTGGCTGTCCAACATTGATTAACCTGAACCCAGGAAAGGCAGGGACGACACGTACGTATACATTTGAAGCTGGTAATGCACGACATCTGCGATAGCCTGTGTGTCCGCCGCAGAACCTGACCGACAGCAGTATACGCGATCGTGGACGTGGGTGAGCTTATCTGTTACACGGTTGGCCTGAAAAACAATGAGTGTAAGGTCGAAAAGAAATGGATCTTGCCGTACAATATAGCTTCCTGTGGTAGTACGGCTGTCTGCGCCGATGACCACTCCACCTTCGAACTGGACAGCCATGATTGAAGTCTAGGGCCACCGTCAGTGGTAACAACGCTCTACAAGGCCAGAAACACACACCCCAAGGTTGACCTCGCCAGATTTGAGCTGCTGCATGTCGATGTGGTCCATATTTGCTGAAGGAGAGAAGGAGAAAGGTATGGATCCTGATTTGGCAGGTGTTGCGCTGACGCGTCGCACACGCGTCGACCAGTGACCTTTGACCTCCGACTACCATGTCCAGCAGCCTCGTATCTCTATATGAAGACCTCAAGCGTTCCTTCAACTCGATACCATCGGATCTCAAGCGATGCGGAACTTTACTTTCTCAGCTCAAGGTTTGTTCGACGGCAAAAAATGGAATAAATGCCCTGATGATGAGCTGGCTACAGGTTGGGTTGATTGAGGCAGGCTTGCTTATACCCCAGGGGGATCCCGTCCTCGGAGACTTGGTTATCGCTCGTCAGACGCATTGCCTTTGTTCTCTGTGCACCATGCTGATACCAATGTAGGCGACATCCTCGAAATCGGCGCAACTTGGAGTATACGATCACAAGACGAGCCCTCCTTTGACCGATACTTTTCTCAGCTACAGACGTTTTATAACGATTATAGGTGTGTCTGCAGGCTGTTCGCTCGAGCGTTTCTTCACATTACATCAGCTCCTTCCTGCCACCGTCAAAACGAGAATTTCCCATCCGCGGCCTCAACCTCATCCGTCTTCTCACTCAGAATCGCATAGCAGATTTTCATACCACTCTCGAAAGTCTTCCACTTCCTGCAGATGCCATTGGTGACAACCCATATATCAGCCACCCGGTAAATCTTGAGCGGTGGTTAATGGAGGGAAGCTATAGCAAGGTGTGGAATGCTAGGGCTGAGGCGCCAGCAGAAGAGTACAAGTACTTTGTCGATAGCTTAATTGGAACCATCCGGTATGCAATCCTTTCAACTTGATAGGCTTTCATTGACTTTGTTTTACAGGAATGAGATTGCAAGCTGTGAAGAGTCCGCATATAACAGTCTGCCTTTGAAGGACGCTGCTCTTCTCCTCTTTTTTTCATCACAATCAGAGCTTCTGGCATTTGCGCAACAAGTTGAGTGCCATAGGATTATGCAACTCTTGTTATTGTCTTCTCACGTCTATGCAGAGGGGCTGGGAGATAGATCTCACTGGCGCTACCATCACATTTGCACGCAAAGGCGAGGAGCAGCTAGAAATCCCGAGACAGAAGCTGATTGCAGCCTCACTGGCTTATGCACGGGAGCTAGAGCAAATAGTGTAGACGGTACAATTCTAAATGCATTAATTTGTTTTTCTGGTTGCAGTGAATGGTTAGGAAACTACATGGCAGAGTACAGTGAAGAAGCCTGTGCTTTCTACTCAAAAGTTTCAAGAGCTTCCTTTGCCTTTCTCTCCGCCTCTTTAAACAGATCTTTAGGAACGGGCAAATGAAGCCCGTTCGTCTCATCACCGATCCATGACATCTCCAGTTCAAATTCCTTCTCTTTAGCGTCGTCGTGTACCAAATAGATTCTAGAACCCCGATTGAAATCAGGATGGACAGGAGAAGATGAACACGTACATTCGAGCGGCATCCAACACTGCCTGACGCATGGAGATTGATGCCAGATCGAGTTTCTCAAGCTCTGTTTTGGCTAGTTGACGGCCCTTGCCCACTGCAGCGCCGTGATAGCCCTACAAAATAATGATTAAAAAGCAGGACACGAAAGTGAATGAAATAAATGCATGCATAGAAAACACCACTTGGTTCAATGACATATAGTGACGGACCATTCTTGTCTACCGCCCCGAGGATGGTGCTGATTCCAAACGGACGAACTGATGAATACAGGGTATAAGCTTGCACATACAGACCCAATCGATCTGCGAGTGACTAGAGGAAAGAAGTGAGCCTAGATTAGTCGAAGGCACTGAATCCTTCTACCTTTAATGGGGGTGGTGTTCGGAATTGTTCACGGTAATTGGATGATTCGTCTCGAGCCCTGTTAGCCAGATGGCGACCGTCAGCGAGTAGACCTGCTGTGGCCTACAACAACAAATTCCTGTTAATGAAGTGACCTTTGAAAAGACCAACGTACCATGCCAATATGTCTGTCCACCGTCTGTATCCGTCTGTTGGCGCCGGGAACCAACAGTTTGGAGTGTACCAGCTTCTCAACGGCTAGGACAACACCGCCTTTCACACGCAGACCAATCGCCGTTCTATTGAAGTTAGTTTGTTAGATTTTAGAGTAATGTAGATACTAGTGAGCTATACCCCGAGTTCTCGACGGCCTTGTTTGCGTATTCGACCTTTCCAGAAGCGTAAGTGTTCTGAAGACAGCTACTGCTGTTAAGCCTACCTGAAATATCCTTCCATCGGGAGAGTAAGTACTTGCTGAGAGATCGTAGCCTGTGCCAATGGAAGTCATGGTGGTAGATGGTGATGCCCTTACAGGACGCGCAAGCCAACGCGTCACCCCTGTGGGAAGAAAGACCTATATCGGGCGTCTACCTTTTTCGAGTCGCACTCAACACCACGTTCTCTCTCAACGCGATGCCCGACGACCAGGATGCTCTAATATCTCTCAATAACCACCCAATATTTTCTCTACCAAAAGAATTCAATGGGCCTCTCGCTCAATCGGAATCCTCATTGGAATTATCCACCACCACGCTGCCAAAGTTCAGAAATGACAGCCCGACTCAAGATGGGCCTATACCGTCTGGGAGACGACAAATCATGGTTCTACGCGACTCGGATGTCATAGTTGCTGCAGGAAAGGAAATCAGGATGACACACCTGGGCGACGGCAAGTTCAGTCACAGTACTGAGAAACAGTACAAGGTATGCTTTCAATGTCTGTATAATGAACATTGTGCTCAGTTCTTGCAGACTCTGCATACACCCAACCTGCAGTTTGAAATACATCATATATCCCTGAATCCGGGTGGAAAACTCCTTGCCGTTGCGGGCGCATCTCAAGTCGCAGTTATTGTACTTCCGCGCTCCGGATTCTTGAGACTGGTTCCCGATAAGTTGGATTGCAAGTGTGTTTTCAGGTTTTATAATGTGAATAAGCATTTCATACCTTTCATAGGTCTGTCCAAGTTGGCCAATATCATCATGCATCAAATTCCTCGCCGCCCATTGCCAAAATACAATGGCATCCTTGGGGAGAGGCTGGTACTACACTGATGGTCATGACAATCGACGGAAAGCTTAGGTTCGTCAACCACTGTGTATCTAGCACTTCTTTAACCTGTTTTCCTTAGGGAATATGACATTTCGGTCGACGCTGAGGACCCGCTACAAGTACTGTCCTTTGTTCCAGACAAGAAACCTGGCAGGTCCTATCTTGCTGAGGACCCAGCAGACCGCGAAGTGGCTTCTTTCGACTTAGGCAAAGGGAAAGCCGACTGGGGTCCTTTGACAATATATGCCGTCATGAAATCCGGAGACATATATTCCATATGTCCCTACATGCCAAAAAACGCGTGAGTAAATTTCCGTCTTCACGGCCACATTAAACCAATGAAATCAAGTTCCATACCTTCTGCATATGTTCATTCGTTGGAATGCTTTATCTCAGCGAAACTTGAGCTTCTATCTCGCGGAAGCACGTCTGCCGCGTCTAAAAACCTCAGTACCATCTACGACTACCAGCAAAAATATGTATCGGCTTTGGTGAAGCAGCTTCCTGCGGGCAGTGTGTTCCCCGCTACCTCACGTTCTGTCTCCATGCACCCGCCCACTACCATGAAGGCGTCGCCCATGCGGCAAGGTCCGTTCTTATTGCAACCTTCGCCGCGGATGCTGGAGCATAGCGATGGCGGCGAGGCGACAGATATAGCCTATCTTGCGTTTGGTGACAACAATGAAGAGGAAGACGGAGGTGAGACAGAGCATCTAGGCGTCGTGATGATTGCATACCAGGATGGGCGGGTTGATCTTTGTCTCGATGTCGAAAAGGTAGAAGCCAGGTGGAGCAACAAGGTTCGTACAGTTTGTCTTATGCTTGTCGTGCATTCTTCTTAAACAGCTCTATAGTCAAGTCGAGGGTTACCTATGCTCGCCGTATATGAGACCATCGATCTTGGGCTAGTTTCCAAACTATGGTCATTATCCCCTCAACTCCTCGACTTGGTGCAGGGTAACCATCCAGTATTCGTCGTCGACCCAATCCACGACGATACGATTTACGTATACCATGCTTTTGGGGTCCACGCTCTGCACCTCGAGTCAGTACTTCAAAGTCTTGCTTCTGCCTTGCGTGCCAACGACGATGAAGTCGACACAACTCTAACGGATGCGTTGCAGCAGTCCATTGTTACCAACGTGCAATCCATTTTATCCACCTTTTCAGTGGAGAAAAAGTAAGCTGCCTGCCTCGCATGAAAAACGCGTACTAATGCAGGCTTCCTAGGTGCTCGAATCCAGTGGTGGCTGTCACCATTCCCGACAACGTCTATCTAACCTACGGCATTTTCATTTTGACATCTGCAATGAGAATCACAACATTCAATCTTGTTCTGCGATCGGACTCACCTCGATCACGAGCAGAAAGCTTACCACTAGTCGCTGATGATCGAGACGAGCCGAAGGAGAAAGACAAATGGCTGAAACCCGCTGAGGGACCGCCTACGTACGTCTCATTGCTTGGGACTGAGCCCTTCCAGTCCGGAGCCATTCTTTCTCGGCCATCGGGACTTCCTTCAAACCCTAAGTTGTCATTGCCCCCATCTGCGAGAAGCGAGCTGATATTGACCCCGGAGACTTTGCATTACTTGGCGAACACGGTTGCCGAATTCACTAATCAAATCTACGAGATTCAACTCGCTCATCGACAATCAGAAATACGGGCAGGGCTACAGGCGCTTGAACTCAAGCGGCTGTGCGAAAAGGCTGCAGAGCTCAACACTCTAGTGGAGAGGCTGAAGGGCCCCGATCTCGATGCCAGCAAAGCTCGTATCCGGACGGTCCAGGAAACCCACAAAAGCTTGATGGCTAGACTGGACCGTATGCTGCAGCACATGATGGACAAGGCATCGCCCGAGCTTAGTGAACATGAAACGAAGTGGTTCGAAGAGTTGAAGAGAATGAAGCAAGAGGTGACGGGCATAGGAAGATACGATGGATCTTCCCTCTCAGCCAGGGCGACAATGGTACGTGCCACTTCGACCTTAGTTTCACCAGCTAACTAGCATGATTGGACGCCGCAGATACAGCAAGAGTATGCTCGTGTACTTCCTGATTTGAAGTCACTGTTGGAGAAAGAACAGGCGTGGAAAGCCAAGCATGCTCAAACTAGTCAGACCCTCGGGGTTTCTCAAGCGTTTGAATTTGGGAAGAGATCCACCTTTGAGTATGTACTAAAGAACTTACTTCTGACTCCTCGACTAACTAGATCCACAGGCAAACAAAGATCGCTCAACTTGAACACGATGTCAGCCAACTCGCAACGAAACTCGATATTGCTCTTTCCAAACCTCCAGATGTGGAACATTGATCTGTTTTTCTTTCGGTCTTTCGTCGTGCTGTGTACCATCTCATTCGCAACGGGTTAATAATCTCAATGTATTTTACTTAGCAGAAATATGTGTCTTGTTTACAACCGTAAAGAGATGCCCTGAGGATACAGTGCATGAACACGGATATCATCGCTGACATTTAATAGTCGTCCATTGACCCAGCGAGAAGGGGCGTTAGTAAACGTAGCGGACTGTTTCAGACAGTCAGTCCATGAAACCTGCCAATGTTTGAACAGATACGCACAGTCGGGATTTTCTTGGTCAGTAAGGTCATCAAAGGCCCGTCGATGGGCAAGATGCTCATCCTGGAGGGTAGAATGTTAAGATAAATCCTAGACTTCGATGAAGATGAGCCTACCGAATCTTCACCACTAGCCTGACTCTCTTTCAGGGATTGCGCACGGCGTTTCAAGACATTCAAGCGCATAAGCCGTATTCTAAGGAGGAAGATAGTTGCGATCTGGAGCCCGTACATAACCATATGGGCGATCCATGCTTTCACGTATCGAGGACCGTCATCGGAACGGAAAACTGAATACATTATTATCATCAGATATATATGCTGAAAAGGGAAAACACACCTTGTGGTCCCACAGCGTTTCCAACTGCCCATGCACTAGAAAAGGATTCACTGTCTAGCTATTCTTTCTAATTATGCAAGTGCACTTACACGAATACCAACGTCGACGCTATCACTTGCTTGGACCGCTAAATGAATATTGTCAACGCGTATCCTTTGCAGAGCACTGTTTGTACATACCCCGCCGACATTTCCGGACATTACTGCCAAGTTCAAGACTGCAACGGCGCCGAAACCTTGTGTGCAACTGGGGCATCTTCAGTGCAAAGTTCTTGGATCAAGAAAATAGACATACTAAAAAGCAATCAGAAGCCCGACTTTGGTCTTTGCAGATGTTTCTACGCAGATGAATACAATCGTGCCAGCAACGTTGGGAAGAGTATACAGCTATTGACAAACGAAGGCGTTACGAGGCAGTCCGAACATTAGAATATGGCGACTTACAAAAGCTAGCAGAAGCTTTTGGTTGTATCTTTTCGACAGATATGCCGCGCTGAATAAGAATGACATAATAATGACACCTGAAAACGGTTGGGTGGGGGAAAGTGCAGGTCTGAACTATTCTCACCCTGTGCAATAGCGAGCAAGTAAGTCTGCAGAACTGTGAACCCCTTTTAACAGTTAATACTGACTGTCTGGGCGACGAGGTGACGCTGTGCTCACAAATGCTGTCAAAATGATGTTCGAGAAAGCACCGATACCGCCAGTGGGCAAAGCATTTGTAAAGGAGATCAGGGTGATAGCCCATATAGTTGGATCCAAGAGGCCTTCGACTATTGAAAGGGAGGTCAGGACATTAAGCTTTGTGGATGCATACACGCAACGTACTTGCTTGGTGTTTCTGTGGCATTACTTTGATTAGAGCATAACAGTGTGCGGTAAAGATGATTGCACCTTAAACTCTTTGTTCTGCAATCCGGTATCATTTTTCCTGACACGTTCTGCCATAAGAATGCGATCTTCGGGAGTAAAGCACTTGGCCCGCATGGGACTATCTGGGAGCCAGAATCCGATAAAGATACCCCATACGAAAGTGATGCAGCCGAGTAGCTGATAGATCGATTAGAAACGGAAGTCAGCGAGGGAAAGCTGAGGCCGCGTACGGTAAATAGTATTTGCCAGTTCTTAATCTTTGCGTCTGTGATCTGGGCGATTCCATAAGCAATGAGACCGCCAACGCATTGTTGGAAGCCATTCATGGAGTAGAATGACCCGATGACCAAAGCTTGCTCTTCTCGAGTATACCACATCGTAGACCTTCGTACATCAGTGACGCATCTTTCCGAAATACGGAGCTGACTCACAGGAAAACAAAGGCGGGCTGGCAGACACATTCAAATATGCCCAAGAGGGTTCGTACGACAACTAATCCAACAAAGTTGTTACAAGCCGCCGTGCAGGCTAGAACAGCACCCCAGGCCATGATACTGTCAGCGGAACTAAGCTTCTTTTATGACCCGGGAGATAAGAAGCACACATACTTGAACGAAAGATACTTCGCGATGGGGAGTCGCTGAATGAGCCGGTTGGTCGGGAACTCCCAGGCGAGTCTGTTGACATGTTACAAATATTCAAGATATAATACGGTAAACTCTTACATCGCGATATAAACTGAAATATAGTTAGCGAGCTGTCCAAGAGCCAAAGTGTTGATGCCTACCACATGTAGTTAACCAGGCATACTGTTGGCCGTGAAGGTGGGTATCTGTCCGAATGCCCATGATCGAAGCAAAGTTGATTGTTCTATGAAGGGTATCTCATCAGGCGCTAACACAGCGAAGGAAAGCCGAATACTCACCCTTTATCCAGGGTCTGTGCGACTGAGGGGAAACGTAAGTGCAGAACACGTCGAAACGAAGCAAACACGTTTACAGTAAGTAACGACCATGACAAGCTAGCGTGCAGGAAACGGTGAGTGACAGTAGATGAGGTGGGATAGAATATCGTACCAAGACACGCTTGTGCACGAGCCATCTAAGACGCCTGTTTGTCGCTTCGTCGATAACTACTGGTGTGTCTTGCGAAGCGAAAAAGTTTGCAACTTCGGCGTCAATTCCGGCTGGCGGCGCGCCTACTGGGGAGTATTTAGCTAGTGACGAATTTACAAGTAAGAGGAAGTAATAACCAGAGGTAGGAGAACCAGTACGGTAGGAGTCCTTCTCGACATCCTCAACATGTTCGTGTAAGTCTTTGGTCACGCTCGACATGGTGAGAAGAAGCTAGAACTTCGGACCCTCTGAGAAGCATCAGGCAAACTTTTTATATGAGTCGATGAAAGGGGATCGGAAAGGTCCTGTGATATGATCGCCCCTGGACTAACAGTAGTACGCGACCTACTAGAAGTCGATCGTTGGTCCGGGGCCCCGCAGCTGAACCTCGTTATTTCCCCACATGCCCCGGCTGGCGGTCCGCGGCCCGCCCTCCTTCTCCTACACACTTTAAAGCGAGATCCGTGGCCAGAACGCTCCTTTTCATCGCTATGTCGGCTAGAAATATCAACCCTCAAAAGGTAAGGTTCCATATCGCCCGCAGTCGGTCATTCTCCTCATCTATTATGCAGGTTCAAACCCTGAAATATATTCGCAATCTCATCAATTGCCTGGTGAACATCGAAGATGAAACCGGAGAGTTTCTCATGACCTTGAAAGATGGAAGGGTCATCGATACGAAAGGGTGGAACGACTGGGAGGTGAGATCATCGCCATTAAAGGGACCGGCTTCTGACTGGCGTATTCTAGTGGACACATGGCGTTGGTTAGTGGTTTCTGGTATCAAGACGAAACACCTAAGCGCAAAACAGGACTTTACGGACTTTGGAAATTTCACGAAATCACCGGTGATCAGGAGGCCCTGGATATTTCCCTAGCGTGGTTTAAAGACCGCTTCGAAATTGGAACTACCAAAGTATGTGACTTGTCTTTCCAAGATACAAAGTTCGCCTAACCTCTGGAACAGAATGTCAATACCATGTCGCCATTGTTGACCGCCGCATACCTTCATGAAGGGAAGTACGCCAGTTACCGAGCCCATCTGGACTCTTGGGCCGAATGGGTGATGTACGACATGCCCCGAACCGAAGACGGCGGTCTGCAGCACATCACGTATCTTGTTGACAACTACCAGCAACTCTGGGACGATACACTGATGATGTGCGTCTTGCCTTTAGCGAAGATAGGTCTTGTACTTGGTCTACCTGCCTATGTTGAAGAAGCTAAGCGTCAATTCCTGCTACAGTGAGTATGTGTGATTGCAAGAAGACGATGCACTCACTCACCGTCTATAGTATCAAGTATCTGCAAGATGTGCAGACTGGGCTCTGGTTTCACGGTAGGCGTTTGTCCCAGCTGCTCGAGCCTGCACTCACATCCATGAATAGGTTGGACCTTTGATGGACGACATCACTTTGGGCGAGCCAGGTGGGGCAGGGGAAACTGTTGGGTAACAGTGGCCATTCCGGACTTTGTTGAGATGCTTCAATTGCCTGAAACCGACGGCGTCCGACTGTTCCTGATCTCCTCCCTCGTCACTCAAATCGATGCATTAGTGAAATACCAAGACCCCGCGACCGGCCTTTGGCATACCATTCTCGACGATCCGACATCGTATTTGGAGGCGTCTTGCACGGCTGGATTCGCGTACGGAATCATGAAAGCACTAAGGCTGAGACTGATACCAAAGGAAGAGAGATATGTCAATACTGCGAGGAAGGCGATTCAAGCCGTGCTGGATAATATCACTGAAGCTGGCGAGTTAAAGTTGGTGTCGTTTGGAACTCCTGTGTTCGACGATATCGAGGAGTATAAGCAGATACCACTGACGAGTATGCCATACGGACAGAGCCTGGCCCTCTTGGCGATGACGGAATACCTAAGAACTTTCCTGTAGTAGGCTGTCGTCGAAACCCAATGATTAAAAGAACATGGGTGTTGTAAAAGACGATCAATTACGTATTATGCTTCAAGCGAAAGCATAATTGGCCTCAGAGTCACGATCATTGTGATCGGCTTCGCCTCTACCTCCATCTTCGTTTCCAAGAAGTCCTTCATTTCGTAGCGTCGTGTCGGCTTGCGAAGAGATGAACATATATATCGTAATTCCGTAGCATAACACGGCAAGATGGCCGAGCGGTTAAGGCGTGTGACTCAAGAGTGCCGGTCGGTTAGAACGACTGGGAAATCTTGCCCTGATAAGGGGTTTCTCATCACGGTATCGTGGCGTGGGTTCAAGTCCCACTCTTGTCACTTTTTTTTTTGTTTCCTCCACATCCAGCGTCCACTTTTAGGCTGAGGCTCCGACTTTCACTTTCAACTGTCAAGAACTTGGCAATCCTGAATCAGAATATCGCATTCTTCACCGACGGTTTCGACCCTTCCCGAAGCGAAGGGGTTGGTCGACGCAGTACTCTAGAAGAATCAGTAGTTAGAAGAGCAGGTCTGTCATCGATTCATGCTTAGACTCTATACAGCCGTGCAATATAGCTGTCGAAAGGTGGGCTCTCATTGGAGAACAGTTCCAGCGAGCATGCAAGAATAGAGTTTTGCAGTCGTAATGTGGCTCATTCTCGAGTCGGAAAATGCTATACTTCGATTTTAATGAGGTAACTACCGGTCAGAATGTAAAGTCCCCGAATTCAAACATGTAAGTACATTTTAATCGTTTAGTGGTATGCCTTACGTTCTGTGTCTTGATTGAAGTGCTCTGGGAGCCTCCTAGCCAGAAGGAAATCCTATACTTACCAAAAGCCAAACACTCATCCGAGTCAACGGTAGACTGGAACCAGTGTCAGCTCAATCTGGATTCTGGTCCGCCTGGCGGCATCAGCTGTAATCAAGTGCTTCGAAAAAAAAACTTGGTATCGTCTACATTCAAGATATAATTTTGAAGGACTTTCTGTGTAACACTGTGCCAGTGCGACGACTACTACTACTACTGTAACACAGTCGCTAGTGTGCTGCACGGGCTTCCATACCCATATTATCCACTGAGACTAAGTTCTTGCATCCAGGACATCACGTTGAGTCAGCACCTATCACATTGAATATTTGGGGTCTCCGGGCTCAGCTGAGAGGACGCGTTATTCACATGTCCTCTTTTGTAGACGCAAATCAGGGTAGCACTGCCACTGAGGAGAACGCAAATATTCTCCATATGTGAAGTGCGATGAGGGACGTGTCGAGGATTGTCAGATCTCACTAGCTTAGGAACCTGATAAAGATCTCGAAAATCGGTCGACGACTACCGTTTCCAATGTGAAGTTTGGCTGCGTACCATACTGTATTTTATGAAGATTCTACCAAAAGAGATCGGGAAGACTGTTGATACCTTTTCGGTGAATATGTTGACCGTAAAACCCTCCGTCTGTTGCCTTTGACACACTCCGACACCGTTCGTCCCGATGGAATGACGCGGAGTTGAAAGACGGCGTGACGCAATAGTGGCCTTTTCTCGGTTTCCAAAATGTAGCCGAATGGCATAGACTAATTACAGTGGTTCACATGCATGGTCATCCATCTTCTCTACTTTAGACGTCGAACATTCTAGTACCCGCGTATTCGTAACATGTATGGTCGTAGATAACGATCAAGATGTTCTTCGCGCACCGTTTGATGCTCCACCACAGACGCCCGTACTGTGGAGTCGAAGCAGGCAGCTTCTGATCATATCCTTCCGAGGAGTGTTTTTCTCACTCTCGCAGCCCATGGGACCATTCGAATGCGTAAACAAACTACCGACAGAGATATCGGTCGATAAGGAAGTGGCGTTTGCATGAATTACTGGAGGTGCATATGACACTGGCTTGTTTTTCCGGTCTCCACAAGGGTTTATGGATGTGTGACAACGTCGTTTGGGTCGGGTGCGGTCTATGGTGCAAGTTAGCAGCCGGGAAATTTGTGATTGCTATAAAGAAATGTCCCCTACGCGAATTTCATCGCATCTCGAAGCTCTGGGCACCTTGCCTCATCCTAGTATGACTTGATACAGCACACTTGAGTCTTTCGGCTGGTAGTCTAGAGCAGAAGTCGGCGTCATGAGTAGATTTTGAGAGAGGACGTCCACATAGATTTACACACGGAGTTGAAGTGGGGGAATCCTTCTTGGCAGAAATAACGCTATTTGCGGCGCGTAAAAGTCAGCCCATCTGGGGCTAGTTAACCTATTGGCAAGATTTTGGTGTCAAATCTGAACATACATGGGTGAAATAATGCCTGGATTTAGCTTGTACATGTGGATGCGCAACTTGGAACGCGCCGGAAATGCCGTTCAACGCAGCAAATCCATTGGATACGATAACTCTAGCATCCAGAACGTGTTTTGAATCAAGAGTGAGTACCCCAAAAGATGGGCTGCCTTTTGTGTTGTTTTGGGCCAAAACTTTGCAGATATCAGCCCAAAAGCCTTGATCGATGAGCGACGGCTGCACGGTTGCGTCACTGGCAACTAGTGGACGGGGCCGTCCTTGTAGCAAACGCGATGCCCAAAAAGGCTCGCCCGTTTTCGATCGTACGCGTCGACTCTCGGCTATAATAATCTGTTTGCAATGGGACATGTCAGAGTGGCGGCAAATAGAGAAGCACACGGAACAGTGTGCCACTAGACAGGTATCAAACATAGCGCCGCGGTTGTTAAATTCATCGGGCGCGAAATGACAGGTAGTACGCTTGGAACTAGGCGGAGATTTGGACGCCAAATGCCGGAGGCAGTACCGTCCACCAGAGAGCAGAAAGATAGCTCATGTAAACATATCATATACGCATAAAGCCTCTGTGAGAAAGACACATCCGGAGCGCCTGATATAGTGAACTCCCCTCCCATACATTGAACCATTCTTTGCTCGTTCGTTACTTCGCCTTTTGCCAGGATGATAGAGGACGTCGTAAGAGATGAGACATCTGCATTGACAGTTCAGATGGCATGTAATAAGAGAGAGAAAGAAACAACACACCTCAAAGGACGCCGCTCCTCACCCAAACAAGAAGCGCGATGGACGCAAACGTGCGAAGGTCGCCTTAACGCTGGGAGGCTTTGTGAGGTCTAGCGACGGGTCAACATCAGAACAAGGTAGAAAGAAAGGGCGGCAGACCTCGACAAACCAGCCGCGTGGGGCTACACTGTTTGAAAGGAGCTGGCCGAAAGTGGGGGTGGAACAAACCCAAGGTCGAAGCGAGTAGAAATCGACGCTTATAAGCTGGAGAGTCAGGTCCAGAATGCCAAATCCAGTCAATGGAATGGAGGTGATTGATTTGAGATAACGGCGAGCAGCAACTCAGCTGATCCGACTAATTCCAGCGGCACTGCGAGCCATGGTGGTGGCTCAGATTTGGCGGAAATAAAAAGGCCAGAAATTCCAGGTCAGCAAGGTCCAAGTAGATGCTCGTCAAGGATATCAGACTTGGACTTGGAAGATAAAAGTTAAAGCGTAAGCCAAACTAAGCCAAATTTGATCAGATCCTTCCCGGAGCTCAGTCATCACTCTTTCATCCACTCTACATCGTCTTCACTAGTAGGAGGCAGAGTCCTAAGCGGATAGCTGGCTGTGGGTGAAGTGAGGTCCGTATCCTTGACCTCGAGTCCTTTTTTTCTGCTGATTTTTGTGTTATCTACCCCTCTCCAGTTCAGAAGAAGTCCGGATTTCGAGTATGGCGTTCCAGTATTCTAGGAAGGGTTGTTTCAAGTGCGGTAATCGTGAGTCTGCCAAGCATTCGCCACGGCCTTTATGTTGAATTCTCGCAAAGTCGGACATATTGCCGAGAACTGTTCCTCGGAGCAACGTCTGTGCTACAATTGTCGTCAGCCTGGTCACGAATCCTCTGGCTGTCCCTCTCCCCGTACTGTTTCTGCGAAACAGTGCTACTCTTGTGGCGGTGTCGGTCATATTCAAGGTCTGTCTCTCGCTAGTCCATCTTAGGAGACCAAGCTTGACGTTTGTACCAGCGGAGTGCCCGAGTTTAAGGATCCAGCAGCAAGGCAGCAATCAGAAGTGCTACGTACGTTGCCATTCGTTTTTCTGATCCAAGTACTCACTGATTTTCTATCCAGAACTGCGGCCGATTCGGTCATATTGCTCGTGCCTGTCCCAACGGAGCCACCGGAATGGGAGGCTTTGCCTCCCGGGCTCCTCCTCCCGGAAGGGCGCTCAATACCGCTACATTGCCGCCTGTAAAGTGCTATAGGTGTGGGGGTCCCAACCATATGGCTAGGTATGTTCCTTCTTGCTCTTTTTTCACTGCCTCACCTTCTGCTGTAGGGACTGCCTTGCAACCCCCGGTACGCTTGGTGAGACCACTGCTATTGCGAACAAGAGTAAGACCTGCTACAAGTGCCAACAGGAAGGTCATGTAAGTGTCTCTGGATCATCGCTGTCGTTGTCGTATGTTGCTCAACCGTTCCGTAGATTGCCAGAGATTGTCCCGAGACCGAGACATTTGTTGCTTAGGAGGAGGTGGTATCGCTTTTCGAAATTTCATGATGCCTACCATGGACTCCGCTTTTTTATATGTATCATTGCTCCATAATAGCGTTATATCTTGTTGGGCATCTTTATCATTTCGAGCAGAGCTTTACGTCAAACGAAGTGTAATTGCAAGCTGTATTTTCAGTGATCGGGATTCAAAATATTTTCACAGCGCGATCTCAAAAGTTCCCGCAAGGTGCCGTGTTATTTTCTTCAACTACAACCAGCAGCATGTCGATGATTTCCTCCGCCTTGTCCATGCTGCCCAAAAGAGCAGGCTTCTCGTTATGCCGTATGTTCACCCTGCCTCTCAATCCCGAACAGAAGAAATTTTCGTGCGGCACACCCTTTGACTTTTGATCTTTTTTTCGATTTTTCTCTGAAGAGGCATCGCGACGCGGTTTTTGCACCACACTACTCGTTCATCAGAACAGTTCCAGAGGACACGTACCACTTGCTACAGGTGCGGTGAACGTGAGTCTCCACATCAGTATACACACTAGAGTTCTTTCTAACAGTTTTGCTAGCCGGACACAGAGCCAACGAATGCACCAAGGAGCGCACATGCTATAACTGTGGGCAGCCTGGTCATGTTTCCGCTCAGTGTGACGCTCCTCGGAAGGCCTCACGGTGTTTCACCTGTGGTGAAGAAGGACATGTAAAAAGTATGTTTTATTCTGCCCATTCTTCCTTCCTTAGGGCTGACAATGTTGCCAGCGGAATGCCCTCAAGCAAAGTGTTATGTGCGATTAATACCTCCTTCTCGTCCTGTTCTCTCTGATGTTTTTCCTCCCATCCTTTAGAGATGCGGTGAATCAGGTCATATCTCCCGGGATTGCACCAATGCTCCCGTGGAGACAGAACGCATGAGAACTGTCAAATGCTACAATTGTCAACAGATGGGACATGTATGTATTTTCCAACCTGGTCGACGTCGAGGTGTTGACATTCTCTATAGATATCTAGAGACTGCCCCGAGACACGGCAACCGCAATACTAGTAGAAGATCGTTCACTGGAGCCTTTACGAGCTCTCGTATTTACTCGTATATAGCGTCTCTTAAACTACAATTTGTAGAACCACAAAATGTGACAAGCATTTTTGCAAAAAAAGCCGGCGGCAAGACACGGCTGATGAACTTGTTCCGGACCACTTCTCGCCTGCTGCCCAAAAGGCCTACACACCATAGAACCTTCTTTAGCCTCCCTCCATCCGGAGAACAGACGTACCATGAACAAAAAATATTTCCGTGAGGCCAGTATCCTTCTCATTCATTCTGCTCTGACTTTTCCGGTGTAGATACAAGAGGAGCGAGCTATACGCCATAGTATCAGACGTGTCATCCTACCCCCAATTCATCCCGTACTGCACCAGCTCGCGTATTTTGCACAAAACTACTTGTAATGGGTCCACGATAATGGATGCAGAACTGACCGTTGGGTTCATGGCCTTCCAGGAGAGCTACGTCAGCAAAGTGACTTGCACGCCCTTCTCGTCGGTGGAGGTACGTTCAATCCAATCATATCTTTGTCTACCCTCAACGCTAAAGCAAGTAGGCCGTTGCTTCGTCCTCGACGCCCATGTTCAAGTCGCTACAGACCATATGGCGGTTCCAACCGGCCGGTGAAAAGGAACACAGTACACTGGTTTCCCTCGATCTGGCGTTTGATTTCGCGAATCCGCTTTATGCGTCGCTATCTTCGGCATTCTTTGATAAGGTGTCTGGAGGGATGGTGACGGCGTTCGAGAAGAGGTGCGAGGAGCTGTGCGGTCGTGGCCGTGTATAGGTACGTACGTTTGATTGTTACAACTTGAGGATGCCCGTTTAACGACAAACTAGACCGTCACGGTACTCTTCCTCACTGCGTTGGTGCCCAGAGATCACGCCTTACCGTTGGAATTGCCTTCCAGATTTCGTTGTGGCGGAAGCTTTCTGTTAATAGAGTCCCAGGGTTCCTGCATGATAATGATCTTATTTTGAAACTGCCTACCAGCCTCGGCGCTGTATCCGAAGCAGTCTGGCGCGTAACCTTTTGTTGTCTATGAGCATCAGCTACAACAGACCTTGTTGGCAAAAAAAAATAGAGGCTCCGGGTCCGTGAATCCCAGGACGGTGACAATTATGGTCTAGTGCCCGCGGTAAACGGCGCATCGCCTACATATCTTGATGAAACCTGGCCTACTATGTTCAACCCACTTCAGAAAATGACGATTCAGAAACGGAGGTATCTATACCATTTCGTTACGAGGGGGGTGCATTTCGAAAGTTGAGAATACCATCATCTTTTGGTGGTATTAACTAATATATCGTTAGGGTACAAGATTAAAATCTTTACACTGTACAGAGAAACATCGAAGACATCACGTGGGCATGTTAGTACAGATGCAGGCTAAACATAGTAGATACAGAAACACAGGGTGGTAGATTTTGCGTGATACTGACACAGGTTTATAGTTTACTTTGGACACTCTTAGGTCGAGAAGCGGTGTACCCGATTCTAGGGAAATGACACCGAATGATACCAAACTTTCCCTCAGTTTCGATCACAAATTCCTCCAAGTTCAAGCCCACCAATTTCCCAACAGTCGGAAACCTTCTCGCTGAAATATCGAACAATCAGTCGGATAGAAATGATGAGCAACTGAGGAGCGACCGACCAGTATCATCTGGCGCGATGGAGATGAGGTCGCCAAGCTGAAATCCGAGACGGGCCCCATCCGCAGCATCAAAGCCAACAATGTCACAAGGTTGGTGGGAGGAAGCCGAAATCGAGCGTGCAGCTTCTTCCCCTTGGAGCCTGGGCACATCGAACTGCGTTCTGAGAATATCAAGATGGTTGGTCATTCTTGAAAGCCACTAGGATTTTGCGTTATTTATAGAACGTTATCAAGGTGAGCGCCTTGGACCTTTATGACATATGGAAACTTCTGCTCGTCGAAGAGGACTTGAGCTTCAGGCGTTCGGAAGGACTTGACCCAAAAATAGACAACGTGAAGGGAGATATCGGCAAGACTGGGGGAAGTGGTGTCGAATAACCACTCTCTTCCATCGCGGAGTTGTTCCTCAGTCAAGGCCTGTAATATTGACAAGTATGTGGGCCATGCCATTGCGTTTGGATAACGGGACCTACTAGGTGCGTCGATAAAAGACTGAGGCACCTTCTGCGCGTAGCCGCCATGGCAGGGACGGATATGGGACCAAGCATCTAATGTAGGAATAAGAATCAGTGCAATGGCAGAGATAATTGAGAGCACTATACCGATGATCGATCCTTAATAAATGCTTCTGGGAACTTCTCCCATGGAAGGAGAGGAGGCGCGAGGGAAAACACTACGCTGTCGACATAGTGCTTGGTGTATATCTTGATAGGAGTCGTGTCTAGACTGCTGCCCTGCTTTCTCGGAGGAAATATAGTGCCATGGCCTTTCGTAGCGGGAAATCTTCGTTCTAGAGCGGTGCAGATCAAACTGAAGGCTTGCTGAGGACAGAAAAGCGACATATATGCAAGGTGAAATGGAATACCTAGTGTCACAGTAGACGTCGTTTCCGATGGCCAACACGGGGATGCGCCTGTATCCCAGACCAAGCAGCTCCTTGATCTCAGGTCGCGGCAGCAATGAGGCGACCTATTGATTCATTGAGGACGGATCATAAATATGTGGAATTTGTGAGGTGGTGGTATACTGACATTGACTTTATGATGAGGTATGTTTTTCAGTAACAAGACATTGTCAACCTTTACTGAGAACGGAGAAGCATCATAACTGTTCCAAACAAGAAGCGGTCGCGTTTCAGCACAAAAATATCAAGACGCTAAGAAAGAACTGACCGATATAAAACTACAGAAGGGGGCTCGGACATGGTACAGCCTCGCAGGTGCTAGTAACCAGGGAAGGCGCTTTTATGTGAGGCGTTAGGCTCCAATTCAAGATTGCCGGTTACCGGAACAGAAATACGTGTGCAACATGATGGGAAAGTGACAATACAAACGACAAGCGAGAGAAAGCGACTTCATTCCAAACTTGCCATTGTTCGAATCGAAGACATGAGACGCAGGCGAGCGGCGCAAGTTACACGGGGGCCGCACAGGCGCGTATAGGACTCTACGGGGTCTACTACGCATTTTTCTAGGCTAAATGGGATCTACAACGCGGTTTTCCTACTGAATCAGCCTATATACAAGCTACCAAAATAATGTAGGATGATCCAAAAAAAATTCAGGGCGGAGAGGGGTGGGGGAGCACTGAATGAATATAATAATAATAAATGGAATTTCTATTGAGGGTCCTAGGGAGGAGTGATCGGGGGCCAAAAAATGCAGTGTCCTCGCCTCGCCTCGTTGCCGTTTGTTGCCAAACACTTTATTCCAATCTCTTACTTGACCCTTTGCCAGTCCTTGTCCTCTTTCTATCGTCCGTCGTTGTCGAGCTCGTTGTTCTTGCCTTCTTCTCTAGCAGCGAACAGACCTTAACAATGGCTGATCGCCCTCCTGCTTCCAGTGCACCGTCCTACAGTGGACAAAGCGACTACAGTCACATCGACCCATATGCTGATCCCTTTGCTGACCGTCCTCGACAGACTCAATTCGCTGAGCCTGAACGACCATACCATGCTGGCGCTACGCCCCGCCCTTATGAAAGTACTGCTTCTCTACCTGAGTTTGGCGTACGAGGCGGCGCTGATGGATACGACGACGAAACACTTGAAAAGGAACCCTTAAATGCAGGGGGCTTCGCGGGGGGTTTCTATCCTCCCAAGTATGCTTCGTTTCTTGTCTGCTCTCTTTGAGACTCTAACCGTCATCACTTCAGCGTCGATCCCAGTACTTTCGGTGACCCCTATGCCCGCCCACCGTCCGTCATGTCGACGTCTACGAACGGTGTCGACAGTGCATGGCGCCGCCGCCAGACCATCAAGCGTGGTGTGACGCGTAAAGTCAAGCTCACTAACGGAAATTTCATCGCTGAATATCCAGTGCCGACACCTGTTTTCAGCGCGGTGGAAGCCAAATACGCGTCTACCCAGACGACAGAATTCTCGTGCGTCATCCGCAGTACCCTTCAGAAATAACGACCATCATTGACGGCTTGTTCAGTCACATGCGATATACCGCAGCCACCTGCGATCCCGATGAATTCACTGAAGAGAATGGTTGGTCTCTCCGGACAAAGTTATACAACCGAGAGACCGAGATTCTCATTGCGGTCACCTCTTACAATGAGGATAAGACCCTCTATGCCCGTACCCTTCACGGTGTCATGTTGAACATCCGTGACATCTGCAAAACCAAACAATCAAAGTATTGGCGTCGTCAGGCCGAGGAAGGAAACCCGGGATGGCAGAGAATCACTGTCGCTCTCATCGTTGATGGACTCGAGGCAATGGACAAGAGTGTCCTTGATATTCTCGCCACCGTCGGTGTCTATCAAGATGGTGTCATGAAAAAACAAGTCGACGGAAAGGACACTGTTGCTCATATATTCGAAGTACGCCAACCCATGCTCTTAACCAAATCCGTTTGCTTATGCTCACTTACAGTATACGACCCAACTTTCCGTCGATGCTACGCCTCAACTAGTGCTTCCCCAAGCCAATGACCCGAACAACTTGGTTCCTGTGCAGATCATTTTCGTCCTCAAAGCGAAGAATCAGAAGAAGATCAATTCTCATCGCTGGTTGTTTAATGCTATTGGAAAAATACTGAACGTACGTGATCTCATCATTTTCTGTTGTTGAATTATGTTGACGCCACACATAGCCCGAAAATTGTGTCCTCATTGATGCTGGGACTAAGCCCGGTCACAAGTCCATCTACTACCTATGGGAGGCTTTTTACAATGACCCCCATTTGGGTGGTTGCTGTGGCGAAATCCACGCCATGATTAAGGGTGGCAAAAAGCTCCTTAACCCTCTCGTTGCTGCTCAGAACTTCGAGTACAAGATGTCAAATATCTTGGGTACGTCTCTTCCTTGATTTGATTATCTGTTGTTTCTCATTATATCACAGACAAGCCCTTGGAAAGTAGTTTCGGTTACGTGTCTGTGCTTCCGGGTGCTTTCTCAGCGTACCGCTTCCGTGCCATCCAAGGGCGACCCCTGGAACAATACTTCCATGGTGATCACTCGCTTGCTGACCGTCTCGGGCCAAAGGGTATATACGGCATGAACATTTTCACGAAGAACATGTTCTTAGCTGAAGACCGTATTCTTTGTTTCGAACTGGTCGCGAAGAGAAATGATAGATGGGTCCTAACGTACGTCAAGCCGAGCAAGGCCGAGACAGACGTGCCTGAAACAGCAGTCGAGCTGATTGGTCAACGTCGTCGTTGGTTGAATGGTTCATTTGCTGCTTCCGTGGTAGGTGCATTATTGCTATCCACTGCCTGACCGTCTCACAATTCTATTAGTATGCTCTGGTCAATTTCTTTGCTTTTTACCGGTCTGGTCATGGTATCTTCCGGATGTTCTTCCTACACGTTCAGGCATTCGTATGTTCACTGTGTGGCAATAAAAATGTGCACCATCTGACCGTCATCTAGTACAATGTCTTCTCTCTGGTCTTCACCTGGTTTTCTATGGCAAACATGTGGCTTACGTTCAGTATTATTATCGATCTGTGCCCCGACCAGGATATCATCATCTTTGGCACGGCGACGGTGGTAAGCTGCTAGCGAAATTGTTTGAATATCCGCATAACGTACTACTTTACGCAGACTCATTGGGTTAATCTGGCTTTGAAGTGGATCTACTTGTCCTTCCTGGCGCTGCAATTCATCTTAGCTTTGGGTAATCGACCGAAAGGTGAACGGATGGCTTATACTATAACTTTATGGTATGCACGCTTGAGTTTTCGGTGTCGTCGCCCGCTAATTACCTTCAGGGTTTTTGCCATACTCTCATTGTATCTTCTCGTTTGTTCCTTCTGGTTAACCGGCAAGGCATTTTCGGTATTTTATTTGCCACCCATCCTGCGCATAGGCTGAGTTGTCGTATAGAACATCAGCAGTGACTTGAAAAACAAGTCAACGGGCGAGGTTATTGCTTCATTCTTTACACCACCTATCGGTGCGCTAATAGCGGCAATGGTGTCGACCTTTGGTGCGTTCGATGTTGCAAAGTCGAGGGACATGGTCTAATCCATCTCTAGGTATTTATTTGTTTGCATCCATCCTATACGTGGGTTCTTTCGTCTCAACACCTTATCTTCCTGACACATTATGATCTTAGCGCGATCCTTGGCACATGTTCTCCAGCTTCCTTCAGTACCTACTCATCGCAACCAGTTTCACCAACGTTCTCAACGTATATGCGTTCTGTAATTTGCATGATGTAGGACCTCTTGTTGAAGCATATCCTGTTCCTACTAACGTGCGCCGCAGGTCTCTTGGGGTACCAAGGGTAGTGACAAGGCAGAGGCCTTGCCATCGGTGTCATCAAAAAAGACCGAGGGCGCAGACGCTCCGGCCGTAGAGGATACAGTTAAGCCGCAGCAGGATGTCGATGATGCGTTCAAGGAGACGGTCACTAGAGCCATTACCAAGGTGAAAACCGTAGAGGTGGCGGAGAAGCCAACGATGGATGATCAAAATAAGACGTTCCGAACACGCTTGGTCGCAATGTGGATGCTCAGCAACGCTGCACTGGCCATCGCGATTGAAAACGTGAACGGACTGCCAAATGAATCCAACCCAGAGGCAGACGAGGAACACCTTAGATCCAAGCAAAACACTTACTTTGCTATCATTCTTTATTCGACATTCGGTCTTTCGCTAGTACGATTCATAGGCGTAAGTTACCGTTTTGTGATGGCATGATTCCTTGTTGCTCAGTTTTTCCCCTAGTGCTTGTATTACTTCTTCAAGCGGAATTTGTTCAGGTGCTGTCGCAGGAACTAAAGGCCATTTTTTTTTCATGATTCTGTTATCTCTTGATTCATACATCGGACATTATTATGCAGTGCAAATGCTTTCATCGGATGTCCCCCATTACGTATGACCTCCCCGTTTCGCTATCGATTGTGGTCTGTCCCTCCTAGCGAGGTAGGAGTCCTAAAACTAGGTATATATACATATAAGCATTAGTCGTGGTCGGGGTGTACGTTTATTCATGATACCAAAACATCGGGAAAGATTATCTTTGAAGATGCAAGCTTTCGATGATTAGTTTATTGAGGTGGTGGCACCTGCTGCGACGGAGAGATACAAGTGATTCAAATAATACAAGCAACTGAATATACAATAGTTCAGTAGGCTCACGAATACATTCCTGCAAACTCATCTCTGTCATCACGTCTGCCCTCCGTGCTACTAGGAGGAATAAACATTGGCATGAAGGACCCGGAAGGACCTCCAGTAGTCATACGTGCAAATAACTCTTGTATGTCCTGCGGCAGGCTGTCTGGATCAAAGACAAACCCGTTCACATCGTCTTGTGGAGGGCCCGGGAATGGCGGTGGTGGTGGCTCTCCTTCAGACCGATGCATCAGCGCCTTACGGCACATAGGACACGAGTTGTGCTGTATGATATGAATGCCTTGGGCCTGAGCATTTACATGAAAACTAAAACTCACTGAGTCCTGAATCCATCGTGATATGCTAAATGGATGTTAAGCATAAACATAGAACCAAAGAAGCCAACTCAAAAGGGGACTCAACTCCCTTCTGCAGAACAAATGGCCACACTGCCACTCTTGCGAAAGTCGGGCTACTCCGAGCTCTTCAATTGGGAGGGCCGGTGAGTCCATCGCCAGTGCCATCTCTTCCTCAGCGAGCAGAGTCGTGAATGGTGTCAAGCATATCGGACACATTGAATCTGAACAACCATGAGATGTCGAGCACATCAGCACCTTTGGTGTTGCGAACCCTTATGTCCTAAATCTGTTACTTGCTTCTCTGTGAGCCGAGGTAGACTGCAGACCAAGTCCTGGATTTGACTGTAAAAGCTAAGCTTAACTTCCAAGAGAAATGAATTCAGGGTCGACATACTTTGGAGAAAGCTGATGTTCTTCTGAAGACAGCGCCTCCAGCCGCTGCAAGATGGCTTGTCTTATCTGCTCTCTGAACTCGTCATATCGATCCAATTGCTCGACAGAATGCTCCATGTTTGAATGGACTATAACAGAAACAGGATGTGAGGGTAAAAGATAAGCGCTTAAGTTCCAAGACGCGTCAGCCATGTAACGAATCACGTGTGTAAGATATTCACAGTGGGTACTAGTACAGACAACGACAAGATGAAGAGATGCAAGGTAGACAACAGTTAAGATATGCTTGTAATATATCGTACAAGTACGCCCCGGTCATGATGAGCAGTGGGACCAGCCTGTCATGAAAATGATAAAATGCGATGGTGAACGTCAAATCTAGAACGGATTCTCGTCGTCATCAACATCCATCGTCATCTTGACCTGTTCCTTGATATCAACGTCCTCATCGGCCTCGCCTTCTCCGTCACTCGCGCTCTCCTCCTTCTGAGCGAACAATTGAACGGGTTTGGCTCCCCTGGATTACCAGTGTAAGATCACAAAACAGTCATAGCAGAGGTAAACGTACTTGGTGAAGTGCTTCTTCTTGGCATCGGACAGCTTCTGGCTGCAAGGTGTCATCATGTTGTCTGTTGGTGAAACAAAGTTGGGCTTTCTACGCCAAGGTCAATCGTAGCTAATCGATCAGGCATTCAGCGCTGCTCACAGGTTCTTCGCCATTTTCTTTGCCAACAATGCCTTTGCACCCATTCCTGGCGCCTGATTCACGACGTTGCCTAACGGTGCTTGGGGCATAACTATATGAGCGGCCTGCGAAGGGTTGTGGAGAGGCTGAATGGGAGTGACATCGGGAGAGTCGTTGGGCGTCAACGTGGGGGACATATTCAGCAACAGTGACAACGCAAGCAAGGAAATGGGATAGTGGTTGCTGAGAAAGAGGTGGTGGGAATATCCAGAGTTCGAACACGGAAGTCTTTCAAACATCACGTGGCCGTTATTTCTTCGTCATCCTCGTCCTCACCGCCACCACTATCAATTCATGGAAAAGTCTCTCCTGTTGCTCCCACCAGAGGTTTTACTCTCTATGTTATCAATTCTCGACTTTAGAACACTTATAAGATGCAGACAAGTATGTTTTCCTACAATGGCCACCACTAGCATATTTGACCGGTTAGTGAAAGATCTGCCGCAAGGCTCTCGAAATTATAGATAGCTCAGCATCGCTCAAATACAAGATACATCTCGGCATGAATCGTCTTGAAGATAACAACAGCGGCTACTCGTCGCAAGAACTGCTTGAAAAAGTTCAACAGCATCGCAATGCCTGGCAGACTTTTAAATATTCCGAGCTGCTGCTTTTTCCATGTGCTGGGAATGCCTGGGAACTCATAGGCAATGTCCTTGCCATTCATGTCCCAGGAGTTGGTTTTACTTTCAATCAAATACCCTCGTCTCTCCGCGGTGTCAAGAAAAACTGCTGGACTGTTGAAAGCGCAAAAATAGACGTCGAGGTGGAGGATTTCTCTATGGATCGATCCCAAGATCTACTGGTAGTCTTGCAGGCCAAGCGTTCGCTGTATGTGGCTTGTTCTTTTCGTGACTATACTACTTTATAAGAGCACACCTTAGGGATGACTGCCTATTCCCTGTATATATATTGACAATGTCTGGTGACAAGCATCCACTAGCGCATCGACATGTACTTGAGGACGTAAAAGTGGAGAACGACTCCGAGATGTTATATGATATCCGCATATTTGGCGATCTCCTTGGCGTTCTCTTCACTGCAATTGAAGGCGACATTTCCATCCTTGTGATATGGAACTGGAAAACCGGTCGTATCAAGAAGGTTATTTTACCTCTTCCAAAGCAGAGTTGAATAATGCATTTTTGCTCATTATTATTTAGCACGTTACTGGGACGATGTTGGAATTGCAAACCTTCATCCTCCTGACGGAAGACATCCTAATGATTGGGTCTCTGCAAATAGATGGAGAGCCCAATCCGAACCTAAGAGTGTATCGTCTCGATGAAGACGATTACGTTGCAAATGACATCTTGGACACCCTGACATTTTTGTGTGCCCTCACCTTCCCGCTTCCGAAAGATGGTGTGGACGTTGAAATTCGCCTTTTCTCCGACCCTCCGCCCGCAAAGCCGAATCAGAGTGACGGACTTTTTATGACGTGCCACGACGACAGACTTTTGGTCATTGGCTACGACGCTTATGTCAGTGACACGGAAACAGAGTATTATTCCTCCTTTGTTCCATTGTCGTCTTTGATGGTCATGGTGGAAAAATGCCTCGCAGCTACAAATTCGGAAGCGACGATAATACCTCATTCTGAATGGGCACACCATACGGAGGTAACCACGTCGTTGCTTTCGGATGTCTGGATTTCCGTCGTACACGGGATGAGGGCTATCACCCACGAAATCGACGGCACACTTATCAGGGCAAGAATACTCGATTTCAATCAGTATGCGATCCGAAAGGATATTGAGGAAGGGCGCGCGAGGACGAGCAGTTACGAGATTATAGGCGCGGAGACGCCCGCTGTCCGGGTAAATGGGAAGTTTCTCAAGGATGGCGACGAATATATCAACTCGAGTCTGAAGCAGCCTTACCGTGTCGTGTCCAGGGACCTGCCCAAGAGCATCCGGGAGAATGTGACAGATCTGATGTTAACGGAGGACTCGGTAGTCATGGTGGTGCGTCCCTCGATCCGCATGTTGCTAACTCATTTATTGAAATTTTCCGCAGCTGAGGGAGGTCGAGGGCGAGATGTTTGGCATCCTGTCGTTCTGAGGAAGAAGAAGAGGACGTGTTAGGTGTAATAATGTCAAGGTGATGCGCTGGTCGTGCTGCAGATTACGTTGCCTTTACTCTTGCGACGGCCTGAGGTGGCGTCAGTAGACGGATATTATCTGTAAGGGCCGGTATTGGCTGAAAGGACAGGCAATTAGAACAATGGAATTAGTTATTGGCTAGGTGTTTCCTAATTCGGACGTGTTACAGACCGTAATTTCTTCGTCTGCTTTCCCGGATAAATATAAGAAAGGGGCCTTTTCTTCTTTCCCCCATTCACATCCCTGCTGCATTTCCTTCCCTTTCCTTCATTTCTCTCTCCTTCCACTATCATCCATGCCTTCCGTTGAGAATCTCAAGAAGCGCAAGATCGCTGTCCTCGGTGCTCGTTCAGTTGGTGAGCTGCTCCTACTCGGCGCACACGACCGCGCCCTCACGTCCATACGCCAGGAAAGTCGTCTCTCATTGTACAATTCGTGGAAAACCGTTTCGTTGAAAACTACTACCCTACCATCGAGAACACGTTCGCTAAGAGCGTCAGTTTCAAGGGAACAGAGTACGACTGCGAGGTCATCGACACTGCGGGACAGGTGCGAACCTCCTCAGATCATGTCAGCGCATTCACCAACTAACCGCTGCCTCTGTCTAGGACGAGTATTCTATCCTCAACTCGAAACACGCCATAGGAATTCACGGCTATGTTCTCGTATACTCTGTCACATCTCGGAGCTCCTTCGATATGATCCAGGTTATATATGACAAAATTGTCGACTTTTGCGGGGTCACTGAGATTCCGTGCGTTATTGTGGGCTCCAAGGTCGATCTGACAACGAGGTAAGCGCTGCTCCGCAATGAGCCAAGGAATGACGCAGACATATTTCATCTTCAGGCAGGTACCCGCTGAGGATGGAGAGAGGCTTGCACAGGCAAACAATGCAGTATGGGTTGAGACTAGTGCAAAGGATAATATTAATGTTGGTAAGTATCACAGTCTATATATCATCGCGTTTACTCACCCTCTCACAGGTAAAGTCTTTGATCTCTGTTTGGGGGAAATCGAAAAACACTCGCCGACTAAGCAAGGCGAACCACCAGCCAGCCGTTGCGTCGTAATGTAGGCGCCATCTCGAGTTCCCCACTGTGCTGTTCAATATGAATAGTTTTTATCCAAGTCGCGTGCATATGGCATGTACTTTATGACTCTCTCATGGCTGCAAGGACTACTAGACCTTTTTTTCACTCTTATGACTACAGCATATGTTCTGTTCTCTTTCCGTTGTATATTCTTCGTACTTGTAAGTTAAGAACCCGTACCATAGCATCCTTTTCAATTTCTTTAAAATTCCTACTGCTACAGATCATACAAATTCACATTCATTCATGCCGAACCGTCTCCTAGGAACCTCATCTTTACCGCACAACCTTTCAGCCCCACTGCCCGCACCGCTTGCGGATCTCCAGGAACAAGATCGATGGCCTGGTCACTGAATTTCACATCCTCACCATCGACGTAGAGTACTATTCCCTTCACGGGCTTCTTCGTCGATAGTGTGACCGTTTCCCCGTCTTGGGCAACCTCGACTTTCAAGCCAACATCCTCAAAAACCGGGAAATCAATGAACTTGAACGGTTCCGGCCTGAGCTGATGTCAAACAGAGCTCTATTTCCACGTTAATGAAGACCACACACCAGTTTGAATACCTTCCCAAGACTTCTCCTTCCTTGTCCAATAGGCGAGCCGATACTATGATGACTCTAGGCACCTCACTCCACTTTTTCCTAGTCTGCAAACCCGGTACTTCTCCTTGGAATAGTTCGGTACTTGAATTCGGCGCTAATACCACCTGCTTGGACCAATGGTTGGTCCACTCAGAATGCAAATCAAAGGAAGTTACATCGAGGGTCGCCTTCTTTTCAAAAAGCGTACTGTTTGTACCCCAGATCTCCAGGATAGTATCGATTGTGAACTTGGCGGCTGACCGATAGTCTGGGTAAGTTTCCTTTTCCTTACGAGTCATCCCAACAGTGTAAGCCTGCAGTTCTCGAGCAACCGCAAAGTATGCTGGCTTGGGTCTGAGGAAGTAATCCACGATTGACCACGAAGTTGTTGGCCAGCAGTCATTAAGCTATATACCCACCTGAATGAAAAAAACAAGCTCAGAATGAGGCGTCGTCGACTGACCTGCCACATGAGAGCGCCCGCAGTGTATTCTTTTCCTTTACCACGCCAATTTCGCCTCCAGAGTCGATATGCAGATGCAAGCGTTTCGGACTGCATCACCTGTGTATAGTATACATAGCTGTGGTTGTAAGCCGGGATTATGAATTGTGCAGCCGGACAATTACCTTTCCATTTCAAACGAATGTTTGAAGTTTTCGACCAGGTACAGCTGCCGACCAGGTCAAGGACGAACTTCCTTACTGCTTGCTTACACCGGTACTTACCTCCAGCCGTCTTTCAAATCCCGCCGCCTTGTTATGATTGCTATTGACTCTACACGGCCCGTGAGGAGCTAGCAAGGACATAGCATAACATGATTATCCACCTGGATTGCGGGTACCGTTGCGATTTGTCACCACCAAACCAATAGTCAACCGTACGAAGGTCGGGGTAACCTTCCCTATAATAGTAGACGTCAAATCTGCTGTACATACCAAATCACCAGACGAAATGAAACGTACATGCCAAATTCTGATACGAAACGACCGGCAAGGATGTCCCAGTTGCGCCAAGGCTCTTGTGTTCCGTGCCAAACGTTCCCTACGAACAAACATGTTGGAAATACGCGGGACCGAATGCCGAAGAAACCTACACTGATGGAGATCCCCGTACTTCTGGTCTCTGGTATCCTTACCGAACCCACTATACGGCGATGATCGATGATAGTATACGTCAGAGAACCGTTGCACAATGGAAGGTAATACACGCTCATAGATATAGCGTGCAGGAAAGTTGGTCTTTCGGAAGTCAGAAGTCTCGTCCGAGTAATCCAGCTCTAAATTGAGGGATTCTGCAATCTGATAGTCTTTTGCCGATGCTCAGACAATAGCAGGAAGATGAAGATAGAAGCTAACCTTCATTGTTTCCAGCTGATAGATGAGAAGGAAGTCAGACGAAAGAAGATCAAGAAAACAGCCAAACAGACCGAAAATGACGATAGAAGGATGGTGTCGTAGCCTCTTTACATTCTGTACGGCTTCCTCCTTCACAGAGTCGAGGAAAGAATCGTACGCGGGGTACTATCCGTGGTGATGACGTCGTGAGGTTAGGCAAATGATTGATTCAAGAATCATACCTGGCCACAGCCGAACATGAAGTCTTGCCAGACAAGGACTAACGCCCGGTAAGATCAGTTATCTGAGGCGTATTCAAACTAGTACGTTTTAACTTACTGCCGAATTCTACCGCACGGCATCAGAGATAAAATAGAAAGGATGTCAACATAACGTACCATCGCAGGTGTCATAGAACGAGTCATGCTCATATATGCCTCCTCCCCAAACACGAATCATATTCTGATTACCGTCGACTAGAAGTTGCAGCCAAGCCTTGTACCTCTCAGGTGTCATGCTGAACCCGCGTTAGCGTCCTGCGACCATGCCCTCTGTCAAGAAGTGCACCCACGTTGTCAAGAAAGAATCTGCCGGAATCCAGTTCGATCCTTTGCAAAAAGGAGAAAACAAAAGATCGGGGACAACACCCTACCCGCAGTGGCTGCCCACTTACCTCCACAGAAAATACGGATGTTATTAATTTCGAACAAGAACGTTCTACCTTCTTGGTCGGCGAGTGGATCTTGTATCACTCTAACGCGCCGACAGGCAATCCTCTGTGACCTTCGGTCAAGGACATATCCACTCAAATCGGTAATTTCGACCTCGGCGGTATACAAAGTCTGTCTTCCGTATTTGATGGGGTACCATAATTCCAACTTTCCTGGCTCAAACTGGAACAATACCGTACCCTGGCCGGTATTGGTGGGTATCTTGTCGACGGATACTGGGATGGAACCGTCTGATGCCTTGAGGACAAACGATGCGAAACCCGGTGTCTTCTCTGACAAGGTAAAGCCAGCGGAAAGGTCGACGCTTAAGGATTCTGAAACACGCGTCCTGATGTCGAGATCGGTTATTCGATTTTGGTACGTCTGGAGATAAACGGGTTTCCATGGTCCGACAGTCATGAGAGTTGGGCCTTCATAAATGAGGTCAAATGACTTCGTTTTGAGTTATTGCTTGAAGACGTACCCCAATCCCAACCATAACTAAGAGATGACCACATCTCAGCGCACGTATGAAATTAAAAAACAAACCAGACTAACTTGTATTGGGCTTTGCGAACGTGAAGTCGACTCGAGTCGCCGTTCCACAGGTTGAGCTTTTCGTGTTGCTTCTCAATTTCTCTTCCCTGGGAGAAGAAGCTCAGCTGAGTAACTGCACCCGATGACTACGGACTGAGTCGGACGGACCTTACAGAAGGCGCTCTCGAAGTCAAGGACCAAGACATTAGTGCCTACTTCCAGAAGAGGCTTCACAGACGCTCTGTATGCGGTGAACTGATTCTCCGTGCTGTATTCACCCATAAGGAGTTATTAGAACGATTCCAGAGCATTATGCTCACGATAGGATCTTCTTCTCGTTCTAGAAGCAATCCGGTATGTTCAGTTTTTTTGAAGACCCGCAGTAAAATAAGTGTTACCAAAGACACACTAGCAAAAGTGTCAAGGCCATCAAGTACAAGGTCGGCGTTAGGCGCCCTAAGCTCGTCTTCAGTCACTTCAAAGACGGTCTTGAATGACCAGGAGCTCTCGCCGACCCCTTGAAGCAGTATTAACACACGATTCCAGTATCGAGCCTACATCGAGCCTACATTGTACATCCCACTCATGCAGGCCTATGAACTTTAAAGAAAGAAAGAATCAGATGACTAAGGCCAAGCTCAATGTAAATAATCGTACTGGATCAGGTATCTTCTTGTGTTTCAAGAGCTCAACGTGAACCGTAGTCGGAAATTGACTTGTTTGCAGCCATTCACCGTCTTTAGTACCTTCGCCGCCTCCGATTTGGGTAAATGACCAGTCTTTCAGCTGGCGGTTGACCGTGGTCATGGTTCGAGGAGAAGATGGGAAATGTGAATGACATGGTCGAATCCAGATAGTATCGTCGATCACCTGTACGTTGTCTAAAAATGATGTCATCATAATATACCAAGGTGATACCGATAATTCTCCGCAGCCCAATCTCGGCCATTTACCCTTATTATGTGGCACCAAAGCCCATTAGTACCATACCCTCTCTCAGATCCCTTCTCTACTTCACGTTTCTCCTCGTGGAGATCCACTGGCAGCGCTGCAGAGCATCGAAGCGTCATTTTAATAGCATGTACATCGCCAATCACCAAGAAACAGACAGTAGACGATATTTCCCTCTGAGCAACGTCCATCGAGGAGCAACGATAGGTTGGGTGGAAGTGCTTCAGCCATATATTTAGGGGTATTTATAACTAGCAGGCAACTCTGGCACTCTTCAATACCGAAGCTTCTGCGTCAAGTCCATCACCGTCTCGTTTCTGAGAACTTTCCTCCGACACGGCGGGTGGTGTGCGAGTTCCCACGATGGTCCTGTATACCCAATCAAAGGCCTCAAGGCGCTGTGCAGTTGTGTTTCCCAGGGCGGACAGCATGTCCAGACCGGTCTGCTTCTGTTGAGCGAATTTGCCATGCACAATCATACTTGACGGCTTGGTTACCTTCCAAGGATCAGAAGACATCGGATGAAAATTTGAATAAGGACTATCCTGCGGAGTGAATGATCTGCTGGCTTTTATGGTATCAAAGCTCACACCGTGCTTAAGAGCAGAAGCCAGGTGAGGTTGATGTTCAAGATGATTACGGATTTTGGCGATCCGGTGAACTGATAGACTTCCTGAGGAGAGTGGCACAAAAGGTGACGAATAGTGGTTCCGTGGTCCTTCTGTTCCAGTAAGGCATTTTACCGAATAGGCCGAAAATGAAAGGCGCCAGTTTGGTATTGACACAGAAATCGCGATCGTGAGCGGTAGAAACTCCAGATATGACCTCGCACAGAACATCTTGACTTACGGTATCCCTAGATCTAATACTGTAAGCGAAATCGAGCAAATCGACGATAGAAAATGGACCGGCAGATGTCCAAGATGACCTTCTGTCATTAAGAAATTTTCGAACTATTTCCTCCAGACACCGAGTCACAATCTCCAAGAGAGAGCTCTGGGAGGCTGTGACGGAACCTTTGTCATATAATACGCGAGCAATGACTTTGATAGTTCGTTCCTCGAGGGACGCAATGAAACCCGAGCTGAATCTAATAAACATTTAAACATCGTAAAGAAAGCGACATATCAATATGGCGTACAGTTCGGCAGGGTCGTCAGCTTCACAGTGTTTCAATGCTATCACGACGTGCTCCCACTCATCTTGACCCGCTTGTTTTCTGCGACAGAGGAACTCCGAGATAGCACTGTTGAAAAAAATGCTGAATGTCAGCTTCAATTCTGGATGCGTATCTGCAATGCTAGTCATGTCAAGCATAAGGACCCCGTAATATTTCCAAGATGCAAATTCAAGCCTATTTTAGGGTTTCGATCGAAGATGACGGTGCATTGGTCAGGATGAGCGACCTTGATACACAGCTGTACTAATTTCGTGATCGTAGACGGGTTGCCGAGGAACCTGTCTAGGCGAGAGCCGCAGCGCAGGTCAGCCGGTAGTACACATCCTCATCGTACGGAATGCGCGGGTCTCTTTAACGACATGTTGGATACATATAGCTACCGCCAGATTGACCGTAGCAGTGTTCTCTGCTTTTCTATTATGAATGGCCTCTATTAAAGGCATCCAAACTGCGGCATCATACAGCTGGGACTGAAGTTGGGGGAATATCCTAGAGCGTGGATTGTCAGTAGGTGCTCCCGGAGCCAACAAGCTAAGACTAACATTTCCTTGAAATAGATACAATC
The DNA here is from genome assembly GCA_030407005.1 of Desarmillaria ectypa. Lineage (NCBI taxonomy): Eukaryota > Fungi > Basidiomycota > Agaricomycetes > Agaricales > Physalacriaceae > Desarmillaria > Desarmillaria ectypa. The sequence goes on from JAUDYN010000004.1 coordinate 2,764,565, forward strand.
TCCGTGCACAATGACACTGCACATCCAGTCAAATTCGTCTGTTTCGCGGCGGAATCGACGATACCTCCATCATAGTTTTTAATCTTGCACGCATGAGCGAATCTAAGAAAAACATCGACATCATTCCATCTCATTGACACATCAATCACCGTCTGGAAAGCCGTCTGAAGGTCTCCAATGTATTTGCCATATGTGGCTGCAGCTTCTTGCCACGACAAATAGCGAAGAGTGTCGGCTAGGCTTGATTCCCGTGCTGTGCAAGCTCGAAGGAGGGCATCAAGAAATTTTGTTTCTTTCTCGTTCGTGGTGTGGGAATTCGAAGCTCGTAACGAATTGACGGCGAAGCGAAGATATTGCCAGTGGTTATTTTGAGATCCGGTCATCTTGGCACGATTAATATGAGGGTCTTGGACCAAACTATGACGACGGTTAATGAAGCAAAAGAGACTAGAAGAGATCATAAAGTACTGTGGATGAGGTTTCCGTACTGAAAAGACTATCAGTTCTTCCATTAATGGTAGGTATAAAGAGTCAAGTTACATACATATTCACCTTCACGAGTGAAAGTTTTCTTCATTGGTTCGCCCCTGTCAGCCTTGCCATTGATGATAGCGGAGTTATTCAAATACAAGTCCAGGGAAACATTGACCGGCATCCCAGACATGTCGACCATGTAAGAGTGATGGACATACCTCAGTGCACTTCTATGACGATACGTCATGATTTCATCCATCTCACTGACGTGGTCATTCTGCCATTCGCTATCGCTTCCGTTTTCGTCGTCATGATAGTAGAATCCTCCGTGTCCAAATCCGTACGCAGTGTCGCGCGGCCGTGCTTCAATCATGACCAGAGCTTCTACAACATACCCCACCTCTGCGATATAAAACTCGAAACCAAATGCAGCGGCCAGAGATTGCAACCAAGCCCAAGTGGCCGGTCGGGGCCCATCAAATCCCTACGCACTCCTCAGGCTCTGGGAAATCGTAGACGTTAAGATATACGCCCTCAGAGAAGGTGCCGTGTAATGATTCGATGACACGAAGAAGTTTTTTAGGATGAGGTGTGCTCTTTTTGCAGTTTTGGAGGTCAGTGAGCAGCTGATTTTATTGCATGTTCAATGGTCTGCAAAGTTATAAGCGAAAATGTGGAATATTATATAAACATGAATGCCGAATGTTTTCGAAGAAATAACAACAGTGTTCATGCTAAGATGTGTTGGGATAGCAATCCCGAGCAAGTACTAGAATGTACTCGAAGGATTGGCTTACTCAGCAGGATTAAATTTGGGCCGTAAAAGTGGACATAAATAGTATGTCGTAGTAAGTTCTAGAAGTAGTACAACATGTATTTAAGTACGACGCCTCTTGCTCGAGAGGCAGTATTTTACCATCTTTTCTACTTCTCCTCGCTCTCGTTACAACACGATGAAGCGGATGGAAGGATGAGTACAAAAGCAAAGTGACAAGAAAAGCCATTACTTCTGCGCCGCGCCGAGTTGTCTTTACGATCGTGACAGTGCAACTTATCACAGGTCACGTAGTGTGATGGAACGTCACAGGCGGTCCGGTGGGGGAAGAGATGCTCACCTCTCGCGGGTGGGATTCAATTGACTTCTCACTGGCGATAGACTTGAATAAGTCATGTGGGTGGGTCAAAAATCAGTAGTAGTGCAAGTCTCTGGGACAGACGTGATCCTTGGTTAGCACCTTATGCGGGATGCTCAACGTTCAGCTGAAATGAAAGACGTATAGTAAACATTACATGCAAGCGAATGGAATGAAAGATACACAACACCTCTACTACTAAGGCCTTCTCTAAGATATTCTGTTTCTTTGCGGCAATCACAACGCCCGCTAAGGCGCGCTTGCGGGACTTCCCTACGTTTTCCTCGTTATCTGTCACCGCCGGCCAACAGATGGTTCAAGACTCGAGCCCGCGTGCCAACGATGGCTTCAAACACCGAATCGAAGTCTGCATCAAGTATTTGACGTTGAATGGTCAAATCCCACAGGGCTGCCAACATCTGAAGACCCCGGTTCTGTCGCTGCTTATACTTACCGTGGGCAACCATGCTTTCCGGTTTTTGGATCTGGGAACCGTTTCTATCAGCAGGAAGTTTACAGAAAAAGAAATGGGGCGCCTGAAGACATACTTGTAATGTATATGGTCGTCTATGTTTGCTCGTTTCCCACTTCACACCATACATAGCAGCCGAAACCGCAGCAAGCTGGTTCTCTGCATGAGAGCGAACAGCAGCTGTTATCGTTACGCTATGGAAAGGAGCATTGGCAGTAAAAAGCTCCTTCATGAGAGTGCAGTCGTAGCATCTGCCGCACTTAAATAACAGTAATTGAGCTGGAATGTGCTCGGTAGGGTTTTCTGGCATCAGTCTCTGAGCAAACAACCTTAGTGTCCTAGCGTATAACGCAGAAAATTGCGGTGCCGCAACATAGGTCGAGTTCCAAGCGTTCACTCGGGAGTGCAGACCAGTAATCAATGGGACGAGCACCTTCATGATGTACCTGTCGTCTTGTCGTCCCTCGCAATGAGTTCGTTCAAGATGTCCGTGCTCAGAGAATCTCCAATGCCAGTGTCATAGGCGAAAATCAGAAGGTCGATGACAGATGGACGGGAGAGAGACTGCTTCGGTATACGGTGATCCCGGACGGTTTATTCGATACACTGAGCGACAATCGCAGAAACAGCGTCCTGGGCGGTCGCGTCGCTTAGAGTTTGGAGTACACGGTCATACAGACAGCGTGCCAGAGACTTGACTGGCTGGATGTTTTCTTTAGCCTAAATTTCGAAGCGCTCTCTTGTCAAACTGAAGCGAACTTGGTCGATCTCTAATACTGTTCAATATAACGGAAACCCCTACAGCTGCGTCAGAAACTCATGACTGGCCTGTAGTAGCGCCAGGGTCAGGGATTCAGATACTTCTTTTCTCTAATCACTGATTTTCTCTGATCAAGAATCTCGCAAACGGCGTCCTCGAAGAAACCCTTGAAAAGCGGCCTGAGGTCGGGGCGTGCTTCTATGACTTTTGTCATATCAGGTACGAGGACTTCGTAGAACTTCCAAGCCTCCCGCTCTTTTCTGGATCTCATGCAACCAAAGATGATGGTACATTGATCGCTGTTGGCAGTATCGATACACAACTGAACAAGCTCTGTGGTAACGTGGGGTCACCACTGAATTTTGCCTCAGAATAGCTTGCACATCGCTTGCACATGTTATCCTCGTTACGGATAATTGTATGGTTTCTGGGATATGCAGGGGTTTGTCTACGATGTGTCGTACACATAATGATATCACTCCTGCTGCTTCAGGTATCGAGATCCAGCCTTCTCCCGGCTGGGCCTTGATAAAAGGGAACCAATTTTTTTTCTCGTATCGTTGATTCCGGAGTTGTGGCAGAAGTCTAAAAGGAGCTGTCCTAGTCCCTGTGCTAAAGAGATAGTAGAAGGAAATTGCAACTGACATATCGCGAAAGAAGTTGCTGTCATGCTTTTTGACAACACCTGTCAACCACTCTACCTCGTCAAGTTGGGCAGTTTTGAGGTTGGATAAGATGAATTCGTTTTGAATCTTGTACCCAGCAGTTACGGCGACAGCACTCTTCTTTCCCTTTGCCACAGCAGAGATCTTCTCTAGAAGGGCACCTCGAGTCAGAACCGGAGTGCTCGACTATTTTGGGAAAGCTAGAGTTGAGACGTTAATCGGACCCAAAATGCCACAGTTGTACACGGCGTACATTTTCCTGAGCGAGTCCCATCAGGCAGGGAACGCCTGATACACTGAAGCTCATCTTTCGGGATCGAGGAGGGCATCAGCATGCGTCGTCAGACTGTATGCTTGGCCCACGCGAAGGCAAGTAGAGACGTCTTTCCACCTAATCGACAGCTCAAATGAGACCTTGACGGCTGTTTTAAGGTCATCAATGTATTTCTGGCGGTCTTCTTGGGATAAGTATCTTCCGTATGACGTCTGATCTCCAGAGGCTAAACGAGAGGCTTGGTTGGCGCAAGACGGTACAAGGCCGGCGAACAACTCCTTTTCTTTGTCACTGGATAAGTGGCTCTGAGATGCTTGCAGAACGTGGCAAGCGTAATGTTACAGATCGCCTGTGATGAGCTTCACATCAGATGTTATTGGTACGATAAGCAGAGCTGTTCGATTCCACACTGTAGATTACAGAAATCAACAAGAGAAATGGGAGGTAGGATAACCACTCACAATGAATCAATTTTCCGCATTATGAAATACTGGTCAAGGAACAGCAAAATTCAGGTAAGGAAAGAACATATGTGAGCATCCTCATAGTAGAACTTCTTCTGGTCTGGTTCATCACCGTCAAGCTTCCCGTTCACGATGTTGGCCTCGTCCAAGTCGATCACTGCTTTGGCCTCAATTGAGTAGCCTTGTTCTTCTGTGTCCCTCATCCTGTAGTTATCGGCCTTTTCTTCGCTGTTGCCAGGACCGTCATCACCAAAAATGCTGTCGTAGTCGTAATCGAAACCATAATCGCCGTAGCTGTAAACGTAATCGCATTGCTGATGTTCTGTCATTTTATCTCCCTTTAACTTGTAACAGACGTTTGAGAGATACAACTTGAAACCGAGCCGCTTTCCCAAAGCCTGCACGAAGGCAAAGAGCACGCGATCTCCTCCAGTCGGCAACTTGGAGGCTGCAGCCGCCTCCATAACGAGGAACTAGTAGTACTCCTGGAAGACGCATGCGCGTACGGATTGCGTGGGCTTCATGAAAATTTGCTTGATCTCTTGCTGAGCCTTTTGGAATGAGGGCGTATTCTGGGCATCTTGGTGGAACGCATCAACCCTGTTCTGTTTGGCGAGTCAGCACCGCCAAATTGTTTGGTTTGAGAATTCACGAGTTACCGTGACTCCGGTTGATTTGCTGTTGGTGGGGTCGGCATTGGCCGTAGAAGTTGGACTTGGGACATCCTGGGCTGAGATCAGCGTACGACGACAGGAGAAAAGGGGGGGAATTACCGTGTTGTTATTATACTTTTAGAATGTGGCTCTGCAACGAGTCTGAGAACTTCGATTCAAGTAGCGATAAAAACCAGTACTAGGAAGGTTGAATCTTTTGACGAAGACGTGCCAAAGAGGGAAAGCACGTCTGTCGGAACCCAAAACTTCAACCGCACCTCAGCCAACGCAAAGTACACGAACCGACTTCAAGACTGGATTGTCGATACACAGACGAAAAGGCATTCTTGTGGATAATAACCAGGCTGCTGCCAAATTTGTAACACGACATTTGGTCCCCCGGCAATCAAATGTTTGCCGGTTAGTGACCTCATTGAACATTCTCCTTCAATTCAATGCCAAATAACTTCAGAGAAAATCAGAAATGATATAATCACATGTACGTACAATATATGGAATGGTAGATGGGGAAAACAGCGAACGTCTGATGAAGAGATAGTCGATGGTGCATATAACCGATACCGAGGTCCTTGGGAAGACTAAAATCGCGACGGTGTATCCTAATTTCCCATGTATATTTCACGATGGTGGAGCTATTCCGCTCATTACTTCGTACAGCCCATCTATCTGCCTTTTGCTCAGCTTTTCACTCCAAAAACGCATGATGGGCTCCCACTCGTCCTTCGATGATGGCATCCCAGATTTCCTCCCTTCTAGTTTCACATCACCGACAGATTGATATGCCCTCTTGAATGCAACCATGGCATCGCGAGGTAAAGATGGCTCGGCCGGTGAGGCACGGTAAACGACAAGTAGAGGTGTCGGGGACAGTTCTTCTATCGTTGGATACGAAAGAAGTGGACCACCTACAGACACTATCGAGCCAATTTTTCTTTTCTGTTCCTTCCACCATCTCAACCCAAATTCTACCGCGACGCTTCCGCCCTGGGCGAATCCAAAACAATGCACCCTGTCTTCTCGCCAGGCACAGTCGTCTACCAAATGCCGCAGGACCTGTTTCATCAGATCTAGTGCGGGGGTAGGGTTGGGATATCGAATGAGCTCGCCGAGCGGGTCGAAGGAATCATACCATTGAAAGGCTTCCTCGTACAGATACGGGATCTGGTCCGGCGCTCTGAGGGCGAGAATAGCGGTCTGTGGTAGTTTTAGCTGACGACCGAGATTTGAGAAGGGCTTATGGGTATCCCCCAGGCCGTGAAGGAGAATAAGTAGATTCTCGTCGGTACCGTCATCGCTAGGGGAATAGAAGAAGGGAACAGATATCCTGGAAGACTTGGGAGAGGGCTTCACCCGAGGAAGCGCACTGGAAGCGGTTTCATATTCTCTGATGTGTACGTTTGACATGCCAGTAGTAGCTCTCAGCCTGTAGCGACCGAGCTCGAAGCGGTGATCGTGGTGATCGTCACAGATAATTTGATGTGATCGAAATATTTTGTTGCATCCGGAACAAAGGCCGGGAATTTCCGGGAGACGATTCTGACAACTTGGAGCTTATTCTCTAGCAGTGTATGCCTCAAATGCATGGAGTTCTGGTGGTATATATACTCTTTATCTGATTTATATTTATTTCCTTCCCAATGACTGTAGCGATGAAACTAAGGGCAGAATAAGCAATTGATGGCAACTGCTTACCCCTGTTTGTTGTGAACGGCAGCCTCATGCCGGAAATAGACAATAGACCAGAACAAAGGACTGGCCCTGGTCCGAAACGAAGATAAGAGCAAGGCGGCTACAGTGCGCCGCCCTCATTGTACCCTCATTTTTATTAGCTGTTCACTCCTTGTTTGTTCTGCACGTCTTTCTTGGGCTCTTACCACCATGTTCTCCTCTACCCGTTCCTTGCCTCGCTCTCAGCATACATCTGGTCATTCCAAAAAGTCCTCCATTGCACCGTCGCTCTCAAGCACCATGAACTGGCTCTCTCGTAGTTCTTCCTCTGTATCTGTCAGCCAGACTACCCAGCACAAGTCCTCTCGTTCCATAGAAGTACTGTCGCCCAGATATGGTTCGCTGGGCACAGGCGCGACAGTGGTCAGGACCCCCGATGAAGCATTGAAGGATTCGGGTGTGCGTCTGACATATGAAGAAGATAGCTCACCCACAGAGGAAACTTATCATGGCTACCTCCTCGATGAGAAGCCGGAGGATATTGATAGGCCACTTCCCCCACCGCCGCCTCCACTGCCATTTGAGATGGAATCTGACGAAGAGGTCGAACTTCCCGACTCAGATGATGATGATGAACGCATTCGAGCGGCGCCACCGAGACCGACGCGTGCTCTGCCGCCATGCCCTACAATCTCTCATTCGCAACTAGCCAAGGTACCGTCATATACCGCTACCTCAGATTCTCTTTCACCACCTCCCTTTCGCGCCATCCTTCTTTCCAACGCGCCAAATTCTACCGTTGACCGGTCGAAAGTCATTGTTACCCTTGAAACATGCACACATACCCATAAAACCACCTTTGATACCCTCACCTCTCAACCTTCACATTTGTCTGATTTCTTAGCGGGCCTGTTCCCCCGCGCACGAAATATGTCCGATGCATCATCTGTCTACTCAACAAATAGTGATGACATGCAAGCATGTCGAACTCCTTTGCAATTGGCCCCCACGGGCTTTTCACATAGTCCTTTCCATCTCCATATATTCCTTGACCGGCCAAGCGAATCGTGAGTTCCATTGATTAATCTCTTTTTATGCTGGGTTCTGAATCAAATCCCACAGATATCCTCATGTCCTCGCCTACCTTCGTTGCCATCCCCAATATCCCCGTCTCCCTCGTCTCGATGTCGAAGCCCTATTAGACCTACGAGATGAAGCTACGTTCCTCGGGCTGACGGGTCTTCAGGCACTCTGTGCAGATGAGATCCGACGTCTCGCTACTGTTGCACCATCCGTGCACAGCATGCGTGCGTCGGTGCATAGTAACCTCCTCGAGCGTGCTGGGCGTGAAATGCAGCGACCTGGACCAGGAACAGGGGCGGTCCGCGACACAGAGAAGAGTTTATTTGACGGTGGAGTTGGCTACCACTCCCCACCCACACCTCAGTCGTGGACGAAGAGCCGCACTCGCGAGTCCACGTCAACAAGCAGTCGTCGCTCACCAGCTGGCTGGATATAGCCAGACTCATTTATCTTTGGATCGTGGTTTTTATTTATCTTTCTCTTTTAGCTGCTCATGATCATATACCCTACTGCTCTTGACTGCTCTGGAATGCGTCACTGTATCATAATCTTTAATTCACGACCATGTATCCATAAATACATAGCATATGCCTATTAGTCTGTCATTACCGTATAAACGCAACGGCATTGCCACAGCACTGTTCATGTCTACTTTATCACAGCTCGACCGCTCTTACGCTTTCGGCGATCAAAGCGTCTTGCATGTTCCAGGTCGCCCTGTCACTACGTACATTCATGATGGCGCACACTGAGAACGGGCTCACTAAGGTGACGTTCTGCGTCGCAGTATGAAAAATTTCCAGGAGAATCAGAGAGACGTCGAAGTCCTTCAGGCACGAGATTTAGGGCGGACAAAATAACTAGTAAGTATATGGGCTGAGTTAAATCGGAGCATGGCGCATTTATTACCGAGCTTTCTATTCTTCCGAGTGAACCTGAACGATCGAGTTAACGTTGCAATGATCGAAGGAAGCAGACACATTTGGAATCCATGGCTTTTAACGGCCATAAATCGCTCTTCAATGCACTGAGCAGATGACACAGACATGGGAGATTAACGTACAGTTGTATTGTAGTAGTAGAAGTCAGTCCGTATATGAAAACTTGAGTCTAGTCCTAGTGACCACACGCAAGTTATGTTGGTACCGTACAAGTCAGTACTCGATAGTGACTACCTTTATATAGTGTCGCGTAGCGTTAAATTGTTTTGTGGTGTAGCATACAGAGAAGATCGACGGAGTTAGATAGAGGAGGCATCAGACGTCGGATATTTCAACCAACCTGAAGGGTCGCTAAAAGCCAAGAAAATTGGTTGTTACATCTCTGTGGCGCTAGTTCCGCACCTTACTCGAAGGAGAGAACTGTCCTATCTTGAATTCGGAACAAAGGGGCGTTCCGAGTCTCCTGTTGGGTCCGGGACTCGAACCGGAGCCGACAAGCGAGAAACTGTGATCAAATCATGAAATTATATTGCGTACGCCAGCATGAAATACCGAGCCACTAACACCGCTTAATGGCCCTTGAGAAGGTTCGTAGAGAGAAATATTAGAGAAATGGCGGCCAGCACGATAGGGAGTGAGAGAATGGCTCGAAGAGAACGGCATAGTAGCCACATGGGGCTAGACCGCAGACCATGGTAGGCGAGGCCGGCAACGCCCCATGATAGAGTGATCTCCATTTTAGTCTCCCATGACTTCTTCATTTCTATTTGGTCTCACACGATCCCCCATTCCCTTCGCTTTAGACGATGTCAACGATAGCCTCCTCATCTTCAAGCATCACCGAGCGCGGCGTCCGTTTCGACGACGAATGCGTCCTCATTCCCCAGGGTCCATTCAAGAAACCGGGCTTCTTGGTCACTAAGTCATATACTATTCTCCCCTGGTGGAAGCGTAAAGCTTCACCACATAATCGGGGCAACGGAACAAAAGAGAACGGGAATATCTCATTGCCTGATAATAAAGAATGTATAACGCTCAAAATCCCTTTACCAAGGTCCGTTTCATGCATATTCAGCTTGTTGATCAGACCCTAAAAGATATGTTAGTTTCCTAGCCAAGCCTCCTCCGTTGCCTCGTTGCACACATACAGAGCCTCTATTACCCTGTCTTGTGCATCGCGAGCAACGATCCGTGTCGACCCACTCATCTCCCACCATTCACCATACAATACCCGCCGCGCTCACTCGTACGGCTTCGCTTCCGATGACTGACCATACTGGAAAACCTGTCGCCACTGTGCCATTGCGCGCATGTTGTCCCAACTGTTTTCACACAACAGAGCAATCTTTGCAGGAGGGCGACCGATGGAAGGAAAAATTCACACGCGGAGCTAGAAGACTGAGGCGTGCGAGCATTGATTATTCTGCTTCTACCGCTTCTGCCCCTACATCCTTAGATATGAATCTGAGCCTAGAGGCAGCGGAGGAAGCCTTGTTTCACCCACGAAGACATTCTTTGTCGACAACGGAGGAGGCATTTAAGTTGAAGCCTGTCGCACAGCCAGAGACACTGTCTGGTCTGATATCTATCGTCTCTATACCTACAAGTCCGCCTATTGTCGAGGAAGACGAGGAGTTCCAGGCTGCCACAAGCTGCAGTCTAGCCCGTAGATGATAAAAACGCCACCTTCTTTGATACAGCTCAGACGCTGCGGCGTCTCTGAGAAGAAGGAACGTTGTTGATGGCTCTACTGGAATTTCTCCGTAGATGGTCCGTTGTTGTAGTGTACAATAGCATGTACTCCCACGTAAGTAGTACTGAAGCTATATACCCTGGTTGAGCTCCTTGAATTATACAAGTCAACGGTTTAGAGCTGTTGTACGAGACCAGAACCAACTTGAGCCGCCAAGAACTGTAACCAGTAATCTAGACACATGTATTATCTCTTTGGTGCCCAGAGATCGTACAACTCCTTGTCTGCGGGATCGAAACATGTCAAAAGCGCTGGGTCCGAGCGAACCAAGACCCTCCTGGTGGGAGTCCCCATGTGAAAGGATGAACGCGAAGCTTCTCGCGTGAGACGGCTGCTTATGCCAGAGTCGGAGAATGCGGTAGAGAGCGAAGGGGTATTCTGATACGTTTTACCAAGGTCATTTGTCGACAAAAGCTTTCAGTGAATATTTCTTTACCTCATTTTGAGAAGAGACGTTCCTTGCACGGAGGGTAGAGTCTGGAGTGGCGGGGTCGTCTAGTTGTTGCTTAGTTACACAAACAGGATAAAGACGGTAGTAACATACTCGAGAAGGGGGGAGGGGGCGACGTGGAAAGCCGAGGCGAAGGCGAAACAGACATCACGGCGCGTCGACAGTCGACAATACGGAAAAGAAAAAACAAGTTGGCGAACATATGCTACAAAGCCGGCCGAAAATGGATAAAGGCGTGACCCAGCTCTCGTGATTTTGTCACAACTCGTGAAGTCAGTTTCTCCACCTTTACCTTTAACCACCACCTCCAGCTATGAATCTCTTCAAAAATCGTGGGTATCGTGATTTATCTGGGTTACATTCCACTGATATTATCCTGTAGTGCTGGGACGGGTCTGGCGTTCGTATTCCATCAAGCTGCATAATTGATTACAGGCCACTGACTCTGAAGTCTTTTAGAGGATCCTAACGCTGCTGAAGGTACGTCAAACATGATTTGCCACTATATTATCGCAAACATTCCATCGCAGTCGTGAAGATCTCGTCAGGCCAGCTCTATCTCATCCGACCTGGCAACATACGCTCATCTCGCGAATGCATGTACGACTCGATGCCCATTTCTGGTGCTCTCTATTTTAACCAGGACTCGGACAGATATAATGACGCCATGGCTACTATTCGCCGCATTCCAAGTGCTGAGCATAATTTCCATCTAGTGATCACTAGGGTGTATGAGGAGGGAGACCAGGAGCTACTAGAAGATGAAGATGAAAGTACGTCATTGCAGCCGTGTCTTTGTTTCTCGCAAACTGAATTCCGACTTTTACAGCTGATGAAGAACGCTCTTTTCTCATCGGAGATGAACTAGAGTTTCACTCGGGAGAGACCGATGGCGAACCTACGTTTATCTGGCGGGATCTCGAAGGAGACGTGGACGAGTTTTATGAATATGTGGCTACGAACACGAACGCCCCGATGAAAGTGTTCTTTGAGACATGCATGTATCGAGCCATGTATGAACGGAAGTATAAAGTCAACGGGGACAACATCTCAGAGAAGGAACTAGAGGAGTTCATATGGAAGTAAGCGCCCTTAAGGACTTCTGTTATTCGGCGGTTCAATCTCACCTTGTGTCATGCAGGCCACAGTCGAAGGCACCTACTTCAAAGAAGCATGAGACACACGACGATCCCTCTGCGACTCCCACACACGTTGTCTCCCAGGCAATCGCTAAGGGCAAGACGAAGGCCGAAGCCGTTAGCAAGGAGCCTGCTACGACGCTTTTCTCTTCCGAGGCTGAGTTGTGGTTGTGGTGTCCTGACGAGGTCCAAGATGATGGTAATGTTGGGGTGTTCTTTAATCAAGGGATCGTCATTGCCGAAGTCATCCAGCGCAAAGGCCAATACAAGTTTTGGTTAACGGCCAAAACAGATGATGACATTCTCCTCGCCCATGAAATTTCCGCAGATATGAACCATAGGTCGTCCACAAAGATGTTTTCTCTTACTTGGAATCACTGGGACGGTGAGGAGTCCTCAAGTTGGCTGGTCAAGTTTCCCCCGGATCCGGAGCTTTATAATTCGTTCTTCCAACTATTCCTTCAGGCGCTCTGGGAAACTAAATTCCAGAGTCCATTCTCAAAACAGAAGGTGCGAGACTTACCAATGCTCAACCGTGTATTATTTGACAAACCATATATAGGCGGAAGATCAAAGGTACATCTTTAGTGCTGACGAAGACGTTGTCATGATCGACATCGAAGATGAAGAGGAAGAAGAGGAAGAAGTATTGTCAGAATTAGAGCCTGAAGATGGTTCGATTTGCTGCTCATGTCGTTCGCGATAGATGTTTACTTATTATCCTTCTAGACTTCGATTCTGAAGGCGAAGAAGAAGAGGACGATGTGCCTTCTCAACTCCCAGGCGAGAAGAACTCGATGCTCATGGTCGGATACAAAGGAGACCGTTCGTATGTTTTGCGAGGCAACAAGATTGGAGTCTTCAACCATACTGCGGACCACAACATCAAATATCATCTATCGATTGGCAACATAAGTACCACAGGGGGGAAAGCGTTTACGCCCAAGCATGTCAGTGATGTTTTGGTATACATGTTCACATGTCTGATGGTCTCGAAGGTTATGCTACACGAACAAGACTCGAAGATGATTTTGATGAATCCCGCAGACCCCAATTCCTTATATAACATGGACATTGAGCGCGGCAAGGTTGTGGAAGAGTGGAAGATTCACGACGACGTCACAGTTTCCCACATTGCCCCCGATAGCAAATTCGCTCAGACTACCCACGAGCAAACACTTGTGGGTGCGTCGCACAATGCGCTGTTCCGCATCGATCCCCGAGTCTCTGGCAAAAAGTTGGTCGACAGTCAATACAAGCAGTACGCGGGGAAGAACAAGTTCTCAGGCGTCGCCACGACCGCGGCAGGGAAGGTTGCGGTTGCAAGTGAGAAGGGTGATATACGGCTCTTTGATTCGATCGGGAAGAATGCGAAGACGGCACTGCCTCCACTGGGTGACCCCATCCTTGGTATTGATGTGACAGCCGATGGACGGTGGATTGTGGCGACGACTAAGACATATTTGTTGTTAATTGATACGCTTATCGGGGAGGGGAAATGGCAGGGTAGCCTCGGCTTTGATCGGAGCTTCCCCGCAACCTCCAAGCCGATACCTAGACGGCTTCAGCTGAGGAGCGAGCATGTGGCCTACATGAACCATGACGTTTCGTTTACGCCGGCGAGGTAGGCGTGTTCCACTGTTCGTATCGGCGTAACTGACAAATCTTTATATGTAGGTTTAACCAAGGCGAAGGACAGTCCGAGAACGCGATCGTAACCTCAACTGGACAGTACATCGTGGCATGGGACTTTTCCAAAGTCAAGAAAGGAATGCTGGATCGATATGAAATTAAGAAGTATGAAGACTTAGTCGTGCAGGACAACTTCAAGTTCGGCGACGATAAGGAGATTGTAAGGACTGTATTTGTTTCAGTGCATGTGTGCGGCGTACTGATTTGATTTAATCTTAGATTGTGGCGTTGCAGAATAACGTGCTGGCTGTGAACAAGAAGAGCCTGAGAAAGCCTACTCGGTACTCGTTATCCGGACAAGTCCTCAGTGCGCGAGGACATTCGAACATTGTCAATGCTCCGTACTGAACGCAAAGTCGGATGACTTACGAATTTATGGTTTGTTTTTCGCGTTATGATTTGTTATCTTTTACATCATTACATGTTTTCCCCTTGGATATCCTATATAGTAGTAAACAGTCTCGCAGCGAATGATTTAACATGTATCTCGACAGAGTATTACTAGCCTGTACTAATGATACAATGCATCATTATCGGCTTTGCGGCAGGCGAAACTGCAGGGATGAAGGAGTCGGAAGCTGAGGAAGATCAGTTACGGGCATGTAGGGCAGAGAAGGCACGACGCACGATATCCTTCGCTACTTCTGAAAAATCTTGGGGAAATTACCATCCCTGGCGTCGACATAGCGGCGGATTCCCAGATGCCAACAAATGCGAGGAATGAGCAGGGTCATGCCGAGGCCTATTGTAGCCCATAACATTGGGCTCCAATTCCAGAAATCCCACTTCTGGTCACCCAGGGACCAAAGGGTTAGGTAGAGATGCATCAAGTCGCCGATTAATAGCGGGCAGAGCAAGGCAAAGGTAAACTTTTCCTGGAGAGCGGGGAAAGCATGGAGGTGCTTGCGAACGGCAGAGAGGAGGAAGAAGTTGATGACGCCAACCAGCGCACATACGTGGGCAAGCTGTATGACAGTGACAAGACTGGCGCGCGGTAAGACGTCTGGCGGTGGCGAATCGGTAGGCCAGGCTGCTTGGCCATCATGAGTCTAGATGACAAGGTATCTCTGAGTGTGCTGTGAAAGACAGCAGACAGATATGAAGCTCACGCTCTTCGGGTCACTAATAAATTCTGTGTCAGTGACGAGAAAGAGAGCCAGACAAGATATACATACGCCAATGCTCCAAAGAAACCTAGGATGCAGAGAGTTGGCTCGTAGGCAGCAAATATAAAGTAATAAAAATCGGGGAGGGCAGACTTGGGGGGCATTGGCGAGCAAAGGAGCGACGGGGGAAGAATATGTACAAGACGTCCTGGATGAAGATAAAAGAGGCCTTTGATTGCCTTTGAAAAGGTGCTTCGGCTTAACGGGGCGCTCGAAAGCGACAGGCCAAATTGAAGGGCAGCCCTCTAAAAGATCGCCGAATGAGCATGGGTGTCACCTTCTGTCCCACGTAATCACCGGAATGTCATCAAATCAACCCCGGGCTCCGTCCCTAGCTTGCCCTCATGTGCCGTTATTTAGCCAAGCCAATCTCCCATCGAACCGGTTTTTCATCTTACATCCAGGTCCTCTTGGAATACCAAGGTTGCCCACTGTAGCGCTCCCATTCGTGTGTTTGCACCTAATGGCGAGGACCGAGATCAATGAGAGGATTATAATGCTCAATCAACGGATCGTCGATCCTAGGAGCATTGAGCTTCGCTTTCTTCTGACATTTTTTTTTGGCGGCGTATTATTATCAATCATGTATATGTATATGTATATTTAAACGGGTTGACCATGCGTTACACATGAAAAAACCTTTTCGTCGTTCTACCGAGGTTCTGCTGGGAGAAACCCTCTTTCACGCCAGATTCTCGGTAGTCCAAAGAAACGTCAGAAAGCAGGTTGATGGAGAGATTGACATGAGGCATTGCAGATCCCCTTCAGAAAAACGTTATTGCAGTCCCTCCCCTGGAAGATGTATAGGCGGCGTCTGTGACTTGAATGAAATTGAGCCTTGGTACCTGTCTGGTGTCTGGCCTTTTCAATCTTGAATGTGATCTGTTCTCGTTCTCGTCCCATTTATGTAGCAGAGGCCTGGGTGATTAATTCAACCATCTGGGATCAATTCAAATGTATCCTGGCGAGTACCGATCATTGAAAACTAATTTTCCCCTGCGTGCCGTCTCGGACCACTCGAGCTCCGCACCCTCAAGTTTCTCGGATAAACTATTGTACTCTTCATTGTACGTTCATCTTTGTCTAGCTTGTGCAACGATCACCATGTGCCTTTGACACATGATTGGGTGATTGCCGTATTTTCTGCGGTGATGTTGAAGGGGACGAACATAACCTCCATTTTTGAGTACTAATGTTGTAGTATGACGCATGCTAATAATAATAATAATAAAATAGTATCCGAATACCGGGCCGAGTAGCCGGGTATTTGCTTCGACCTATTGCCATGGCTCAGACTGGACACAAGACACCCAGAGATTTATCCCCAGCACCTTCCATTGCCTCGATAGACCGCCCACCTGACATACATCAGGGGATTCCCATTTCAAAGATATACAAGCCGTATTCCATCCATGTCGTGGCGCTCCTCATTCCAGCTTCTATCCTCGGCCTCCTTGCGAGACTCGGATTAGAGGCACTTGCAACATATGATGGTCAGAGCATATTTCCATTGGCATACTCACAAGCCGTCGGCTGCCTCGTTATGGGTTTTGCCGTTCATCTGAAGGTATCC
Organism: Desarmillaria ectypa; assembly: GCA_030407005.1. Lineage (NCBI taxonomy): Eukaryota > Fungi > Basidiomycota > Agaricomycetes > Agaricales > Physalacriaceae > Desarmillaria > Desarmillaria ectypa. The sequence continues at coordinate 2,780,947 of JAUDYN010000004.1, forward strand.
TTTGGCCAATTGTGGGTCTGTCTGCCTCTAAATTTGCCTTTCGTGGCTCATGTCTTGGTAGTTATGGACCACTGTATACTGCAGTGACCACAGGTGGGACTCAGCTATGTTTGTTTATATACATTCTGACGGACAGACAGGCTTCTGTGGCTCTCTGACTACCTTTTCAAGCTGGCAAATAGACATTTTCGAGTCATGGCTGAATTCGTCAGATTACCACAGAGGTGGCCTTCGTAATGTGCGTCTTTTTGTCGATTCTTCCTATATACTTGTAGTAAATATCACCAGTTCATCGATGGCGTCGGCAAGACTGTTTTCACTCTCTCCATCTCGCTCGCTTCTCTTTCTTTCGGGTCCTATATCGCAAAGCTCGTGGCGCCACACCTCCCAAAGATTCCCCCACCAACCTTTATCATCCGCTATTCCATTTCTGCCGTGTGTGTCCTCATCTACGCTGCCACGTTCCCGCTGTACTTTCGGCTTGACCCCGATTTCAGACACCAAGCCACTTCGGCACTGCTTTTTGCCTTTCCCGGCGCCCTCACCCGCTACGTTCTATCGACGCAGTTGAACCCCTTACTGACATACTTCCCCCTGGGCACCTTCGCCGCAAATTCGCTTGCGACGGCCTTTCTAGCCACCTTTCATGTGTTACAAAGAAAGACACCGAGCGTTTCGTGGTCTGCCTGCTCTACCCTGCAGGGCTTATCTGATGGGTATTGTGGGTGTCTGTCAACCATAAGTACGTTTGCAGTAGAGGTAAAGACACTGAAGCGGTGGGCCAATGTATGGTATGTCTTGGCTAGCTGGGTAACGGCTCAGCTGCTATTACTCGTCATCGTCGGTCCGGCTTTGCTTTCTCAGAATGTATCGGAACGGACGATGTGTTCCCTTGATCCTTGAATGTTACTTTCTCATAATTGAATGCTGGACGGCATCTAGTGCACCCGCCCCTAGACCTGATGTCACTCACGTATACTTCTGTCATTAACGCAGGCGGATTCCCATCGATATGAAGAAGGTTCAGCTACATTCAGTTACAAAGGATCAACGTTATCGGTTCCGGATACCATCGCCGGTTGCGTGAGTGAGTTATTGTTGTCGGGCAAAGTCTACCCGCTCCAAACCCATTGGTCTTTCCCAGGCGTTCCAACTATACAGATTTTAGGTTAACGCCGCCCTTCAGCACCAAGGCAGCTGTCTTGGCGTATAACTTCTACGAGCGGCGCTGATACCAGAAGTTTTAGGATAACGGGTTGGTCAGAGTGCCAGCATGGAATACTATACGTTCTCCACCAAGTATACACGGTGATTAGCAACGCCTGGCGATGTCTACAAAGCCATTGTAGACCATACCCACTAGGCTGTCTGAGGAAACTCTTAAAAATTACATCCGGTTCTTGGGGACACCGGCACTACAAGAAGCTTTGGTAAGTGAAACACTCGACTAATCTCGGCGAAAGGACAATTGTGTAGAGAAATTTTCCTGCGCTTCCTAGGATGATGGTGAGAGTGTGGGGGAGGAACTGGACCCGATATCTGTTATTTCCTGTAGGTGAACCGTGACGGGCCGAGGGGTCGATTGATGTTTCTGTGTGGAACAGAGAAATAGACATGTGTCAATTTCACTGTCTGGAATCCGAACGCCTCGTTGAATGACGAAAGACCTGGAGCCGGTGCGCTGGAGGCATGATTTTCTCTGCTCTGCCCTGCCTGCCAAACGAATTCTTCTGGCTATATCATTAATTATTGTGGATTAGCCATGCGACGGACCAAGGTGGGAGAACCTCGGGGAGAAAGAAACAGATAGACGTGGTCGAGCCGTCTTTGTGCTTACCTATGAAATGCTTCAATATTTCAAGAACACTATGCATGATGTATATTCGGTACTAGTATTCTAATTAATGTTCCGACGGCTAAATCTCGCAAAGATAGCTGCCCTGACCAATAATGGCCCACTTCTTCAGCCAAAGGGCAAATTTTACAGCTGACGCTGACGCAGTCGGGCTGGAGGGTTCATGTTAATTATGCGCGATGTTAACATCTCTCAACTACTGAGATAGTACTATGTACACATTGAAGGTCATTGTCTGATATTTGCCTTCTTCGATCTTGATTGACGTGCCCAAGCATGCTTGGCTCAACTGCACTTGTGATTTAAACTTGGTTCTATTTCTTAGTTCTTTCCTTCTGTATTTCATAGATCATCCTCATCAAAGTATCGGCAATTATACCCAATCAATCTCTTGGGTTCTACCATAATCTTCTGAGGCCACCGCGGTCGATATCTTGTTATTGCTCTAGAGTTCGTCTACAGGACTCCACCCGGGCCCGGGCTATAGAGGATGCGAGCCTTTTCGCTTCCAGTAACTTTAAGAATTTCTCCCAAGTCGCGCTTGGTATCCTCAGGAGACGTCAAACTCAGAAAATATCACAAACTTGTCGAGGAAAGATTAGCGTTAGAAATGAGGATCAGGCGAATCAGAATGTTCCCTGTCGTCTATATATGGAGAGGTTTCTTCCCTCGCACTGATAAGCGACAGTCATGCCCCTCGTGAAAGTTGAAACCCAGCAGGCAGAGGCAGCAGAAAGGATTGCTTGCGGCCAACGTGGAGAGCATCCTGCCCCACGAGCACCATCTGGGTACAGTATATATCAGCACTGGATTGGCTGCAGGAAAACAAAAAAGCACCAAGTACCCAGGAATTTGTCTGATCGGAGTTTCAATACATCGTTCCCACTCACAGCGTCGTGCCCTTGTCTCGCAAACGTTCGTTCGTTCCCTACTAGATGCCTCGGAACCCCATACAAGTGGACACTGTACCAGCGGATGCAGAGCTAGAGGAAGAAGAGGACGGTACTGGCGAGGGCGACGAAATCATGGAGGAAGTCGATGACCAAGAGGACGGCTACAGTGAGTATTCCTTCCTTTAGTCTTTCCACCAATCCTTCCATTGGCATTACCATTCCAATGATATAGTTTGAAATCTTAATGGCTACTTTTTTTTGTTATGATTCACTTACAGCTTCGTCAACACCCACTTCAACAGTCACTTGGATCAGTTGGTTCTGCTCCCTACCGGGCCACGAGTTTTTCTGCGAAGTTACAGAGGAATTCATAGAGGATGATTTCAATTTGACGGGCTTGAATACGATGGTGCCGTTCTGGAAGGAGGCGATGGAGATGGTCCTCGATGTAGAACCAGGTGCGTCGTCATGCTCGGTAACCTTTTTCACACTTGGAGCTGACGACAAACGGCCCCGTAGACGAGGACGCCACTAAAATTCCCGATGTATCGATTGTAGAGTCATCTGCGGAGATGTTATACGGACTTGTTCATCAACGGTACATCCTGACTCGCGCCGGGCTGCAAGCGATGGTACGATAGAGCTCTTCACGGAGGAGTCGCGCGATTATTGACTTGCTATGCTTCCCGAATAGGTCGACAAATACGAAAATAACACTTTTGGGACGTGTCCGCGCGTTTACTGCCGGTCAATGAACGTCGTGCCCTGTGGCCGTTCAGATTTGCCTGGTCTCGACACCGTGAAGCTCTTCTGTCCCAATTGCAACGATACCTACGTGCCCCCAAGTAGCCGTTTCCAAGGCGTCGATGGTGCATTGTTTCCTTCCTGGCTTTGGTTGCAAAATCGTACTAATCATTTCTTTTCTAGGTGCCTTCTTTGGGACAACTTTCGCGCATCTCTTCTTCCAAAGCTACCGAGAACTTGCCCCTGCACCCTTTTACAAGCCTATGTCGTCCGGGAGCTCTTCAACGTCACCTAAAAGTAGCAATGGTTCGAGTGTTCCGGCGTTTGTGAACCCCAATCCTCATGGCGGACAGAAGCGTGCGGAAGGGAGTGTTTACGTGCCTAAAATTTATGGTTTCAAGGTCAGCGAGCGGGCAAAGAGTGGGCCGCGTATGAAGTGGCTACGAATGCGTCCAGAAAGTCCAGAAGAACTAGATATGGTTGATTGGCGGGGAAGGTGGATAAATGGTGATTATGATGGTGAAGGTGATGACGACGAAGAGGAAGAAGACAGACAAATGGAAGACTTTGACCCGGTATTTTTCCCTGTTTTGAATGTCGATTCTCCCTTTTTTGAGACGCTTGCATTCTTAGGATGCTATAGATGAAGATGACGAGGAAGAGGAAGAGGAGGAAGAGGAGGAGGTACCCAACGTGATGCAAGGACAGCAACGATATGGACGAAGGGTAGCGGACATTATCTCGGCCCAAAGCATGTCACATTCTGCGCGGACTTCTCCCACTTCTAGCGTTGCGCCTCGTACACCGAAGGAGTCTCCACGGGTGAACCCATCGTTGTACGTCGCATCGCCACCAATCAGACTGGGGCTTCCTGGAGGGCAGGTGCGCATGGTACGGCAGTATGCTCCTCGCTTGGAGATGCTGCCTCCGACTGCGCAGGTTTGACTAATTCGTTTGGTACATATTTTTTCTTTGTTCTTTCCACCATTCTATCTTGTATACACCCGTTTATTTCGCTGCAAGATACCATCCCCAATCCTGTAGGCTCTAAAACGATCAGGAATATCATTTAGCTCTGCTTCCTTTTTTATCATATCCCCTTAGCCCTTGGGTTCGTGTGCTCATCCAAAACGTAGTTACTGGTCCGGTAAGTGCTATTGCATTCTTTTGGGTAAAGACGTTGACCGCCCTCTTCCGTGCGAGGTCCGCATGAATACCAGTACTCTCTAGACCCTCTATCGACGCGCCGTTCCTTGCAGATCACCTCTACGGCATACCAGATTCTGGCAAGCGCGCACTGAGAATCAGTTCATCATTTTCAATCTGATGATCGGACCTAGTCCGCAGTCGGATCTAGTCTTATCTGATAAGGCACGTTTGATAATCTAAACGGACGGAATAGGCATTTTGACGGCATAAAAGCTTGACGCAATCATGCTCTTCTTTTCTCAACCCTACCCCCCAATGTCCGTGAAAGAAGAGCCTGATCCCTCTCGCAAGAGCGTCGCCAGCGATGATTACGTTTCTCGCGACAATTCGTCTGACATTGTAGCTCACACTGGTGTCGAAGCTGTCAAGGCTACCCACAAGGTGTATGGCAAGTACTCGAGGTGGTGCCTCTTCATCGGGTAGGTACCTCCCTTGGACCCTTGCCAAGATTTTTCTGGTTGATTCTCCGATGCCCAGTATCGGTTTGGCTTCGTACATCTACTCCCTCGATGGTCAAACTACGTACTCGTACTTGACGTTCGCGGCCTCAGCCCTCAAGGACCATAGTTTGATCAGTACCATCCAGACCGCTCAATCCATCATCAGTTAAGCTATCTCTTCCCACACTCTAGTGAATACTGAATTTCTTTCAAGTCGCATGTGGAAAGCCCGTGATTGCAAAAGTAGCGGACGTTTCATCCAGAGGATTTGCCTACGTTTTCGTCTGTGAGTCAACCGCAGAATTCTCAAAAGAACCATTTCCTCACGTCGTGAATAGTGGTGTTCTATGTCGTTGGTACGTATTTTAGTTGAGAGCGTCTACTGAATTTGTTTTCAATATTGAACCTCTAGGTTATATCGTCATCGCCTCAGCCCAAAACATCCAGACCGTTGCAGGAGGGATCGTTCTATACGCCGTGTTTGTATTACTTTTTATCTGTATGTGTCTATCGGCACTAATAGTGCTCGCAGTGGGTATACAGGTCTACAGCTCCTCACATCCATCATTATCGCGGATATCACTACCCTCCAATGGCGTGGATTCGCCGTTGGAATGACTTCCTTGCCGTTTATTATCAACGCTTTCATTGGAAGCAACGTGAGTACTCGGGTACTCAACGGTGCCGGCTGGCGCTGGGGATGTAAGTCCACCTTGTATTCCATTGTTACCCGACCAACTGACAATTTCATTTATGGTTAGATGGGATGTTTGCGATTCTCATTCCCGCGTCTCTGTCCCCACTTATTATCACGCTTGTTTGGGCTGAGCGAAAGGCCAAAAGGCTGGGATTGGTCCCGGAAAAACCGAAGGCTAGCAAAGTTTTAGTTTTTTTATCCCCTTGCTGACTCCCTTGCCCTCTCTAGTCTAATAAATCCCTCCTACAGCGAACCCTTGAAGTCATGTCCCAACTTGATGTTGTAGGACTGGTGCTCATCGGTACCAGCGTTGCACTTATCTTGCTTCCTTTAACCCTTGCTGAGAATGCCTCTGGAGGGTGGAATAATCGTGAGTCTATCTCTATACCGTCGACGGGGTATTTCTGAAATGCCTTAGCTTCAATGATTGCAATGCTCGTCATCGGCTGCGTCCTCTTCCCTGCTGTAGGACCTTGGGAGTTCAAATTTGCAAAATATCCTGTGATCCCATGGAGGTTCATCACAAATTTCACAGCTGTTGGCGCATGTTTAATTGGTTTTTTTGACTATGTATGTTCTTCCTGCAACTCGATTGTCCGTTTACTTTTTGTGCCAGATTTCGTTCTACCTCACTTACGTCTATTTGTATTCCTTCGTCATCGTCGTTAAGCCCTGGTTGGTATACGTTTCCTCCGAGTGTCCAACTCTAATATGTCTCTATAGGTCCCTCATCAATGCTACCTACTTCATTCAAACCCAATCCGTCGGCCTGACGTTCTTCGGTATACTGTGCGGTCTCGCCATGAGGTTCCTACATCGGTACAAGGTATGTATGTCTACGTTTCATGTTTTTGATTTTAAATATTGTCCCAAAGCTCCTCCTAGTCGCTGGTCTCGCTATTCGACTGCTGTGAGTACACCTCAATGCCAACCCATCTCCAGCCACTTACCCGCTTTCCCTAACAGTGGAGTTGGTCTCATGATCCACTCCCGTGGTGCGAATGCCTCCGACGTTGAGATTGTTTGGACTCAAATTATCCAGAGCATTGGTGGTGGCATGGCTGCCATTACCATCCAGACAGCTGCTCAAGCGTCTGTCTCCCACAAGGATGTTGCTACCGTCACTGCCATGGTCCTGCTACTCACAGAGATTGGGGGCGCTATTGGAAACGCGGTTGGTAAGTAAGGCTGCTACCGAAGTGAATCATTGGTACTAATCTGGATAGCCGGTGCAATCTGGACGAACCTGATGCCCGGAAAACTGTTGAAATACCTCCCGAACGTTTCACAGGACGAGCGTGATGCGCTGTATGCCTCTATCACGACTGTGGCTTCTTATGCACGCGGTACAGAAATTCGGGAAGGTGCTATTTCAGGTATAACAGTATTCATGACTGCACACATACATCGATGGCTGATATTTCTGTTCCAGCTTACGGGGACGTTATGAAAATCATGCTCATCGTGGCCACTGTCATGAGCGTCATCCCTCTCGTCATTTCGCTCTTTATGCCAGATTGGCACTTGGGTGAGAAGCAAAATGCTGTAGACGAGGAAGATTTGGCTGGCGAGGTCGACCATAGTAACGCGGCTCAAAACCGAGCCTGAGGTTTTAATTATATTTCATAATGCATCTTAGTTGGCTATGGTTGTTTCTAATGGAAGATCACGTCTTGAGTTAATCATATCTGGAGGGACGTTTAGCAGGTAAATGAGGGTGATTACATACAATCAGATGCGATGGTATCAAATAACAAATTTGTTATCTGATAAGGCCCAGGAACCCGATGTGCTGAAACGCATTAGGATAGACTGGGACCCACCTTGCGCTCTGCAACAAACTTGCATCTTTTCCGATCCGGCGTTGGTGAACATTGAAGCGTTTGCGCTAAGTTTCATCTTGAAAACGACGTCCTGCATCTATGTGTACTAGAATTAAATAAAGCTGGCTAGACAGGGTACATACTTATCGGTAGCAGCACACACTCTCAACTTGTGAACTTTACGCATCTTTTAATGGAAAACCAACGTCTACCCATTCACGCATTCTCTGACCATATCGAATGATTATCCAGATCATCCTGTGAAAACCAATGAATCAAATTATAATCAAAGGACAAGAGAAGCACCTACACAAATGCAGACCATGCAATAGCAGTTGTGATCACGTCAGTCGCAAGCACGCCGATATGTTTAATCGAGGGCAAGATCCCTGACGTCGCAGCTGCAAGCACGACCGCCCTCAACCCACTTCAAATGGCCACAAGTCAAAGACCAGTCTGAGCAACAGAAAACATGTACACCCACGTAGTAGCAGCCATGACCTCTGCGCTCCTCTCGTGGACAATATCCACAGCATATGCCGTCGCCGGAGTCAGTACTAGGTCCACACCGATCCCGTTCATGAAGAAGCAAAAGAGGTTTAGTATCAGGCCGACTTTGCCCCCGACGAAGTGCGTTACGAGTCCGGATAACAGGACTGAAAGAGGGACGGGGAGCATGGCGCCTGGAAGGGCGGCTATAAGGCGTGTTTCGGGCCGCCAAATGTCAGTGCCGTATTTAGTGCGGGAGGCGATGACCACGCGGTCTGAGAGCCAGCCTGCTATGGGGGCGCCGACTAGAGATAGAAGTGAGTGGCAGTACAGCGTGAACAGTGAAGGGCTAACTTATGTTACCCAGTCCGCAAGGGATGAAACATGCACCGATGAGAAATTCGTTGGTAATGTTGTATTTGACGCCCTAGGTAATTGATGTGGTGAGTAATTGGCATAAAACGTGGGCGACACTACGCACGATAGTGTAGGCTACGGGCATGAGTAGGACTGGGGAGTGATGGTCAGAACCTTGTCAGGATAGAAAAAAGGTAAATCATACCGTAATCCGTAATTAATACGGCTGCTCCGGCGAGTGTCTGAAGTACATTACATTAAGGGAAGGATACAAGCGAAATGACAGAACACACTCACAGCAAGCAGGAGGTTCGGACTTCGCAGCATACTCAGAGACGCAAAGGGATTAAGCCATACCCATACCCAGCGCCTCGGCGATTCGCCTTCAAGTTTGCGAAGCTTGTCGATCCCCCGGGATCCTGGGTGACTTGTCTCTGGGAAGAACAATAATATCGCTAAGAAAGCCAAAAGGCCCCATATGGCGAGAGAAATTTGCGTCCATCTCCATGACGCATAATGCGCACCCCAGCCTAGTAGAAAGAAATCATTAATACTCCCATTAAAAGACGGCCTAGATCACAACTCACCACCTGCAACGGGTGCGAGTGCCGGTCCCAAAAGGGATGCCTGCGCAGGAGGGGATGAATCAGCGAAGAGTTATTTAAGTATTGCATACAGGACGGGCATACACCGAAGAAGATACCCATTGCGGTCCCGCGTTGGGTAAGCTTGTAGATATCGCCTATGACTGCGGCGCCGACGGACATGCCCCCAGATGTGCCGAGTGCTTGGATGAGGCGCCATACCATTATTTCTGTGACGCTGTTGGAGAGTGCGACGCCAATGGAACCGAGGCAGAGGAGGGGGGTGCCTATGAGGTAGACAGGGCGTCGGCCATCTAGGTGGACAGATAGGTCAGGTCGGTAGAAATGTAAGGAAGAGGATGCATACAAAAGGAAGAGTAGGTAGCAAACACCATTGCACCCGTGGCCGACGCAAGGATGGAGAGGCTCACTGCAAAGCTACGCCAAAGTCAGCGGCCAGTTCGTTATTGCTGTAGAACGATACCAACCTAATTATCGGACCCGTTGAATTGAGGTCTACGGCGATTTGTGGGATGGAAGGAACAAAAGTGCCAGAGGCGAACACTAGAGACGGGAGGCTGAGTGATATCCTGGCTTGCAATAACGGCATTTGAGACTTACTAGGAAGCAAAGCACTCCACGACACCAGTGCTACGATGGTCCTCTTTCTGGCTGGAGAGAAACGAGTGTATACATCTTCACAGTCGGTACTGGAGGTCTCCTCAAGGAAAGGAATCGTCTCAGAGGACATGGAAGGAAGCAGACAGAAGTCAGTCAGGGATCATTAATGCGCAGTTAGCGAATAATAAGCCTCGGCTTCCAAGCGGGGAAAGACGACAGCCATGGCTGCTATTGAGCAGACCGAGTTTCCTGGGCCAGAGATGCGTCGCCCGGTGTCCAAGAGAGATATTCGACGCGTCCAAGTGTCATTGGGAGTGAAATTCCAGGAGGCGATTAGATCATACAATCTGATCTAATCGGAGTGTGGGAAGATTACGCAAGCAACTATACAGCTGCAGCCACAGTGCACGTGACTAAACGAGGGTTAAGCCAAACTTTACTATCGCTGCCAGACGATATCCTCAAGACCTCGACAAAATGACCCGAACCAGTGAGTGCTGAGTATTTTTTAAAAGAATGAATATATGCTAATCTGGTGAATGCAGACCTACGGACTGGCCTTAACAAGGGCCACCCCACGACCCCCATCGCAAAAGCCGTGCGCCCCAGCCAGCGCAAGGGCATCCAATCCGCCAAGACCAAGTTTGTGCGGTCTGTTGTTCGTGAGGTTGCTGGATTCTCAGCGTATGAGCGTCGGGTGATGGAACTGCTGAGGAACTCAAAGGTACGACAACAGTAACGACTGCATTGCAAAGATACTAATTTATTTTCTAGGACAAAAAGGCGAGAAAGTTGACAAAGAAGAGGGTCAGTAAAATTTCGGGCTGGTATGGTGATTATTGACCGACTTTTTACAGCTCGGTACTCTTTTGCGATCAAAACGCAAGCTGGAGGAACTCTCGACTATTATCCAGGAGAGCAGGAGGGCAGGACACTAGATATGCTGGAAATTTGCTTATGTTCTTATGTTCCCGAAAAGCAATCAATATATTCTGCTGACTGGAAACATATTGGAGCGCTTACTGATGGCGGTCCCATGCGTCACTAAATAATATAATATTATGCCGATGATGAGTAATAACAAGTAACGCGGCTGAAAATGCCGAAATCATTGGATCACACAATAAATCGTACGACCAAGTCTCCTACAGTAAGTAGTCCTTCCGTTGTGGGAATGCGATACGGACTGCGAAAGCTCGTGGAAGCAATTCAGGAATGAAATGAATGAATTGGTACAGGAGAAGCTAAAGTCCGAATCCGAATCCGAGGCGCCAAGAGCTTACATAAAAGGGATGAGTCATGTTGATGTTGTAAGTGATGGATCCGTCGGAATACATTTTACTGACTGTTTTTTCCGACAGCCATGTCAGATTCACTTGCTCCTCCTCCTCTCAACAGAAACCGCGCTTCCTCCACTACCCTCCGTCCTGCTCTCACTATTCGTTCCTTGGGTCGTCGTCGTTCAGGCTCATTGCTACAGCCGCAGCTATCCCCCTGCGACTCGCCTATCTCTGACCCAGTTCCAGAGCCAGTCCCAGAGCCAGAGGAACCCGTACAGCAGACAGAACAGTCATCTAATATGCTGGCTGTAATTGCGTCGCGTATCCTTCAGTCAGTCCATACTCCCAGCCACAAGATGTCCTGGTCGACGCCCTCGACGCCCAGGTCTGCCTCTGAGGATGACTACATTCTACCACTGTCGGCTTCAGCTCACAAGACATCATTTGGCGATGTGCTCAACGAGAAATCATCATCATCATCGCCACTGCCGTACAATTGGCTTCAGCGTCTGCCACCAGTGCGTACACCGGCATTTTGTTACGTTTCACATCGTTCTAATCGTCATTGTCTCTAGGTGCAATTCCCAATCATCCTTGTCATCTCTCTATTCCCGATATCAACAGGGCTCGTCTTCCTTGCCCTGAGGACCCTGCCTATATCCTTCTCGTGGCCGCAAAATCTCGCAGATCTTGCGGAGCTTGGGCGCGACCTCCATGGGTATTCACAGAGTGGCCCAGCGCAGCTCGCCCATGTCGTCGGTATCCTTGCTATCACTGCTGTATGGAAGCACGCTTGGTCAATCCCAGGTAGCGTTATCTGGGTCCGTCCTATGAATTTCTCAAAGACACATGATACTTACTCTGCGGCTAACAGAATGTCCTTGCGGGCGCCTTGTTCTCGCCTGCTTATGCGACCCTTCTTCTCACCCTTCTCACAACAATTGGATCCACATGTGCTACACTGCTCTCCAAGCCGCTTTCTCCCTTCTTGACCCATTTTTTCCCAAAAGCTCTGGATCTGACGCGTTCCGCACTCGAGGGTGGCGCGTCAAAGGCCGAGACTGACTCGGAAGCGAGGCAGACGTCACCCTGGATCCGTTTATCCATTCTACGGTTAATTGGCGTCGTCCCTTGGTCGGGTATTAACATAGCCTGTGGTGTATGTGGTGTCTCAATCGCGGATTGCATTCTTGGCGCATTCATTGGTTCTCTTCCTTGGACGGCTGTTACCTGCCAGGCAAGTCCCAATTAATAGTAATTTCTTCTTTTGCTTATGTTTAAGTAATCATAGATAGGGGATATCTTGCAGACCGTCGCCTCCGCCCCTTCTCCCACGCCTCAAACCGTCTCGTCTCTCCTTCTATCCCCACAGATCATCGTCAAACTAGTATTCCTCTCTTTTCTCTCATTAGCACCGATATTAGGCCGCGAACATCTACGGGCCTGGTTGAGTTCTGACGAAGAGCTCGGTTCCGCGGAATCTGACCGAGTCTCGAGATGGACCTGGGTACAGGAATGGAGATATAAGATCAGGATTCCTTCTCGGTCTCGAACGCGCGAGCGGCAGGAGCGGTTCCCGAATCTGGCTGTTCTCGTGCAGGAGAAGCGCGCGATGGAAGATGTACTCCCATCATGATACCGACCCTGACGGGGCCTCGGATTCGTTTTCCCTTGTACATATTCCTTCGCTACGCATTCGACACTGACACATATCATTGCATACTAGAACCCCCCCCATTCATTTCGCTCGTTTTCACATATGCACATCCCCATACTATCTACGATCATCCGCTAATAATGTCCTTTTTATGACTTGGATTAACGATTCAGTTGATATGATATTTATCCTTGCCTTCTATTATACCTATCATCCTGTATTCTTGCATTTGCTTGTCGATGAATTTACGTTGGCCATTTACACAGAAGCATCGGACGTAAGGACCCCGAACGACAATGATAATGCTTGGCTCAATAAATACATGTATATGCAACGCAATTGATCTACGGAAGATTAAGAGTAAAAATAATATATATATATCTTAAACACCAAGTCTGGGCAGAGGGCTTAGTCTCCACAAGTCGGACACGATGAAGAAAAAAAACATACCTTCGTTTACTATGTTCATAGACAACGTAGGATATCGAGACTGCTGGGACGACCTACAAAGTGTCAGTTTACATGCACCATCCACCTTGAGGGACACAAACCTTTGCCAGAGTCGGAAACAAGCCCCGATAAAACCCTCTCCAACCTTCTCGCGCCCAAGTCTTACTCGCAACGTCAAACACGCCCGTATACCGCTCAGGATGCCCTGAGCTTCCAGACGCTTGCAATTTCGTCCTCACCAAATTCATCGGGTACACACTGGTAGCACCCACACTCCCTGACACGCTCCCAAATGCCAATAACGCAAGCATTCCTGGTTCATCTTTGCCGGTGGAGCGCAGGTATGCCAATTTGAGTGCTTCAAAGGTTGACATGTCAATAGCGGAGTACCTGAAATAATTTGTCAATCACAGAACGTGTGGTAGGGCAGGAAACGCGAACGGGAAAACACCGACAAGACCAACCTGGAGGGTGCATGGTGATGAGGTGCAACTGAGAGCGACAAATACGAAGGCTTACTGTTAAACCACGGTAGTAGGCTCGAAACCCTCCAAGCCTCCATACATGGCGCGCTGCGGACATTAATGTCCGTCGCGTTCCTGTATTGCTCATCATCTGAGTCTGTAAGGGGCCGGTATCAAAAATGTGGTAAGTGAAACCCTAAGTCCATGACGTACTTTGAGCGTCTCTACCGGATATATACCTGAGGGTACAGATGAAAATGAAGTGCAGATCAAAGTCAATTAAGTAGCGCGACTTACACAGCTGACTGCTTATTCCACCGATCCCACCAGAAAGAAAACGACTGACGCCACTAATTTCTCTAGAATCATCAACATGATCCCAATACGTCGCAAACATACGTTTCTTGAGACATGGAACAAAGAATTCAGTGGAAAACTAAATGCTGCCTGCTGAACACTAACAGCAGACTCGTACGCGAAGAACTTGATCGCAGACTCGGGGAATATTTTGGCAACAGACAGTCCATTGCCTGTCCAGAACGCGAACACGCCGCCCTCAGAGTATATCCGTCGCACAGCGTGTCTTATAATATTCACGCCGTCTGTCTGTGCGAGCAAAGCTCCGCCAAGATCGGGTGGACGAGTGATAAGGAAAATTTTGAGTCGATCAAAAGGTGCGGTACACGTTCGGGAGACTGGAAATGAGAGAGAGCTTGAGGACGCATGGTGTCGTGTGTATATAGGAAGGGTGACGGACCTGCACCGGCAATGCCTCCCGCTAACAGGAATTTGAGAGCTGTGTGCCCTTCGAGCCAACCATGACTGTCATCAAAGGTATCGTCATCGTCTTCTTGTTCTTCCTCATGTTCGACGTAGGTCGACTGCACAGGAGGAAGGGTTTGGGGTATAGCTGGTGCCTGTACCGTTTTGTCTGGAGGTTTGTCTTCGGCACTTAGACTTACATCACCTAGCATATACTTAGTAGTAGTATCAAACGACGCGTGTTGGCGGCACACAAGGACTCACCTTCCATGGTTACACGGGCCACGCCTTTACCATCATCTCCCAGAAACTTGTTCATTTCGTAATATTTGTAAATTTCAGTGGTAGAGATTTTTCGGGGAAGCAAAAGGAGAAAGTCTCGGAACTCTGCAAAAGTTACAATCCGAGATTGGGGAGACGATGTCAAGTATGTCATGAATTCCGATAGTGTGTTTGGAGATAATGTGATGCCTAGATGTCAAAGAAACTTTGAGACCATCAGTGCTGGAAACATTCAAGTTGTACTAACCCGCTTTTCGTAGTGCTGATTCTAGTTCTTCCGCTTCTAGATGGCCATTCCGGTCCAAGTCAAGCTCATCATGAAATATTGTCCACAGTTCTGCATAGAATCAGTTCAACATCCCGAATGACACCGAGGCGACATACCAACTTCCTTGGCCTCGGCATACTCAACAAACTGCTTCCACCCCCCTACTCGACCAAGGAGCTCATGTTCATATGCAGCTCGCAGCTTTTTCGCCTTTTCAGTCGAGTCGGGGGTTTTTCCCAGTGCTTTCGCGCTGGGTTCCCGATCAAAGTTATATCCACGTACTCGGATATGTCGCCACAAGGCTAGTAGACGGCGTTTCCTGTTCTCCCTTCCCTCCTGCAGGCGAAATTCGGTCAGCGTACGCTGCGTGCACTGTTCGTGGTTGTCCCGCCCGGTTGTGGGACTTTGCTGGGCCATCCAGAGTGGGCCAGCGACGCGTGATAACGACGGAGCAACGAAGACGATTTCGAAATTTGTTATGGCTACGAATGATATCGACAGGATTATAAGAGCGGGGGTGCTCCGCTCTAGATGCTCATTAGTGGCAAACGGAGTGCTGGGTATCTGATGGTCCACAAGTTGGCATTATGTTTATCTTTGCTTGTCTCCAACGGCTCAAGTCGAAGTGTTCCGCCAGCGGATGTCCATTAAATAGACTAACTAGGTGTACATGTCTAGATGAATGTAATGTCTTTACCAATTAACCCGCTGACTTTAGTATCTGAACAGTCTACTCCAGAACACCGAAAAACAACCACGACTTTCAGGTTGTTTGGCCTTGGGCCTAGCTACGATGAACATAGGAAGAACGGTGACACCATGTACTGATGACAACTGGCCTTGAGATGCCGGCGTGCTCGTCCCTGAGTCCAGAGAACTAATTCCAAATGTTGATCGGGATTTTTCAGTCATGAATGAAGGCTGCGTCGACAACGTCGGGGCTCTGTACATTCCGCTCTGAGATAATTCATGAGTACAATTTGTAGGATCTCTGGCTTGATATATTACCTGCAAAAGTTCGAAATGGGGGACGAGCTGATCCTCAGGTCTGTCCTTACGGTGAACAGCAGGCTTAGGCGGTGTCGGCGGCCGATAGCTCTAAACCGGCATGAGCGGTATCCGTGAGTCAAGTATACGTGTACACTTACCTGTCGAAGCGTGCGCGATCCTCGAACAGGGCTTTTGGTTGAGTAATAGGAGCGAGCATCACCAGACACGGACCTGCGACCACTCCGGGGCGACTGCAACAACATTAGAGGAATTAAAGACGATGAGAATGGAAGTGGTGGCAACTAACCGGGGTGCTGTGGCTGTTGGGTGAATAGTAAAATCTGTCCGAATTATCCAAAGAGTGGAGTGACGTTGCACGGGAGATGGTCTCGCGCCATCCTTCAGGCAACTAGGAAATACGGGTGAATGTCTAGCAAAAAGATAAAGCAGCGGCGACCTACCGGTGGCATGCTCTGGGAGTCCACAGCAGACATCGACGAGGCATAAGCAGGCTTCGTGCCTTGGAAAAAGCTAGAATTGGGAGAGGACGGAGGCGAAGGAATGTACACAGGGACAGGCTTCCGATGGGCCATACTTTGGCGAAGCTGAATACGACGCGCTGCAAGTTCGGCACTCATGATGACGATAGCAAAAGGAAGAAGAGAAGCTCCACTTGACAGTAAAAGGAGAGAGACGAGTAGGGCGCAACCCAAGAGTACCAGACTTAAGAAAAGAGAGACCGGGGCATGCCACAGCGAGCAATTGATTCAAGACAAAGAGCGGCACCGGAGCAACTTTGAAAGCAATGATCGGCAGCCCACCGACCGTCACCAGCATGCCCCCCAAGAGGAAAAGGCGTCGTTCCGAGAATATGAGTCGAGTCAGCCCACGACGGTACCGTGCAGCGTGCCCACAGCGAGGACCCAGGTCAATATGAACTAAGCGCCACTTGGCAGCGCTTGACCTCTTTTGGGGTACAAACGTGATGGCAATGAGGCAAAGGACGAAAAGGATGAGGACATCCTATATAGAGCGGACAATGGACCTTTATAGATGGGAAAATCACCACGAGTCAAACTAACCCACGAATGTGTCAGCTTCACGATTATCATCGGAAAAAAAAAAGAAAGAAAATCGCACCGTGAGCTTGTCGTGCGACAGAGGGGCACGACTGCTGCCAGGGAACAGTCTCTAGTATTGTCTTCATACTGTCGTCGTCGTATAGGAAAGAAAGTAACAAGGCCGGCCCTGAAAAACCGGCGGGATTTCAGCACAGGTTTAGTAATCGCGGTCTACCTTCCTCTGAGCTTCTAATTATTCAAACGCGTTCGAATTCGGGTTAAATTCGTGTTTTACTCTTTTTTTTCTGTTCCTTTCTACGACCTTTTTTGAGGCAATTCAGAACTCTGTTCTCTTTCTGGACAGCCTACTCTTGCCTGTCCCTGTCGACGAATCGAATCGAAAATGATGTTCACCAGTTAAAAACTTGTCAAAATCCATTCGAAATTAGTTTTTACTGCATCCGATCGAGGTAACAAAGTTCTTTTATGCTCCCCAGGATGTCACCTTGATCAGACTGAGATTCTAGATTCTTATAAAAAGATACGTGCCAGAACCTCTCACCATCCTCGTTTCTTGCTCTCTTTCTTCCATCTTCTCTCTTTTGCTTCCTATACTCGCCATGCCCCCTCGTGCCGCGCCAACCAATAATCGTGGTGGCCCTGCTATCCATAGCCTACGAGGTGCTGCTCCTCGCAGTCGCGGTGGTGGTGCTGGAGCCTCTGGCGGTATCTCGGTTGGTCTCCCGACCTATGGTGACCATATCAGCACCATCGGCGTGAAGCGTCGTGGATTTGGTGCTAGTGGGCACTCTGTGAAGATCTTCGTCAACTCCTTCGAGTGCACCATTCCCAAGAGCATCATCCATCATTATGATGGTATGTATCGCGTCTGATCATATCTCACTGTCTTCTGACCCTCTTCATGTCGTTCTTCAGTCTGTATGTCCTTTCAAACTGTGTTTGCATGTACTCTTTAACATCTCTTCCACAGTCATCATGCCTTCCGAGAAAACATTGCCCGCACGTTTGAACATGGAACTGATCAGGGCACTTCAGACTACGACTGCGCCCGCCATTTTCACCCCTCGTGCTGTATATGACGGACGTAAAAATCTTTTTGCAGCTCGAGAGCTGCCGTTCAACGGCGCGAACTATATGGAGGCACGATAACTTTTCCTCTGTGAGTCTTCGGTAATAACGATAGTATCATCAGTTTAGCGTCACTCTCCCGCCTACGGACGCATCAACGACAGCACCCAAAGCCTACAAGATCAGACTCACCAAGGTGGCTGAGATCAATCCTGAGTGTGTCTTTACATTTTCGACTTCATTCACGTATGACAGATTTGCGATCTTTAGGGTCCTAGACCGTTTCGTGAAAGGAGATCAATCACATGACAACAGCGTATTGACTGCTATCACTGTTCGTCTCTCCTCTTAAGTCTCTGCAGTCCGTCCTTACTCATATAATGTCAAGGCTCTGAATGTCGTAATTCGTATGGAGCCGTCATTGAATTATCCCTTCAACGTACGGTCCTTCTTCACCAGTAAGGAGACTTTAGATATTGGATGCGGCCTTCAATTATGGCGCGGCTACTTCCAATCGGTACGTCCTGCTATGGACAGAATGCTAATCAACGTGGACATCTCAACGGGTACGATGTATAAAGAGGGGAGGCTCATCGACCTCTGTCTCCAATTTCTGGGGAATACATTACGTGAATCCATGTCACCCAAGCATGGTTTATCTGATCGCGAGCGACTCCGTCTTCAACGTTTCATTACCGGCATGCGCATTAGAGTGATTTGCAAGAACTTGGGTCCCAAGGACAAGGTTACAGAGGCCGATCTCAAAGGGCCTCATCGAGTTGTTAGGAAGCTTAGCGCTGTGGGTGCTAACTCGATTACATTCACCACTGCAGATGGAATCACTACGACTGTTGCCGATCACTTTAGGCGTAGCGCCTCCGGAATCCGCCTCAACTGGCCCGGCAACATCTGTGTCGAGGTACAAAATCGAGTCTTTCCTCATTTTTTGTATTCTCATTGCGTCCTCCTATAGGTCGGATCGGGCGCGTTGATCCCGCTGGAATTGTGTTACATCACTAAGGGACAAATTATGAGGAAACAAGTGCCCCCGAAGTTGACCCCAATGGTCCTCTCATTTGCGACGAAGAAACCTCGTGATCGTCTTGCGAGCATCAAGAATGGTCTCGAGGTTCGTTGTATCATTTCTTTCGTGTGATCAGTGCTCACATGCTGTCGCAGGTATTGGCATATGGACAGTCAGACTACGTTCGCCACTTCGGGATGAGCGTCAATTCTGCTGCTGGCCCTTTGCAGATTCAAGCGCGCATCTTACAGCCCCCCACGCTTAAATACGGCCAGGGTAGCAAGCAGGCAACGATTGTGAGTCGCCTCCTTTGCTGCATGACCTATCTTAACGAGCTTTCTTAGGTCCCGCGAGACGGTGCTTGGAATATGTATGTTATGCGTTTCTAACATCTCGGTCTCCGTTGATTACACTCTGGCAGGGTCGACAAAAGTTTCTTCCGTCCAGCTCAAATCGGCGTCTGGGCTGTAGTCATCTACGAACAACACAATCGTTTTGATGAGAGGGCTTGCACAGAGATGGTCCAGAGTCTATCGAAGAGTTGCAGAGAAGTTGGTAAGACGCTTGTTCGGCTGACTCATCCACCGCTTATTATGCCTTCTCAGGCATGGGAATTAAGCCTCCCGCCGTCACTATCTGGCAAAACGGACAAGGAACTGTCCAGGGTCAGCTGCAAAATGCCGGCATGAGATGCAAGCAAGCAGTCGGCTCGTTCCCGTCGCTCATCGTTGTCATCTTGCCAGAGCACGGAGACAATATTTATACCGCTGTTAAGCAGTGAGTTTCCAACAACTGCTTTTTCTCGTTACTGATCGCCGTGCAAGTTTCGGTGATGTTACGGTCAGTGAACCAAATGCTTGGGGTTTACGTCTTTCTGAATTTAGATCTTGTAGGCCGGCGTAGCAACACAATGTATGAAAAGCAGGAAATGCTTCGGAGCCAAAAGCCAATACTTCTCAAACGTCTGCTTGAAGTACGTCTAACGTTTTTTTTTCAATCATCTCACATCATCCAAGCGATTCATTCTGTTTAGGATGAATGTGAAGCTTGGTGGTATAAATGTCATTCCCGAGCCCACCTCGGTCAAACTTTTGACCGACCCAGCGAATCCCACCATCGTCATGGGTAAGTTCACGCCCTCTAATCGCCTGACGTGGCATCTGAACATCTGGTTTTCTTTGTCAAGGGGCGGATGTCATTCATCCAGCCCCAGGCTCTGACAGTCGTCCCTCGTTCACAGCTTTGGTCGCTAATGTGGACTCCGACACTGCGAAATATATCGCCAGTATGTCTCTGCAGCTTTTTCATATGCTGAGCTGTTGCTAACCTTAATTCAACAGCTACTCGGGTCCAAAACTGCCGCCAGGAAATGATTGAAGATCTTCAAGAAATGTGCAAGGTGCGGGCGATATTCCTACTATCCACCGCGTGTATACTGAGATCGGAATTGCAGCATGTTCTCTCCAACTATATGAACTATCGATCCATGGTCGAGAAGAAGGCGCAAGGAATGACGGAGCCCAAACGTATCTTGTTCTTCCGTGGTATGTCCTCATGTGTAGTCTCTGTTCAGGGCCTTATGAATGTACTTATAGACGGTGTCTCCGAGGGACAGTTCCAAGAGGTCCTTGACAAAGGTTGATCTTTTACATGATTTCGTCTGGTGATACATTGATCCCGCTTCAACAGAATTGGGTGCCCTGAAAAGTCTGTTGTGCTCAGTTACCCCATTCTCCTCTTCTACTGATAGTATTTACAGGGGCGTGTGAAGAACTCCGGATTCGACCCAAGGTCACTGTCATCGTTGTTGGCAAGCGGCACCACGTTCGGTACGCTTATTTGTCACTCTTATAGGCCTGCATGCTGATTAGCATGCAGGTTCTTCCCAACCAGTGAAAAGGTGGCAGACCGCAGCGGCAACTGCCCGGCGGGCACGGTTGTCGACCGAGATGTCTCGCATCCGACAGAATTCGACTTCTATCTTCAAAGTCACGGTGGATTGCTGGGAACCAGTCGACCTGCTCATTATTCGGTCTTGTACGATGTGAGTCTTCACTATTTTACACGGCATGGCTTAGTGTTTAAGCACACTTTTACAGGAAAACGTCCTCTCGTCAGTCATTTTATTCTGTCTGCTAACATATGGTGAAACTAATGGCTTGCTCTATCAGTCCTGACGCTGTTCAATCTCTGTCCTTCGCTTTGTGCCATGTCTATGCTCGCTCGACGCGTAGTGTGTCCATTCCTGCGCCTGTTTACTGTCAGTCAGCTCTGTCTATTTTACGTGTGCTGACATCTTCTCTAGATGCCGACATAGTATGCTCCCGTGCCAAGAACCATTACGATCCTTCGGGTAGTGTTGACTACTCTGAGTCTGGTGATGGTTCCAAGGTTGATGAATCTCTGGATGCATTCAAGCGTGGCTTCAAACCCCTCCACCCCTTACAATCTAAACTGATGTACTTTTCTGTACGTTGATTGAATCCGCAACATGATACATAAGCTGACCTGTTACAATAGTAATTTGTAGCTCGTAGTATTTCTCTTGTCTCGCATCACAAAAGTTCCCAAATCGCTGTCATCTGCTGTAGTTACCAATCCAAGCGCTGTCTGTCATCTAACATCAAACATCATATAATCTTTCATCGCAAACGTTGTAGCTACCTCACTTCACTGTTGGAATCCATCGAATCAAAATGCTTTTCATGTACTACTTATGCATATCTTTACATTGTAAATTTAATGTGGTTTACAAATGCTCTTGCAGTTGCCCAAGGTTTGCATCATTATTGATATATAATGTCAGTCCTTCTCTGGCCCTCGTCCTCGGTTCAACCACCAAATTCCTCCATTCAAATAAGTCGCAAACGTCAACCAGGCACAATAGGGTAGAAGAAGGTAAGTCGACTGGGATTCGGTAGGTTCGTCAAGAAGTTTCTGGGGCCACAAGGTTATTTCGACTTGAGAACCACTTAGTCGACATATTCATACCGTCATGTAGAGGGTAGTCCCTGTCAGGATAGCACTATCGATGAGTGCTAGGCCAAGCTGGTTCTTGCTATAAGTATGGCCCTGATGTGTGTCGCGAACATACCTTCTTTCCGCTGAAGAAAAGTGGGCTCCAGATGAAGTTCATAGCCAACTGAGCGTAGTAGAGAGCGATCCCAAGCCTTATATCAGATCTATGAATAGGGTTAGTTCCGTTGTAGATTTCGTCGAATCTCATTGCTCACCGTGTCGAAGGACTCGATGCGGTGTCGAGAGCGTTCACAGCAAGGTGCGACACGTAGCCCATAGCTATTACAGGGTATTGGTCAAATTTGATCTGCTACAGAATGTTTGAACGAACACAAGTACAGCAATGGCCATACGACAGGGAAAACTTGACGAGGTGGCCTGCCGGGCGGTCCACGCAAACTCTTCGATAGGATGAGACTGGCTTGTGCAAAACATATGAAGAACTTGCCTTGTACCAATTGCCTTTCACGACTTTTGCTGTTCCTGAACCACTCAGAAAACCCAGACACAGAGGCAGACCGATGGCAGCGACGGTATTACGGGGAATGTCAAGGAGAACAGCAGGAAGATAAATTTCCGACATGGTTGTCTAATCTTAACTTGCGTAGTCTTAGCTACTCGTCTCTTTTAAGTTCGCTCGATCCTCAAAGACACTGACGTCATGGCCAACACGATCGCCCAAAAAATTGAATTACATAAAGGACATGATAGCGAAAACAACGAGAATAGTTTGAGTAAGACTCTTCAACCTTTGTCCTCCGTTGATTATAGCTTGGACTCCAGGACACGACATGGGGACTTGAGCGCTGGAAGGGTCGACGACGGTGGATTCCTGAGCTTGTTTAAACGGAAGTGAAATAGTAGGTTCCATGTTATCACTCTGAGATGAATCCAAAGGGGTCGCAGTCTTGCTGGCCTTGAGTTTGTGCATGCGCGTCGATGTCGTCGTTGACATTACCGACTGAGCACTATAAGTGCGAGAGCCTGTCTTGGTGTCAGAGTCGCTCGTGCTCGTGCTACCAGATCCCCAGGGAATATTATCGCCGTTGGGCTGCGAGGAATGTTCTGGAGGCGTAGTCTCGCCAGACGGTGATGCAATCTATCACAACAAATTTTGGTTTCAAAATAGATTTCAAAAGACCCACGACTTACTGTAAAGCGCGTTGTCCACTTGGAACCTCCAGTGTCATTTCCATTCGTGAACTAGGCGCAAGGCGGTGAGGACAACAAATACCGAGGAAAAGAAAAGAATTACCTCATAGAAATATATATGGGAATAAGGTGTAACGGATGGACATGTCCATGAGAAAGGCGTGATCGTTGAATCAGTGCCATCCAGCTCAACAGCGACCGTCTCAACAAGTCGCATATCATCGTTGGAACCAGCCATAAGTTCTGAAGAAAGGTCAGGAAGGGTATTGACAAAGGCGAGTTGCAGTACTGATTGTCATGTTCTTCCAATCTCCATCAGTGTCCACATTCCACTTGACAAAACATGGCGAGCTAGCTTTGAATACATCGTTGGGACCCGGACCGGTTGGAGCGACATCCGCACAAACGAGAGCAACGACAAAAGAGATAGAGAAAACGAAGAATAGCATCAGGTCAACTGTAGGCTGTAGGCTGTAGAAATGTAGTAGTACCAGACCGGTGAAAGGCGAAAGGAGAAAAAGGTCGAATGAAGGACGGGTACTAGCACTTTTCCCACGTCTGTCACTGACCAGCCCTTCTGTTTAGTTTCTCTCTGACAAGAAGTTGCGCACGAATGGAATCTTATAGGTGCACATTTAAGAGTACGTATTCGAGACCGAGTGCTAAAACAAAAGGGTAGTCCGTGAAACACAGCTAGAATTCAGATACTGACCCAACGAACAAGTCAAAACGTGAGACTCGTGAACATTGAGATGAGTAACGGCAAACATAATTCGATGGCGTATACATACTTCTCTAATGCAATCCGTTCGAGTCCAGAGTCTAATAAGGTTTGTGTCTGTTCTTCTTCAGGTCTCTCTCGAGTTGCTTAGCCTTTCTATGACCTATCTCAACTGGCCGGATAGCAGTATCATCGGCCTTCTTCAGTTTCACAGGCCGGTTGCCAACATACTTGCCTGTTCAAATCTGATCAGCCAGGGTCGACAAAGATAAGTACCAACCTACCATCCATCTCTTTCCAAGCCTTCAAAAAGTCTTCAGGATCAGAAAATGCAACGAAGCCGTACTTTGCCTACGCTGAAGGTCAGAAATTATCAAGCCAAGGGTTGTGCTGCTCTCACCTTCTGACTTAGGCGATCTCTGATTACACGTGCCTTCTTGAACGAAGGGTACTTGTTGAAAGCGTTCGAAAGAACATCGTCAGATACGTCGTTACTGAGATCACCAACGAACAACCTGAACCAGGCTGCAGAAATGTTGAATAATTCACCAAAAATGATAATATAATAACAAGACCACGCACAAGGATTCCACTCGAGCAGGGTCTGGTCTTCCCAGACCTTTCCTCCTCCCTTACGCAGGACAGTGGTTCTCTTTCCGCCTTTTGCAAGTTTGCCGCCAGCACCACCCCTCTTGTCGATCATGGCACCTGGAACATACACGCTCTGCTGCGCAAGGATACCGACATCGTACTCGTACGCATTCGCAGGAACGGGTGCGTTGTGGGACGATGACGATCCCGGGAGCGGATACGAAGGGCCTTGGTATGGTCGGTGATAAGGATTATCATAAGCAGATTGTTGGCTGTATTGCGAGTAACTCGAGTTGGCGTAGGGGTCCATGACAGTTCAGTGGCAAGATGTAGTGAGTCACACTTGGTGATGTAAGCTTTCCTTTTCGGTCATAGCGTCACAGAACGTGACACTAAGAATTCCCTCCAAGTAGTTGTCCGTTGTCCCCCGTCCCCCATTTCCTCGGCCATTCCTCAAGGTATGTCCCTCAATTTCACGCTGCTTGAAGGTCCAGCGTCTTCTATTGTCTATATCGAACGTTTGAAACTTTTGCATTGCGTCGTTGGGCTGGATGGACTCTGCAAATTTTGGATGACGGGCTGACCTTGCGTTTATGTTAGATGCCGTTCGTCAAAAAGGTCAAGTCCGACGCATACTTCTCCCGGTTCCAAGTCAAATATCGTCGCCGGAGAGAAGGCAAAACCGACTGTTAGCAAGTCCACAAAGTCCTGTTGAATACCGTTGACCTCTTGTATAGACTACGCTCGTAAGCGACTGGTTACCCAGGCTAAGAACAAATAGTATGTTTCGTACTTTCCTTCTGCTCTTAGCCTTCTCATTTCCTCTTAGCAATGCTCCAAAATACCGCCTCGTCGTCCGATTCACAAACAAGGAGGTCATTGTCCAGATTGTCTACGCCCGCCTCCAGGGTGACTTTATCTTAACGTCTGCACGTTCAAAAGAGCTGCCACGCTACGGCATTAACCACGGTTTGACGAACTGGGCAGCAGGTTCGTATCAGGTCGTGATGGTCATTGGACATGGATACTGATCACTTATTCACGCAGCTTATGCTACTGGTCTCCTCTGTGCTCGTCGTGCTCTTACAAAACTCGGGCTCGCAGACAAATATGAGGGCGTTGCCGAGCCTGACGGTACATCCACATTGACTGAAGCCTTGGACGAGGAGGATGCTCCCCGGCCCTTCAAGTGTTATCTTGATGTCGGTCTCAAGCGCACATCCACGGGTTCGCGTCTCTTTGGTGCTATGAAGGGAGCTAGCGATGGAGGTCTCTTCATCCCCCACTCCGACAAGCGCTTCCCTGGTTACGATCCGGAGAGCAAGGAGCTGGATGCTGAGGTGTTGAAGAAGTACATTTACGGCGGTCACGTCGCTGAGTACATGGAAAGCTTGGAGGAGGAAGATGATGAACGGTGCGTGATCTTCAGTTCATTCATTTTACTTCATCTCACACATTTCTGTCCTTAGATTCAAAAAGCAGTTCTCGACGTACCTCGCTGATGGTGTTGGATCTGAAGATATTGAGGAGGTCTTCACGAATGCCTATGCTGCCATTCGCGAAGACCCCACGTTCAAGCCTACGGACAAGACAAAAGACTGGAAGTCGGAGAGCAAGAAGTACAGATCCCCCAAGCTCACTCTCGAGCAGAGGAAGGCTAGGATTGCTGCAAAGATCGAGAAGTTCCAGGCTGGCGGCGACGAGGAGTAGATTTACACCTACATATATGGTACAACATACTCTGTTCTCAGTATCATACACCGCATTCCCTATGTTTATGCTATGGAACCCTCAATGCCTTCCGTATCTTTCCTTCAACCCATGGGATGAGGGAAATATTATGACCCGAGTGATATACTTCTGATTCGCCTTGCTTTGGTGTGTGTCGATCTAATCGGAAGAGAGTACATCTTAAAGTTGAATTTGCGTGGAAGTCAATTCGAAAGTTGCTGATGATCAAGATTAGTTTCATGTCGGATAAGTGGCGGAAGGACGTACAGCGTGCAGCCCTCCCATCTTCCTACACATCGGTTCAAGTCAAGAAACCAGATCCCACTGACGTCGCCACTTATTTCGCGACCGAGTTCACATATTCGCTGAAGGAGGAAGCGACCGACGTCGTCAGTGAGTAGCTGATTTAGCTGAGGAATAGACGATATTGTTAGAGTGGCCTGTGCTAGGTGCGCATTTAATGTTGACGGTGCCAAGAAGGAGAATCGGACAGTATGCCTGTGTTTGACACGTCAATGATTTTGAGCTCTTGGTCAAATCGACAACCCACCGTCTATCAATCCTCAGTATACATTGACCACCAACACTTTTTACATGACAGCTGTCTAGGAGGTTGACAAGCTCGTGTCCCACTTCTCCGACAGGTTGGAACCGGAGCGTGGACGCTATCCCGGCTAGGGTAAGGGCTGTAATAATACCTTCTATGACTGTCTTGACTCTCTGGCAGAAAACTTGGTACTGTAGTAGATCAATGATTGGCTGTAGAACAGGCGGTGGGTCCGTCTTAGGAGCATCGCTCCCACTCAGTCTTTGTGATTTAAGATTCTGATGCCTCCGGAGAAGTAGAGCATGTAACGAATGATAGATTAGGTCGCAGGTTGCTTGCTGTAACGCATTTTGGGAGGCCAAAGGTATAGCAGAATCGTTATCGACCTGAAAATCGTCTGAGTAAGGTCGGAGTCAAAGATATCCCTGACGTACTAATTCAAACTTAAGCTCAGTACCCAGAGCCGAGTCAATGACGATTAGACGTTCGGAAACCTTGGCGGATGCAGTCGGGAGTCTGCTGGCTTCATGGACCAAGAGAGAAAAGATTTCCTGCTCGACAATTTCTCGCTGGGCGTTTTTCAATAAACTATCTAACGCAGAGTCCTCCGACTGGGAATCGTTTTTTGAGAATGTCAAGGAAGTGTAGCCTTCGCCACTTGTCAAAGAAACACGTAGTAGGGTACGTTGACGAAAAGGAAATATCAGTTCCTCAGAAGCATTTTCAACGGATGCCATGTGCCCGATAGCGCGACGCCTGAAGCTAGAAGAGGCTTGGAACAGGATCAATAATTATGTATCAGGAAATGGAGAACCAACATTCTTCTAGGCCGTATGATATCAAAAAGTCTTTGGATGATTTGTCAGCACCTTTCCCAGTCACTGACCCCAGCGGCAATGGCGCTGGTATCAGTGCCCAGTTCCCTCGTCGTATTTTGAGGGCGTCGGCCCAGTATTTTTCTCCGCGCAGCCTGCCACCCTCCAATCTATCGGCAGCCACTCTGAACACGTCGGATGCTTTTCTTAATGCCTCATCCTTGCTACCAATGGCCAGCTGGGTGTTGAAGGCCTGAACCGAAATGATAGGTGGAGGTTTTTTTATAATAGTAGCAGAGAGCGGAGAAGCCTGCTGTATTTCTGGGTACGGTATTCCTGGAATAGAGTGAGGTGCTTGCCCATGTGTCGACAGGATAGAGGAGAGCAAGTCGCGTGCATGGGTCATCTCTCCTAGCGCTATGCTTTGAAAATTGTGAGTCGCCGAATGGAATATATGCGCGTAGCAAAACGTACAACAGCTGAGATGTTATTCCCACCCTCATTTCATAAAGTTCTTCGCTGGTCATGATGCTGGGCCCATGTTCGTCGTCATCGCTCTCAGTCGTGTCCAACGACGTGTCCTTCACATCAACATGGGCTTCCGCAATCCTATCAGCCAGATTTCCATCCTTTGTCTTCTCAAAGAAATCAACTCCTCGCTCAAGAAAGATGCGACGTAAGTTTTCGCCCAGCACTTGTGAGGGGGTCTGTTTTCTGCAT
Organism: Desarmillaria ectypa; assembly: GCA_030407005.1. Taxonomy (NCBI): domain Eukaryota; kingdom Fungi; phylum Basidiomycota; class Agaricomycetes; order Agaricales; family Physalacriaceae; genus Desarmillaria; species Desarmillaria ectypa. The sequence goes on from JAUDYN010000004.1 coordinate 2,809,281, forward strand.
AGATACTGTTCAGTTTTTCCTTGGACAAAAGGAACAATGCGTACGGTTCATATATCTGCTCCCCTTGAGGCGTTATGTCGTGGAGAACTTGAATGGGTGCGCCATTCTCGTCCTTGTAAGGTCGTTCGAGAGAAAGTTTGAGTGATTTCCAAGGAGTCTCCATGAGAGAGACAGAGTCGGACCGCGTACCGGTGTTGACAGATGAGATTTGAATTTCACTGAGTCACATTGACCGCATCCACATTCGTGCCTTTTCGTCCCTTATCCACCATCCCGTCAGCTCCCTAGGCCAACGCTGAGAAGGCTTTTTTCAGTCGCGGTGACCTGTAAATACAAGTCATGGTCAAGACTCTCGATAAAGCTGGTGCCTCAACACCATCTAATTCAGTGAAACGGAAAAAGGTCGACGAAGATGACTCAAATCCTGCGTCCAAGAAGAGGTCTCGGGTCAGGTATGATGGCTGTTTTACTTTCTGGAGTAGTCTGTTACCTCTCTAGCTTTAGTTTTTCTTGTGGGGAATGTCATCGTCGGAAACAGAAGGTCAAATTTCTTCCAGCCTTTGGATCCGGACGTGGGTTTGATTTACGTCCTCATACAGTGTGATCGACAAGTGCCGTGTTCGCATGTCTGTACCCTTTTTTAAAAAAAATTCCAAGTGAAATAATTCATAATTTTACTAGTGCGTAGCCAGGAAAGTGCCTGATCTATGTAAAGCCTACACGCCGGGCAAAACTGAGCAGGACATCAGCGTGCGACTAGCGCGGATAGAGCACATCATCGAAATGGCTCTCCCACAGTACTGCATGCCTACCACTCCCAACTCGTCGTTCGACCCCCATATATCTGAGTTTCGACATACTGCTCTTGAGGAAGACAACCGCTCCCAGCCAGAAGATCAGGATCCCAGCGGAGGAACGTTTCAGAGCGGTAAGTGGTACGGTAATAGCGCCTCAGGTAGCATTGCTCCTGCGACTATCCTCGAACAAGTATGTCATATTACACGACGCCCTTTCTCTATTATCTCATTCACCTGGCCGCTCTAGCTGCAAAATGCCTTCACATCTACAGACGCCGAAGACAAGCGCCTTCCCCGCGATGCTAGATTAACCGATATCACAGTGAATGGGTCGAACCACCTTTCTGCTACCGCTATCGTTGGTTCAGAACTAGAGCCGACTGCTGCGGATAACTTGAAAAATCTTGTACAAGAATGCGGAGTCTCACCGCACAAGATATCAGAGCTTCTGCATGAGCTTCCACCCCTCAGAACATCGCAGGTGCTCATTGACTATTATTTTAAATCAGTGCAAGTATTCCTATTCAGCGCTGGTTTTCTCTTCGGCTCAAGTTTTTCAGTAATTGGACCCGCTATCCTATATCCGAACGTGATTTTCGTGACGCTTATAGTTCCATATACAATGGAGGAGACCATGGAATATCAGCCACGAATCCTCATGATGTTCGATTCTTACCGTTGCTATTCGTTGTTCTCGCGATCGCTGTGAGACTTGCACCTCAGGAAGTCTCTGGGGATGCAAGGACCAGAAGGGTTACATCTCTACGATACTATTGGTCTTGTAAGTGCTGGCCTACATGTCCTTATATATCGTCGGTTTAACTATTTTAGCGCGGAGGTCACTCCTAATTGCAGCTGCTATCCAACCAGATTCGCTGGACATTGTGCTAACTCGACTTTTGGTAATAGTCTTCTGCGCCCTTTCCTGAGCGTTTGCTAACGCCGAAATCAAGAGTGCCCGCTTTTTAACTTTTGATCGCCGTATAACCGAGTGCTGGAGTCAACTAGGCGCTGCTGTTCGGACTGCACAAGCACTAGGTCTACATCGCGACGGTGCTTCCATGGTATGCAAATAGGACCCTTCATTCAGGACTTGGTCGCTAACACTTCAATTTAGGGTATGGAGCCTCATTTGGTTGAATATCGACGCAGAATATGGTAAGTTCTCCTGAAGCTCCTTTTACTTACTGATCCTATAATGTATTTCACGACTTAAGGTCATACCTTTATCATGCGGACCGCTCATACGCTCTTGTTTTGGGGCGGCCAAATTCTATTCAGGATACATATACATCAACCCTTCCGCCTTCGAACATAGACGATGAATCTTTGAGTCGCTCCACTCCTCTTTCTTCCCCGACGCCGATGACCTTTGTAATCCTAAGGCATCAGCTGGCTTCAATTATTGGTCGAATTGCTCATCATTTCCAGCAAGTTAAGCCCAGCCATTATTCCGAAGTAACGGCTTTGGACGACGAACTCTTAAATTTCATCGCTAACCTTCCACCCCATTTTGCCCTCGAACCTGATCGCTCTTTGGACGAAGCCTACACCTACATTCCCGTCCATCGTTATCTTCTCATTACCGAGATCATGTTCGTAAGGACAAGTCTCCATCGTCCATATATACTCAGACGGCTCAGCTCTGACCGTTATGCTCGTTCACGGGAGGCATGTTTTGAATCGGCACTCAAAGATTTCGAGGTTCGACAGGCCTTCCGAGAAGTCCAGTCAAAGGAAGTCCGAGATTCCCTCAGTAATGCGTACAGAGAGTTCCAGACTGCTATGATCAGTGGAATTTATTTGGTTCTTCATCCATCAGGGAAAGATGAGGCGGCCATGCATGCCATCCTTGATTCCTTCATGAAGGAACATGAAGGCATTCGGGATACGGATGAAACGACCCGACGGGAGCTGAAGACCATAGAATTTTTGAAGAACAAAGCACCGCAGCGGACTCTACCTAATGCGATAGGATCTCTACCACCGAATGATCCTGCACACCTGTTACTAGGTCTACAGCAGTCTTCTACGCCGCATCCTCCTCCCTTCCCGTCTCTCTTGAACTTGCCCACTGCTTCCTCGCCACGAAGTCCATATGCGACACATATAAACCAATCTCCCACGTTCCAACGACTACAGAGCGCTTCGGGAGACTTTGAAAACTCGCCGACGGCTTCTGGTAGTCCCAATGGTGAAGAGGACTCTGCCGCGCAGTCGCTATTAGACCATTGGTGTAATGCGATCAGCGCGCCGTTAGAGGGATCTAGCTCCGCATCTTCTTGGGGCGGGCTCCCCGGAAACTTCGCTGGTTGGGCGGGCACGACATCGACGTTGGTTGGAGCGCCGGATCCTCGCATTTTGGCTGGTATCGATGGTAATGAGTGGAATTATTGGGAGACGTTAGTCAACCAGATTCGAGGTCCTGCTCCAGGAACCAGTTAAATGATAGGCATTTGACATGCAGTAGATATATAGCACAGCACGCTTTAACCTCCTATCTTTGTTTTTTTTTGTAGTCCTAGGTCGTGGCTTGTATCGGGATAGGACCGGTTGTCTGTGACAAGCTTAAAAGACTCTAGGCAAGATACATAACGCCTTCCGCCGGCTCCGCCGGTTACCTTCGGATGCCGGTACCGGTATGATAACCGACTGAAATCTTCGGAACGGGTTATCTATCTATGTATCTTCCACAAAGTTGCATCCCTCAACAGAGGCAGACATACAACCGTCCCACTTCTATCCTGCTTCCACCTTCTGCCCTCGCGCATGACGGAAAAAATACGTAAATCGACTGATCCGATGAAAATCGTGTTGTTCACCAGGTCTTTACCGTTACGAGTAGTGTTTCGCCTGATCGCGGATTCTTCTAATGAGCAAAGTACTGACGTTCACCGTTTGTAGTAGCGAACACCCAGTCTTTCCTTTGTTTTCCAGGTGTTTCCTGCCATAAACACCTCAAAGAAACACCAATCATCACACACAATGTGGTTGCTAAGAACATGATCGGAAACTCAGGGGGCAAGGAAACACGGACCAAATTACATCATATATATATATGGGTATTTTATAGCAAAAATACCAGCATGAACAAAATAGAAATTGTAGGAAAAACCAATAGTATTTCTTCACGTATTTGTAGCCTATTGTTTAGCATCGGAAGGATATACATAAACTGTTGGAATCCTGGGTGTTGCGCAGGGTAGACTCCAGGCTGGTAAAGCCAGATGTAAAGGAATTGTTATTCTATGGCTCCTACAGAGCTCATATTTATACTACTTCGCACTAGAATCTAGAATGTACTATAACTTTCTACGACTCTCTTGCTTACTCATCGACTCTCGGCATGATGCCGGATTGCTCCTTCTAGAACTTTCCAGCAAAATCCCAACATAAACACATGCCAGTGCTTACGAGCGGTCTTTGAGACAGGCCGCAGCAGTGACTGAAGTCAAGAAATGGAAGCTTACGTTATACCAAGGGTACCGGACCGCCATTCCGGACCGCCCGGGAGGCTAAAAACTAAATAAAAACCCTTTATGGAATTTGTTCCATACTTTTGGGGGTAATTACTGTGGTGTACAGAGTGCAAACTGATTAAATTAAGTTGAATATGGTTTCTGACCTTGACTTAGAGGTTCTTAAGTATCCCAATCATTTTGTGGACCCATGCAAGGGATCAGATCAAGGATGGGGTTCAGGGTTAGGCAGACTCCCAAATCAAGACAGTCGAGATTGGATATTAGTGGGCCGACACTGCCACCTATCTGTGACCAGACCGAGCGGTTATACCAGGGGGCGGTGCGCTTACCAATACGATATGTTTTGCACTAACTTAGTATGACATTCCCACGGAGGTAGGTTGGCTGTCCGAGTGGATGTTATTTTTGGCAAATGTCGGACCCACTGGTCTCTTCTATGATGGTCCTGACGCTTTCGAGGGTACGTTACGCATGGATGATTACGCTTCGGCACTTGCAACGCCGATAAAATTGCCGCTTTGTTATCATAGTCAACGTTTCGTGAGTCATCGCTGAATGAATGTACATCGAGGATATCCATTATTTGTTCATAATATCTGGGTTTTTCTAGAGAATCCGGTTTCTAGGACTATGCAACAGTGCCATGTCCAACAAACGAAAGTGTTCTACTCTTATGCTAGCCTCCGATCCATCTAACCTGTATTCAAGTTGTAGGTTTGAAGTCACATCTAGTTGCGCTGCATGCCGGAGGTTTTTCTCGGGGTATTTCTTGAGTTCTTCCCTGAACCTGTTTATCGTCATCCGCAATGTTCCTTTAGAAAATCTATTATCGATATCAATGCTTTGTTGACTTCTTCTTAATCCTACTGATCCCCATCTGAGGTTTGAACGTTGTAACTAGAGCGGCCTTTTGCATCCCCTGGCCAGTTACATTCATCTGACTTGGCCATTTCCCCGAAGTTGTTACGATATAAAATGTGCGACTCTCTTGGAGGCTTCGCTACCAACCTCCAATCTACATAGCAATACTTTCATTCATCACCATGGCTGAACATATGGCTCGCGAGCCGTTGTCTGGCATTGACGTCCTCATAGTTGGTTCGTTAAAATCCTTGAATACTTTCTCGTTATTGATTCATTTGTGTGTAGGGGGAGGTCTTGCAGGTCTGACCGCAGCCATCGAATGTTATCGTAAAGGCCACGACGTCCGCGTCGTCGAACGGCGACCTGGTCTTGACCCCTTCGGTAAGTTGCACATTTGATAAACAGGTCTCTTGAACTCAACACGGCTTTAGGTGATTTGATCGCTATACAACCCAGTGTAATTCATATCATGCGCAAGTGGCCGGGGTTTGTTGAGAAGCTCACTGAGAACGAGTTTGGATCGAACATCCATATGTACAAGTTTGACGGGACCCTCATCGGAATATTCCCCGTGGGCGTGTTTGACTCTGCTATCGGAGAACGCGCTATTGCTCTCAGCCGTCTTGACGCTCATCGTGCGCTGCATGAATATGCTACAGCCCTCGGCATCTCTATTCAACATGGAATTAATGTCCAAGATTATTCGGAGACCCCGGAGAACGGCTTCGCTATTCTTGAAGATGGTAGCAAACTGGAGGCGGATCTTGTCATCGCAGCAGATGGTGTTGGTGGCAAGGGATGGGGTTTAATCAGTGGCAAGAAGGAAGAGCCTGTCAGCAGCGGCTATGCCATATATCGCACGACCTTCCCGCTCGAATATGCATTGAAGAATCCAGAGTTGGCGAAAGTGTATGACGAAAGTCCGCGTGGCACGGTTCATATAGGCCATAACACGCACATGGTCACAGGTAAGAACAAGAACAGTGTTTGCTGGATGATGACCTATTTGGTATGTTCATCCTATCTATCATTCTGATTCCAGAATTTGACGATGATGGCGCGCTTACCAGGATGATGGCAATGCAACTGAAGATTGGTCGAAGATCCAGAGCTCCGACTGCGCACTTCGTTACGTGAAAGATTGGGATTCAATCGTACTGGCTCTAGTCAATTCGGTGCCCAACAAGGAAGTGGTTGACTGGAAGCTCATGTGGCGTAATCCCCAGCCCAAGTGGGTATCTCCCATGGGTCGTGTCGCTCAAATTGGAGACGCTGCCCATAGTCTTCTTCCCACAAGTGGTAGTGGTGCAACTATGGCCATGGAGGATGGCATTACCCTCGCAGCCTGCTTCCACATCAGTGGAAAGAATGACATTCCTCTGGCTATGCGTGTCTATAACAAGCTTCGGTTCGTCGACCCTGATACCCTAGCCTTTGGCACTGACGCGATCCCTATGTGTAGGTTTGAGCGCGTCTCTTGTGCCCAGAGAATGGGATTTAAGACGCGTGAACAGTGGCACCACACGGATTGGGATGCTGTGATGAAGGATCCAAAGCCACTCAGTAGGATCGTCGGTGACTGGCTCTCCAAACATAATCCGGAACAGTACACATATGACAATTATGCTGCGTGCGCGAAGAATGTCACGGAGGGTGCACCGTTTGTTAACACCAACACTCCCCCCGGCTATACCTATGAACCGTGGACCGTTCAGGATCTGTTGCAGGCGGCGAAAGAGGGAAGAGATGTCCTAGATACCGGTGATTGGTTTTGATTTTCCTGTTTGAGTCGTCAAGTCAACATAGAAAGCGCTCGAATCGTATAGAGATCCTATGTAAATTTTTATTATCAATTAGAAACACACCAAGAAATATTTGGTAGAAATTGATTACGGAGCACTTGGCTTGAATGTCAGGCATCACCTTTCAAGAACTGCCGTGTACGGTGTCAAGGACACGACCACCTCTCTAACGTTGGCCAATGTATACGGTTTCCCTCCCGATCTACTTTACAATATGCTCTTTAATACTTCGATGACATGATCTCCAAGCTCGGTGGTTCCAACGTTACCTCCGAGGTCTGCCGTCCTCAAGCCATAGCCCCCTAGCTCCGGAATGTCTAGGACCTTCCTCACAGCGATCTCGATAGCTTTCGCTGGTGCATCCAAACCCAAGGAGTACCGCAGAAGCATGGCAGCGCTCAAGATGGTGCCGATCGGGTTTGCAATACCTTTGCCAGCAATGTCGGGCGCTGACCCATGAATTGGTTCGTACAAACCTGGTGTAGGTTTGAAATCCGGAGATGGCGCAGATGGCGCACCGGACAATGAGGCAGAAGGGAGGAGACCCAAAGACCCAGGGATGACACTTGACTGGTCAGAAAGGCTAGTGAGAGGATTGTCAGTGATAATTCAAACGCAAAAATTTCGGCCTGACATGTCTCCAAACAAATTTTCGGTGAGAATAACACCATTCAACCGCTTGGGGTTCGCGACGATCAGCATTGCTGCTGAATCGACGAGATGATGGTCTAGTTTGAGCTGAGGATACTCATTTGACAATGTTTCCGTGACGACTTTTCTCCACAGGCGTGATGCCGCGAGAACATTGGCTTTATCGATCGAGTGGATTTCCAACGGCGGGTTAGCTGCCAACGCAATCTGGGCAGCGACCCTTGTAATACGTTGAACCTCTGGAACACTGTAGATCATATTGTCCCATGCGGTGTCCACGTCTGGCTCAATACCCTGTTCTTTACGGGTACCAAAATAGAGCCCTCCGATGAGCTCACGTACGACAATCATGTCCACGCCCTGGGCGACGGACGGTTTTAAGGGTGTGTATTCAAGAAGAGACTCCGAGACGAGATTGGCCGGGCGGATGTTCGCGTACAGACCTAGTGTCTTCCGGAGGGCGAGAAGGCCAGGTTCTGGGCGTACCTTGGCATCGACACCCCACTTGGGACCTCCGATGGAACCTATACGTGTATGAGACGAGCGTTGGAAGGCTATGGGTGATTTGACAGACCCATGAGGATCGCATCAGCATCCTGGCACGCCTTGAGGGTGCTCGGGGGCAGAGGCTCTCCCGTCTTGTCTATCGCGCAGCCGCCAAAATCATGCATTTCTAGCTTGAGATCGAAGTCTGACGAGGTAGAGGATACTAGTTCTAGCACTCTAATGGCCTGGTTGACAACTTCCGGGCCTGCGATAGTATTTAGTATGGACGATCGTCGGAATCCCGGGACGTATTTCATACCAATACCATCTCCGGGAAGGACAACGATTCGAAATCTAGAAAAAGACGGAAGGTAAGTCATTGGCCTAGGGGAGGGTAATGCTACTGACGATCTTGGGGACATTATGAGGTGATAGTTTTCAATGCAGAAGCAAATTCTTCCTGTCTGACTTTTGCCAAAACTCGATATCCGAGAAGTCCCGATAATGATATGGTCGGCCGAAGGAAAATTCTTTGATAAGATTAGCGATAAGATGATGGCAAGCGCAGCCAAGCAACTACTTGACCAGAACATCCAATCATCAATGCCAGTACGAAATCGACTGCTCTGCTCCCTTTCTCCGTTCTGACGAGACTCTAGGCTTACCACTCATCATTCAATGAGGATCCAGATATCCGCCAAGTTGGCAACATGGCGGTCCTACCAATCAAAACCAAGATTCGCGGGCCTGCACAAATAGGTGCGCGGTACCACACATCCGACAGACCCGCCCATTTCACTGACGACCATGTTATTCTCAGCCGACCCTGAACAACCAGATATCATTGATGAAACCCTTGACCTATTCCGAGCCAACTCCCTTTTCCGTAACTTCGAGATCAAAGGCCCTGCAGACCGCACCCTGATTGTACTCATTCTTTACGTCTCCGACTGCTTGTCCAAAATCGGCAGTGCACGAATACCGCCAACGCAGATTGAGGCCTCAAAACAACTCAATACCCTTTCTGTGGACAGTTTCCCGATCCCTGGAGATGCCAACTTTGTTTTGAACGCCCATTACGCTGCGCCAGCGAGTAGGGTAGACGCAGGTGAGTCTTGCGTTCTGCTAAGAGGGGCTTGACTGGATTCTTTGATCAGATTATCTACGACAGTATCTGATACAGGTCCGTCAAGAGTTGGCTGCTCGGTTGGTTGCAATACTATACGCAGACGGCACAGGCAAGCCAAGCAAGTGGTGGATGTCCTTCCAGAAGAGGCGTTTCATGAACAGAAGTTTGGGTGCATAGAGTGTACTGTAGCGTGACTGTAATTACCATTCATGACAAAACTTATTTCCGCCTTCTACGCTCGTTGGGATTCTTTTTACCATACCCGATAATAGGCATATCTCTGTCCATGCCTGCGCTTCGCATAATCCTTCCCTTGCCTCCAGTTCCGGCACTCATGATCTCTGGAATCCAATCTGGATCCATCCAGCTGCCCACAGCTACTCCCGTGTCCCCGCGGGCACCTCTCGCCAGCAAACCTTTCATCATCTTCGCTTCCTCACGCTCGCGTTTCCCGTCTGCCCGCTTCTTAGCTCTCATGTATTCTGCCTGATCTTCTCGGAGAATCAGACCTTCATCAGGACCTGTCTTGGCGGATCCAGCCTTGGGGGCAGGTATCGAGTACTTTGTTCCTCGAATTCTATACTGGAAATTAGGCTTGAGATGTACTTGCATCGCTGGTGCATCAGGAGATGCACCAGGATCAGAAATCGTAACAGACGCGCGCAGCAAGGAGGGATTGCCACATGAAGGGCAGAATTTCTTTGACGAATCCTTGCATATTCTGTACATAGATCTTCAGTTTCATTGACATACAGACAACAATTCAACCCACTTGAAGCATGCATGACATCGCAACACCCAGCTCTTCACCTTCTGTATCCTTCTTCCTTCGGTGCCCACAAGATTCAAACCCATTTGCAGCAGAACATTTTGCATTGCGAAATCTCCCGTCATACAACCAACAGGAATCACTTCGTCGGCTTTGTCTTTGCCTTTCCAGCGAGAGGAATCAGAACCCGGAAGAAGATCGAGAGCCCGAGACTTGTGAATAGCGACATTTGTGGGCGTGATCCATTCGCCTTCGCCGTCGTCTTCATCAGATGGATCATCGTACAAAGGTGCATTTTTTATGCCTTCGAATTCCTCCGATGGAGAATGCTGAGGTGTAGGCTTAACCGTCGATATCGGTTGTAGCTCAACGTCGAGTGGTTCCAGGCCCTGCGCGTCTTTGCTTTCTGACTGTACCTCAGCTTGTGATTCAGACTCCGTATCAGAGAGGGGTGGTTCGGAAGCATCCGAAGGATCTCCAGAGCCATCATCGTCATCAGGAGCATCGGTAGGGTCATTATTCTACTGTCAGTAAGATTAGTATAGTGATCGCTATATTAGTGGAACACACTCGCCTCGATGGTACCTTTTACAACTTCTGCTTCCTGGTTTACTTTTTCCAACTTTGCTTGTTCATGTAGTGTGTGGGTCAGAGCCAAAACACAGAGATCAGGATGGGACAAAACTGAGTAATCCCCAGTCTTTTTAGCCCACTGTATCACTGCAAACGTTCACGTGGCGTTCAGATAATTAATTACAGGCTACACACCTGTAGCAAGACTTGTTGCACTGGGTTTCTTCACTTCTATTTTCACCCCATAATTAAATCCCAGTCGTTCCAAATGTTCACGAGCGTTTTTGTCCCTCAACTCTTCTATAATCTGGGGTACTGTGACATAGGTTTCAGCCAAACCTCGTAGAGGCGACAGGGATAGTAAGGGGCCAGCATCGAGGACTAGATGTTTGCACTTGGGCTTGTCGCTTTCCATTGAAGGGAGGGTGCTACAGGGACGAAGGAAAGATAAAGAAAAAATAGTTTATCTTATCACGTCACATCACGGTCACATCCACATTTATGACGTTATGGAAGCCTTGCGACCTCAGATCATGCCAGCTGCCAGCCCCGCCTTCAAGTTTCTTTCTTGATCATGAACGACGACAGTGAGGCCACGTCTCTTCTCTCTGTCAAATATGTTCCTTCTCCGGATACATTGACCAGTCAGTATCACCGCATTTTCATTATGATCCTCATTTTTGATTCCGTTTCCTCAAACGTTCGGATAGAATTGGTGAAGCGTCTGCGTGCGCTGACATTGACGCTATTACCGGTTGAGGTTTCCCCGACAAGCCTTAGCGAACCTACTAGCCGGATCATCACACCCCAGGTCATCGCTGCGTACCGTCAATCGGCCGGAGATTTCGTTGAAGCAGTGAGTGAAAGATTTCTTATCGACGCATTTCAATTACTAGAAACATAATCAGCTCCCATACTGCCTGCTTAGAGCTCGGGCAGAATTTATGTTTGATGCTGACCATAACCCAGCTGATTACGGGGAGAACTATGGCAGAGGTGCGTTGTTGTCTGTATGAAACAAATTGGAAACCAGAGCCGGTGGGATAGCTATCGCGTGTGAGGTCCTTGCTAGGAAAATTGTGCATCAGTCTCCCCCAGATCAGATCAATGCATTCATGTCGACGCGCTTCAAACATCGGCAACTTGATGGAGACGAAAGTGATATGACGAGTGCGCTTGAGATGGCCATTGATTCTCATTGGTTTGTCCTCTTGTGTTGGATTACATTTCCGTTGAATCATAGTGTGCAGCACTATATTCCTATCCTCGACGGAAGCACAGGACGGTAAGCAAACTCATTTCTGCTCCCAACAAGTAGAACTTAAATCTTCGCAGTCGTCGGCGCGCTTTGGCGAGGCGACCTAATTCAGAAAAATAATGAAAATCTTGAGATTGAATGTATGCTTATAGGATTGCTGTGACGCTGAAGCTGAAGCTGGCACAGATGTTCCATACTCAGAAACTTACCCCGAAACTTTCTGGGGACATCTAGATCCGTCTCGCCTTTCAGTACCAAGACATCAAAACATCGTCCGCATCGTTGTCTGGTTTGCGCTTCTGTTCGTTTACTGTCAGACAGGTGAGGGCACCAAACCAGTCATTGAACATTACCTGATATGCACCCTTTGCCACATGCAGTTCGACAGCCAGCGGAACGGCTAGATCCTCTCAACAATGCCTATCTAGATGGATGGGAAGACGCCTTCTATTTGCTAGCGCTATCTATAACTCTGGAAGGTTAGTCACAGCGTGTCCTAAAATGTCATGAGGGCTGAAGTGTTATTATTGCAGACGTTTACAAGGTACGCATTGTCATACTCACACCGCTTCGCGGCAGTCATGTAATGAGTTCTTAGTTCACGAAGCTTCTGACCTTTGTCACCTGGCGCGCATTTACGTTCTGGAATATGGTTTCCCTTATCACCGATTTACTCATACTTACCGCATTCATTCTGCGCGTCGTTGCCATGCGTGTAACAAGTGATGAGGAACAAATCAAGTTAAGAATTGCCAGTTTTCAAGTTCTCAGCTTTGTATCTCCATTCATTTGGATGAGTAAGTAGTACTTCTCACCTGGTTTAGATTTTAGCTGACGTTGCTACTGTCAGAGCTCTTGACTGTCTTTGATGGCTACAAGTACGCCTCAACTGTTATGAGTTTCTTGACACGCATTGATTCTCGGGATCAGATACATAGGCACAATGCAAATATGTATCGCTCGGATGCTACAGGAATCAGGCATATTTTTTGCTGTAAATCGTTTGCTTCATTCGCACGATTTGTTCTCTAAAAGCAATGCAGTTGTTGTCCATCATGGCTTTAGGTTTTACACAGGCACTGTGGGCTTTGGACGCGGCCGATGGTCAGGCTAGTCCACCATCATCGGTGGTGAATGTGCTGGTTCAAGCCCTTCTAGGGTACGTCTTTCCTCCCATAGCCGCCTTTGTCTTTACAGATCAATGCAGGTCCCCAAATTTCGACATTTTCTCAAGGTACCAAATTACGTCATAGTTGTCTTTTCCATCTCCTGGCTTAACATTTCGTTGTAGCCCAAGCGGTCTTGTGATGTACTACTTGTAAGTCCAATGTTTAGATGCATTCATTGACCCTTCCTTATCACTGTTTGGTCTAGCTGGAACGTCGTGACAGCAATAATTCTTCTCAATGTACTGATTTCTTTGTTCGCATCGGCATATCAGAATGTAAGCAAACTCCTTCACTTGGTAGATGTCATCGCTATTGTGCTGAGAACCATTTGGTGTAGGTCGTTGATGATGCAGAAGCGCAATATCTGGCTTTCTTCGCTGGTAAAACGGTGGGAATGATCAGGGCGCCTGATGTCTATGTCTACCCGGCACCTTTCAACCTCATTGAAATCCTTTTCGTTACGCCTTTCGAGTCAGTCCCATCTGTTTATAATCCCTTTTCTTATTGAAAAATTTCAGGCACATTCCGGGTCTTCGTTTGAGCGGCAAAAACTACGCTAAGGTATGTTCTGACTCCTACTTCTCGTTCTACCGGGTAGGGGTTTTAAGCTTCATACTGCAGTTAAACAGAGCTGTGATGCGGGTGGTTTTCATTCTTCCCTTAACTCTTATTGCTCTGTACGAATCAATTCGCGGACGCCACTGGGTGACGGATTGGTTACGCAGTGCTAATGAAGGCGACGAGAACTATTCTCAAAGCAGGAATCCAGAGGTAGATGCTGAGGAGGATGACCGCAGGATAAGCAAGGTCCCCTTCGAAGAACTGATCACGGCCTTCCCCAATACTGCTCAGGTAGGTCTTTCCTTGTAGCCAGAACCTTACTCAATGTGCCATGCAGTCGAGCGAGGAATTGCTTCTGAACGAGATTAATGGGTTGAAGAAGCAGCTGAACGCTGTTCTACAAAAGTTGGATGCTGGCAGTGCTAGCATGAAAGGAAAGTAATGGTTGTGTTCTAAGGGGGCGAACGAGGGTACATGGATTTGTCGCAACTTCAAGGGTATGCCATGAACATTGGAGTCGTAAACTTACATTCCTTACCACTGTCAGGAAAAAAAGGACAGGAGCTTACGGGTATACTTCTGTACCGAGCTAATGCTGGAGCCTATTATCCTATCGAATACATTTTTATTGATTCTCGTGACTCGCATGTCCGTGCGTTTAGAACCAGGGGTACCGGCCATTCGCTTTGGTGAGCATTTGATAAGGAATTCGTAAGTAAAAAAACGACATAGGAAAATCACAACTACAAGGTAAAAGTCTCCATGATAAGTGATCGACATTCAATGCCCAGGTATCCTTTACCTCCCTCTATGTCTGGGCGAGAGGCGATATCATCCTATGAACTAGATACCTATGTCGGACGCGCTACAAGGAAGGATACGGTTTGCTTCTTTCGTCGACTGCCTCTCAGAAGACCTCTCAGTCTCCACTGTCCAATGCGCGTCACTGCGTACCTTGAAAAGTTCCCATTGCTTGATTCTGGCTTTTATTTCAAGAGGGCATTCACTCATCATCAATAGGAAGGCGGACTTGATTAGATAACTATGTGACGTTTGCACACGCTTAGGTTCCACTTCTCGATATTCCAAGTAATGACAAGCATTCGCCTGGATGCTTCCTCAGATAATTTGGCGCGCTTCCCAAAAGGCTTGGGGGCTGCGAATGGTATAAGGATCAACGCAGTAACGGCCAAGTCTTCCACTCGAGCACCAGAAGTTCAAGGATATCCAGGCGTTTCCAAGCATGCAATTCAAGCACTCTTCTGTTACCACCTATCGCTACGGAACCTGCCAGTAGTTGTGCTACTAGCCCCACCGAGTACCTCAATTCCGTCCGACCTGCTTCAATCCATCCGTTTCTGCTCTCCTGGCGCTTTTGGGCATCGGTGTTGAGAACCCCAATGTTCCTGCATGTGAGCCCAATCTCCGTCATTGGTGGTGGAGGCAACAGCCGGTTAGTTACTAGTATTAACGTATTCTTTTCATTATTCTTATGTCTTCGTTATAGCTCCGCCAATGCAGTGTGCTGCGAGGACAACAGATGTAAGCAAACGCAAACAGAACGGGTTTTATCTTTCAATGTTATTGAAGTACTGATACAACCCTCGCAGTCAATAGCCTCATTGCCATCGGCTGTGTCCCCGTTGACCTCAGTCTTTAACCCTTTTCTTCGTGCCATAGCTGATGTGTTGACCTCACACGCCCAGATGGGAGATGATGGCTCACAGTTTAGCTTGTAGGGCAGCTTCGGCTTGATTGACGCGTATTATGAACGGCATATCTGTATCTCGAAATCTTTTGGTATATGTTTTTTCGGCTGCATGATATTCGGATGTAGAAGCAATAAACTGGGAGCTAAAAAACTATCATGATTCTGATGTAGATTGGCGGCTAAGTTGCGTCAATACTCCCATTGACTGTATGAAGAAAGGCCGGATCTCGTTAATTTCCATGGAGCAAAGGCGCGTTAACTGAATAATGTTCAGATCGGACTGGGCGATTGAATGGTAGATCATACCATCAAAGCATTGTGATCAAGCTGGCGCAGACCTTCTCTGCTCTTTGCCTGACGAGCCTCACGTATGTCCTTGAGCAACGAACGTAGACGATCAGGGTTTTGCAGGTCATCTGACGCACTGTCGCGTCTGTCAGATGAAGTCCTAGTAAGCAGCCAGTAGTACATACACATCGAGTAAGACTTTGGAGATTTCGGCAAACCGGAAAGGCAGGCTACTGAACTCTGTACTCGTAGTTTCCTCTGTTAGTCGATCTTGCAAATATTCTAGTGCAAATTGATCTGGATTGGAAGAGAAAGTAGTGGCAATGATCGCCCACGAACCTACGCTCAGCCAATCTGGAGCTACAATATGACATTTCTTCTTTGATTTAAGATTCAAAGCCATCCAAAGAGGAATTCGGGCTTTATGTGGGGGTCGCAGCGGTCCATACGCGCCCTTGTAGCTCCTCGGTTACAACTAATGAATTCCGCGTTGAAGAAGACAAAAAGTACCGAGATGAAAGCAGTTTTTTCCATAGAAATAAGAGGTATAATTTCAACAAGCTGCTGGCACGCGATGAGCTCCAGCTCGGGCGGTGTAACGGACGTTCGCAGTGATCGAGGCAACGACATGAGGGAAGGAGGAGGGTTTATTTGCTTGCCATCAGCTTCTGGTTGCGGTCATGTGACTGGCGCGTTGGTTGGAATTCACTGACTGCCACAGGCGTCCGCTACATCACACCTTCGAGGCCGCCCTTGAATTCAAATAGGAACCTACCACCTCTCCACCTTACTTCCTTACCGGGTTTGCAGTCATCTTCCACATCCTATCCTTCACTCTCCCTCATTTCGCCATCATTTGCTTTCGCAGCCACAGCAGTATTTCTGCTCGCTGCAATCTCAATTATGCTCGGGTCTCGTACGAAAAAGGTCACCTCCTACGGAAAGCGTAGGCAGCGCGTCGTCAATATTACATCCGAGGAAAGAAGGCGTGGAGGGTACGACTTGGATCCAACAGAACCCAAGTACGGGACGACGGTTCCCAGCATCAGGAACAGGGAAAATATTGTACCATTGATTATCAAGGGAAGAAAGGTGTCGTCACCAAAGGTGGTTATACCGCGATTGAAGAAGCGCTCACCCAAAACACCTCCAAAACGGATAGGCTCGTTATTCGACACCCCTGCTCGGACACCGTTGGCGATATTCCATCCAAATGGACCTGGGTCCCCAGCCATCTTGCCCAAGCAACGGAAGAAGCTATTGTCCCCGAAAGCTCCATCGGGGCTACGCAAACCGTTCTCACCATTCGTCGAAACGGATATTACGGTGGTGGATGACCAAGGCCGGACGCTGAAGAAAGAGAGGAGAGTCTCGCGGACAAATGCTAAACCTGCGGATGACTCTGATAGTGATTCTGTTGTCGTCGTCGCGGTGCGAAAGCCTCGTATGCTAAAGAATCGTGTTGTCATTTCAGATGATTCTGGTTCTGAGGCACAGTCAGGATCCGATAGTGATTATTCCATTTCATCTTCGTATAGTCCCCCTCGAAAGCCAAAAGCAAAGCCTCTTAGCCGAACAACGGTCAGGAATGCACTGAAAGCCACGGGTAATGGCCAATGCGATGCCACTCGTAGCGCAGGAGGTCAACTTCCCAAAGCACCTTCTGGTCCGGAGGCAATGATTGGTCCGTCTAATCCATCGAGCAATCTACCAAACACCCGAGTTTACATTGACCTCACGGGAGACACCCTTCCAGCAATACCAGCGCCTGCCCGATATCAGCCTGGTATCTTACCGATTCATAAAACCCGTCAACTGACTCCCGTTCGACCGGGAAAGAGCAGACTTTTTGCTCCCCCTTCTCCTCCTTCTCCAACGACAACCTCTGAACTTGATTTTGACTTCGACGACCTGTCCATAGGTGAGGATGACCTTGGCGCCGCCGCTACCCCTGCGCCTGGTGTGCCTCACTACCTCCGTCCTCTTTTGAGGGAGTGCAACCAAGAAGCATGTGGACTACATGAGTTTTCCGCGTTTATATCCACATTTCCATTTGATCCTATTTTGTCGTCGCCTAATGGACCATCTTCCAAACTCCATTTCCGCAAAGTCGGCGAAGCGAGTTATTCGGAAGTGTTTGGAATTGGCGACGTTGTTCTTAAGGTTATACCTCTAAGAGACGAGTCAGCTTCTACAGACGGACTGCCTGTAGATGTCGATCAGCCGGCGCCTACAGACGTCCGAGATGTTCTTAAGGAAATCATCGTCACACGAGCAATGGGCGAGGTTTACGACGGCTTTGTGAAGCTGCTGAAAGCATACGTTGTGAAGGGACGATATCCGGAGAAGCTTCTACGCCTCTGGGACGAGTACAACGAGCAAAAAGGCTCCGAAAGTATACGTCCAGGTTCGTTGAACTTTCTAGTTAGCTATGTCCTAAACTTAGCGGATCCTCACAGATACATTCACGTTGTCCCAGGTTTATGCTATTGTGGTGTTACCGAATGGCGGGCCAGACCTTGAGTCTTATACCTTCAGAAACGCGATAAAGACAGGTTGGCGACAGGCTTGCAGTATATTTTGGCAGGTTGCGAAGTCCTTGGCGCATGCAGAACAACTGGTATCTTTCGAGGTGAGCTACAGACGTCCTTAACATGTTACGTTAATCGTAAAGACTGCCAGCATCGAGATCTTCATTGGGGTCAAATCCTTGTTAAGGATCTTCCCTTGCCGACCGCATTGCCTCTTCAGGCGCAACCTCTAAACCGGAAGCCTACTAAGAAGGCTCGTACACCGATGGACGACAAGTGTCATGGTGTGCAAGTTACTTTGATTGATCTTGGACTATCTCGTATGGACGCTGGAGACGGTTGTGGCGGTGAGATGATCCATTGGACGCCTTTCGATAAAGAGATATTCCAGGGCGAAGGTACGTGTTCTGAGGCTAATCGGAAGTCTTCCTAACATGATCCATCGTAGGTGACTATCAATTCGACATTTACCGAATGATGCGAGACCAAAACAATGGCCAATGGGAACCCTTCCTACCGTTGACGAATGTTATGGTGAGTTCGCTCATAGTTGATTTTGCAGCATGTCAGACTGATGATACCGTTCAGTGGCTCCATTATCTATTGGTCAAGCTTCTTCGCTTTAAAGGAATCAAACCTCCAGCACGCCGAGGCCAGGCGGTTTCTCCGGCATCAAACACTCTTACAGAACGGGAGTGTTACGAGTGCCTCGTAGATTTGGATCAGTGGTTAGGGCAATGCCTCGCTACTGCTGCAGCCAGAGTGAAGCCTGTCAAGAACCGAAGGAAAGCGGTGGTCCCGGACAAAGATGAGGCAAGTTTGAATCCCATATGTGCCGGTGAAGTCGTAGAATATGGCATCAAGAAAGCATGGATAAAAGCCATTTCTCGATGAAACATTGGAAGCCATCTAAATCGATATCCTGCTATCTATTTCCTTGTGGATCCCTTCGGTTTTTTAAGTAGATGTAAGATTGAATGAGTCCTCTATGTAACGTAGTGTAATAGTCCTATATATATATATCGATACATAATGCGGGGTTGGGGGTTGCGTGTAACCGACAGATGCGAACGAGGGTGATGAGGATATCATCGCTGGTTGGTAGGTGTAGAGGTGTGAATTCAAGCGATTGTGATGCATTACTGTCGTTAACGTGTTGTCCATGATGAATACAAAAATAAATGAGATCTAGCATCCGTCAAGGAGCGAATTTTTAGGCATGGTCTGACCGTAGTCGTTTACCCATGTTGTCAAGTTGGGGTTGTAGTATGCCTCATTGTAACTGAGAATTGGGTCGTCATTGGTGTAGTGGGCATGGACGAGATGCAAATGGAACGTACGTTGCGATATACTCTGCTGTCGGGAAGTCTTCCGGATCACACCCAATATTGATGTTATCCGGGTCCTGAAAAGACAGTGACGAGTTAGCCAAATCATTATGGACGTGAAGATGCTGAATCCAACCTGGTAGACCCGAATATAATCTACCAACATGACTGCAGGGAACGTGATGTGCTCTAGATCGACCTCTCCGAAGTTGGTGGACATGCCCAAGTTAGTCATGATGTACTGAACCAGATTTGTTACATTTTTGTGCGTCGAATGGTAGAAAGTGTACTGACCATAGGCTCTTGTGGTATAGGACGAGCAGAGATTTCCGTAGCGGTATCTGCCCCAACGCCAGCAGCATTTATTGTCCAGGCGAGCTTGCCGTTGTTGATCCAAGAAATGTACTTAGCAAACGGAATGAGCATACAAACTTCAATAAGGAATGTCGAAGAAAACTTACAGCATTATCTGACGCATAGCCTTCGAAACGGGTGAGCGCCAGAGTCTATCTGGAGTTGTATATAATTTACCTGGTTTATACTAGAGCTCAATCAGCGGGCGAACGATAGGAACAGCGCGAAAGAACCTCACCTCAAACCCGTAGACAGCAAAGCACCCAGACGCTAATTGATAGCATTCTTTATTCGTTTTCGATACAACAGAGCTTGCTTGCTGTGTCTTTCCACCAATATATGTATTGAGTACGGATATAGTAGTGTCTGCGATGATCAGGTTATCCGAACTGTTATCCCAAACGTATCCTGCGTTAAATGGCTAGTAAAATATTAGCTCATCATTTGTGTATTGCAGTCAGGGAGAGCTGCACGTACTGCCCACTGTCCTGATTGTGACACTTCACCGGTGCCCTCACTAACTTGTGCCTCGAATACATCAATTTCGGGGGCAGCCCGTCCAACATAGGTGCCGTCACTGTGCTTTGGACCTGGATGACTTTCTCCATTACAAGTGCACCGCGACAGTCTCTGTCCAGGCAAGTATGACAACTCATAGTTGGCGTCTGCGCCACCACTCGTTTGAGCTATTGCCGGTAGTCCATTGATCGTCTGGTTAGGTGCTGTGCCAACGTCGCAACTGTCATATGTGTAAGGCCACTGCAGACGGTTTTCATAATTGTTATCGAAGAAGAATGATGATAAATGACTCACCATGCCGTCGAGTGATGCACCATATCCTGCACGTCCCAGGTTTCCCATAGCCCACACGGCCGGCCATAGTCCAACAATGTTGTTGATTCCCGGAAGTTGGACAGAAGAAACTAGGTAACCACCAGTAAAACAAAACTTATTCCTGTGTTTGATTGTTATGAGACAACTTTTTAGCACTGAAAAGGAGCGAGCCAATTTACCATGTCTGTATGTGTCCTACAAACCGGTATCAGATTTAGCATTAAGAGGTTCAAGAAGACTTCTATTACCTCCTTGGTATTCGAGACCGTGGGTCTCCTTCGCAGATAGCGTGAGAACGAGAGATCCGTTCTTCGTGGTTATAGCAGCCGGGTCGTACCATTCCATGTTGTTGGTTTGCTGAGAGACAGTGAGGATTAGAGGTTCTTCAGCAAAAGGACCCAAGCGCACCCAATAATGAAGGTCGATGGCTTCCCAGTAAGGATCATCGCCTGGATAAAATGACCTTCCTTCCTCCTCGAATTCGTCAGAAAAGACGAGACGCCACTTCTTCCCATCACGCCATGAAGTAAAATATTGAGCATCCTCTGGGGTGTCCAAGTCTATTAGTCCAAAGTTTCCTATTTCTGGAACCTAAAGATAGAATGAGCCGGCAGTTCGTCAAACAATTCAAAATAACGCACCTGTCCCGATGCATTGACTCCCAGGTTCAAGGCTGCTGACTCGTCCTGTCGTCGTACATAAGTGATGATTGGGTAGCCGACGCTATATGGGGAGTCAAGGATGGCATACGCGAGAGTAGCTTGAGGTAAAATACTTACAACAACGCTAGCAGTGCTCCGCAAAGGACAACCAAACAACCAATATTCGCGATCCCTCGACTGGAAAAAATGTTGAGTCCCCCACCATCCGCTAACCTCCCCCGGACTGCAGGATTATGTAGTTCATCATCTGCTTCCGTTACATTTGGCGACAATTCTGAGCCCCAGGCCCGCGGATCCGCAGAAAGTGAAAACTGCCAGCAATGCAGTTAGCTGGTCATTCTAAACCAAATCTAGGAGCAGATACCTTGCTTGATACAGATAATCCGGAGATGGTCGAAGCAGGGTATGGCGATGGCAACTCTCCCTATGAATTTAAAGTCAAGCTGCGTAAGTTGCGGAAGGTCCATATAAATCCATACCCATTCTGATTCCCGTCGGAAAGTCTGCGACGGACCAGCCGAGTGAAGGAGACTTGTAGTGGACGCAGTATCAAACCTTCGTGGATACGACATGGGTGCGCAGAAAAGGAATGAAGGGGGGGGGGGGGGATTGGTTAAAAGAGAGAAGGAGTAGTATCCAAGGTTGGAATCGGCGAAAGTGGCGTTAGCACGCGCAGTGCTTCTGATCTTGCGTGTATTTCGAAAATGATTGCTTCAACTTTACCCGATGAGTCTAAATTTGATTCAGCAGCAACGACTCCACGCGACGCGTCCGATATAAACGGTAACAAATATTCTCGATCATTGGTACAGGTGCGACCTGGTTACCGTTTGCCTAGATCATTAAGATCCATACAGCTCCTCAAGGCCTTACCTTGTAAATTTCCGGGATCGACATTATTGGAAGTCGCTGTGCCTCCTAGATAGCTATTCTATTGTTCAGGAATCCTTTGGGAATGCACTCAAAAAAGGACTCTGACAGTGAGAACGAGTATAGTTGATGAGCATGGGAATACAAATACACCGAAAATATTGGAACCGTATATTATGCAATCGACACCCTGAGAATCCGAGTACTTATCCCAAGCATCAACTTTTTTTCTCAGCTGACCGTGCCTAGTCCACAAGTCTTTGATGTCCACGGAGGTGATATCTTGAGGCATCGGAGTTTCGTTAAATAGTCGAACGACTACGTCACCGTTGGCTAAGGGACCACTCCAAACCTGCCGTACATTCTCTTGTCGCCCTGATGTAGGCCGCAGCTTTCCCAAGCGAATCCTGATTCACCGCAATCACGTCCTTGTTTTTCATAGTATCTAGCTTATCGCTGGAGAGGCTGGACTAAAGGTGACTTGAGAGCGGCCCAAAATCCAAAGTGTGTCCTCATTTTTTGCCAGAGACTTTGTGGTGGAGTATACACCGGGGCAGCTCTGATGATATACGTATTGTGTTGATCGAGGCTCCAAGGCAGGTAATTGTAATAAATACGCCAAACGGCTGTCGCCATCTAAGAACTCCCATGCTGCGTGAAGTACAGGACAAGCAACACGGTCGTCGGCGGCAAACACACGGCGAAGCTCAATCAAACCGGGGGCAATAGTACAGGAATGAAGGGCATGGACTTCATTCCCTAAGGCGACCTTGCAGAATCAGCAGAATCATCACTCGGGTGGAATTTTAGGACGAGAACGTTTTCCCCAACGTAAGACTTGGACGGTAAGGACATGAGTAGACAAAAAGAAACGCGTGAGAGCCTTGCGAAAAACAGGAATTGTAGCCGTGAGATAAGCACGATGGCAATGTTTTCCGACGAGGGACTCCAAGAAAGTGCTTCATAGACAGTCGAGGGATAGTACCTTACCTTTAACCCTGGAAGCAATCTCCATTTATATCATCAAGATAGACCGTCTCTACGGATACAATCAACGTAGTAACAGTTTGTTCTGAATTCAACACGAAGATTCGGAGAAAGGAAGCAAGCACCCGTTGAAGATCCCCAAATCAGGATAGAGCATGACTACGCCGCAAGTTCTCCACAGAGTGACACCATCAACATGTTAAACGTGAGTAGCCAATGATGCCGACAATCTGCCGTGCCGTGCATGCCGTCATCCGCGTTATTGTCACAAGTCACACTTGTTACACCTTTTCTGAGCATTCCATCATATTTCGTGGTCCTGATTCTCAAAGTCCTCTCACAAGAGATCAATACTGCTACTGGGAATCTTTACGGGAACTACACCGAGTTTACCAATGCATTCTCAGATGGGAAGCATGCTGTGAAGATGTTAGCACAGTTTGGTGAATGAATATGGCAAGCATTCTATATGTGTACTTTTTGCTCATTGATTTACTTCTGGTTACTGACTGTGTGGGGTAGGCAATCATCAATGGCAGCATCTTGAGAAACCTATCCTAACAGTGTCATAAAATGGGACAGAATGAAGATCTTAGATTATTGCAGGAGAGAACAGCACTGCTAGAAGTATGATCTTTGGTTGGTCATCTTTGTGAGCCTACAGGCACTGTTTGATGCTCACACCCTGACTTTCTTATCCTGGGCAATGTTGTCCCCATTTACAGTATTTTCAGTCAGATTGCTGTATGCAGATATAATTGTTGAGCATGAATATCTAGCAATACATTCTTCTGTTAGACCCACATTCCATGTGATCTTCAGACATGCATTATTCCTTGGGCTATCTTGCATTTGGACAATCACCCTTGGAGAATGGCTTTGGTCTTCTGATCTTAGCATGGAGAGTATGTGGTATAGAAATAAACTTTAGTTGAAAGATAAAGAATATATAGTATAAACTATATGGCTTTTATATTAAATGAGGTTCTATATATATGTCTGGAATCATGAGATATTCATGAGAAGAATAAAGAGATTGCATGCTTGTCTCATAATCTCAGCAAGTGGCTGTGCCATATAAATAGATTTATTGAGCTTTCCATTCAAGTAGGCTCCAATGATATTTATTCTATGAATAATCAGGTTTCTTTGTGTGGCAATAGCCATAAGTAGGTGGAATGTGCCCAGCCTAACTACAGATGCATATGTCTCAAAGAAATCAATTCCAGGTTTCTGCAAAAATCCTTTTGCAATGAGTCTGGCTTTATGCCTGGTGATTTTCCCATCACCATCTCTTTTCAGCCTGTAGATCCACTTGCAATCAACAAGCAACCTATTCTGAGGTAATTCTTCCAGCTGCCATGTGCCTAGAGAAGTCAATAGATTATATTCTTCATCTATTGCTTTCTTCCAATGATGCCAATCTGGCCTTGTTTTAGCTTCTTCAAGGCTTAATAGCTCATCACTAAGATTATCTGCAGTCTCTTTCACATGTGCATATTCTACTGCAATATTTGCAGTCTCCAGTAGTTCCTTTGTTACTTCATGCTGCTTCTCTGGCAATTTTGTGCCTTGTGAGGCTGGATTATTAAGGAACCAATAACTCAGTGGGGCTACTGATGCAATCCAGACTGATTTGTCATGTGGCTGAATCACCTTTTCATGCTATACAGGTAACTTTGATTTGGTTGCTGGGCCATCAAGAGACATTTTCCCTTTTGTTTCAGCATTCCCAGCACTTGTGGATTTGTCTGAAATATCATCATTTCTATTCAGAATCTGCTCAACTTTGCTCTCTGACTCTTTCTCAAGCAGTGGAGGATGGGACACAATGTATTCATCATTGTTAGCATTTAGAATACTCTCTTCAGAGAATATAACATTTCTTGAGATCTGAATCTGCCTAGTCTGTAAATTATAGTATCTCCAGGCTCTTAATTCATCTGTAAGATCTGTAAAGATAAATTCCCTTGATTTTGGGTCAAGTTTTGACCTTTTGTTATCCTGTTGCAACACCCAGCACTTTGTTCCAAATTTCTGGAGTATTAAAATATCTGGTTTTGTTCTACAAAACACTTCTTCTGAGGTTAGATTATTTCTGATGGCTCTGATTGGTGATCAGTTCTTCAAATATGTGGCATATGCCACTGTCTCAGGCTATAAAAATTTCAGCAGGTGATGTTCTTCTAGCATAGCATGAGCATACTCCACAAGAGTCTGATTAACTCTCTTGGCAACTCTATTTTAGGATGGAGAATACGTGACAGTTAGTTCTAACTGGATGCTATTGCTCTAGAGGTATTTCTTCATCTTCTTATTAATATATTTCTTCCTATTATCAATCCTCATAAACTTCAGATCCCTTTCAGTGTGGACTTTGATGTATTTTTGGTACTGCTGAATTTTCTTTCAGATTTCTATATCTTGTTTCAACTTTAAAAAATACAACATTGTCCTCTGAGATTTCTCATCTGTGAAGCTTATGTAATATCTTTCTCCATAGATGCTCTGAGTTCAGATTGGCCCCCATAAGTCTAAAAATGTTATTTTACCTATTTTAGTATAATTCCTTTCAGCTTCTTGTGAAAATGGCTCAGCATGATGCTTGGCCTATATGCAGACTTTGTAATCCTTCTAGGGCACTGCTGACTCATTCACATCCATTCTCTTGACCATTTTCTTCCTAAATAGTCTCTTTACTGATCTCATATTCAGGTGGCCTATTACTCAATGTCACTTCTGCCATGATTGGGCTGGTTTTGTCATATGAGCCTGGGTTATTTCTGGTGCAATAATATCTAGGCTATACAGCTTCAATACCTTATCTCTATGGCCAATCCTTTTGCCATATGGTGAGATAATATCCATCTAGGATTCTTTGAATTTGAGTTTAAACCCAGCATCCATGATGTGCCTTAATGATATAAGATTGAATGGTGCTTCAGAACAATGAATACAGTCCTTTAGAGTGACTGCAGTGGTCTTCCTTCCTTCAACCATTTTAATCTTAACTGTTTCTCTTCCCAAGCCTTTTGACTTTCCTACACCAATAACTTCATGTTCTGGAGTCTCAATATAGTCAGAAAAATGCAATCTATTCTTGACTATATGCTTGGTGGTGCCTGAGTCTCTGATCCATGATGATCCTGCAAGTGCAGTGGGTGTGGTGTCTTTTGCCCAAAAGCATAATCTTCTTTATCAGAATCTGACTTGACAACATGTGCCTGAGTCTGGCCCTTCCCTTTTCCCTTCCATTGCTTCCCAGAATTCTTCTTCCCATTTGAGCAATTGGCCTTAATATGGCCAGTTTCTCCACATCTATAACATGTGATTTTTGGGTTAAACTTCCTCTTGCTATGTGCTGCAAGTGTTGTTGTTGGGTCAGAAGTCTTTTCCCACAATCAGATATCTTCTTGGAGAATTCAGGAGATCAATTTGTATGATTCCTTCAAGTCTGCAGTGTCCACTGATGAAATGAATGAATTCCATGATTCTGGAAATGATGTAAGCAGTGTGATTGAGAAGTCCTCCTCCTCAACAGTCTGCTTAAGGGATGCCAGCTCCTCCTGGTAGGACCTCATAGTCCTAATATGCTCCTCTATATTTCCTCTTTCTTCACACTGAGCTCTAAAGAATTTTCTTCTTACAAGGACAATTCCCATGGGTCCTCTTGACTCATACATGTCCTTCAGAGCTTTCCAGGCTTCTGTTGAAGTCTTAGAACCAGCAATATACACCAGTGGGCCATCCAAAACCCACAGCCTTATTGTTGAAAGAGCCTTCCTATCACTCTTCTTCCAATCTGCCACCAGTGCTGCTTCTGCCAGGGCCACAGAGCTTCCATTGGTATAGTCAATTAGACCTAAATCAGTTAGTATATTGATCATCTTGACTTTCCATGTTGGGTAGTTTTCTGGGCCCTTAAGAGGTTCAATCCTATACATGGACTAGCTATCTATTTGGTTCTATATGTGTACATAAAGTACAAGAGTGCAAAGTTGGTGATGATGTAAGTAGTTCAGTTAGGGCTGGGGCCCATAACCTGTTGTAATGAGAGTGAGGAGAATGTAGAAAGGATGGTAAAATACTGCCTCTCAAGCAAGAGGTGTCCTACTTAAATACATGTTGCACTACTTTTAGAACTTACTATGAAATACTATGTATGTCCACTTTTACGGTCCAAAGTTGATCCTGCTGAGTAAGCCAATCCTTCGAGTACATTCTAGTACTTGCTTGGGATTGCTATCCCAACATACACTATTATATTCCCAACACCAAGTTCACAATGAACTTATTCAATGAAACTTATGGTCACTTTCAGGTCCCACTGAAAACCCATGCTCTTGCCCTAATAGTCATTACTGATGTGCAAACAGACCAGTTCTTATCTCTTGGTTGGAGCACAGACAATAAACAACCCTGTCATCTTGAATAGAGTTGCTCATATTGTTGAAGGTGATATAAGCGTTGACTCTGGTATGCTATCTTCGTCATTCGGTGCCAGCTGAAATGACAGCTTCCAATAGGCATCATTCATATCATTGATTGTGTACTCTTGCCATCATATGAGAAATGGGAGCGGATGCGAGGTTCATTTCATAAGCATTCATTCCTGGGTCGTGTTCTAATCCTGCTCTACCTTACTGCTAAGCTAGATACTGATGTAACAATGTATGCAATGCAGCCTTTGGCGGCGGTAAGTCATAAGTAAAGTGATCAGAGAGAATGAGTCATAACCCTAACCTCATGATGAAACCTCCCTGTTTCCTTCCACCATGACCGTTACATTCCAGTCTCTTCCCGTTGAACTAATAGCAGAAATTCTCGGAGAACTGGACATAGAATCTTTGATAAAAATGTCCTACCTATCCCGCAGACTCCATACCATCACGTCTGATTCGTCGTTGAACCCATGGAGACGGCCTATTCTGCGCAATCTTCGTTCTGCGACTTATGAAGATTGCCTTAGACACCTTAGCGTTCGCCAAATTGTCCCAAGGCAAAATTGGATTGAAATTCTTAGCTTAGCACGTCCCTCGTTTATCCTATTCGACGCGACGCTACCCAACCTCAGTTCGGCCGATTGGGAAGAGTGCTTTAACCGTCGGTTCCTCCCTGGCTGGAAAAAGTGGAAGAAGGATGGCGCATCGTGGAGAGAGACTTTTATAAAGTTTGTTGTCTAGCATCCTCTTGCCGATATCGAGCAGGTTCCGATATTTGGACAAAGGCTATTACACCGGGTCTGGCATCGCAGTCTGACACCTTGCACTGCAGATGAATCTTGGACCAAGTTATCCCGATTTAGCCCATGGTTCATATTGCATATCTAAATTGGCATTTTAGGTATATTGTACTGAATCGGAACGGGTCTGCGAACGAGTTAGAGGCTTCGTCAAGGACATTCAACCCTGTTGCTATCTTCAATGATATAAAGTAAGTTACGCGTGTTTTCGCACTTGAGTGTCTCATTGATTGTCACAGGCTACAAAGCAATCTCGCTCATCTAGAGACCCGGATCAGAGTACGCTCCTTTACTTTTCCTCTGACGTCTGTGATGACAATCTGAGTAGCTTGTGGTAACGCTTGCAGATATTCGTATATTGGCTTTCGGAACTTCGAATCGACCCCGGAGTACATTGATGGTCAATCCGAACGCCCACATACTTTTGCATCCTCCAGGCATCGAAGCGGATGAGAGTGACACCAACCCAAGAATACAAAGAATGGATCATTATGTTACAGACCATGGTGTCTATCCCATGGGTGTTGAGCTATCAGATAACCGTGAGTAGTGCCTTAACGCTGTCATTAGGCTTCTCATTCTGTTCATAGAACTCGCATATCAGGTCACATACGACAGCTACACTCGTTTGACACATCCTCTCCCGGCGGCCTCCCATTTCAATTACCCGTGGTTTACGCCCGGCGGTGGCGACAAGCGCTGGTTGGGCTCCGGTGCAGAAGAAGAAGGGGGTCTTTGTTGGGTGGGTAGCTTGATGTACGTATCGGATCACTTCTGCGTGTCCGTTAACACGAGGTTAAATTTCCACAGGATAGTCGCTCAAATCGTCGGACCTAAGTCATCTGAACGATCGGGCGACTGGCCGCCGTTGCAAGACTTGGATCTTGTTCTGGGTCCAGGACGTCAGCAATACGTGTCATTCACATGGAACGATCTCAACGCAATAGCTCCTTGGATGGAGGAGCGCATTACTAAGAAGATCAACGGACCTGGTCTGGGTATCTAGTGGTCGATTTAATTGTGTTGTCGTCATAGCCGGAGACTGTCCAGGAACGCTTTTGGCACTACCGGTCGCTAACGCTGCGTTCGATATACACGTGTGCACAAGACAGTATCAAGCTTCCTCTATGAGCCGAGGTGAGACATCATATATTCAGACAAATGACAGATTCTGTTTTTGAAATTCATTGTCCATTGTTCTCTTTTGTAGGAAACCTCCTTTATATCTTCTCCGCTTTGCCGAGGCTCCCTTCCCACTTTGGAACACGGAATACTTTGTTTGGCCTTTTGAACAATAAACGCGATCTGTCAAGGATCTTTCTCTTCCGGCTATGTTCATTTGGAATGTTTTAAAGACGCCAAGAAAGCAGCTCGCTTATTCCTTCTTTCTTTCTTCCATACCCTCACGTTCTTTAATACTTTCGGCGGTGCTGGTCAGCGTCAGATACCTTCAGATACCACATCAAGGCCTTATAATTATAAATCGTCTTTTTACTGATTGTCATGCGTGGGGTGAGTCCTCCGTTGTTAAATAAATGGGTGCTTGCCTAATTCCCTCTCTTTATCCTTCATGTAGGTTCGAATCTACAAATGCCATTTCGATGGCTGCATTAAATCCTTCTCACGTAAGGGAGATCTTAATCGACACACTTTAATCCATACCCAAGACAGGTTGGTCGTTGATTTGACTGGCTCTTAGTTTTCCGACTGAGGACACTCTCTTTCAGGCCTCATATCTGCTCTACCTGTGGCAGAGGATTTTCTCAGGCGTCCGGCCTCAAGACGCATCAAAACGTTCAGTAAGCATTTTTCCAGGTCGAGAAAAAAGCGAGTTCCTTACTATTGCACCACAGTACGGGAGACAAGCCGCATTTATGCACGTACAGTTGTGGGAAGGCCTTTGGCGATCCTTCCTCTTGCTCCCGTCACGTCAAGGAGATCCATGAGACCATGAATCCTTACCGTTGTCCAGGATCCAGATGTCGGACTAGGTACGTTTCTGATCGGTCTAACGCTTGCTGGCACCGACTCTTGCACTTCTTTGATCCTTCCAGCATCAAGCGCCGCGGTATGTTCATCCAGCACTTGCGGAAGAAGCATCAGCTGTCACGAGAGGAATCTGAAGCCCACGCTGATCTGTTGGAGGGTGCCGCTCACCCGGTCCATCGTGGACGGGACAGGCGCGGTCGCCGCGCAGAATCAATCTCGCCTTCTTCTCCACCTTCATCTGCAACGTCCGAAGAAGCTGCGCCTCTTATCCATCTTCCCGACGTATCCATGTTGGAATGTAAGTTCTTTCACCTTTGTCATGGTCTCAAAGATGTTCACCATCTGATTGGTAGACGCGCCCCAGTCCACGATACCTTCTTACGGTCCTCCACAAACCTATTTGAACTACCTTACTGTCCCCACCTACGGTATTTCAAGGCACAATTCACCTAACCCTGGGATGGTATACGGCTTGACTTCTTCACGGTCTTCGTCCCAGACGCCTTCACTCTCATTTTCTTCGTGTCCTTCTCCCGCGCCATCTACTGATGGGTATCAGACACCCCCGATGCCTAGCGTAGGACACAATCCTGGTGGCGAACTTTCCTATCCCGTCACTGTTCCTACTGATGAGGCGGATTATGTCGCGTATCAAGTTCTCAACGTGCAGGATGCCTCTCTCCTCTTCGGCATGTGGGATGTAGTACCTAAGCAGTCCCCTCAGCCGCAAGACCCACAGGACTGGATGAATTTTTACTCATGAATTTTGAGGATTTTAACACGAACGTTTTGTAGGACATACCTCTTCTCATGGACATTTTATTTTGTAGCTATAATCTAGTTCATAATGCCCTTTCTCATTTCTGGTATAGTGCCATTATGTTATGGTTTTAGTGTCGTTACGAATACTTTCACGTCTTCGCCCTTAATTCGTACTCTGTATTTCTTGCCAATAATGGATACCCTTCGTCGTACCATTTTATTTGACAATTATGTAATGTTACCTTCCAGTGTTATGAAGCACAGATCGTGTATTGCTTGACTTGATCTCCATCAGTAGTGATTACGAGGAGAGTTGTTCTTCAACTGAGCGCAAACGCGCAGGCAATAGCGGAGGCACCAAAAACAGGCAGCACCTGGACCATAGATAGATGTGATCAACCGTCATTGAGACGTGAAAAAAGGAGCATAGATTAGCAGCGATAGGAAGATATACCAATGCATATTTTACACGGAAACCCTCAGCCGGGGAGCCATC
Source organism: Desarmillaria ectypa (assembly GCA_030407005.1). Classification (NCBI taxonomy): domain Eukaryota; kingdom Fungi; phylum Basidiomycota; class Agaricomycetes; order Agaricales; family Physalacriaceae; genus Desarmillaria; species Desarmillaria ectypa. Next base: position 2,840,876 of record JAUDYN010000004.1, read on the forward strand.
TAACTACGTCGCTCTTTTCATGGTCTGGTCTTCGGTCAAAAATTTAAAGCATCTTCAATGTTGAAAACATCTATTGCACGCTAGGAAGAGAGACCGGATAAGTCAGTGCGCTGGTACAACTTTGATTATCTTGCTTTCTACGTTGCATGGTCGAATTCCATGATTAGTTGTAACCGTCGCGGGATGTTTTCATCTCTTATTGGAGCATCTTCCTCGGAACAAGGATCTGAGATCATTATAAGCCAGTGCATGAGTCAAAATGGGGTGCATTTCACATATTAACGGTTCACTGTCTTGAAACTCTAAACCGGCTTTACCTCTACGAATCAGGAATGACAGGTGGAAGATGTTTTTGACGGACTGAGCAAAATTGTGAGGATTTACGACAAAGCGGAATAGATTAATTCTGACCGTTCTCTCTAATAACGCTGATAGCTAAGATTGATTTTAGATGAAACGCTGAGGCTGCCAGAATCACATTCTTGGTAGTTTCTTTGTCGGAGCGTACGATGTCTGCTCCCTTGAGTTTTTGTGGCCTTCGCAGATCTTCTTTATTCTTCTCGAACCTTGCTCGTTTGACTGGGCGCTTTTTCACTTCTATAGAGAGTGGTCCGAGCCTTTGAGATATGATTCAAGTAATCATTCAGCACAAAGAGTTCGCAAGCACGAAGACGAACCTACATGGAGCTTGGAGCAGGTACTCTGCGGCTCTTTGCCAGAGCTCGGCGCCCAATCCTTTGCCAGTCAAGGGCCCTTGTGGCGTCAGTATACTCCACTTCCGAACCAGAACCAGAGTCAGAATTGACTACGTCTTCAAACCTGCGACCGCCCATAAATGTGACAAGTCTGGTGACTAGTACACCTGCATCGAAGGATACGCCCCCGCATTTTATTGTCCGGGCCTTTTGCGTTCCCAGGTCGGAAGCCAGGAGCAACAAAGAGGAATCCAACGTGTCTTCCTGAGGTGCTCTCACTGCAGCATACGTGATTTCGAGGTTCAATAAAATGGACACTGCACGTACCTTTTTTGAATAATATTTCTGCTTTTCTGACATCCTGTTCGATCTGATTTATACTCAGTCCTGTGATATTAGATCAATACTCTGTAAATGCACATATTGAAGAGTGGAAATATTAGAGGGGAAGTATCTTTCGCAGAGCACTACATGTACTTGCCTTCCATTTTTTTGGTGAGGGATCGATAGTCCTTTCGAAGTGCGCATATATCCTCGACATCCTGATCAGGGTCGTACACCAAAATTTCTTGAGAGGTTGATCCATCTGTGAGTGTGTTTCAGGTTATAGTTACAAGCACGCCTTGAAAAGACTCTGCCATACTGCTGGGTGTTCACCACGAAGGCAAGTAACAAGCAGTAGATGGTATTCAACTTAGAAGTTTGAGTCAAAATCGGAGCCGACGATCGACTCCCAAATTTGGAAGAAGAGCACCTAATTACTGACCAAAGAGCAGATGCTGACATTAGTCTTAAACATTCTGTAGTAGAGGCAGATGGCATTGCATAACTTGATATATTAAAATAACGTTATTAAACAAAGCCACTGTCCGTCATAACGGTCGAGGTTTTCCTTTATTCTTCTTCCCCGACAGAAATCTGTTGTACGGATTGAAATTATACTGCTTGGACTGCTGCCAACGGTCCCTGGAGTTTCCCAAACCTGGACCATGCCTTTTGTGTTTGTTATTCGGGGTGCTGTAGAATCGATTTGGAGGTATTGGCGATGAGACTGTGGTCCGAGACGAAGCGGACGGTGTAGTTTGTGGAGAAGATGCTTTGGGTGGAGAAGCAGACCCTGAGATTTCTTGAGATCCAGGTTTATCTTCGTCATCTTTCTTCTCCTTCTCCTTCTCCTTCTCCTCCTCTTCGTCGCTGGCGTCGCTGGCGTACTGCGCCAAGCTGGACAGTGTTTTCTGCGCCGACTCAATCTTCTTCTTCACAGCATCGGCCTGTGGATCGTTGGTAGGGCTCAGCTTCTGGCGTTTGGTATCTGAAGGGCCGCTAGCTTTGTCGGATTCTGTCGGTAAGAGCGGCCCGATAAATGGTTTAGACATCTTGACGCCTGTATCCTCCTCTTCGTCCTCTCTAACCCTTCGCTTCTTCATGCCCACAGTGATACCCTTTAACGGATGTACACCATCGGCCACCGGCGGCGCCTTATCGTTACGACTAAGGGCCGCCTGTAGTCTTTCACCCTTGGTCCGTATATAGAAAAGAATGTACGCATTCTTTCGTACAGGTGCCTGGTGAACACGAGTCACGGACTCGTCGTTCATTTCATACCAGTCGCCCGATCTGCTCTTGACGAAGGCATAGTAGTGTCCGGAGTTTGGACCACCACCAGCATGGCAAATGATACCATATAGGCTGTAGACAGGTCCGAATTCTCCTTCACTCATATACGGGGCAAGGCTGAGGCGTTCGTCATAATTCACCTGATGACTGATTTTGTTACCCATGGGCGTGAAGCGCTTAAGGTGGATAGTGCAAACGAGAGGCGCTTTGTGTATTGAAAAGCGTTTCTCCGCATTCACGTATTTTTTGCACCTGCGAAGTGGTTTAATAGTTGGAGCACAGGCAGGGGAAAATGACACACCTTTCACACTTGTACTTGTCGCCACCCTTCAGATAGTCAGGGGTAACAAATTTATGTAGAGCATCTTTGACTGAGCTCATTCTGTGGATATCGAGGCTCACATCGAGATTGCTGTCGTACGTGTCGCTATTGTGACCGCACGATTGGCATGTCACCCGAGATCGCAGTTTGCCGCCAAATATTTTATGCACCCAACTTGTCTCTGCAACCTTGGGATCGAGTTTTCTGTGAAGATCCAAATATGACGAAATTGTTGCGGCGTACCCTAAAAGTGCACTTACGGTGGATAGCCGAATAGACATGACTTTTGTAAGGCATCTATGGCATATCGAAGAAATTCGTGCGAATCTTCTTGTCGACCTCGCTTCAAATGCTTAGCGATAACTGGCATTCGTTAGATGGCGAAGAGCGGACGAAGACAGGACGTACGATGAAGCTTAGTGCTGATTAGTCCCGGGGAAAAGGCTGACTTATTGGAGTAGGCCTGAAAGCAAACCGACCGCAGGTTGCAAGCCATGCAAAAGACGTTCTTGATACGACCTTCATGAGATATTAACCACTGTTTCATACGTCCTCTGCGGCGAAAACCAGATACGCGCGCTGAGTCATGCTGGTCGACCAGGGACAGTTGCGCATCAAGATATGCTCAAGATGGACCCGCCATTGGACTTCTCACTGGACGCAGCACGGATATCTACCTTTCGTCACTGCAAAAGAAAGATGGATACTCACAGGTTTCATTGTGACTATAAAGAACGGCAAGGAGTGGCGGGGTGTGGATGAGACATTGTAGAACGCTGTTCAAGAAGCACGTATTGCCGTTATTGAACAGCCCGGATCCAATATTAAATTTTGGGGGCCAAGCTGTGTCGACTTCGCCTACGAAGAGGGACTGTGCATCAATGTCTGCTTTGCCGACTGGTCGTTTGGTGACTTTCGGTGAAAGGACAGGAGATGATTGGGAAGGTACGGGTTGCTGGACATGGTATCAAATGACAACCAACAGACAGCGGGCAACCTACGCACCTCTTTCACTGGAGACGCCTTCCGGGTAGGCGTAGCATTTATAGGCTCATACTTGCCTTCGGCTACAGCCAAGGCCCCTGAAGAAGATCCTTCGATAAATTCTACTGGTGGGGGCAGAAGACTGTTGAAAGCCTCTAAATCTCTTGAAGGTCTACATGAGAGCTGGTCGTCTCCATTCGAGTGTGAAGGAGAAAAAGTAGGAGAAGGAGCTGGATACAAAGGAGACGCCAGCATAGCAGTCGCTGGGAATCTAGAGAGAAAGCGTCTAGATAGAGAAAAGGGAAAGAAGCATCCAAGGAGAAAAAACGAAGGCAGGGTAAGTCGGGTACCGGCAAAGGGAACAAGGTGGAGATTCGTTGAAAACGCGCCAGCAACCACAAACAACTCCACGTGGACCGCTGTCTCACGGGATGTGGGTCCAAACACTGACACTGACACTGACAGCATCAGAAATCACACCAATTACCGTAAGAATCCTTCTTCGGCCTCCATCCTGTTTCTCGACCTTGGGTCGAAGACGGCAACAAGCCTATCCAATTTCTGTACTCAGCCTTGTTAATATTAGTACAGAATCTACAACTTGGCTTTTGTAGGTGTTGCGACTTGTGCGTCCTCTTCCCGTCCTTCCCACCACACAACCGTGACTGTAATGTCGTCTCGATGCCTTCGAGAATATGGCGCCGGAATGCTCACCAGTTGTCGCAATGACTCCTCATCACCACCCCCGAGTGCATTACGAATGAGATGTGTACCAACATTTTCATCACGAAATGCCCATGATCCACTGTTTCGCTTCCGACGGTGATCCTTACCCTCTACACCCCCAGTTTTGACGGACGTCGGCACAAGAGATGGTAGTTCAGCCTTGGGAATGACACCTCTGACGCCTGCCAAGTGGCCGCCAACGAGGCTCACGACTTGTTCAGAACTGTGGAGGATGGATTAGTTTAGCTTGCAACGATGAGGAACAAATTCTTACGTGAGCTCGTCCCACAAGCCATCAGTAGCCAGGACTAAGAATTGAATGGCTCCTGGCGACGACTTGTCGAAAGATAACTTGCGATGGGTAACTTCTGGACGTGCGGTAACATAAGGTGGTGTTTTCAGAGTCTGAGGCTGGCCCCGTAGAGCCATATCGTTGCCGACCATGAATGCATGGTTAAGACTAGATGGATGTAAGGGCGGGGCCAAAGACGACGACGGCATGTCTTACGCATCGTGCACTTCGCGTGTCCATTTATAACGCGCGTCACCAAAGGCTCGCGTAGGCTCTAGGCCCCCGAGTACCCGGCCGTTTCGTATGACCGTGTCTGCTTCATCTTTAGGATGCTCTGCTTGCATTCTACGGTAAAGATCAATGTGCTGTATGCCCAAGCATGGGGGAAGCTCACCTCTTCAACTCATTTGGGTTTCTACCTGTCTGGTCCTCACTAAGAACATCGACACGCCAATGACCTTTGCCGTCAGGTGTTGTTTCCCAAACACCGGCAACGGCACGACTATCCCCCGTACAGGCGACATACAGGTCCTTGTGAGCTGTATCGAATACAGCCATCAGAGCGCAGCTGCCTGGATAACGAATGAGAACACTGATGAACAACAGAATAGACACCCATACCCGAGATGGCCGGAAGCATAGTCTTTAATGCAAGCGGGTGTTTACTGAGGTCTGGTATACCCTTTGATCGGTCTATATTGCTGGCGAGAACACGGAGGGGAGCGGTGATGAGTTCACGATCTAGGTCAGTGAAGGCATCCTGTATAGCGAGGGAAACACGATGAGGATCAGCGTCCTGAGCTGAGCCGAGCCCAACAATTGACTTGACACGGTCAAGAGTGGATCCACTGAGAGATGTTGAAGAGGAATTCGAGATGAGCTTAGAGAGGGAAAGAGATACCGCTTTGATGAGAATCAGGGAAAGCAGATGGGAGGTGTCTCCGGCACGGTGCCCATCCATAACGGTGAAGAACAGGTAGTCACCAGAAGCATCATCTCTCTGGATGATCTGCTTTGAATGTGCATCTTCAATAGGGTCATTCGAAGGCAACGCTGCATTTGCGTAGTTCCACACGATGCCATCTGGTCGCAGCGTCCTTTCAGAATTCGCACGCTCGCTTAGACGTTTGTTGACTTCTTCCATGGAAAGAAGAGGTAGGACCTTGGTCGACATGGCTGGCTTTCCGTCCGTATCTTTGACCCGGATAGGGATGGAAAAAGTTGGCGTTGTTCTGTAGTAATACAAGTATGCTGGAGTACCAATTGCAACTGTCGCTGCTACTGGCTTCCATGCACGTCGCCACATTCCGGTATACGGCCTAAAGGGAGCTAGAACGCATACTAGGAAAACAATGTGGAAGAAAATATAAGACGACATACCAATTCCTGCGAAGGTCAGGGCTAAATTTTCCAACTCGAATGATGTTTCATGCAATTGCTGTTCCTTCGAGTCTACTCCAAGTGTCGTGATAGAAAAAAAAATAAGATGATAGCGCGACAGTGAGACACGACAAGTCGTCTTGTTCCAAATTTAGCAAAGTGCGGGTTATATAATCTTACGATCACGTGATAAGGGCCATTTTACGTGTCGCTGAGCTTGAAAAGCGTTTCAAACTCTTACCACCACCTTGTTTGTCGTGGCAGACAACGTCAAAGACCTCCTTTTTGGCTCTACGTCGAGCCTAATACAGCTCCCCCACCTGTTCAAGGTGTTTCTAGTTGAAGAGCTCATCAAATTCCTGTTGAATGTACTTCATGGCCCAAGCGATTGAGTCATCTCAGCAGCCGAAGCGGTTCCCAGCCTCTGCAAGCGCGCGCATCTTTCAGGAAACCGAAAATCTCACAAGACATGATGCTGTCCAGTCCATTGTGAGTGACCGAGCCATGGTCAACGGAGTGCATCCTCAAGATAACGTTGCCAAGACCGCAAGCTCGCAGGAACCAGGCCCTTCATCTCCGAAGAGAGCCCGCCTTGCGCAACCAATGCCGCAGCCACAGCCTGAAGATCTTGCAATGTTTGGCATCAAAGTACGAGACTTTGCCTATGAAAGCAAGCTACCCCCAATCCCACCCTTCCGCCGCAAGCCACCGCAGCCAGGCCTGATGAGATCTCCCAAGCGTTTACGTCGATTTGGTGAAGAGGATGTTGGTAATGAGGATGTTTTCTCGGTTGGTAAGAGGCCAAAGTTGCAGAGGGTGGACACCGAGCTGGTCATCGAAGAGCCAGCTAGCCAACGAATGCCTGCTTACTCCGATATTACAAAGCTGCCACCGTTACTCTTGCCTTCTTCGCAGCCTCCCGTTCATGACTCCCAGGAGTCAGAGCCATACGTTGATACCCCTCTGGTTACCCCCAACGGGTCCTTGAACTGGGGAGTCAAAGATACCAGCTCAATCCCCGCTTCCCAGTTGGACAGAGTGTCGCAGGCGGCTGTCCCAGATCTTATTTCGATGACACAACTGGGACTTGCACGTCTCATCGATTCACAGAAGGATGACATGAGCATTGAACCTGTCGCTGTCTCTGTTCCCGACTCGCCGACTCCAGCATCGGCCACCGCCCCTCGTCTCGCGTCACCTTTCCCGACCAAAGTACCCTCGCCACCCATTCCTTCTTCTTCCCCGCCAGCGACACCTCCTGCCACCGTTCCTAGTTCTTCTGCTGAAGCCTCCCCGCGGTACTGTTTGCGTAAACGTCCTTCTTCTCATCACCATTCGGAGCCACCTCGAACCCGGCCTCGTCTGTCTTCTCAATCAACAACCTATAGTCGCCCTTCCGACCATAAGTCAGACAGCCCAACTAAGCCACAACCAAGGCGGAAGAGCACGCGCTCTACATCGCGTTCCAAGCGTGGCGCGCATTCATGACACAGAATTGCTAGCACCTCTGTATGGACTGTCGAGTCATCGCCTACGATGTGAAGATGTTTAATGTATGTATGGATGCTCTATTCTCCCCTCTTTTATACCCGACTCACATGAGACTCTTTCCTATTGCTCATTGTTTACTTACAGCTCATCGTGTTAGTTGCTTTCAAGTTTCGCTTGCCCATCACTTCCTTAATCGATCATTATTGTCCTTCATTCCAACAAGGACTCCTTCTATTTCTCCCAAGCACGTACATAATTGCTTTTATCGCTTGTATCCTCATGTCATCGTTGCACTACGGGAAGTCAAATCAATCTGCTCACGGATCAGCTATTATATCGGCCACGTGAGCGCCAGGAGCCTTTAAGTTTCTCTCACCTCTTCACTCAAGTCTGCGCTGGCAACCACAGTGTTGGGCCAAGGATCCCATAACAAGTCAAGCTCGTTAAGTCACATGCTCATGGAGACTGGGGACCTATCATGTGCGAGGATTCAATCAAGCTCTAACGTATCCGTTATAAGTACTTCTGTCTCATGAATGCTCTCACAAATGTCTACGTCTGGTGAATTACCCTCTATTTTCTTTCTGTATTGCACGGGCTTCCTTGGTGGTCACTTGCTGAAGTCTCTTGGGCGCGATCTGCCCACGTATCATGTCATCGCTCTGTTAAGAGATCTGTCTGCAAACAGGAGGGCCAGCATGTCAGAACTGCATCCAAATGTTACGTTCGTTGAGGCTACTTTGGACGACGATGCGATTATTGAAGAGTGGTCCTCGGAATGCCCGATAGTAATCAATACAGCCAGCTCCGATCATTGGCCTAGCGTCAGATGTGCGTTTTTCTTAACTCCGTTGTGAAAATCTGCGATCAATCCTTTCTCCTCCCCCAGCGACTCTTGTTGGTTTCGAGAAAAACACTGCCTGCCATCCTGGGAATCCACCAATTTATATCCACGTATCAGGGCTTGGAATTTTGAGCGATAATTGCCGTGGAGAGTCTGTCGATCCTGCGAACATCAGATGGTGGACCGATACAGGATTGAATCTGCGAGATTGTGACCCTTCTAACACGCAATTGGAATCGGATATATCTATCGTAGATGCAGGGACACGCAGCCAGAATCCTGTTCGCACGATGATTATGTTTCCCGGATGGATCTACGGGTTAGGTGAAGGTATGCTGCCTTCTTTTCCATATTACTGGCGCCTGAAATCACTTCTAGGCGTACAAAAGATAACAATGCCCCTTCGTTATTTCAGACATGTATAAACGGATTGGTCGTGCTGGGACTTGGGGTCCTGGTGCAAATGTCATGCCTAATATGCACATCAAAGATTGCGCCTCGGCTTGCTTGACCGTCCTGAAAGCAGCCCTGGATGGTAAGGCCCAAGAAGGGGCTGAAGGACTCTATGAGTATACAGTGTGTCCGACGGCTAATAGTGGAATCCTGATCCATATACTCAGATTTTGTTGGATCTGACCAACCTATGATACCTATGTATGAGTGGGCATCTGCAGTAGGCGATGTACGCATGAAAGTGCGCTGAGTTTCCGTGCTAACGGTTAGAATATAGTGGATGTTTGACAAAGGGCTCGCCACCGTGGGCGGGTCCAAGCCTATGCCTGCGGAAATAGTCGATCCCTTAGGCCACTGTACGCCCCCTGCCCCCCCCCCCCCCCCCCTTTAGTCACTGTGCGTACTTTTGCTGAGGCTTTTCTGGCAGATGGCTGGTCGCTTTTAGGAGGCAGCCAATACGCTAAAGTCAATCGTCTATATACTCTTGGCTGGGAGCCACTCAAATCTCGCAAGCTGTCACTACTGGAGTCACTTCCTATGGAGCTTGAAGTCGCTTTCGCTTAAACAAATAGAAAAGTACCGACTGTGTGAATCAACAGATGATTTAGGAATATGAATCGCTACTAGCGTCACTATAAAGTCATCTATGGGAAAACATCAAACGCTCGCTCTCAAATCTGGTCCATCCCTTCCTCACTTGCCGTTCGACAACTTGGAGCCGCCGCCACCGGCGCTCTTTGATGCGCCGCCCCCAATGATGCCTTTATTGGCGTTGGTTTGGCCAGCGCTTTGAGCACGAGAGGCAAAGGTGTTCTTGCCGGCATTCCCAGCCTTTGCCTAGCACCGCTCATCAGCAATTGTGTCAACATGAGAACTGGGTATAAGTACTTGAGTGGACTGGATGCGCGAGGCACTAGAAGGAGTCATTGGCGTCTTGCTGGGCTTGCTAGGCATTATAATATCTGCCGACTGTCATCAGTGACAGTCATGATGCTAGGTGCGTTTGGCTCGCCTCGATTTTCGGATACTAGTTCTGTGCGTCCGAGGTCTTGTTCTGATTTTTGGCATCCAACGTATTCTCGTATTTATGCCTTTCCATTGCGAGGCGAGGCGTCGTCCCTTACCATGTGCATAAGAGCTGTATGCGCAATTTTCGCGCAGCGCGAGTTTCGCCATACGAGCCGCCTATGCACAGAAGGTCAGGTTCGAAGAATGAAAAGATTGGCCAATCATTTTATTAGCGCATCTGCGTTGAGTTTGCACTGAATTCATGTCATAGATCATTAAGCTTGCCGCGTTTCCTGAACAACGCCTATTACTCCGTGTGGTCGTTGACGTGTCCAGACTTCGCCGCTCAAGTGCGCCTCGCGGTATGAACTTCTACCTCCGAGAGGGTGAAGTGCGGTTGATTCAGTGGATCAAATGCAAAGGAAGTCGTCATCCCTTATAGAAGCAGTGAATGGCAGAATCTGTACTTCCTGTGAGGCTGCTGTGTAGACCCTAAAATTTCTGTTTGGAATTCTTGTCCCTCCCAAGCATCTCTACACATTAGGCACTCAACATGGTATTTCAAAGTTCTTAGCATTATACAAGTAAGATATACATATGATTACGATATTTGATCCTTAATTTCTTCGTCGCATACTAGTGATCTTCTTCCTCAGTTGTGAGGTTCATTAGGATGGGTAACCTTGTGCAACAAGCCCGAAATTCCGTGTCTGTCTTTAGAGGTGACATGACGCTCCGGATCGCGAGAAGTAGAACGGTCCCGAGAACCAAAAATTCCCCCAGGCTGATGAGCAGGTTGTTCAGTAGAGTGTCTGCGGGTTAAAAATGAGAATGTGCAAACGGCAAGATTCGATGAGAACTCACCGGGGGTTGCCAACAGGTGGCTGTTCTTGCTCTTCGTAAATGGGGCCGGTACCATCTCCAAGGCAGGCTCGACCAGGAGAATGCACATTGGGTGGAGTCACAGGAGCTGGACCACGAGATCGTGAGCGGGAAATGTTCCCTAAGCCCCCTCGGCCGAAGGAGTGCTAGGAGATAAGATATCAGGGCCTGTATCAGTCACGCTAAGAGTGACGTACCGGTGCGTCCTTTTCAGCCCTATCATGCTCTCTGACGATCTCTCTCTCGTAATAGTCAGGTCCTACATGCTCCTTGTGGTCGCGAGACGGGGAGCGAATATTGCCAACACCTCCACGTCCAGTTGAATAGACCTATCCCACATCAGTGCGACGATAAGGTATTGGGGGTCAAAATCTAATACCTTTGTGGGTTCAATGGCAGGCTCTCTGCCTCTCGTCGAGGAAAAATCGTCGGGACCGCCGATAGGCCTGTCCCTCGACGTGGATGTGGGGCGAATATTTCCAAGCCCCCCTCTTCCTGATGATTGCTGCAACAAGCGATCAGCATATACATACAGCTCGAAACGATGGGGATTCACTCACGAATTCACGACCTCGAGATTGTGAACGATCAGCCATGGTAGTAAAAGGTAGAGATGGGTCGACACTAAGGAGCGTATTTAAATAAATATCAGAATGACGCCAACATTACTCCTGAAATTTTACAAGGTCCGGTGACGTGCCTCTAGACCTTTCTTGGATTTTCCGCTCGGTTTGCACAAGGCCAAGCGACGCAGCACCCGACGAGAGCCCCCTAATGTATTGCCATCCACTTGTAATCTTCAGGCTCTCGAACGTTATTCGAACGCAAGTTCCGCTCATTAGCGCTCATTGAGGGCCTGAAATGCATCGGATCATACATATGACGATGAGGTACTGCAGCGATGCACATCTTATGGCAGTGGGTGGCGACCAGTACGGAACTTGATAGTAGGGTTACATATGTTCAGGGCAGAAAGAATATATAAAATGCAAGAAAAAAAGAAAGAATATTGAACAAATTCAAAAGAGAAGAATGACATAAAATTCTCTTCATTCCTACCCCTGTATTCTTTCATCATCCAAGTAGAATGGATCTTCCCCTGTTGTCGTCGTCTCCCGTCAGCATCATTCTCGTTAGAATGGCGGAAAAAATCCTTGATGCAACCCAAACCTGACAACACAATAAGCAAAAAATTCTAAATCCTTGGCTGCGCAAGCACAGCGAAGTGCCGGCCAACTCCAACTCCAATTTCAACTCCCTTCTTCACTTACTGGATACGAATGCTTCTCCCATAAAGATGCCTCACCTCCAGCATCTAACCAATGTCGTGGTCTCGATATTTCCTCTTTCGCTGGTCGTCTTCATCTATGAGCGTGCCTTGGTGCCCATCTATGGTTCCGTACCGACAAACTATCTATTGGACAAGATACTAGTAGCAGCGCTCGTGATCTCAGCTGTCCAGCCTTTTACCCTTTCACTCAGCCAGAAGGCTTTCTTCTTTGCGCTGTTGTTCGCAGCGGCACCAAATGCCACGTATTGGGTAGCCGTTTGGTCGGCCAGGAGTCGAAATCCAGTGTGGGGGCCGGCAGTTACTCATGTCGTGGTGCTGGTTCCAATGGTAGTTTCCCTTTCGAGTTTTATGGTTGGAAGCCGCAGGAAGGTGGGTGCAGGTTTTGGTCTGGCGAAATAAATTTGACCATGTTGGCAGTCGCCGCGAATACTGAAGATGCTGTCCCACTCGGTGAAAACTGTAGTTATACCTTCAATTGCCCTCAGGATGATGAAGAAATTTTGGTCACAGTTCGCTGCCCTGAACACGTTCTCCGAAAGTTTTATTGTGCGCTGATTCCCTCAGTCAAACATTGGTTTGCTCACGCCCATTCTAGTTTCTAGCGTTTTCTTTCTTCTTCTTGTGCCTTTCAATCATTCAAATGGATGTTTCACCTACCCCTGCTCCCAAATCATCTTCAAAAAAGCAACACCGGAAGTCTGTAACCTCATTCACTCCGATACAGATTAAATCCATCATTCTCTCGCTGGCTGCCGCTCTTTCCTATTCAGTTTATCCAAAACTATATTCCCCAGTGCTTCCTCATCCTCTACTGCAAACCTATACACATCCTAGCTATCCGCTACAGATACACTCCTCTGTTCAATCAACCACAGGTTTGGTTGTGGTTGGACAAGCACTTGCTCTATCTAGTGACCCAGATCATCCCGACAACAAGATGTCTCATGTTCGCTATCTTCGCGCCGCTCACTCATTCCTTGGAGGCGTATGGATGGGACCGAAGGTTATGACCATAGAAGGCGTTCCCTCACTACATGATTCTCATAATCATCCTCTGGGTGACTCTATCTATGGCGTTTTCATTCTTCAGGAAGCTGCTCGATTGGTAAATAGCACGACCAAAACCGAGTGGGAGAACGCATTGGTAATGTAAGTTCGACCGTGCAGACATTGTTCCTAGCGCTTAATGTCTGTAGCGGTCTTGGGGCTGGTATCTCTGCGACATCTTTTCACAGGCACAATATGTCTTTGACCATCGTGGAGATCGATCCAGCTGTATATGATGCTGCTAGGGAATGGTTCGGCCTTCCTGAACCTGAACCTGAGAACGTGTACCTGGAAGATGCGAGAACTTGGGCCGCTCGCAAGCGCAGCAGTGTGGATGCTGGAGTTCAAGGGACTCTATATGACATTGTGGTCCATGACTGCTTCTCCGGAGGTGGCGTGCCTGAACATATTTACACAACGGAGTTCTGGAACGACCTCAAAAGTACTATCCATCCTGACGGTGTTTTAGTTGTTGTGAGTTACCCCATCAAGTTCATTTATCCACTTTGTTCAAGTGCTCTGCGTTAGAATTTCGTTGGACATGTCAAGTCCGAACCCATGCGAATGATTTCGTATACATTGTCCAAAGCCTTTGGACGCTGCCGGGCGTTCCACGATGTCGTTATGGCTGATCTTCCCGAAGATCAATACGAGACAGAATATATCAACATTGTAAGTGGTCGGTCAAAAAAGAAGCCTTCGCTGCTGATCATTTGCATAGGTATTCTTCTGTACTGTGTCTACGAGCCCTCTGACCTTCAGAGCCGCTACGAGCGACGATTTTCTAGGCTCTCCTCTTCGTCGCTACATTCTGTCTACTCTTAACACACGCGAGATAAACTTGAACGTCATTAAAGAAGGGATTACTGAGGAGGAAGAAGAAAAGTATATTTTGACTGATGAAAACAACTCACTCGAACGCCTTCAAGAGGCACAAGGACATCATCACTGGACCTGTGGGTGCATTGCTCTCGAAATCTCCAGTGGTCGCTAATGTTATGCTCGACAGTAATGAGGGACGTATTGCCTGATATATTCTGGGAGACGTATTAGTTGGATGTCGTATACCTTACTACTACGTAGGACTTTGAGAATGTATCACCAATTGCACGGTTAAACGTCTATAAACACTACCTTTGATGCAATGAACGTGTCTCCTAACTTGGATTCCATTTGTTTTTTGAACCACGATGTCGGTATCCGAATATCAACGTATATCATCGCCTTTGTCCTCATCACCTAGCCGCATCTCTTCCTTGTCCCGTCCAGACTGGCCTTGGTCGTCTGCTGCCCATCTCAGATACCAACGAACGTCGTCTTTGACATCTCTTTCTTCGCCTCAGACATCGTGGGACGCCAAGGCCTCGGTCACGCTTCCAGGAAGTAGCTCGGCGTGGAACCCTGCTGCTAGGCACAACACCGGATCCACGATGGGCTATGTACCGGCTGCACAAGAGGAGAGCACGCGTCAATGGTCCTTTATGGTACGCTAGGTCGCTGCTACTTTTGTGAAATGCTCGAATTCCGTCTTTTGTAGGGACTCGAATGGGTTATTAGAGACGTTCGCAAGCTGCGAGATTATATCGAAGGCACAGAGAATGCAGAACCGTCTGAGAACCTCAATGCTGAGGATCACGCCGTTGCGGAACATGGCGATTTCGAAGTTTTGAAAGAGTCCCCTGTAATGGGCGACAATAAGGTGTGCGGTTTGTTCGCCTTGATTGCGTTGAGTGCTCACTGATCGTGGATTCCTAGTTCAAATTGGAGATAGCGCGTTCTCAAGCTCCTTCTGATGTGGACAGCAAGACGTTGTCGCTCTATATCACTTCTCTTGCACTGGACTTTGCCCATCCCGATTATGAGATGCCCACTTCGATGATGACGGCGGTCAAGTGCCAGGACGACCGGGCAGGCGAGCGCGGTGCACGTCCTGAGTGGGTATGGGAGTTTTGGCAGAATGATTGGGTATTCAGGCAAGGAAGCGAGGTTTGGGGTAAGCCGGTCGATTCGTTTTACTTACATTACATATATCTGAAGCTGAGCGACATATTTCCAGCTTGTAGCTTGCCTTCACTCTCCTCTTTATTGGAGAATTCGCGTATTCGAGAGACGGATTCGTTCGTGATCTGTGTACAGATTCATTGTCCAATAGGACCCTTGTTTCCGTCGCATCCCTCTGCTTATTATGTCCCGCGAGACCTTCTTGATGGCTTGGAAGCATCATTAGACAATCCCAGTGAGTATACTCTATGCATTGGCATTCTCCGTGTAACAGTTTCTATAGATACTGGGGATGTTCGTTTCGTGTGTCTTGAGAAACAATCCAATGACATCCATTCGTCTCCAGCCTTGAATGCGCCTGAAGCAACATCATACGTGACCCACCGATCACCCTCCTCAACGTCCTCTCCTTCCCTATTTTCGGCTCAGACCACAGCACGTAAACGCATCATCTACGCTCATTCAGACATTCTAACGCGCCGTTCCGACTACTTCGCGACCATGCTGGCTTCTTCATTTGCCGAAAATCAAGGCATGATATCAGGCGAACGAAAGCTTCTTACTATTGTTGTTGAGGAGGCTGATTTTGAAACCGTTTATTGGCTGCTCAAGTTCTGCTAGTGAGCATCTATCTGATTCTTCACCTCCCATCTAATTTGAAGTAATTTACATACCTTATAGCGCAGACTGGCTTCTCTTCAAAGAGCATGACGATCCAAGGGCAGCCGTGGAAGGGATCGGAGGTGGCTGGAGTGCCAAATGGTTGCATGCTCATGGCGGAGAATGGGACTGGAAGATTTTCCACAAGTCTGGTCATGGAGACGACCTGTCTATTGATGCCAGGAGTGCCACTAGCGGTGACAGCGCCACCGAGCGAAGCCGATCTCCCACAAGCGGACCAACAGGATTGCAGCCTAGACGAATAAGAGCCACACCAAGCCCGCGTCCAGCTCCATTAACATCGGCATCGAAGACATCGACGAGCGCAACTTCTTCACGTATATCAAACAGTACTACGACGACGACGACTACACCTCGACGCGCCTCAGCCATTCCGGTGAACATGTCAGGGACTTCATCCACTCGGTCTAAACAAGCCCCGGTTCCCCTCACAATTCCTCCTAACTATTCTCCAAGTAGTCACTATCCGATTTCTCCGCCGTCACAAAGGCCGCGACAGACGAGTACGACGCCGGATCCTCACGTGCACCCGACACCTCCACCTCCGCCAGCGTCAGCTTTATCCATGTATCAGGTGGCACACCGGTATAGTATGCCAACGTTGGCGAATCTTGCTTTGGAGCATATGATGGTTACTCTGACGCCACAGTCGAGTTTTGCTTTGCTATTAGCGACCTCATCATGGGATGAATTACGATCCCTGGTTGAGGTAAGAACACCTTTCCGATGCAGTTCCTTCCTAACAAATGTTTGTCGCAGGATTATATTGTTGACAAATGGGACCAAGTTTCTGTTTCAGAAGAGTTTGAGCAGTGCTGTCAGGAGGTTGCAGCCGGAGAGTAGGTCCCATGGTTCGCTCACTGGTGTGTCTTTCTGATTGTAATTCAGATGGGGACCGGAAGGGGGGAAGACTATGACAGCCTTATTCCGACGTCTGCGATCTCCCAGCGTCATGGGATATGGACGCGCATGAGAGGACAGTCATGATGCACACCGCATGGACAGCATCTCTCATGACCGACGGCGTCTAAGAATTTAATAACGATTTGTTAGATGACATCTCTTTACGCAAACAATAGGACGGATTCTTTATTCTGATAGGCGTGCAAAATTCAAAGTAGAGGGCCGGAGCTGTTTTTCGCCAAAGAACGACTGTTGACAGCGCTGAATGCAAGGAATTATTGAGTGGAAAACAGGTCTATCAGAAATATTCGGGTACATTTTTTGTAGTAGGGCTCCAGATCACTGCGCCACGGCGAGTGTATGTCTTGGATGTTTATCATGGTAGGCAATTTCAAGTGCCGTTGTTATCGAGGCCGGCCGATGGTTTGACTGAACCCTCTGGCCGTAATATATAATATCTGATCAAAGCACATCGACACCCCAGTATCTCCGGCTCTGATAAGAAGATGGAAGCGTGGGAGCGGTGTGAAAGAGTTGAGGTATAGTTTGAATTAGGTGCTTTTGTTGATAGTATCGATATGATCGTGGTTGTTTTACTTTTGTCCAACGGATGACCCTTCCGCGGATGCAACCGTAGCTGATTTTGAATACCTGCTGACCCTTGAAATTTTCATACTGAAAAACTATAAATTTCGTAGAGAACGAGCAGGTTAACGACCGAGCGGCGGACTTGCTTTTACTGGCATTCATCTGCTGAAAATCAAGGCCGTGGTCCGGATTTGGTATTTCGATCGAGATAAATCGCTTCGAATTTAAAATGGCACAATCCATGTCGGTCATGTCTATCACCTTCTCCCCGTCCGCCTACCATGCAGTCGACCCGCCTCCCTGTTTTCTCTCGCAATTATGCTGCTCTACAGCGTGGCTTTGCTACCGTAGCGAAGGATTTCCGTATTCCGGTCATTGATTTCTCAAAGTATCGGAAAGCAAGGACGACGGCCGAGAGGAAGGCGACGGCGGACGAGGTTGTGGCGGGGTTCAAGGAGAGTGGGTTTATCTATGTCGACAGGCATGGGATACCCCCTGGTGTGTACCACCGTCATCTCTGTTGTTCGAGTCGGTAATTGTTGTTTCTCAGCCATCGTAAGGAATGCTTTCCAGAAGGTAATTTCACGTCGTTCGACAACGTGCTCGTATTAACGACAACTACGATAGAGTGCCGAATTCTTTGCTTTACCTCCAGATACCAAGGTCGGTAGCGCCAGGCCAGTAATACATCCCGTAATTGACATATAGCCATCTTTAGGACAAGCTAAGATGGGAGGACCCACGATCGAACCGTGGTTATGTTACCATAGGACGTGAACGTGTTACACAGTCAGCAGATCCCAATGAAATCGCTGCTCTGCGAGAAAAGGCGCCAGATTTTAAGGAAACAATGGAGATTGGGCGCGACTGGGATGCAACATGGAAGAACCAGTGGCCAGAGGAAGCCGATGCGCCTGGTTTTAAGAAGACGATGCTGAATTTCTTCCAGGTATCATATTGGAAAGCTGTTTTGTTCTAGCGGGAAGCTAACGTTTGTCAGACTTGCCACTATCTTCACGTTGACATTATGCGTTCCATAGCGCTTGGCCTTGATTTGGATGAACGGTACTTTGACAACAAGATTAATGATCAGAACCACAACCTCCGGCTCTTGTCGTATCCCCCTATTCAACGGAAACTATTGGAGGGCGATGGTCAGGCGCGCGCTGGTGCCCACAGCGGTAAGAAGGTGCAATTCTTTCAAACCTGGGTTTCTGACAAGCGTTGTACAAAGACTACGGGTCACTTACTTTGCTTTTCCAAGACCAAGTCGGTGGCCTTGAAGTCCAGGATCCTCACACCGGTGTCTACTACCCTGCCACTGTAAGTCCAATACCTACCTACTATTTCTAATAACCAACGACTCAATGAACGCCTTTTTCAGCCTATCGTACGTCTGATACTCATACCTCACCATCGTACTTCTTCAAATCATTGATCATTCTTTCTAGCCAGGAACAATAGTCATCAACGTGGGCGATTTGCTTTCCCGATGGAGTAACGATATTCTTCGATCGACGCTCCACCGCGTCGTTGCACCCCCTGCGAAGCAGATAAACGAGGGGGAGGCGGTCACTCCCGTTCGCCAGTCTATTGCGTACTTTTCCAACCCTAATTTTACCACTGAGATTTCCTGCCTCCCTAACTGCGGTAAGGAGGCCAAATACCAGCCTGTGAACACGGAGAAGTACATTGTCGGACGATTGGCTGCAACCTATATGTAAACATCTGCGACGCCATGTCTTTTGGATTATGCTGGACGTATGCTAATGTTTTCAAGGATTATGATTACACGCTCATGCTAGCACATCTGTACATATTTATGCTCAAATCAAGTACCGTGTACCATGTTCATTCCGAACCAACCGCAAATGTATCGTACAATAACACTAGAAGTAATATACTGAATTCCAAAGCACAAGGAATTATCAACAGACCCAGGATAACTCCTCCATCCTCTTCCTGGTTTCTTCATCTAGCCCCTTCACCCACTCATCCACACGCGCCTTTTCCAACGCCACCTGCTCCTCCGACTTGCTTTTGAACAGCCGATAGCCGATAGCCTTGCAGATGCTGCTGTATCCAGCATCTCTCGGCATCGACTCGCCCCAGCCCGCAGCGCATTTCGAAGGCTGGGATAGTTGGTCGTGTCAAGGCGGGCTGTCTTGTTTCAACGCGCGAAGGACTGTGATGAGCGGCGAGCCGTATGTCCTGTCAGTGATTGTGATGCGGTTGCCATCGTCGCACACTGTAGAAAGGAAGTCAGGTTAGACGCGTCACTATGAGCGGGAGGCGCGTACTTGGCCACGAAGACTCCATGCCAAAGAAGAGAGTAAGAGCCTCAAGGAGTTCCATCGCGTCGTTCCGGGCCTTCTTTTTGACTTCGTTGTTCAGAGCGCTTAGTGTTGTCGATGAGGTCCAGGACAGCACACGAGTAGTAATCTGGCAACAAAGAATGTTAGCAGACAATATAGAAGAAGAAGAATTTGTTATCGTTGTAAATGTACATATCATTCGCGTCTGGGTCTCTCTTTTCAACCAGGTCGAGCAGGTCGGTCAGGATTGCCTTGCTCTTTTCGGAGACAAATGTCTTCCTGGTGAGAAAGGTGTAGCCTTTGGGAATCACAGTCTGTCATCTCGCATTAGAAAGTGATGGTTGGTAGAGGAAAATACCGACTTTTTTTGGCGCCATGATAGAAGGAAACAGAAATAGAATAGCATAAAAACGTCGGTGCGCCCTTTGTATACCTTGTCACGAGATCCCTGCACGACGCGTCTGTGGCGCGGGATATTAATAGACCCGGTCAAAAGATTTAAAACTGGAGTATCAACGGTTCAGTGAATACCTTGGATTCAGAAATGTAGTAATGATAATAGAAGAATAAATACAATGCGTACGTGTGCAGGAGTAACAACAGTGTACTGGATGTAGATAAGAAGAATCAAGACGGCGCGGATGGGTGGCTTATTTTTTTTCTGAATAAACCCAGTGTATGTTGGCCTCCGCAAGCGACCTTCACAGCTGCCCATGAGCCACCTTCCCGACGAACAATCATCCGCGGCGTTCGGACTTCGACATCTGGGACGCCGAGCTCGCCCTGCGTGCCCTGTCCCCAGCAGTATAACGCACCATATTTCGTGACTGCCATGTTGTTGTGCACTCCAGTGGAGATGTAGACAACTGGATCATCATCGTCATGGAAGGGCACCTGCACAGGTTCAGGTATGAAGTCCTTGTGCTCGGCAGCTTCAAGTATTTCTTCTGGCAACCCAAGCTGTCCGGCATTGCATCGACCGCAAGCATACACCTTTCCGGCAGACGTCAAGAACAGCGTGTGGTGCTCGCCTCCAACAATCTGAACGACCCTGTCGCTGCCTAGGTCGGCGGGACTCAAATTGTGGACTTTCTTGGGGAGCTGAACTTGAGAATCAGCCTCACTGTCGTAGCCAGTGCCTAATTGTCCCATTGTGTTCAAGCCCCAGCCCCAGACGTCACCGTTATCGTCTACAGCAAAGGAATGATAGACACCAGCACCAATAACTTTTCCCTTCCTTCCTCGAGTTGCTAAAGTAACCTTCTCTGGAACGGTGCCGTGGATTTTGCGGCGTTCGAGCACCTTTCTACCAAGCTGAGCTTGCTCGCCAGCGCCCCATGTGTAAATGTTGCCATGAGTAGTCAGCACCACTAGATGATTGCCACCTGCTGCGATAGACGAAACCTTTTCGGTGTCGCCCAGTTTGTGGATGAGATTCATCGATATCGGTACCGGTAAGAACTGATGCCTTAACCCATTGGAAAATCCGAGAGAGCCCTCATTAACCTGGAGGATGACATACGTTAGTTGAATGCCCATTCACGTTCTGTGATCCACCTACCCGGAATGAACCCCAAACTCGCAGATCTCCTTCTGCGCTGACGGCGGCACATATACTGTCACCAGTAGCGACCTGCACCGCCCGATATTTTTCGTCCACAAGGGATTGCAGAGGATGTGGAATACTTGTCAAAGTGTCGATATCGATAAATGACCCTGGATTCTCTGGATCAGACACTTCCTGCGTAACTCTTCCGAGGGCAGCATCGTCATTGAGACCGCAAGACCATATCTAGTCATCAAAGTTCAGTAAGCGATCAACTATGAGAAGTAGGCGGAGCAACAGACCTTGCCACTTTCGTCTATGAAGAGACTGTGCATGCCACCTGCCGCCACGGCTTCAAGCCCCGCGGCTTCAGACCCAAATGCACCCTCTTGTATCTGCTTCTCAGCCCATGGATGTTTACGTGGTTTATCCAATTCTCCAAGCACGTCAGGGCCCATGCCGAACTGTCCAAAGTTGCCAGCACCCCATGCAAAGAGTTGTAGACCGGGTCGCTTGGTTTCCGATGGTGTAGGAAGAGGGTTGAGGTAGGGCTTCACTTGGACTCCTTCAGCGGGAGCTGAAGCCTTGGTGCTAGGTTTTTTAGTGGTACGGGGTTTCGTGGCTTTGCTCTCAGCAGAAGGATCTATGTTCTGCTCTTCACTTTTGCTTCGCTTCTTGGTAGGAGGAGATGAGGCTTCACGCTCAGGAGATGCAGGTCGCTTTTTGGTGCGAGACCGCGGCACAGGTTTGGCGGCCACTGGAGCTGGTTTCAATGCTGGCTTGGTTGAGGCAGCTCGAGCAGAACGTCGAGGAGGCATCGTGGTAAATATGAAGGGGAAGAACGGCGAGGAAGGGTGACAGAGGGTAGAAGGTGATGGTTCAGAACCAAGAGATGACAAAGGCAAACAAGGTCGGTTACCTGAACCAAGTCTGTTGGGAGCAGTCAAAAATTCCTCAAATTGTAAACAAGCCGTATGACGTTTGTCACGTGATCGACGCGTCGCAACAGCCACACGGGCCGATGGGTTTCAGTTCCGAGTCTGCTTCCGCCTCTCGTGTCGTTTCACCAAAATGTCGTACTTTAGGTAACAATTCTTAGGCACTTGAACTTTACATCTATCTGTTATTCTTTACTACCCTTCACTGCCACTACCGCTTTTCTAACTCCCCTGGTCTTCGTGTCTTCGTCGCCCTCAATTTCAGCGCGACTCGTATCCCAACTCTTGAAGCTCAAAGGTTTGTCGGCGGCCCTATCCACTTATGGGCCCATCATGCATTGCAATACTGTCCCCGGGAGCTCTGGCCGTATTATACTACTATCTGCAAGAAAGGTAAACCGTTAGGTGTCTGTTAGTCGATAAATTGACGGCGGTCTTCTTACGACTCGACTATGCAACCTTTTTACCTCTAACCTGTACACCCCTGGCCGTGTAGGAAATCATTGCCTCTGCCCCGAAGAAGCCGCATTTCCGTACGGATATTATCCCATCAAGTTAGTTTACATCATGAGGCCCGACCTTCCAATGATCTTAACCAGTTTCACGTGTCCTGTCAGCCGGCCTTTCCCCCCGCTGAGATTGTCCTTTGTTGAATTCTCTCTGCTTTCGTTTCCTTCAATCTTACGTTCTTTTTGCTCTTTGGTCGAGTTCTATCGATTCTGTGGTAGGCACATGACTTTGCGCCTTCAATCGATTATATATCTGGTGCCATGGTGTTCGACCCCGGGCTTTGCTTTAGTCGTCAATAGGTCAGCTTCTTCAGCCCTCGGCCCCTTTACCGTAAGACGCCGTAATGGTCATTTCTAAACTGGTTGAGGTGCTGTTGAGCTTGGGTCATTGTCAGGATCACGAGATTCACAGAGTCTGTAGCCATCCTCAGCTATAAATTTCATCTAGCTTACGCATCGTAAGCGCTTCTCATCTTATTTTATGAGTCATGTTCACTCCCTACATTGCTAGCTCTCTCAGAGACGCGACTATAGTCGCTGGCTTTACCAGCGGCCAGGCCATTTCCTTACTCCCCCTGCGACCTATCAGGACGCCGACCTTCTACAGCATGACCCAAGCTTGCAACTCATCGCTGCACGCTCTTTCTTTGCATATAGGGCTGTCCATTTCCCAGGAATTCTTCCTAAAGCTTCTACGCTCGACTTATGTGCAAGTCAAGTATAACTGCCCCGACCTACTCGAGGTAAACTGCTCGATTGCCACAGGAGAATGGGACAAGTCCCCGAGATACAACAAGAATTCATTCGCTTTGCCTCGGTTGGTGTTCTACCCAACATCCCCTCCTTTATTTTATCGTTTCCCGCCGACATCATAGGCGACTCGGTTTTGACGTCCCTCCTTGCCTTCTTCAACGTCCGCGAACTGGTTGTGGCACCCCCTACCACGGGCTCCATCAGTTTACAACGCCGTGCCACCGTATATGCGGACCTGATTCGTTATATATACTCTTTCACATCGCTCAGTAAGTTTGGACTCCCACTTGAGCTCATGTCGGACCTGTACGGTCTCCTTCGAGAGATAGCGAAACTGCCACATTGCACCGAGGTTGAATTTGGCTTCGGTGAACAGTTCCTTGCTTCAACGAGTCTAGAGAGTCACAGGGTTATTGCAATGGCGTTGGTCTTTGGGTCGGGAGTCTTCAAGAGCACTCTGAGCGGTATCCCTCTTGACATTTCTGAGTTGGCGTAGTTATTTGTACAACTACTTTCACCTTCGCATCCCCGTTCACATCGTATTCATTCCCTTCCAGCATATTCCGGTACCATTGTATCGTTATCTCATCACACATACTGCTTTGTTTTTATATTTTGGGTCGTATCGATACATCATCCTGCCAGTTATAATGTGGCTAACTGTGTCATTTCGCCATGTCCACACCCAATTCGAAGTCCATCCTAGGATAAGGCTAACAATGTGAAATAAGTAGTACAGAATGGCAGGTACGTGTGGTAGAAAATGTTATAGTACAAAAACCTCCACAACCTACAACAAGCAACTTGCTGGCGATGATAATGCCTCGACTAATAGCCGTCTGCCTGACCTACGATCGCTCAGAGACGAGGAAATTGATCATGTCTTCCATGGTAAACACGTCAGACAGATATATTATCGTAATTTCTAGATCAAATCCTTCCCCAACACGTTTTCGTAGCTGAGCGAACATGATCGAGTCAACACCACGAGCGTTCAAAGTTTCAGAAAGGTCTTTTGGGTAGTACGCATTCAGTGATGCACGGAACAGGTACCTAAATGGCTACTCACCAAGTTCTTCATCGGAGGAGATTTCCAGTACATCCCTAAGGCATGAAATGAGCCCTGTCCGGAGAGCTTCTCCCCTTAATGGTTGATGAACTGGAACTTCTATGTGCTTTGAAGCGAGACTGGACTGTTCGACGAGGTAGTCAACCATCTGTTCCATCGTATATACGTCTGATAAATAGATCATGGGTATGTCGAGGTCGAATTCTTCCCCAACCTGCTTCCGCAGCCGTGAAAACATAATTGAGTCGACGCCGTGAGCGTTGAGAGTCTCAGAAAGGTCTACGTTGATGGTTAATTTTCAAGATGAGCCCGACCATAGAATCAACTACGTACCAAACTCCTCTTCTGGTGTTAAATCGAGGATGACTCTAAGGCAAGCGATCAAGCCAGTCCGACAATCTGAAACCTTTGACAGTGATGTTACACCCACATTCTTTTGGACAGAGACGCCAGGCGGCAAAACTGCCTTCGTAGCCGTAGAACTCTGATTTCGTGACGGTATGAAGGTCGGATAGCGGTGGACACGACGGAACGGGTAGGTTGGAATGTCCGTCTTCTTCAGAGCACCATGACGCTGAGAGTAAAGCTCATGAAAGTTGGGAGAAAGGTTGTGCTCTTGGAAGAGGTAGCTCAAAGCAACGAGCAGTGCCACCTCCTGATCCTTTCCAGCTTTTGCGGATAGAGCAACTGAAGGGGTATTGAGGAGGTTGTTTGCTTGAAGGAGGGTCCATACAACAGGTTGGGGTCCAACGTCAACGAAAACACCAATGGATCGGTCTTGGTCCATGACTGCGGCCGCCGCCGCAAACTGAACAGGCTTTCGAGCATGGTTTACCTTGACAATGCAAGTGAGATTATGATGTGAATGTATCAAAATTCATCTCACCCAGTGATCCCAGACGAACCTCCTTCCCTTCGGAATAAGGTCGCCAGTCAAAGTCGAGTATAAAGGAATGTTCAAAGGGAAAAAATCCGAACGATGGCTATTGGACCAGTCGAGTAAACCCGTGACAGCAGAATCAACGTGAGGGCTGTGGAAGCCTTGGTCAACCTTTAAGCGGGAAGCCTTCAAGCCCTGTACTTTGGCTGAGACAACCATGGCATCAATTTCGGCTGATGCGCCTGATACAACGACGCTCCGCGAATCGTTTTGAACCGCAACGTTCATCGACTCCCCAAATTTGAGCGTTTCTATAAGTCCTTCGACTTCTTCCTTGGACGCTGCTATTGCAGCCATTCCCGCAGAATTTTTTGACCTAGGACGAAGAAGACGAGCACGGGTGACCACAAGGTCCAACGCAGATTTGAAAGAAAGAGCGCCAGCCGCGACTAATGGTTTATGTTAGGAAACTGTATTGTCAATCGCGCGACAGAATACATTTACCTGAGGCAGTAATTTCTCCCAGACTGTGACCGAGGACTGCTTTTGGTTGAATGCCCAGACTCTGCAGCCATTGCAGAACAGAATATTGGTAGACAAAAATGCAAATTTGGTCGACCTCGCTGTTTACTTCGGGTAATGCATCCGTGACTTCAAGCAGCAGCCTGCCAATCGGATAACCCGACCGCTCTTGGGCGGCCTGACCAAACTTGGAGACGAGCGCTCGGAACCCCGAATATTGTTCAGCAAGTGCTGCTGCCATACCGGGGAAATAAGTGCCTTGTCCTGAGAACACGAACCCTGGCGAACCGCGAGGCTTCTGTTGCGAAGTGGAAAGAGTCGTCAGTCGGCATTCAATTTGAGAAATAAGGTCTGCCATATTTTGGGCAACGCAAGAGAACCGATATTTGTAGTGCTCCCTCCCGACACAAGCGGTGTAACAGATGCTATGAAAGTCGCTTGTTTTTACGACCCGTAAGAATGCCAAATACTGCTCTAGGTACGCTTCCAGCGCAGGCACCGTTTTCCCACTGACGACGAAAATCATAGGGTGTTCTTGCGTATCATTTGACGAGGACCTTGGAACATCAGAAGGCGGACCCTCTAAGATAGCACCGGCCAGTGTACCCGCAAAGCCGTATGACCTGCATCAACATGAAAATGAGGGTAAGACGTTAAAAAAAAGGACTAGAAAACTGACAGAACTGCAGCCCGATGGGGTTTTGCACCATCAATCTGAATAGGTTCGCGAGGAATCAGGAGAGGAACTACGGAGCAATCAAGGGATGGGTTTAGATTGTGTTCCGTTAAGTGATTGAGACCAGGAACCGTCTCTTTCTCAAAGGCGATCAAAGCTGTGAGGATACTGGCCAGCCCTGCAGTTGGTTCACTGTGCCCTATAACTGTCTTTGACGCGCTAATAATAAGAGGACCGGCCAGCCGAGGTCGGGTTGAGGTGTAGGCGTTATTGATACCCTGAATTTCTGAAAGATCTCCTAGAGATGTACCTGTATAAGAAATGAGAAGCGGGTTTACTGTCTTAAAAGACGACCCGACCTGTTCCATGAGCTTCAATGAAGCTGTGATCCACAAATTAGCAATTTAATTGAATGTGAAATAAATATGACTGACTTAATTTGATCAGGATACAACCCAGCTTTTCGTAACAGCGACTGGTGCAAGTTTGTTTGTGCCTTTATGTTTGGTGCAACCAGCCCTTGAGAACGGCCGTTATGGGACACATCTGTTGATTTTATTGCGGCCAGTATATTGTCATTGTCACGTATTGCTGCACTGCGTGTCTTGAGAATGACACCCACTGCCCCCTCCGAAGGTACATATCTATTGCACTGTAAGAAGATCAGTTCTAATACCTAGGATTGATGCAATTACCCATCTGCATCGGTAGTGAATGTGGCGCATCTTCCATTTGGAGAAACCATGCCTTGTGCCGTCAGGAACCTATATGAGATTGGTAATGTTGTTGATGTTCAGTCTAGTATCCTACAAACATAAATGATCCCGGCCAACAGTGTGTGTTGCTCGAACAAACAATAGCGGTATCGGCCCCTCCAGATTGCAAGAAGGTGATGGCTAGAAATGCATATATCTTTGGTCACAACATTGAAATTGCCGGTGATGTGCTGTATGATCATACCTTGGTCCATACATACAATGCCTCCGCTGCATGCTGTATCAACGGTAACAGATGGCCCATGAATATCAAGAAGACTATATGTGAAATGAGTACTGAATAATTTCACTAGAAAAAGATGCTCGCACTAGCTTATACGGCCACTTGCAGTACTCGGAGCGCGTCCCGTGCCGTAGAATCGTGTGTAGGCTAAAGTTTGATGAGGTCCAGTATCATGCCTGAGCCAAAGCAAAGACATACATACCATCGTAACTTTGCTCGGCATTCAATAGTGTCTCGAAGCCATCGTCTTTGGTGGCAACATAGACAGCGGTTCGTGTCCCCTTCAACTTGGATAGCGGAATATTTGCGTTCTCCAGGGCCTCAAACGACACTTCCAAGGCAAGACGTACCGTTGGGGATACGTACAACGCCTCTGTAGCCGTGAGGCCAAAGAATCTGTAGTCGTAATGTGCAACATCGATGAGGCCTGCTTTCGTAAAACATATATCTCGAGGATGAAAACTTGCGTGATCCCAGCGATCGGGTGGGATGTCACTGATGACAGAATCGTTCTTCGACAACAAGGCTTCCCAGAGAGACGCAGTATTGTTGAGCGAGCCGGGTAAACGGAATGCCTTGCCGACTATCACGATGTCATTATCGTTATGCTGATATGATTTGAAGACGGAGAAAGGGTTAGAAGGCAAGTCTGCAGGGTGACTTTGATGACCACGTTCAAGCGAAATCGCGTCCACAAGAGAATCAAGATCAATATGAATGTAGCATGCATTAGGTAGAAGGGTGAGACCATCGATACGTTTGTTTAAAGTGTTGACGATGCCAACAGCCATAAATGAGGTCATCCCGAGCTGGAAAAGGTCATGGAACGCACTCATCATCGTTTGACTACAAAATAAGACGTACCTCAGCGAAAGATAAGGCAGATAACAGCTCAGGATCATGGACTCCGAGAAGATTGCTCACAACCTGTCTCACGATGCGCTTCGTATCATCTAGAATACATAATTGCGTTTGTCAACGGGACTTATATGGCATGGGGAAAAAATTGACCTTCTTTAGTTTCATGGTCGACTTCCGCCTTGGTAGAAACGCCGACACCAAGGGAGGAACCAAACATATCTTCGATTTTCTTACGGAACACATCGCCTTTCCTCGTAACTGGTATTTTCTGAGGAGGTCGAATTATGAGAACACGAGACCAAGCTATGCGAAGTGCTGGAGGAAGGTCGCGATTGATTGGAGCCAGGGTATTCATAATCTCTGTGTCGACCTTGGACGAAGGCATATCAACTCCCGGTCTAATTTCAACAATGGCCCATACACCAGTTGCAGGCTCTCTTAGGAATCTGTCACCGATGACGCATGCATTTGCGATACATGGGCTCGCACAAAGGGTTCTCTCAATGGGCCTGGGATCCAATGTTTCGCCGCTCGTCACCTATATCGACTATCAGCACTTCCAAGTACATGGAGCCGTTTTCACAGACCTGAATAAAATCTGTTTGTCTTCCAAGCCACTTGAAACGTCCATCTGGCGTGCGCTGATATTTGTCTCCCGTTTTGAACGTTACCCAGCCATCCGAGTCCACAGAAAACGACGAATCATGATACTTGATGTATCCGTGTGGGATGAGCTTGCTCTTCACGACTAGTTCCCCTTCTGTATATTGTTTCAACTCGCTGCGATAAAAACCTAAACAACAAAACACTCACCGGAGGCTGCTTCCTCGTTGTCGGGACCGACCAGCGACATTATGCCATCAGAAATGAAGGTATCTTGTATAGAATAGCCATTGGAACAGGCGTCTTGCGCGCGTGCTGCAAACAGCGTACCAGCTGTCTCCGTCATCCCAATGCCGACCATGACTGATATGTCATTTTCGACAGCCCAACGCGTGACATCTGCCTCTAGCGCAGCGCCTCCGCACTCGAGCATCATGAGACTCTGCAGCGCACTGACAAGGCGATTTTTCTCCTCAGCTCTCAAGCACATTTGATGCTTGACATCTGGACCGGAGGTTGTCTCGCACATAGCTTTCAGTTCGCTCAAAATGAACGGTACGCAAGCAAATGCCGCGATTCGCCGTTTGAGAAGTGAATCTATGATATTCATGGTGGGGCCTTGCAATCCATTCACTGCCAGCTGTGTAGGATATGTGGATGGAACAGATGCAAAGACGTAGCAACCGGCGTTCAGGAGCGTTGCTGTGCCAATATCCTGCATGTAGGCAAAGATATGTGACCAAGGTGCCCACCCTAGAACACGTATTCCATCCATTTTTCCTTCCGGATGTATGCGCCGCCACCATGCCAACTTGGAACGACAGTTACTGAGGATAAGTGTATGAGTCAAAGGTACACATTTCAAGTTGGTAGTAGAGGATGCAGAAGACGTAAAGAGATAGAGGCATGCACGATCAACGTCAGGAAGTGGGCACCAAGATAGCGAGGCTTTCTGAGTAGATGAGACGTATTTCTGCCGAAGTGCAGTCATGGTCGACGCATTCACATTGAAGGGAAGAACATGTATGCCAATCGCTAGCATGCGAGCGAAGGAGTCAACAAATGCTAATAAATCAGGTGAACAACCTTACCAGAGGCAACACGCTGATTGGAAAAATCGGTCTCAGGGATCACCAGACAGGTGGGAGCAACGATGTATAGCATGCCCTTCAAAAGCTCAGCAGGAACATGGACGTCGATAGGGATGAATATCCCTCCAAGCTTCCATACTGCCAGCATGAGAGCAAATACGTGGGGATGGTTCTCGCTGATGACCGCAACTTTGGGAAAACAACCCAAGACAGCTTTGAGATCCTGCGCCAGGGCCGACGAGATAATGTCCAAATCTGAGTATGTCCAGGTATCCTGGCCGCATTCCAAGACATTGCGTTTGGACGTCTTAGAATCATGCGCAATGCCGAGAAAGACATCGAGCAGAGATGAGTGATGCCTGTCGATCTCCATGATTACTGGGTCTTGTATCAGCAAAGCCGGTACTTATTCATAACTTCGTGTCGTTGTATTCTCATGCCGAGTAGGGAAGTCCCAATTATATGCTGTTCCGGTGTCTGACAGCAAGAATGCTTGCATTGAAATCATGATCCTGAAGAAGAGAAGCTAGGAAAAAATTAGCCCCGATGTCATTCTGGCGACTGCTGCAGACTGACACGCTCACCCAAGATCACGTCCGCTGAACTGATCAGGAATACTTGACAAGATCAGAAGACTGAGCGAACTGGTTATACACG
This sequence comes from Desarmillaria ectypa, assembly GCA_030407005.1. NCBI lineage: Eukaryota > Fungi > Basidiomycota > Agaricomycetes > Agaricales > Physalacriaceae > Desarmillaria > Desarmillaria ectypa. The sequence goes on from JAUDYN010000004.1 coordinate 2,871,500, forward strand.
GCTGAATCGTCTTGAACTCAACCCTGTATAAATTGGATGACTACTAGTCTACAGGCCAGGAAATCTGACTCTAGTATACTTTTCTTTCAGATCAGCTTTAAAAAATTGCAATAGTGTTGTCCAAGGCGGCGACATTGAAATTCTTGGGCGAAGACAGTATGGTCAAGGCCAAAGATTTGGCATTGCCATTTTGGGACGTCTTTCTGTGTCAGGATCGTTGTCCCTCCGCTTCTTCTCAATCATTGCGGGTTCGAAAGTTCAAATTCGTTCTCCTTCTAGTGGTTTGCTTCTCTGTCATGTCACGACTTTACCGTTCGTTCTTTAGGGGGACATCTATCATGAGTTATACAGATTTTCTCCCGCACGGGACTGCGTTGGGCAATAACAGTGACATTCTTCCTAGTAGAATTGTCGCCGACGAGAAATAAAAAGAAAGATCCTTTAGCTTGTTATCAAAACCATGACGTATTTCACCTGTATTGGATTTCTCAGCGCCTTATCCCTCATCGGAAAAGCACTCTTAGTTCTTGTCGCTCTCCATGTCTATATCTACTGGTTGGATTGGTATAACCTGCGAAGATATCCGGGTCCATTTCTTGCTAAATTCTCCTATCTTTGGCTTGTGTGGACCGGGTGGACTCTTCGCCGTTCACAGATACTGCATGAGATGCATAGAAAGTATGGTGAGTTCTTCACGTATACTAGCTATTACAGAACGATGCCTCAATTGAGTCGCTTTTTTCCTACAGGCCCAGTAGTTCGCATCTCGCCCGCCGAACTTTCCTTCAGCAGCTCCGGAGCCTTCTCTTCTATCTACTCCCGAGGCTCTGGTGTCACAAAATCTAGCTTTTACGATGCATTTGCTACCATCGGACTTCCATCTATATTCGCAACTCGCCAGAAAACCGAACACGGCCAAAAGCGAAAGATGATGTATCATTCCTTTACTCCGAAGACTGTCGCCGAGTTTTCTCCTCGGATAACACGTGCAGTCAACGCTCTTCTTAAGGAGTGGGATATTCGATTTGCCGACCCATCCAACAGCAAGGATGACCAATGCGTCTGGTTCAATTGTCTTCCGTGTAAGCTTTTAATTTTTTTTTGTTATGACTTCTTTGTTGATCCCGTGAAAATGTCAGGGTGCGCCTTTTTGTCCTTCGATTCCATTAGTGACTTTATTTTTGGGGAGTCTTTTGGTATGGTTGCAGCTGCCCAAGACACCATCACGATTCCAAAGGATTCACGTCTCACTCTTGACTATGAGATACCAAATGAGACTATGGAAATATCTCTCATGAATATCGCAGGTAGCCGGGAGACATACAATTACTTCGTTGGAATACTTCCGACTTGGTGGAAGCCATTGGGTCATGCTATCCTTCGAGGACCGGTAAAAAATGGGTTACTGGTCGCCAAAACCGTTGCATATTTGTTGTCACAGCGTTTATTCCTTGGGACCCAAGGTGATACTATGGATCTAGTTGGCAGATTCCTTCAGCGACAGGAACTCCAGGTACAGGCGCTAGAATGCTACTAAATCAAACCACTTATCTACTCTGCTAGATATCTGAACAAGAACCATTGATTGCGGAAGTGCTGACAATGCTTATTGCAGGCTCCGACACGACAAGAAAGTACGTTTTATAAGCCTAATGCTCGGAGTTTCGGCTTATTCGTTCAAGCTCACTCGCCGCTGCCATCTATTATATTTCAATGTCACTTGAAGTCCAGGCGAAGCTTCATGCTGAGCTTGATGCGCACATACCTAGGAATCACCCCGTCTCCCTTGAGGATGTCCAGCAACTGTCATACCTCGATGCATGTATTAACGAGACTCTTCGCATGTATTCTGCCGTACCCGGTAGTCTTCCACGAGTAGTGCCCGAGGGTGGTATGTCAATTGCCGGCAACGACATTGTTGCTGGCACCACTGTTGGTGTTCATATTTACAGCCTTCACCACGACCCTACAATTTGGGGGGAAAATGCTGACATCTTCAACCCCAGCCGTTGGCTTGACATAGACAGCGAGGTGGTGAAAAGAGCATTCAAACCTTTTTCTGATGGACCAGCGTGAGCTTCTTATTTCTGTTCGGTAGACCTTCGGCATTCTCATCGATTTTTTACTTGATTTAGAGCATGCATAGGAATGACATTGGCAATAGTTCAGCTTCGCATCTTTCTTGCTTCCATATTTAAGCGGTTCGAGGTTATATTCGAGGATCCCGATAGTGCTGTAGGTCCCTCTTTCTTCTCTGTGACCAAACTGCGACTTATTATACCATACAGCTTGCGGTCGACGATTGGTTTGTAAGAAGAATAAAGCATTGCAGAATCAGGATACATCATAGAAATACTACATGATGGCTTCCAGAGCTCTTAACCAATGTGCAGATGTGATACTGCCGTTATAACAGTGAGGAGACAATCTGACTTCGCAATTCTTTGTACTGAGGGAGACCGTCTATATTCTACTTCGTGCCTATCTCAGTCTGAGTGAGGAGTCGGAGTCTTCTCCTCTACGACGCTGTTTGCAAGCGTACCGATTCCACTGCCCATCCAAGTCAACATTTGATCCCCATCTTTGAGGTAGAGAGGCAGGTTTCGGACGAAGCCAACGCCACTGAGAGTACCAGTCATAATAATGGAGCCCGGCTGTAACGTCGTGCCTTGAGACAGATAAGCGATCGTCTTTTAACGTTTAAAAGCTGATCGTTATTGAATATTATTCGTGGCTCGTCAAACAAGTAATTAGAGTACATGCTTACGCAGTAGTTCCGTCTTATACAGTGATACCGTTCAACGTAAACTTAATGGCCACAGTTTGAGGATTGGGAATAGACGATGCAGCAACTAAACATGGACCGAAGGGATTTGTATTGTCTGTGAAGGTTCAAAAATGTACTAGTTGGCACGTATTCAGAGCGGCTGATCCCAAGACTTACCAAAGCCTTTGGAGAAACACCACTGAGAGATCGCAGATTGATGCTGTCGAAAAGACACCTGGAAAACAATTGTAAGAAACTTGACGGGTGAAACGCAAAAAGACTCTACATCATTACCGTCGGTGTATCCGAGAACATAGTCTAAAGCTTCGGCTTCAGTGACATTCTTAGCTGCTTTGCCTATGACGACAGTAAATTCAGCCTCATAGTCGGACTGGTGTATTGCAGGAGACTGTGCAACCACAGGAATGATCACAGGCGCAAGAGGCCCGATAAACGATGTGACTGGCTTATAGAAAAGGTTAGGAAACCTAATATGATAAACATCCAGTGGGAGACAGGAGACGAAGAGGTACCCACTTGGGCACTTCTACTTTCCCTTCACTCTAAGGAAGTCAAATTCAGGGTGCAAAAAATAACTGAAGGGTTTCAGATTTACTGCATGCGCCGGATGGTTAAGACCCAAGCATCGGATGACCTTGACATCTTCGCCAGACAACGGAGCCAATAGCTGCTTGACGGTAAGGATCTTGCTGGTCATTTGAGCGAATGGATCAAAAGCAGAACCAAGTATTTCATAAGCTTCGATTGCCTTCCCTGGTACGCTGCTAGACCAACTTGAAGTCGTCAGTAACCTGATAATATACTGGGCGTACTTCTAACTTACCATCCAAAGTAGAATCTGCGGGTTGTCCAATATGTACATGAGAAGTCTCGGCGGCAATAAAGCGAATAAGCCTGAACCACTGCTGCATGAAGGAAATAAAACAGTCAATCATATGAATTCAAGTCAAAGTCAAAGGCACAGCCACACAGTGATTATAGGCGCCATCGTGTAAGCAGTGCAGGGAAGAATACGACAATTGTCAATGACACGTCCTTGCGGTTTGGTATCCTGGGATATCGGAGGCGATGGCTATATAAGGATGCCACATGCCCTGTTTCTGGTGCATATTCCCTTGGGTAGATTATGGGTTTAGTTTTCTAATTGAATGAGGGATACAACGGCTCTTTTGGAGCCTACGAAACATGATTTAAAATTAGCAATATTATCGGCGGGGCCAGGTTTGATCCTGAAATTGTGCTTGGCATTTCGCATGGAGAAAGTGGGAAAGTCAGTACGACTTCGTGAAGATCGTTTTCTTGGAGAATATCTGTACTGTGTATCCTTTTCTCTATCATTGACCATCGTTCGTTCTTACTTACCATATATATATCACCTCCTGCCCTTACCGATCACTATATAAGCCTCGCCGTAGTTACCCATATACCTTACCGTGTTTGCTAGTACATTACTCACGTTCGTTACCTTCCGGGTCCTTACTTATATCCTTTGTTACGTTTAGAAGGTGCAGTATGACCAAAGATAACTCAGCAGGCGCTGGAGCCAATCTAAAATAATTAAAATTGGTTATGTCTCTGCAATTCGGTCCCAGTCAGACGGAACACATGGTCTTCCACTTCTCGCTGCGTGAAATCTCCGCGTCAGCGCTGTTCCAATTCTAACGGGAGAAGCGATGTAATTTGATTTTGGGAAAAGAGCTTCGATGTCATGAACAACCATCGTATCTTTGCAGACTCGCAAGCTAAGCCTTACTCTTAAGAGGAAATTGCCAGAATCTTCCGACTTTGACTGCTTCAAAAAATATGACAAATGGTGTAGGACTGTGTGCAACGTACTTCCATACTCGCACCTTGACGGTCAACAAATTTGTTCCGATCCTCTCGTTCATGGTTCGAACACTTGCACCGATGGTAAACTCTCCGTATGATGACCATCGAAGTTTGAATTACGTGTCCCATGGCTTGAGCAAGGTGGATATGATGAAGACGTATCGCAGTTGAAATGTCTTCGCACATAGCCGGTATTAACCATAATTAATCTATCGAGCTACCGAGGTCATGAGTTCCATTAAAACCTTCTCGGCTTCTGCTTTGACATCATAACCCATAATTTTATCGCGCATCATAGGAGCTTCGAAGATTGAGGCTTAGTGCGTTGCGCGAAAGAAGTACAGAATGTGAATTACTTACACCTGAGATACAGGCCTCTCTTTGCCGGAATATTCTGCTGTTCAAACGATTCCATGGCTACATACTCAGCACGCTCCTTACGCAAACTTTGGTAGGCGACAAGGCGGTTCTCGACGTCAGACACTTTGGTTCCCATCGGAAGGAGGGCTGCAAGAGCTACGGCATCCTCAAGGCCCATCCCGAAGCCTTGCCCGAGTGCTACATTTAGATAGCTGTCAGCAAATCGCATGATATACCGAAGCACGCCAACCTTACTTGGTAATGATGCATGCGCAGAATCACCTAGCAAACATGCACGTTTATTAATCCACGTCTCAAGCTGCGGGACAACACGCATTTGCCACAAATGAATATTATCAGCCAGCTCGAGCAAGCGCTTAAATCGTGGGTGGTAGTCTTTAAAAAACTCCAGCAAAATTTCCTGGGTAACTGGTACATTCCATCCTGGTGTAGAATTAAGAATTTGAGAAGATGCAGGCTTCTGAAAACTCACCAATTTCATTCTGGTTGCGTGGGTCATCATGCACACCGAGAACGTTGACCATTGTACCACTGCGGCACGCGTAGATGATAATCGTACGTTTGTCAGTCTTCTCAGAAATAGAAGCCGCACCCGTCTGCTCATTGTCATCGTTTCGGTGTACAGGAGCCGTGATTAAACGTGCTCCGAGGGGTGGGTACTTGATGATCCAGTCGAGTTCGGGATATGGCTCTAAAACCTCTGCCGGTGCGAGCCAGCGGTATCCAGCGATACCGGTGGGAGGTATGTCTATTTCTTTTCCCAAAACGTAGGAGCGTATGGTAGACTACACTCCTCGTTAGCTCATGACCACTAGCGAAAATAACTCGATGCACACCCTAATGCCATCGGCACCGACGATGAGATCGGCGGAACAGATTGTTCCATCGACAAGAGAAACGGTACAAGCTTCCACATCGCAAGACGCCACCTGACTGCCTAAACAAAGCTGGCCAGGAGGTCCTGTTCCTTCAGGGTCGAGGGCAACTCGCATGAGCTCGTTATGAAGGTCAACACGATGCGCCATTATCCAAGGCTTCCGAGAGTTCATGAATACGTGCTTAAAACAAAGAAGCAAGATTATATTCCTTACGTCGCCATACGCCTTGCGATAGTCCGTCATGTTATTCATCATGCCCGGACTTCCGTCATGTGCCATGGCAGTGAACTAAAGGAAGTATCAGTTCTTTCACGGAAAAAGTGATCAAAAAAAAGTACGTACACAAAGATTATCTACAGGCTTGAGATTGTCGATGTTACAGCCAAGATCTCGGAGAGAGCGTACAGTGTTGGGCGGTACTGCGAGACCTGCACCTAGTTCGCTTTTGAAATTTGAGGATTCAAGTATCTAGAAAGCAACTTCATCATCTGATAATCTATAAGATGTTTAGAAAGACTTACATGGACACAATGCCCTTGCCTACGAAGTGCAATGGCAGCAGAAAGTCCACCAAGTCCAGCACCCACGACTACCACTTTCAGTGGCCAGGCTTCATCGATATGTTGCATGGAAGATACGTAGTATTTGCTTGAAACAGAAAGTTGAGCCGAGGGTTCGGTTATGAGATGCAGAATTGCAACTGTCCAATTCGCGAAGGCCTTATACAGCCCAATTATCCTGAATGTGCGGTGTTGATGTTTCCGCTGGATAAACCAAATCCGAGTATGCTGACTAGTACCGAAGTACTGAGGGACAGGTTACAATATTCACCCAGCCCAAAGTGGATAGCGCGCTTGACAACATGAATGATTACCAACTTGCGTATACCGAAATCACGGCTCCCGGGTTTCTGGTAAGTTAAAGCTTCCTGGCATAGGATATCGCGGATGTCGGCATGATAAGTCAAAACCTAGAACCCGGGTGCAGAAACAAATAATCGTTCTCCACTTTCAGAACTACAGAATCCCGGTTGCTTCTCCCGACGTTGATGGCCAATGTATAATTAGCCCTTCACAGAAGCTGTCGAACGAATAGCTGAACCGGGCATGATATAAGGCCCATATCATCGAAATCACCGTTTTCAGGATACATAGTACGTCCTTCATCGACAGCATGAAACTTGACCTCGTCGGATATGTCTTTGGCATCAGGAATAGCGGCTTAGCCATCGCTTGCTGTGCTGTGGCAGTCACATTCGCCATCGCCTTCCCATACGTTCGCAGGGACTACCAGACATTTCTATCTGGCGGTCCCTCCTATGCTCCTCAGAATATCAAAGGTTACATCATCGTCTGCGTTCTCTCCTTATTCCGTCAGGAGCAAAAGGGCCTTGCGATATATGACCGCCTTCCCGAGAAGCGTAGGTGGCTACCTGACTTGACTCCTCGCAATGGCCCGCAGCCCATCACGACCAGCCATATAATCCAAAGACAGGTGAGGGATATGCTGGCCGCCGTCGTCCACAATAGCTGATCGCGAGCATCCATAGCGCAACCAGACACCGGACCCGAACTTCGCCCTCAAAGAACTCAAGGCCACGGTCATACCACGTGTTCAGGCTCGCCACACCGACCTCACCCATCTCAGCCTATCCAAGTTCGAGTTCCATGCTACAGCAATCTTCCTGCTCCCCTCTGTACCGATCGATGATCCCAAAAACGTTCCAAGTCACGACACGGTGCGCAGGACGAAGAGGGAGATCGCACACATGCACGATTACCACGACTACACGTTACATCTTGCACTGGCCGCCCAAGATGGGAAGGAAGTTGTGTCGAAGGGATGGGGCCAGCGACACCCACTGGCTGGCCCAGGCGTTCCTGGCCCACCTACGGAGTGGACGTTTATTTACGCGCCACGTAACAAAGAGGAGCTGGCAGTGGTGGAAATGATTCTCGAGGCATCAATAGGCTATATGACCAATGACCCGGCTGGAAAGGTTATCGTATAGTTACATCGTGGGCGTTGTGAACACGACGTTGAATTCTCTTTGGCAGCGTTACTTGTGAATGCATGTTCCTCGGGATTGAACGTGAGAGTTCTTATACATGGTATATATCAGCTAACGCTACATATAGGCATGATGCCCTTAGGGATTCTTTAACAAGGACTCTGACGATAATACTATAGATAACATACCTTGCTTCCTTGCGCCCCACAAATTTACACCCTCAGTAATGGAAACGAGATTAATACAGCTTTCAATGCCACTGACTAGTACTTGGTGCACTTCACGCAAAAAACGAGATGAATACCGGACATTAGAGACGTCAACTGCGAGTCGCTGAGGTGGTAGTCGCGTAGTAAGATGAACCGGCAATTCCCGATCATTCTTGCGACCTCTCGAAGCAGCAAGCCCTTTAACATAGATGTAATTGAGGTACCACCCACCAAAACATGTTAAACATGGTAACAGTACGATACGAACACGGACTCTAGTTTATTTAATTTTCGATTCCTAATCTGGTACGGCGCACCATCCCGAACATCATCTCAGCTTTAGACCACAACGTTGAGATGTGAGTACCTTCGGTGCATACCTCTGTTTCATGCCATGCTTATCTTTTATGTAGTAATGATACATCATTCTACTCTAGCACTGTCCGTTTCTTCCCGAGCCACTTTCCGTTCACCGCGTCCGAGTACCCTACTCATAAACTCCAAGAAAACCTTCAACGACTATTCAGCTAAGCCAGAAGCAACAATTGCTTCACCTGAGAAAATTTTCGGTAATGCGACTAGCCAGGTAGAAATCGACTCCGAGAAATAGAGAATTTTCTTACTGAGTACTCCCAGACTTATGTGCCAGCGGTTGATCTACAGCACAACAGAACACGACGTGGCTCATTACACCGATGCTATCTTATGAAGGATGAGCCAAAAAAACACGAGAACTCAAAGAACAATAAACTACATAAGTGAGTTAAGTAAATGAACACTCATACACGCTAAAAATGGCCTAAATAAGCTCCGCCGCATTCACCGGCATCTCATCCTGGAAGGAAACGGTCAGGCTGGGCAAAGACCATAGAAAGAAACACATACAATTTGAGTACTGTAGAATTGTTCTATGTTGGAGACAAAGATGAGCTTGAGGGGAGTTATATGCAGCAGATGTACTGACCAATATCACGCAGAATACGAACATCATCCACAGTGACGAACTGGAAAGACATGATAAGGGAATGAGCACACTGGAGACCAACGGAATAGGCATACGTTGATGGCAACACCCTTTCTTCCGAAACGACCTGAGCGACCGATACGGTGTATGTAGTTTTCACGATTCCTGTTTGCAAAGAGTTAGTATAAATATGCGGAGATAATGTTTAAAAAGGTGCTTACGCAGGAAGATCGTAGTTGATGACAAGCGACACCTGCTGAACGTCGATACCACGCGCCCATACGTCGGTGGTGATGAGGACACGGCTGTAACACTAGGCGTCAAGACAGCAAGCTAAGATGACAGAGAATATTACTTACGAAGTGCCCCCACGGAATTCGGCCATAATCGCATCCCGCTCCTTTTGCACCATTTCACCATGCATGGATGACACTGTAAAATTGGACGCGCGCATTTTCTCCGTCAGCCAGTCCACTTTTCGTCTCGTGTTGCAGAAGATGACTGCTTGGGTGATGGTAAGGGTGTCGTACAGATCACAGAGCGTATCAAACTTCCAATCCTCCTTTTCTACAGCGACGAAGAATTGTTTGATGCCTTCTAACGTCAACTCGTCACGCTTCACCAGGATGCGAATAGGATCTGTCATGAACTTGGTCGTCATTTCCAGCACATCATACGGGAGGGTAGCGCTGAGGAGAACGACTTGCGTCGCAGGAGGGAGGTAGCGGTAGACATCATATATCTGGTCCTTGAAACCCTTGTTGAGGAGTTCGTCGGCCTCGTCAAGAACCAGCATCTTGATATTCCGCGTCCGCAGACTACGCCGGCGGATCATATCGAAGACACGTCCGGGAGTACCTGAGACGACGTGCTGTCCATACTCGAGTTTTCGGATATCCTCGCCGATGGAGGTACCCCCAATGCAGGCATGGCACTGAACGTTCATGTAATCTCCAAGGGCCAAAACGACAGACTGGATCTGGGTTGCGAGTTCGCGAGTGGGAGAAAGTACTAGTGCTTGCGTTTCGCGCACAGATACGTCGATAGACTGCAGGATGGAGATGGAGAATGTGGCCGTTTTACCAGTACCGGATTGAGCTTGGGCGATGACATCCCGGCCTTGCGTTATTGGTAGAATGGCTCGCTGTTGGATAGCAGAAGGTTTTTCGAAGTCTTTTTAAGCGAGTAAGAGATCATGATAGAGACTGGAAGAAGTCCTGGACGCACTGTAGGCATATATTCCTCTGACGAGATCTTCCTTCAGGCCAAGGTCATCGAACGTTGAAATAACAGAAACGGCCTCGGACGACTCGAACACCAGTTTCTAAAACAGAGCGGTGAGTATTAGGCACACAAATGAGGATGCTACCTACTTCATCTCCTGGATTAATTCCAGACATTTTTATTTGGTCGAGGTGTTGGAAAGAGGAAGAGCGAGCGGAGTTGGAAATACATCCATGTTAGGAATATTGAATTATTTAAATAGATAATATGCCATTGAAAACATTGAATGGAATGTCTAAGCACTCAACATAACTATGCTGGAATACCATGGCCCCATTTTCCTTGCCGTAACGTCATCAATGTCGTAGCTTGCAAGGAGCTGCACACGGTCTTTCACCTGAATGATGCTGTACTGCTCAACTCCGGTAGCGAGATCCGCCTTCTTAAGGACGGGGCCAATAATGTCACGAATATAGTCGTCTGGGGGCTCATACAAAGTCTTTGCACCCCATGGTGCAAGTAAATAACGGTCTGGAGTTACGAGTCGCCCAAGAGTTGACTTTGATGGTTCCATAATCCCGCCTTCAATGTCGAAAGTAGTTGCTAAGAGTGAAACTGCTCGTTACATTTTCAGCAGCATCGACTCTCCACAAAAATTGCACGTCTCAATTGCAAGTTATTCCGTCCTAAGTCACATTTGGGTGATTCTAAACGCAAATGTGTTACTGATATACAATATATTCCGTTATATTATTTGATACATCTGTCCTGTCTTTCTATTCTACAAGCTAAAGGTATTCACTGAACTGCGGCAAGTCATTCCGATCCCTGTTAGCCTGATGATACCAATACCCCAACTCTCTCTTACAGTCTTCACAGCGATTGCCTAGTGTTTGCTGCCTCCGTTGAAGCAGCGACCGCAACTTGAGTAAATTCTGGGGTCTGCCTGCAATCTCGTGTGCTATACAAGCATAGTTCTCTGCCCATATTTCACAGTGATGCACGGTAACATTCTTGTGGTGACGCGTAGGACCGAAGCGTGTATACTCCCTATTCATCAAGTCTGTCCAATCCTGGTGGTATCGAATCTGAGAAGTACTAAGAAGGTTGGTAGAAAAAAATAGAAAGGTCCATGACCTACCCAAGCAGCGAATATGTCAGAAGGAAGAGACTGAAGCATTTCGGTCGTCGACATGTTGATACTAGCTTCCGCACATTCGTTGATAATGTCCTCATGCTTGTGCCGAACGCTGTACAGTAACACTTCCAATGGATGGTCCGCTATAGACTCCCTGGTAAAAGCAACATTCAATTTCAGTACATAGCAATGTAGGCTTTAGTGGAACGTACTTCATCTTCTGGGCGCATACTCCCATGGCCGAGTATATCTCATACTTCTCCACGGCCTCAGCGAGATCCTTGAGTACTTCAAACTTGATGTTCCTCAAGTCTGGCTGGCGCTGCAGATACATGTACTGAAGCATAAGCTCGAGTACCTCAGCGCGTTCTGTGAGGGGAACGACCTCCTCGTGCTTCGGGATGGTTAACCCTCCAGCATCAGCAAACACCTGGGAATGCATCTCGAGGTTTATGCGGTGTACACGAAAGAGAACGTCGTCGCATGACTTGAGAGTAATATCAGAGTCTGAGGCATTGACTAAGGAGTTACGGGGTAGTAAGTGGGGAACGGGCAGCGAGGGGGAGTCGTGCGTACATCTGTACGAGATTTGAGTGGTGGCCATGAGAGATATAATCAGGTTTCACACCATAGCGTCACAAGCGTAGCCATGGGTTAAGACAATCGTGATGCCGGTAGTCCCGTGAGCGTCACTTCTGGCATCGACCAATCACCTATCGACAGTTACGGTGCTGCGTATAACGTCGCTATCGTCGAGATATGACCAGAATAATATCTAATCGCATGCAGACATTTATTGTGAACAAAGTTGAAGTTGAGGCCTTGAGATCTAGAATCCAAAACAATATTTTCTCAGACTTATAATTTGCAGATATGCCTAATCACGTGATAATAACACGTGACTTTGTTTCAGCCGGACTGCCATGAACTTTTGATTTCAACCAAGTCCCTGGAGTATGTCATCAAATGATCAAAGAAATTAGTTCCCTGGAAGCTCTCACAGTCTCATGAAGAGCTGGAATTCACCCTCGCACCCTACAGCAGCGACTAAAGATACCCGGGACATTTTACCATGGCTGGTGTCAACGATTCATCTCAATCCGTCTTGACACTGACAGTCAAGCATCCAATCATTCTTAACGAAATTTCTACGATATCACTGTTACATAAGAGGAAAGGCATGACATCCTTCTCTTGACAATCCATCTCACCTCTGGTTCAGCTCCGTGGCGTAAACGACAATCAAACCGGTGCATTAAGAATTGGGCGACAACTGGACCGGGGTTATATTCTGCTGTGGAACTGTACTTTACTGTTCTCATCAGCACCTGCCTCATGGAAATGATCCAGAGTTTGCTTGACAGATGAGACTGACCTCAGACTGATTAGTTATATCGAGTAATGAATGACCCTGGCAATATTATCATATCTCGGGCGCTCGGGCATCGACGTTGGCTAATAGATTTTCTCATCGCTCGCGACGGGTGACTAGTCATCTATGATCAAATCATCTGGACCTGGATCCGGAGCTGGATTGCTTTGTGTGGCAGGCTCAACATTCTTTGTTCAAGGTACGTACCGTACCACACCTTTGGTGATCTTCTTACTGACTGGTTGAGTTGCCTTGCTGTGTTCGACCGCATACAGTCGAGTCTGATTATTCATTTTTCTAGAATTGTTCTCTTCTTCTTCTATCTGTCATTGCGGCGACTGTACGGAGCAGCTCTGAATTGAAGTTGCCTGGCCAAATTACTTCACAGCCTCCTTCATATTCTTTGGAATCCATGTATAGAAGCTCAAACTTTGACATCGTGATTCCGAGAATATATATACCCCGCTAAATGGCTCTTGAGTTTCACATGAGAGTCTCCGTCAGAGGTCTTCTGATAGTGGATACCTTGAATGTGCCTTCAGTAAAGCAGACTGTGGATGGGAGTAGGGCTGTTCCTGACTTGTCATGTGTTCTTCACCCCAGTGGTTACTGTGTGTACGGAATGTCGCTCTTGTGGTAGCAATGCCTATATACTTTATTTCGCCTTACAACTCCTTTTACTATTACAGTACTTTTTGTCGATTATCAAAAGAAAACAGATTTGTAGTGTTCATAAAATGAATCGAGTCAACGTTGACCCACCGCCATTTAGTACAAGATACCACCATGCATCATTATCGTATGTCATTCGAGGCTCCATGTGTACATCCCGCTTTCATACTAATTTATCATCAGATACATGGCATCTAGCCGCCGTAGCTACTGCTGCAGGATTCTTGTTATTACCATGGTTTTATCGACAATTCAATAAACAAGCACGTGCGGCATCGTTCGAATTCTCTAGCTAAAACATGTTCACACATCCCCGCTACCCGAAGATTCGTTCTCGCCGCTGGAGCCATTGCTTTTCTCATTTCTAAAGACAAGCCGCTCAAAGTCTGTCTTGTGTACTACAAAAAGCGCAACGAATGGCTTCTTGCCAAGGGGCGGAAAGACGAGGGAGAAGAACTCGTAGCCACTGCAACGCGTCAAGTCCTGGAAGAGACGGGCTACGCTTGCACGCTTCTCCCTATCGCACTGCCCACACGCGCGACCCTCTCCTCCGCGTCTGTAGCCCACCAAAAAGACATACCGAGACTGTCGCAGAACTGTACAGAACCGTTCGCCATCACCATCAAGCCCCTCCAGAAACCCAAGAACGTGAAACTGATATTCTGGTACGTCGCATCGTTGCATGATCCCGAGGGGGCTCCACGCATTGGGACACATATGATAGCTGAGGGGTTCGAGGTGTCTGTGTTGTTCGACGTTGATGAGGCTCTGGAGAAACTCTCCTTTGAGGACGACAAAGACTTGTTACGTTTGGGTGCAAAGTACGCTGAGCAGTATAAATGCGACCACATGGTCTAGATGATGGGCCGCACTCTATTCAATACAATTCTTGCATTTCCCTGTGAGTGCTTTTTATCAACTCGAAGCAGCCCAGTTTGATTCACGGACCAGTTAGATATCAGCTTGTCCGTCCACTTTCCCTTGATGTCTATATGATTGCCAAGTGTTTACTGACTATTTTTGCTATCTGCTACGGTATTAGATTCGTACCTGGTCCGGCATCCATTGACAGCGCCCTTCAAGTTACCGCTTCTGTAGAAACTCGACATAATTCTTGCCATTCGGTATCAACTCTAGGGCTTAGGGTAGAGGCTCATGACCTCAATTTGCCTCCTTCAGTCCGTCCTCGCCGGGGCAATTTATAATATCCTTTAATCAAGTGGTTCACAGCAAGGTTATCTGTTGAATGGCCGACGATGAGACTCATCAGAAAACACTTGTACATAACATTGTGATATTGATCTCTGCGGCGAGGGCCTGACAAATTAAGCGACTCCATATCTACTAAAACGGATGATTATCTGTAAAGGAGCGTGAATAATTAATCAAGTACATTTACGCTCCGCAAGCAAAAAAGAACAGCAGTAAGATTAAGAGCAAAACAGCGAAGAGACAATGGAGACAAAAGAATCAGTGAACATGCGAGCTCTGTCGTTCCTTTAAATACTGGTTTTCTGAATCCCGGCTCCCTCTAAACCCGGTCGATGACGAGGCATCGAAACCGATATAATCATACGCAAACTCGCCCATATCAGATTCGTCTATTCCTAGTTCCTCTACCTCTTCCGATACGCGTAGACGGAGGCCCGGGATGTAGTGCATGATCCACAAGATAATAGTCTGTGAAATTGAAGTGTGAGAGCATGCTAGAGGGGGGGTGAATGGGAACTTACGGTCATCGTGAACGAATAACCCAGTCCAGCAACCGAATCTGCGAGGTGCCAAGCTAGCTGAACCCAGTGATGGTCGAGCCAGCCCCCGCTAATGACGGTGAGCCCGTCAAAGTGAGCTACACTGGCCTGGGCGAAGAGCGCAGTAAGGAGGTTCCCAACGACTCCGCCAATACCGTGGGATGCGAATACCTGTGTGAGATATGTAAGTGGGGGGCGGTGGGGAAAGAGGAAGAACTTACATCGAGAGTGTCGTCGTAGCCGACGAAAAACTTGATTTGGGTGGCAAAATTGCATACTGTGCCGGCCATGAAGCCAAAGAGGACGGCCGCGGCTGCAAGGCGGAAGCTGTTAGCCATGTATAAACCTGCTTCGATATCACTCACGAGCACCAACAAATCCAGAGCCAGGAGTGATGGCTACCAGTCCTGCGATAGCACCAGAACAGAAACCTACAGCGGACCACTTCCTCTCGATACGGTAATCCTGTATCGCAGATTGAGTGATTGAAACTTTGCGACGAAAAATTCATTACCCAGAGCATCCATGTAAGCCCACCAACACTTGCCGCCAAATTGGTGACAATGCACGCCTGAGCAGCCCTCATATTGGCAGCGAGGGCAGATCCACCGTTGAAGCCAAACCAGCCTACCCATAGGAATACGGTTCCTGTACACCATTAACTCCAACTTGCCAAAGTAAAACACTCGGGCAAAAATACCTAGGACCACGTATGTTGTGTTATGAGGCTTGTACGCCAATGCCTCTGTGCCGTACCCCCGACGTTTTCCGAGGTAAACCGAAATAGCTAGAGCCGCAGTACCTGAAGAGATATGCACCGGAGTTCCTCCAGCGAAATCTAGGCCTCCGAGGACGAATGACCATCCGTTTGAGTTCCAAGTCCAGCATGCGATGGGGTTGTAAACAAGTGTAGACCAGAAGAAGACAAAGGCGAGCAAAGGACCGAGGTGGGCACGTTCGGCGAAGCCTCCTATTGCGAGCATAGGCCTAGAAACAATGATTTCGTCAATCCCGACGAGCCGCACACCCAGGCATGAGGTAATTTTAAAAAAACGTACGTAATAATTGCAAACATGAGCTGGTATACGCAAAAGACGATGGACGGGATTTTGGCACTTCCTATGGAAGGTTTCTCGAGTACCCCTTTGAGACCGAAATATTCTTGTGATACCAGTCAGTCAGTCAAGATGAGATGGGGGGCATGGTGCAGATATCCTCACTCAAGTCTCCGATGAAACGGCTTCCCGTTTCGCTGAAGGTCAGTGAGAAGCCCCAGAAGAACCACTATTAATAAGGTAGTACTGTCAGTCCTGTAACCGAAGTCGGGTGCAGAGACAGACCTGGAAGGAAACCACCGCGATGGTCATCATGCTTAGGTATATCATAGATAGCGCATTTTTTCGTCTGTATAGTGGTTGAGCGGATAGGGTGCACTCATGGATAGGGATCGCACCTCAACAGCCCAGAATAAAAAAATCCAACGCCTGGTATCATCAACCAAACCAATGCCGTGCTCGCAAGGACCCACGCAATGTCGCCAGGGCTGTACACGACAGTCACCCCGTCATTTTGTATGGACATACTGCCAGCTGTATTCTTTCATGAGCCCTTTTATTCGCTAAAAAAAAAATGAGAGACAACGCACAAGAATCGTATTCGATGTTGACCATCTTTCTTGCTGTTGGAAGGGAAACGTTGCAGACAAGATGAAGGGGCCTGACGGCGAAGGCCCGGGACCCTAAGTAGCAACTAGGATTGATCTTCCTATACAAATCGATCATTTTCTCACAGTGTGATAGATAGGCAATATCATTATATGATGACTCAGAGGCATAAAGGGAACCAGCTCGCCTTTTTCTTTATCAATGACTCGAGGTAGACAGACGCCGAATGTTGGCGGACGCTCAACGTCGTCTATACTTCACAGTGGCGGCGATTTGCGCTGATCTGTATACGTGGCATCGAAAGTCTTTGATGATGATGCACGATGGACCTTGCGACTGTATTTATTTCGACTCGACCCACATTGCTCTGTTCCGAGGTGATCTGAATGAATTGCAATGTGCTTTTCACCTTCAGCGTTTCGCATTCTCGTCCAAATTTGTCTGCAGTATATTGTACTCGAAAGGCCCAGGTTCCGATACAAGCCTATTTCTTTTGCGTGTGCTGGGGACGATATACGTTTTTCCAGATTTGAACGCGGGATATGGCCCAGTACGAGGTTGCCCGCGGGTACTGTGCTATTTAGCATAGCTTGAACAGGAACGGTACCTTGAGTCCCATGTGTTTACATCTTTCTTATCGGTGGGTTCCAGAACTCTAGCGCATGCTTCTTTCCCCTAGTCTGCAATATTCTAAGCGCTGGAACTATTGAAAAGGATGGCTTGCAGTACGGTATTGGTTTGGTTCGTAGGTATCTTTTCGAAGCTGGAAGCCTTTGGATAAGTCTGATCCCGGATCCGCTCGGAAATTTAAGTACCCCCTTTAAGGCCGAAATAGAAATTCGACAGCTACTACGATCACTCTGCTTGTATGTACGACCTTATCTGAATCTGCATGAGTTCCGATATGTCGCGTTATACCCTAATAGAGCACAGCCTCTGCACGGCGAACTGGACAGCGACTTATCTTGCTGCCAGTGATGGTTGATTGAGTGAGCACTTCATCTGTTATACTGTTCGATAGATGATGAGGGGGTTGACAAGATCATGGCAGACCTGAATGAACCAGAGTCCTCCAAGCTCGGCTATTAAGTAGCATTTGAGATTTATATCCGGTTTGGCCGGAGGTAACCGCCGTTCTGCACCCTTCTAACCTTGCCAATTTTCATCACTATATCGGACAGTATACTTGAAGCCCTCTCGCGTTTGTCCCCCTTTTGTGCTCACGACGTTGCAGACACATTTTGGTTTGCTCAAAGTGCCCATTAATAGGCTCGATAGTACGCCGAGCTCACCAGTATGTCCCTCACATCCTGTCCACACGACCAGGTAGAATGATGGTTGGTCAGTACTAGATGTCATCTAGGGCCGCGTCGGGACGAAGACGGATGCAATCAGGAAACACTTCATCATCGAAGTCGAAGCCACTGAAGGCTACGAATGTAGCATTAACTGGGGGGCATATTGAGAAAAGTTTCCTGGGTGCACTGCGACCATTGGTGCGTGGTGTGTTGATATTACTGTCGATCGTTGTTCATTGACCACGTGTTACACCAACAGCGCTCGACACGTTCCGCCCAAGCGCCCCTATCTTCACCGCCGTCCCCCCCGACATCCTCAACGTCGTATGGGCTGGGCGCTACACCGCCGCAAGTACGCACAGAGAGTGAAGATGGCGCTCCACCGCCGTCGTTGGTGTTCAACGACCAGCCGCGATCGCCCCTAGGCTTGGCTCCGTCGCTCTCGTCTGTGTCTAATAATACTTTGGGTGTGCTCTCGCCGCTACGGAAGGGTGACAATGTATATCTACCGACTCCCCCGGCTCCGCCGCTCCAGTCACGGGCAGGGACCTCCGATTCCGGCTCGGTAACCTCAGATGCCAGTTCCCATTCCTCCATGGACGTTAATCCGCCAGCTTCGCACTTGTCCAATTCCTCTGGATCCACAGATTCCCAGCCTGCAGCATCTCCTTCGTTCGTCTTTCCACCCTCACGCTCTAGAGCTCACCCATCTTCTCCCCCCCCAAAGTTCAAGCTCAAGTCAAAAAAGAGCAAAGGGAAACAGGTAGAAACACAGGTTTATCCAGTTGCATCGAGTCTACCCGGCCGCCAGTCTCCTGAACCATCCGCCTCACTTGTGGGTTCTTCCGGCTCTTCGTCTAATTCTCTGTCTATTCGCTCGCACAATTCTACGGAAGTCGCGTCACCCAGCTTTGTCTTCCCCTCATCCAGATCCAGAGCGCACCCGAGCTCGCCTCCTCCAAAACTTAAGCTACCTCTGAAAAATAAATACAAATCCTCCATTGGCAGCGACCGGAAGAGTGATCCACATCGTCATTTCATGGGTATACCTCTAAACAAGAAAAAGAAATCTAGTCAAGACCAATCTGCTGACACAGGTTCAGACTTATCGGCCTCGGATCCTTCTTCTTCGCGGCCATCTTCAGTCGATACTACTTCCTTCATAGGATCTACGAATTTCAGCATAGAACCACAATGGGTATCCAAGTCATCTCCGTCTAAGCGCGACTCATATCCCTTCGATCCGTACAACTCGATACTATTAGAGCAGTGCGTTCTCAATGTCAGACCATCCTTCGTTCCACTAACCTGCATCTATATAGGGACCGTCTAGGTACCGAGCTATTAAAGCGTCTAAACAGCGTCGATGGCCCTTCCTTCCACCATTATGGCAACAACCCTCCTGCTACCGTGCTTGACTTGGGCTGCGGCGAGGGTCATTGGATGCTTGATGCGGCTGTAGCGTGGAAAGGCTATGGGACAAAGGTCATAGGCTTCGATATGGTTGACATCACAAAATCGCTTCGTGCTGCAGCTGCTCGGAACGGAGTCTCGGAGAATATCTCGTTTGTGAAAGGTAACTTGTAAGTCCATTCCACATGTTTCTTCGTGCCCCTTGTACTGATGGCTATCTGTAGTGTGAAGAACGAGCTCCCCTTTCCCAGTGATTCGTTTGATCTTGTGCGAATGTCCAATCTGACATATGCGATATCCTTTGAGAAATGGGAGTTCGTTCTCCGAGAAGCCTGTCGTGTGTTGACCGTCGGAGGGCGACTAGAACTGATTGATGACCACGTCTTCTTTCCATATGGCAAGTCAGCCCTTCCAACGGTACCACTCACCGAATCCAGCGACGCCGATTCATTAGCACGATATTCTCAGTTGCAGCCTGACAATGACCCCGTCGATCCCATAACTAAGGAGGAGGAGGACTACGATATAATAGAAGAAGAGGAAGAGGAAGAAGAGGCCTCTGATACGGCAACACTGAATTGCAAGCGACACGACCCAACAATCTCCACGACCCATTCCATCTCCTCTCATGTTCCTGGCGAGTTCCAAGCTGATCCATGGATAGAGCAAGCGTCGGCCGCACGAGAACTCGAGTCGCTCTTCGAGCATCTGCACAATACGAAATACGGCATCCACCTTTGCCCAAGCCAATTCATCGTAGAAATGTTGCAGGAGATATTCGGGCACTCGAGGGAAGTGCGGACGATGCATTTGACGCTAGCTCCGCCGGATCCTTCGCCCGAGAAGGGTCGACCGCTTGATGAAGTCCGCCAGCTAATGCATGCGCCGGGGCTCATGCTGTGGCCCTCCACACTTATTCCTCTGCCCCGGACAGAGATCGAGGTCCATGCGTTGAAATATCCGAGGGTCCTTTTGTCGCTTAAAGCGGCCCTGACGAGCTATGCGGCTGAGATCGCTGAGGAAGACGAAGTCGACGAAGAAGTGGTGAAGGAATCTTTGTGGGATTATGAAGGGTATGTTAGTTGCCTTTGAGGAAGGACCGATTTTCTGATTTTACTATTAGGTTCTTGCACGAGCGTTTCAACCATCCGCAGTACATCCATACAAATCCCCAGGCTGTATCCTATACTCGACAGGATTTGGACAATAGAAGCATGCGAGGTTCTATACTTTCCATTGGTTCTGTTTCGTCGGAAGGCCGGTCTGCTATGCAAGAATATCAATAGTGAGTCTCCCTCGCCGTCCGACTCAGTGCTTCCTGTCTTATATAATGCATTCAGTGAACTCCGTGATCACCTCGCGTGGTTGCTCGAGGATACAAGGGTATCGCCTCCACCACGTCTGCACATTCCACACTCTCAGGACGGTGGCCACACTCGAACAGAAGCGCCTAGTATCTTGACATTGCCGAGCTTTGCGACGGTCAGCCCGACGGACGCAGCGGCTCCTCCGGATTACTCCCGCTACGAGCCTACCCATGTTCGGACATTTCATGTCTTTGAGGCTATCAAGATGGACGAAACACTCCTTGGGGCTGCAATGTAATTGTTACTGTATGTTTTGATGTATACTGTTAGATATGCGGGTGTAATCCCCGTCCTTCTATACACAATGATATCATGGTATTCAAGGACACATAAATCGTACATAGCTGAGAGCCCTAAACACTGCGAGAAGGTCATTCATCGTTTTAAATCATATAAATGGAACACTTACCCATAAATATACTCCACTTCGTCTACACCTGCGCCTGAGGCAAATGCGGAATCCTCGCGAGGAGCGTGTCCTACTCCCGGGAGATCTTCATCTTCATCTTCCAGATCAATAGGACTATCACTGTCCAAGCCAAAGGGTATGACGGGACGTAGACCGCTCCCGGAGCTCGAACGCCTTCCGCCAGCGGGAGATTTGGGCAGCGCGGCCATCGTCTTGGGACTCATGTGCTAGAAAGAGAAAAATGAGCAAAGAATTAAATATAAATGGAGAATACGGACCTCCCAATCATTCCTGTTCTCATCATGGCCCTGCGGTTCATCTCGGTTCAGCCGGGCGTCATCACCCAGGTCACCAATAGAGACAATACTCTCGCTATCGCTTATACCATCGGCAATGTCAGCAGCGAAATCCACCGGGAACCGATGCCAGGCGGAGGTTCCTTCCATTAGCGGACTGCCCTGTTCATCGGACCACCCGAGGTCGGATATGTACTCCTCATACTCATCCTCAAAGTTGATATCCTCGGCCGTGTAAGGGAGGAATATTGAGGGATCAGGGGCTTGAGAACGAGCCGGGGGGAATACATCCGCATCCACGATGTTGGGCGTTCCATTGGGCCGGATGATATTAGAAAGCTCCGGACCGGGATGGAGGCCTTCTATGTGATGCGACATGCTCCCTGAGCGGCGGTGTAATGGGTTGAATTGGTTCGCGGTCGCATTGGTACCGTATCGCTTGGTGTTGTCTAGGTGACTTCGCTTAGGAAGTGCAGAGTAAGACGGGGAACCCTGACTTACAGAATTTGACAAGGTGTCGCAAAGCGGTTTCCTGGGCCTGATGAAGAAAATGGTCAGAATAGGATGTTCATAGATTTGTCAACCTACAGAGGCGTCGGCGGCGTCGTCAGTTTCTGAACCCGTCAGCCATTCATCGCGGAGATCTGGCCTGCAGTTCAAATATATGGCCGTTATGAGTTTCATGTTGCCTGAGAAAAAGTAATGAGAGTTGACCAAGAGGTTTCTGACGGACACTCGTACTTTGCCTCCACTTCCGACCACAGAATGGAACTTGACTTTTGAGCAACTTGAGTAGGTGGAGTTGCAGCATTGGGTGTTGGACCCTTAGTATCCGCTTCAATACCGCCTAGTTGCCGGCATTATTAGTTCATCACTGGTTCATGCTTCTGAGTCACTCACAGAGCTTTTGTATTGGATTAACATCCAGATTCTATGAGATCGGTGTTTCGACAGCTTCTGCATAATCTTCGCAAAATTGATGGTCGAAAAGAAGTTTCTCCACGAGAAATCGGTAACCATTTCGACCTCTTCCTCCAGAATATCTCCGTTGGGCAGCGTACGCGTCTTCGTAATTGTATGCCTTGGTGGTCTTAGCATAGAGTCTTCCGGCCGCATCGGTTGAGGGTTTTTGGAGAAATGGAGATAACAATATCGGAAGAAGCTAAAGAAGGCCATTAATACCAGCATCAATAATACGGGAAGAGTTACGACTGACTTGTTTTCGGGAGAATCATTACGCGCTACAAGAGACGTAGAGACTTCTTGCAACCCGAACATTTTCAGAAGCAGCAATAAGCAATTTGTGTCCAGTAGCAGCTGTCCCAAGTGATGGAATTTCATTACGTCTAAATTAGGAGATCGTCGCGAGGTCAAGACGAAATTCATGTGGACTTACGTGATACCTTGAACCATTTCAAAACCATAAGCAGAATTGCGGATACGGCCTTGGAAGTAATTTCTCGGTGTCGAGTGACATCAAGTTCATCCAGAGTCGGTGTAGGAGGGGGGATGGGAGGCTCCTGCGCTATGTGTCTTTCAGTCAAGGAAGCGCTACCAGAAATAACAACTTACGCGAAGCAACACCAGGGAACATCGTAGCCGCTTGGGGAAGTGGCATGTTCGTGCCAGCTGTAACTGTGGCCAACAGTAACTTGAGACAAACTAGAACCCACCCGGATAGTACGGGTAGACCAGCACTCTAAGGCATGCGTCAATTAACGCTCAGATGTTCAAAGACAAACTTACATAGATCTGCTCCACGCGTTTCAGGCGCATCAAATCTTCCCGTCGTTCCTTCGCCTTCCTCCTCTCCGCGGCAGTTTCAGCACGTTCCACCGCCTCGGTCGCCTCAGCGATTTTGGCATCTAGAAGAGCGACATCAGGCAAAGGCTCGGCTGATTCTGATTCCTATACCAAGTTTAAGGTTCCGTGATACCAAACTGAAGATCAGAGGACTCACCTTTGCTGTGAAAGTAGACGGCTCGAATTCACCCTCCGACCCTGGCATATGATCCAATCCGCTCTCAAACGTCATACAGTCTTCCCTTGTTCGCCACATTTGAGTCAACGACAGACTGACATACATATGCTTAGAATACAGTTTGTCGGCTTCATCGATGGCGAAGGGCACTAGTCTAGTATCTTTAGTCTGACTTTTCGAGAAGGGGAACAAGAAAGGTCGGTTCTGGTCTGTCTGGTACTGCTGTTTCTTCGGCTTTGGACCGACGGCAGGTGGTGGCGAAGGGGCAGGTGTAGCTGGTTGAGGGATAGGTCGATAGCCGTTATTGTGCTGATGGTGGAACATCATGTTATTGTGCGACGGAAGACTTGGTTGGTTCTCGGACTCATCGTTGTGATAGTGATGGCGCACAGGAATAGGAGAGAATGCTTGTGCTAGCTTGGACGTAAGGTTTGCACTGGCTAACTTAGGAATGGGGGATTCGACAGTCGGAGGTGGAGGTATGAAGGTGGGGTACTTCACCGAGGTTTCTTGACGGAATGCCTCAATGTCGAATGGTGAAGACTTGATAATTGTTTCACCTATATCTGTATCAGATAGCGTAAACAGAAAGGCAAAGCAAGCGAGTAACCTTCAGGCGCCTCGGGACTATTCGACAGTCCTCCTAGTTCTCTCGCAAGTTTTTTGACCCTAGCGTAGTCGCGATATCCACCAAAGCAAGCCAATAAAGTCTTCCAAAGGAGCAATAAGAGCTGAGGAATGTTTGAGAGTGAGGTCGTCTCCGAAAGAAGACCTTGTCACCTTTTTCACAGGATATCCTTTAGCACTTTTATCACGTAGACCCGAGACGACACTAAACACATAGACGGGAAAGGGCGGGTCCATGCTCACTTCGATAACCCATTAGTACAGAGAGGACATTTCAAAGCATGACCCACGTACTTAATTCGTCTGCAAACTCATCGTATCCCTTGAATATCTCAATTAAATGGTACAACATCCCGACATAGACGGAAAGCTCCGTCAATACTTCTTCCAGGAGATTAGACTTCTCTTCGGGTGTAACACGCAAATGCGCGATGTCAGTGTCCGAGAGACTACTGTTTAACGATGAGGACAATAAGCATGAGTGGACATTCGAGACGGTAGGATTCTGGTTGCTTGCCATAGCAAATCATGTTTTGAACTTGCAATCTTCATGGCTTCCACAATCGCGCTGACACCGTTCGTTGCTCGGACAATTTTGCAGTTCTCAAAGATCCAATGAAGCTGATGTTCTGGTGATCCCGTTTCCACAAACGTCCCTACAAACCGATCATGTCAAGTCGACTATCATCGAGAAAAAATAGAACCTTGGACGATGTAGAAAAGGCGACGCGCATTTGTAAAGCGAATCACGGCATCTCGGTGTTCGAGTCCTTCAAGGAGCAGTTCAACGTGAGCTTTGCGCTGAGGAAGAGGGGTCTTGGTCCATTCTTGGGGTATGTTACGTGTGAATATCTTCAGCGACGCAATTTACCCACCTCCATCGAAAGATCCGTGCCACGCCCTCAAATTCTCCGCTACCTGGGGCATCTCGACATACGAATATAGTTCATCAATCTCGTTCATAACTGTATCTTCATCGTCATAGTTGTAGTCGTACCACCATTGCTAGATCATCCCTTAGTCTTTCATTGACATAGGAGAAGGTAGACACGTACTTTCGGTTTGGGAATGGAGTTGACCATGGTCCTCAGCTGTCCAAGAGTAATGGAATCCTGATTCGCGTTATTCACCCCATTTCCTTCTGTGTTCGGCCCAATAAATGACATTTTGACGCGTCTAATGGACTTGCATGAAGTGGAATGGTAATAGCAGTAGTAGTAGTAGTAGTCGCACTGGCAAGTGGTAGTAACCGAGTCAACGAAAGGGATTGCTTGAATGGAGCTTTCAAGCCAAACAACTTACGTCATGATACGAAGGGCTGACTCGCTCGTACTATTCCATCTCAAAGGGGGTTGGCTTGAATTCTCTGTGGTCTAATTGGCGCTTACCCTCCTATCTTCGCTTCTGCTCTACCCTGCAGAGCACAAGATGATTTTATCTCAGCGACCTTACTTCGAATCTCTAGCGAATCGTGATCTCATGGTCTGAAAAGCATACTCGTATTCCCACTTTGTCCATATATCTCACGTAGACTGGGATATGCCGCATGGTGCTGTGTACTATCAGCTGCGAATGTGGATATCTCCGGAGTACATACTGGAAACCTTTGTGTGTGTGACCACGTAGTATCAACTACGATCGTTTGTTTCTTCCCTGTAGATCTTGATATCTTGCTCCGAGCAGAGCCCAATCTCCGGAACGTTTCTGTTTCTATTGTCCGGATTGTTTTCATATCATGCATGATACATTGGTGGTTTAATTGATATTCTTGGTCGCCTAGGCATGTTTCATTTGGCTCGAATCATCGGGATCCCGCATGGCTCATTGTACCAACACGTGTTACAAGGCCGCTCGCCGTGGAACATAGCACACGTAGACCCATCCATATTCCCGGCGTCGCTGTGCCAGGAAGCATTATATAATGTATATGGAATGTATCGGCCAACCGACAGGTACGTAAATTATGACTCGAAAGCCGCTGTGCTTGGTATCCGAATCAGATACATGGAACACTGGGCACTAGTAGGGTACGAATCAAGAAATCCGGTGATATATAGTGCTCCGGGTTAACACACGGGGTCCTGTGTTGTGATCGATCAGGAATTTTTTTCAGAATAGGATAACAGGAGGGTTTGTCAGGTACCGTGGCGAAGCTAGGACTACCTAGGCCAAGCACAGACAGCAGCGCAGTCGAGGGGGAAATGGTAGTGACTACATCGTTGTATTATTTAGTACTAGATTCAATTACACCCGTCTCGGTGTGTCTCATGTCGTACTGGATGTGTTCGCATGTCGGACGGAGCAACTGAGTCACAGTCAATTACCTAATCAGATATATAAGGCGTGGCAGTCAGCCCAAAAAGTGACCATCCCTCCACCGTGTGCGACGTCGACCGAATCCCGTCGATTTTGTTGCCAGGTCTCTCTATTCCATATACCATCGTCAGCCGAGACTGAAGAGGGTACACTGAGCTCCTTGCCTTGCTGAAAAAATTGCAGGCGTAGGCTTCCCCGGCAGCAGCCAAGGACGCCACCTTTGCGTTTTTTCTCCAGCAGCCCAGTAGCAGCCCAGCAGCCCAGCAGCTAGCTCGGACCATCCAAAAGGCACGCCTTTGCTGTGCGTCTGCCATCGATTCGACCTTCGACAGCTCTCGACCCCGACTTTTTCTCTTCTCTTCTTTTTCACGACACACCTTACGACCTCCTTTTTCCTCACTCGCTCGACTCGCTCGCTCCTTCATTCGAAAGGGCGACTTTGGATCCGAATATCGACGTCGCTGCTGACTCCATTGTGTCCGTAGTGCTCGATATCTTCGGTCCGTTCCAACTGCAGATGCCAGTTCCAGTTCCAGTTCACTCAAAACAGCCTGCGCATCCCGTTATCAAGAAGCATCATATCGACGACGGCCATTCCAATCCCTTTTTTAGTCTAACTTGCTCTCTCCCCGTGGCCCCCACGGGCCCTCCTCCCTCCTTTGGCACCCGCGAGCAGTGGATCAACTCGCTGCCATCGTGGAGGAGGACAAAGCCTCGCAGGATTTGGGAGGAAGACTCTCGTCTTGTCGGTCATCGTGCAGAGCAGGATTTTTCTCAAGGGTTAGCTGTCGCGGCCAACGCGTCTGTTATTAAAGGAGCGCACGCTGAAGCGTGCATTCCGCCCCTGTTCAATTTTCTTCAGTCACCCGACCTACACTCTTCTCCGCTCGACGGTGACGCCGACGACGAAATGAGCTCAGAAGGTTCCGCCGTCAGTCAGCTTCATTCAGGCGGTTCTCCTGAAGAACGTCAGCTGCAGCATGACGACATCAAGATGTCTGTCCGCCCGGCTCCAACGGCTTCGTACGAAAGAGGCGCATTTTCGCCCATTTTCGAGGAACCATCTCCCGGAGATAATAGCGGCTCAAGTCCTATTGTGCCTGCTACTCCATTTGCCGACTTCGTCGACCGCGCTGTCGCAGCCAATGGTTACGATGGTGAATATGGTGTTCCTGCCATTTCCACCGATGACATGCCCTATGGTATCAACAAGTGCGACTACGATTACTATCAGCCACAGCTGACCATCGTCGAAGAACCCAAGGAGCCAGTCCTAGCTCCCGAGGTGGTAACTCCATCTGCATCTGGTGGATACAAAAAGTTGGCCGAGCCGCTATCCGAATGGATTGCAAATTATATCTGGAAGACTTGTACTACTGAGGGTGCCTTCCCTTTCCGTGGCACACCGTACGCTGCCTGTTCCTAATTTCGTCTTATTTACTCACTTCTCTGTCTAGACCCACATTTTCAAGGCAGTATCCAAGGGCACCTCCTGAATACCTTGCTTCTCTTATTCATTCTTTGCTGCTGTCCACCCTTCTGCAACCCTCCGCTATTCTCCTGGCTCTCTGGTATATCGTTCGACTCCCAGTCTCTTTCGGAACGATTATTATTGGCGATGAGGACGTCAAAGAGCTTCGGTTCAGAGCGGCTCTTCTCGGCACAGATCACGGGCATAATCAAGAGATGATAGAAGCTAGTGCGCCCTTCCGTCTTGCGGTTTTGGGGTGCATGCTAGCCAATAAGTGGCTTGATGATCACACTTTTTCGAACAAGACTTGGTAAGCTTGGCTTTTGCTCTTCCGAGTTGTCGTGTTCATTCATTTGTCAAGGCATACAATTTCAAATGTTCCCATCCATGCGCTGAATCATCTTGAGTCCCTTGCCTTGGACATTTTTGGATATGACTTGTCGATTACCAATGAACATTGGTCGCAGTGGCTTTCGCATGTGATGTCGTACCATTTGTCATTGTCGTCGTCTCATCCTCAGCCCATTTCCCGTCCGTCGGCTAATCCACACTCCATTATTCGCAAGGCCATCGATGAGATCATCCAGGCACCGGCTGTCTGCAACTTCGATCCCTCTCATCCCCAGCCTGTGTTCATTGGCTTGGAGCAACGTCGGAGAGAAAAACTAGAGAGGGAGCAAGCCATGGCACTCGAGCTTGCCGAGTTCGACATCGATGAAGGTGGTCCTCTCCGTGAGGAATATATACCTAAACGACGGGTTAGTGGTGCCAGTTCTACCTATAGCACTGGCTCCGGGGAGAACGATTCTCAAGCTTCATTCGGCTGGAATAGGCGTAATGCACAACCTGTCAAAGGACTGCCTCCTCCTGCCAAGTGGAGTCCTGCAGGAGACGAGCCCATCTTGAGGGATAGGAACCGCGGTGGTGCACAGTATATCGCAGTGCAACCGCCTCCGTTGAATGCAGTTCCCTATCATCTGATACCTGCGTACCCCCATGAAGTGGGATACCAGGGTCATCATTGGCCCACGGCCGGTGCTTATGTACAGCACGCTCCGATGTCTGTGGCCTACGCCTACGACATGGCGCCTCTTCGCCATCCTGCTCTTCCTGTTTATAGCCATCCGCAGCTTGTTCTTCCCATTCCAGTTTCGCATTCTCGTTCGCATTCACAACCCTACCAAGACATTACAGATAGTCGTAATCATCTGCGCTCATACTCTCAGTCACAGTTCCAATATCGCTGCAGCGACATCCGTATGACTGCAAACGAAGCTCCATCTCCTCCCGAGTTGGATGGACAATGGGGTATTCACGGCCAGGCGTATCTTCCACCTACGTTTGCTCCTCATCACAGCGTCAGTTACCAATCTGCTTGGCTCCGGACTTGAGCACGTCGCCCTCGTTTTCTCGGTTTTTCAGGAATAAACCACAGAATGCTCGATCCCCCTTAGACCGCATATTCCTGTCAGCACTCCGTCACTGTTTATACATTACGCTCGACTTGAACCACCAATGACACTACTGCAGTTGGTGGACTATTTCACTCTCTCTTTCAGCCAAATGGGCTTGTACCTATTATTATTTCTGAATAACCGGTTCTATGGTCCTCTCGGTCCAGCTTCCTTGTCTGTTTCATAGCGGTCTACATCCATCATTCTTCCACTCATCGACAATCGGCCCCGGTTCGCATATATATTTTCCGCATCACACAATCGGCCCTCCATCCATCACCCACACCTTTTCTGGATATCCAGAGAGGATGGGTAGCAAGCCATTCCTCGTCGCAAGGGGCTACACAAGACTTTTTTATGGTGTAGTACTACTGTCGCGGTTTTTTGCTCCCATTGCGTTTCTTCTTTTGCCATGACATATTTTACTCTTCCCCCTCTTTGTAACGTTCATACCTACCTAATCCACGCTTCCACGTCGCATCATATGCTTTTTCTCGATGTACGTTTTGCCCCTTGTTACCTACGTGGTGTCTTTTGTCCCCAGATGCAAGACATTTTTACGCATACAACCGATGGTCTTTCGCATAAAACCCATAAAACATCTATTCTCCTTTCCCTCCCAAAGCTTCATCTGTTACCATTTCCCTTCTATCTGCCGCATCGTCGTAGGATACTTCCCCCCTACGTTCCTTCTTCCGCCTTTATCTCACCGTACATACCATACCGTACGTACATAGGTAGGTAAGTAATTATGCCAATTCGTTTACGGGATACGGTTGCGACATGCCACCGTCTCCTTATGCAACAAATTGTGCGACGATCTTGTTAAAAACCTTCCATGAAGAAATTGTCGAACTCGGGTTACTTGAGGCAGCCCTACAAGTAGCGATCAGGAGATAGGGTGAGGTATGATCTATAATTCATGAGGCAGACACTTCGACACACCTTCACCTCAAGCATAGTGTTCACACATAAATGACTTTCTCACTTCAAACATGATCTACACCTAGAGATTGACAACAGAAGTAAATAATCTTGGAGAGGGAGCGACTTGAGGTGGCACTGTGAAGCAACATAACCTAACACTTTGCATACAAGCAATGATGCGATAACATTAGATCTTTAATTCAACATCCTCGTGACGTGCTTGCCCGTACTTACAGGTCCGCGTCAGCATTCGTATTTATTTTCTTCAACCAATCGATCGGAGAGTATGGTTCCTGGAAGTGGCTATGCACCAGGCACTATGTCTCGGTCCGCCTTGCCGGTTCTGTTGATTCTTGACGGCAAACACATGCTGACGATGTTCCGCGGACTGTCCTCTGCTTCTAGAGGAGAAGCTACGATATCTGTACATATTGTCACCTGGACCAAGCACATGAGATGAGCTTTCTCCATTTAAGCAAGTGGCAGGAGCACCTGGGTATTACTACCTTCAATAGCGGCCTATATAAGCCTCCATGGCCTGTGCTACTAGCCTTATTCTTGCTTTTTTTGCTACCTTGGTCTTCTGCCAGAGCGCTTCCAAGTTGGAACGTGACTTGAATGATGCAGGTATCACTGCCGTCTTTCCTGGGAGTTCTGCATACGAGATAGCAAGCAAGCCGTGTAAGCATTTATATACACATAGTTCTTCCCTCCTGTCCTTACGCTAACTGTTCATCTCATAAGTCAACCTGAGATTTGATTTCTCTCCTGCTGCCGTGGTATATCCCTTGACAGTTCACGAGGTTTCAACTGTAGTCCGCCTTGGATATTCTGAAAAACTCCGAGTTGTGGCCAGGGGTGGCGGGGTACCTTTTTGTTGAAATCCCATCTTTGGCTATTAATCTTATCCCCGACCGTTTTTCCAGCATAGTTACATTGCCAATGGGCTTGGAGGCGAAAACGGGGCCCTCGTCATCGATTTAAGCAATTTGACAGCCTTGCTTTACGATGCACCTTCAGGAATTGCAACAATCGAATCTGGCGTGAGGCTGGGAGACGTAGCACTCGCTTTGAACGATGTAGGAAGAGGTCTTCCTCATGGAAGCTGTCCATATGTTGGCATTGGTGGACATGCTGGTTCGTTTCCGACGTGTATGA
The DNA here is from genome assembly GCA_030407005.1 of Desarmillaria ectypa. Classification (NCBI taxonomy): domain Eukaryota; kingdom Fungi; phylum Basidiomycota; class Agaricomycetes; order Agaricales; family Physalacriaceae; genus Desarmillaria; species Desarmillaria ectypa. The sequence continues at coordinate 2,903,099 of JAUDYN010000004.1, forward strand.
ATAATTAGCATTTGACTTCCTTTGATAGCTGGCGGTGGCTTTGGATTTGCGTCCCGCATGTGGGGTCTGATAATGGACAGAATCGTGTCGATGACGGTTGTTCTGGCCAACGGAACTATCACTTCTGCATCAAATGATGTCAATCCAGACCTGTTCTGGGTATGTGGCGGACTTGTGTATGGTACGTTGTTCCACTGATGTGCAAATGATTCAAGGTTTTGCGAGGTGCTGCGAGCTCATTTGGTATCATCACTTCTATGAAAATGTTCACGTCACCAGCACCTTCGTACGCGGTCATCTTTAGTTATAACTGGCAAATGAAGTATGAGGGTGCCGCAACCTCCCTCATCAAGTTCCAGGAATATGCTATGACGGACATCCCAGCCGAACTTGGAGCGGAAGTCGTTCTTACAAAAGGTGGCGAAGCGGGGAATGTCACCTTTGCGATCACTGGCGGATTCTTTGGTGAATCTGAGGTAGCGCTGAATAGCACGTTGACGCCATTCCTAGAAGTCATGCCGCCTCCCTCTAACATAAGATACACGGGAAATGGAACGTGGATCAGTGCGCTAGAGGACCTGGGTGGTGGTGTTCTTGACACGCATACCGCAGGTCCTGACGGAATCAGCACTTTCTATGCCAAATCATTGATGACTCCACAGGACGACCCGATGACTTTCGAAGCATCTAAAGCTTTCATGAAATATCTGGCATACGATGGGTATGCTTCTAATACAGTAAGGTTTACTCTAGTTATGCTGTACTGTTTGATGTATGTTATCAGAGTTGGTTCATGCAAGCCGAGTTATATGGGGGCGGAAACTCGGCCATCAATGCAGTCCCCGTTGACTCAACGTCATTTGCGACGAGAAGTGCATTGTTTACGATACAATTCTATGCAGCCACCTTCAACAATGCGCCGCCTTTTCCTGACGATGGCTTTACTTTCCTGGATTGTAGGCCTCTCGTAACATGCGATTGTCCATATGGTAACTCGTTATCGACCTCTAGACCTCGTCAGTAACATCACGACCGCCATGCATCATGGGTGGGACTATGGAGCATATGTCAATTACCCTGATGACCGTCTTAGAGATTGTACGTGGATTAGACCATATGATTCCTGCCTAATGTTCTAGAATGCAGGGCAACACCTCTACTACAAATCTCACTACTCGAGGCTTGTCGCTATGAAAGACCAGTACGATCCTACAGGTGTCTTTGTATTTCCAATAGGAATCGAGTGACTTATGTTAATGGATAGCTACCTATGCAATGCTTGAATGTCATAACATCTCGAATATTATCGATGCTTTTTGGACTCTTATCGTCATTGGAAATTTGGAGTTTAGATATTGAACCAATTGCCAATTAGAAAGCGGTGAATACTATAAAAGGCAATACGAACAAGAGAAGATTTCATTTGTCACGTCACGGCAATTTTCCTTCTTTCGTATTTTTGCCTTTGCTCCTTTACGGCCGTCTATTCATGCGATGGCTGCTTTCTTCATTTCGATTTTCTCCTGTTGCAGGCGAAAACGCTCGAAAGATTATGTGTGTTTACTACTGTCACTTTAATTGTCAAAGGCTGAGGCTAATACGTACCCAGATCGTACCAAACGACGAAGAAGCCCGTCTCATACTTCCGTCTACCGATCCTTCATCGTGAGCACAAATTCGAACGCCCTCTTTTATCCTTCATTCACGACAATGTCTTTCAGACCGACAATTCCCAACGTCATCGTTATAGATCACCAAAAATTGCAGGATAAGCTTGGAACTATTGTACGTTCAAAAGAGGGGTGAGTCAGTAATTGTCTGTGGAAATGCCATACTTATGAGTGTATAGTAAAATGGTAAACGTAAACTCTCAAATCCCTTTCAACCTTCACAACCAACCTTTGCCGCAATCCTCGTTGTCGCGTTCCAACTCCCACTATAGGATATCTGCCCTGGCGATGTCTTCATCACGGAATCATTCTCATAGCCAGAGTCATAGCGACTCCCGCACGTCGTCTCCTTCCGGTCGTCGCACGTCTTCAAACGAAAGGATGGACGAGTACAGGCGAACTCCCATACTCAATGTGCGACTCGTCAAGGACTACGGAGCCACTGCTACTACAAGTAGAGGGAGGAAGGGACGACTTCCCTTGGATACCTCAGGGGCGGGTGTGGATGAACTCCCAGTTGGAAGTGACACAATAGGACCGGAGGTTGGTGTTTCTAACTATCTATGACTGACAGCTGACCGAGTATTTCGGCAGTCGCTTGACTCCAGTCAGGGTGAGCCCAGCACCTTCACGATACCGGATATCGGTGCACTCGTGTTAAGTTGGGATGATTGACATTCGCTTAAGGATTGATTTATTGCTTTGCTCTGCTTTCGGTTATTATTCTATACCATCACGCCGCGGATTAATTTTATTGGTAGAGGCCTACAGTAAGTTTGTATTGTCATTGACTCTTATAGAACAGATCCATATCGTTATCAGCACATACATTACGTATACAAGACATTCATCACAAATGAATATAGTGAACCTTTTGTGGTCTACCCGCTGTGCTCCACCTTGAATGCAGTCAAAAATGACATCCTTTTTGACGTATATATTAGATTGTGAACACTGAAAGTCGGCTCGGAGCTACTTCGGTCACTCTACCAAAAGAAAGTATTTATGGATATCCCATGGGACGTCGGAGAGCGTCAGAGGTCAACCAGCGAGCTATCGCACTGTCCAAACAATGCTTCATGCCTTCCACATCCATGTTTTCCCGACGTTCGGATTTCCCGTTCGTTGCCGGTTGGCCATCGAGGGCCCCGAGCCAAAGGTTCACCAGGAGATACGATAACGGAGACTTGAAAGGTGAGTCTGATGAGAGGCAGGGCTGGATACTTGTGAGGATATACAACGAGATAATCGCCCCGATAAGGCCAGCAAGCATGATCCCAATGGGACGATACAGATGCCAGAAGAAGTCCACTAAAGCGACAGAAAAACAGGCAATGGACGCGAAGATGAACATGGCGCCCAGACCGATAATGGACGGAAAATGATACCGTGCAAGGGCTTGAAAGCGCTGGAAGACCACGGCAGTAAGATTTTGCGGCGCATTATCCGTGGTACAAGATGCTCACATACTGATGTACTCTGCAAGCGTGAGCCAAAGTTTGAATGTCATCAAAAGCCTCTGAACGAATAAGAAGATCAACCTATAAAGTGTATTAACTCGAGCTGGTCAAGCTGGTGAAAGGTATTTGTTTCCACTTACGTCGTATCCGTCCATCCACTGCTTGCAATGCAAGGAAAATACTGCAGTCATTATGCTGATTACTAAAGAGATCGCAAGAAAAGCGTTAATGCGTATTGCATATGCGGGTGGGCCAGGCTCAGACAGGAAAGAATAGGTCTCCGCAATCGAAGGTAAAAGGATTGCGGAGAATATCCCAGCCTGTAAAGAAAAGATCGAATGATAAGACACATTCGAAGTTTACTTGGATGACTGAGCCTACAAAGAGGAGCTGTAGGTCCAGTCGTTTGTGCCAGAGTTCGAAGCGCGCTTTATCGTAGAGGTAGGCTGTCCTCGCGTAAAGTTTAAGACGATCGGGGCATAGGTAATCATCCTGATCTGTTAAATCATGGTTTTCTGTACTTTGATGCTGATTGAAACCTCAGAAGACGTGCCCTTGTGCAGGGAGCGACGTTATTTACCGGAAAATCCAGTCTTGGTTGGGGTTGTGGAGGCAACGCCACGTCCGACCGGGTATCAACAGCTATATCAAGAGAATTCTATTGGGAATTATTTTTTTTTGTTGATAGGAACTAGTAGCGAACAAATCTCACTGGTTTATTCTCAATCGCGGAAGGATGAGGGGAGGAGGACGGGTGAGTCTGAATGCAGTGTTGAAAACCCATTGTGATAGTTAGAGCTGTATAACGACTTAGGCGTGTCCGTGAGTATGTCTGTCATTTCCGTGCCGTGTTGCCCTCTCAACATGCGTTGATGTAAGTCATATATAGAATGTTCAAGGACTTCTCACGATGAAAAGAGGTGGAAAAGGAAACTCAATATTTGCCGAGCTTCGTCGTACTTATATGTCAGATTCACAACAATTCTCGCTCTGCCCTACTCCTGCTGCCGTGTACTTTGTGAGCTAGCTCCCATCTCTTGGATCGTATCCCAAAACGTGCCGATAATTCTAATTACACTGAGTTCTTCCGAAGCTAAAGCCTCCTGTGACGGAGGCGCGATGAGTAACACGTCTGAAGTCACACGAGTTTAGATGAAATAAGAGACTTTCGAGTTAAGCTTAGATTCGGCTGATAGACAAGGTATTGGTGTAAAGATTAGAAACCGGGTATCTACAAACAACACTGCTGTACTTATACTATAGCTAGAGAATCACATGTAAGATAACCAGGATAATAAGGAATTAAAACTGAATAGAACCAGTGTCGTACGAGTTAGACGGAGAGCCGTGGTATAGAAAGGAGTGAGGAATAAATGGCATGAAGGAGTGACTAGTAAGCGTGACGAACCGGGTATTCCGTTACACCTCCATGTGACCTTCGATAACGAAGACACAGCTCTATAGCATCCTCTCGAGACACTTCAAACCCCGAGGTTTTTGTTCCATAGCCCCGCCATTGAGATGTCTACTACCTCCTGGAATCTCAGTCAGATCTATCGACATTCACGAACACAATATCTGTTGCAATTATTGCTTTTCTGCTTTTCTGCTATTGCTGTCCTTGGTGCATATCGAAGCAATCCGATTCACGTAACTGTCTTCGGAATCTTGGCTGCTACTATCGGTTCGGTGTAAGTCAGGCTGATTGCTATCTGCATCAGCGCTGATTACATTCTGGTTTCACGCAGTGCGGTAATTCAAGGTAGAAGTGCTGCAAAGAGCCTCCCTGCTCAATCCAGGGACTTGGAGGAAGTCTACTTGGGCGATTGCGCTGTGTCAAATCTCCCAGGCCAAGTACTAAGGGTAGCGGACAACATGGGCCGACAAGTCGCAATGATCGAGCCTGTTCGGATTGGTTCTATGCAAACGAGCCAGCTGGTAAGCAATCGATGTCTTCCATCCCACCACACTCTGATAAGCGTACTAAAGCGTTCTTCTGGCTATCGCTACGTTTCTGATCTAGACGACGATGAAAGTTCGGAGGACGACCAACCATCATATGAATGTGATGTCTGCGGAGCCCAAGAGCACACCACTCAGAGCTTTCGCAATCACTGTCGCCGAAAGGGCCATGCATACTGTAGCAAGTGTACCAGATCCTTCGTTGACGAAAAAGCACGGTTACAAGTACGTGGGGCGTTTGCAATAGAAAATTAACTCACTTAATGAATAATTAGCATGTCAAGAACGCCAAGGCACACCGCAGGGATTCTCGCAATAATGAGTCCTACGAATGTGATGTATGCGATGCCGAGTTTTCATCCCTCAGGCTGTTCCGCGATCACTGTCATCGAAAGTGTCACGGATTTTGTGCTGATTGCAAGAGAGCATTCATTGACAAGCATGCTTACGACCAAGTAAGTACTATTTTTCCCATATTGTTTTTCCCCCCCCTTTCATCCGCTAATACCCATGAAGCACTTAGCGAACGCGGCGGTGCATGGCGACGACATTGACATCTCCACAGACAGCTCGGATATAGATTTTGAGCTTGAGTGTAATGCGTGCGGAACTGATCGTCTATTCTCTTCATTGGGCTTTCGCGATCATTGTCGAGATTTAGGTCATAAGCTCTGTGACAAGTGCAACAAATCATTCAATGACTCCCAAGCTCTAGAACAGGTACGCAGCGCACAGGCATTGTGTAAAAGACATCTCCTCATACTACTGTCCTTTATAGCATCTCCACAATGCCACAGCCCATCTCAAAGCGAAGAAGTCTCGATAAGGGGACATACGCTGCATCATTCCCTGTTCTCGAGGTTGGACAACATTCATACCGAGCAGATGGTCAACATAAAATTATTCTACGTAGTTCGACAGAAAGCTTGAGTATTACAACAGACTATTACACGTTTCTTTCTTTACGACGTAAACTTAGAGGCGAACAACAATGAACGGCACCTGTCGCAGTAGATAAGCTACGCTGTAGTCATGCTAGTAAAGTAAACGTACCTCAACATCTTCCCCTTCTTCATCCATGACAAGCACCTCTACTAGCAAATGTTTGACGTGATAAGGGATCGGCTTTTTGCTGACAGTTTCTACGAGCCGGCTGAATTTCATTTCAAGCCGCTCCTTGCTTTGCTGTTCGTACACATTCAAGTCAGTGCAGGTGAACTGGACACAGTCAACAGAAGACTAACCTTTGGCTTGAGCATGAAAGAGCTCCACAACATGCTCACGCCTTGACTGACCATACCAACGTCGAGCTTGTGCGTCTCGCTGAACCATGACACGATCTCTTGCAGTGTAGGGTCATTCTTGAATTCGAACCTGTCCCAAAGCGTCCATTCCGTAGAGCCGTACTTGTTCTTCGCGGCAGCAATTGGTTCCGAGAAACCGAAGAACGGTAACGCAAGGTTAACAAAGCCATTCTTATAATCTTCGAATTTGTTCTTCCCATCGATAATCTGCCGAACACAGGTAAGAAAGGGACAATACACTACTATAAAAACGTACCTTGTACAACTCGAGACAAACCAGGCCCGTAACGAGAGCTGTGGTTGTCGCAATGGCTGGTATAATCTTACCAGCAATTTGTTTCGTTGTGTGGCGATCGGCCGGGTTGATGCTATAATTTGTTGCACGCAAATTCGATGCAGCAGTGATGAAATCGATGTGGTGGTTGGTGTCATCATCTTTCTCAAATTCAACAGGATTCAATCGGTATCCAGCGAGAGAGGATGGCGCAGGGAGCTTCGTTATCAAGGCGTCACTGTCATCTAAAGGCAGTATCGATGAGCTTCTACCGAGCAAGAGCGAATAGATAGGCCGACCTCCGTCACCTTCACCGCCACCTTGAGGAACGGGATCATTGTCGTTGATCTGAACCTTCACGCCACTACGTGGTGTGAATTCCGGTACAATCACAGAGTCGGCGACTTTGCGATAGACAGCCTCGTCGGTCTCTCCACGCAACCCATAATTGAAGGCATGAAGGTTGGCGGCGGCTATGATGAATTGAAGGTGAAGCGGCTGAACAAAAAACTAAGCAACGTCCGTTAAAATGCTGAGCCATACTCACGTCATTTGAGTTGAAGGTGAGCGGATCAGGAGCACGCTTGGGACCACTCCAGAACGGTTGGCCAGTACTGGTAGTTGCGTCTTTGGGCAAACTGAACAACAGCTGCCGGATGTCATTGTTGTATTTCTCTTCGAACTGGAGTCTTGCCCAGACGATGCACTCCTCAAATGTCAGGGGTTTGTCAGCAACAAGATAGGAGACCAGCTGTTCAATTTGCTCCTTATGTTGGCCGGAGTATTTGAGCGTGCTTTCAAGATAGTTGGGCTCTGAAAGGTAAGCATTCACAGCCTGCGCAGGCTTGACAAAGAGGACGTCAAATTGTTGTCGACTCCACTGCGCTACCGTTAACATCTTAAAAACCGTATCCGTGATAACACGTACCTCTATTGTGTGTTGTATAGCATTCGGGAAGTTCTTGACTGTGCAGGAAGGCGTTTCCTTCTCCGGTGGGTCTTGGGACGATGCGTAGGACTCAGTCAGATGAGGAATGACAACTTGAGTGTTTCCCTTCGTCCCCAGAGTACCAGATTCAAGCAAAGGCTTCTCATAGAACACGCATCGCTGATCCATATATAGCCCTTGAAAATATCATCAGTCATGCATTAGACGGTAAGGATCTAACTGACGAGCTTTCACGTTATCAAGGGCATTGGTAACACCATCGATAAAGCTGAAGAACTCGTCGCCGTAAATATCTATAGATCGATGAGCATGCTTTTGGTGAGTGAGGTAAAAAGGAGTCTGACTTTCCGACGCTGGGCCCACGGCCTCTTGACTGGTAACGATTTTCCCCTTCAAATCAGGGTTCATGTCAGCAACCGCAGCCGCAGCCACTTCAGCCTTGAATTTGCCGATGTCTTTCGGCCTGAACAAGAATTGTCGATTCAAGTTGCTCTTCTCAATAGTATCGAGATCAGTCACTCGAATGGCGCCCTCAGGGCCAGTAGCCAGCCCCATCATACTCCAGTTTTTCAGCATTTCACAGCCAATAGCACCGGACCCGACGAGGAATTGACGATGGTTGGAAATTTTGTGTTGGAAGGTCTTCCCGAAAACAGCAATTTGACCATCGTATCGTGACCCAATAGGTTGGCAATCCTCCTCAGAAGGAATCGCAGAAGGCAGGGACTCAAGAGAATCGAAGTACAGGTGCTGAACCATGGGGTGGAACTTGGCCGAACATGCCTTGAGTACTTCCTGGGCCACAAAGCCACCGATGACTGCTACCATGGGGGACAAGTCGCCAGTAGCTTGATAAGACAGCTCAGTTACAACCTTCTCATCGACGTCTGCATTGAGCTTCTTAGCAAGACTAAGGACTTCTTGAGCATCAGCAGGATTCCTGGGACGAGGGAGCTGTTGATGTGCGCTTCGGAATTCATGTAGAGCCTGGAATCCAGCATGGAGGGTAGCTGGTCTATCGAACTTAGCGAAGTCCGTCATGAAGAATTCCGGCGACTGCAGGGACTCCCGAAGGGATTTCTAAATAGCATGGATGAGTTGATCATCACAGGAGTTGACGATGAAGGCAAGTACAAATTCGATGATCTTGGGCATCTTGACTTGAGTGAAGATACCGCCGGTTTTGTAAGTTCCAAGATTGGAGGTATCACCGATAGTGAACGTATATGGTCCCTTCACAGAAATTTTACGGGGTTCACAACCGTTAAGATCTGTCATTCCTTGGACTTCGGTGAATGTAACAAAGTCGCCATCTTCAAGACCATGCCTAGTCTCATCCAAGCAGGTGACAAGACCTTCACTATCCTATAGCCTAATCAACATTTGCCTTTTTCCTAGCCAATGATTGATTCCTCACCTGGTCGACAGACACAATCATGCCGCTCAGAGGCTGTTCGCCAGTGGGATCCACGCACGTAAACTTGCTCCCGAAGTCGTTGAATACAGAACTACGTAAAATAAGGATTAAAAAATTGCAGAGATAGTGACGCACCCGAACAGTCCACGTATTTCAGCAGATATGAAGGAGATGCCGTTCTTGTGCGTCCAATCGTTGATTTCGAGCTGTTTGGCTAGTGGAACTCCACACAAGACGACGACCTGACAGGTTTGAGAATTGGCCAAAGCATATGAAGTTTACTGGTGTACCTGGAAGCCCTGGATGAGGTCAGTAGTGATTGCCTGACCTGCCTTTCCACCCAAGTTTCGCACGGGGACATACGCATTCAGCTCTGCCAATCGAGGAGCTGTCGCCTCTGCGCGGGACTTGCCAACATCTTCTTCCCTCAAGAAGAACTTGAATAAATGTCAGCATCGAAAGAAGCACTAGGGACGGGAACATACTTGGGAGCTTAAATCCTGTATGGTTACGGGCTCTGGGTCATAGATAGTGACAGATTTCACACCAGCTAGGACGACATCCTTGGCTGAAGATCGACTCAGTCTCAAGAAAAGGCTCAGATCAGAGGAAAACGCGACCTATCTCGACACCTAGACCCTGGACGCCGACGATGAGGACGTTCGATGCAGCCATTTTCTTCATTGCTGGAGATCGTTTAGCACGAATGACATCAAATTGGGAGAAATTCACCTTCGTGGCCTAGCACATACCTAGATAGCACTTAGTTCAACGTCCAGAACAGCAGAAATGAGAGATACACCTACAGTTGACGCGAGTACAAGCCCTCGTCGATGGCAGCCTCATCGACATCCATCTTGGCCGCCAGATTAGAATTATCCATGATGCAGGATGCTGTATCGTTATAAAATTGAAAGATTCGTTCAGATGAATGTGACGGAGATGAGAAAGACAGCTATATGAGGGAGCGTCGCCGAGGTAGCTGACATTGGCATCACAGCCACCGATGTTAGATCTTTATCACGTGACCGGAATTCCTTAGCTTTCTGCAAGGTTCGGGCGACGATCCCGACGCGACGGTATGACCAGGCCACTATTAAATAATCGTAGATATGTTGTACAAAGATTGCTATATACCCTTCGTATGCAACTACTTGCGGTAGAACTATTGAGCAACACAGTAAGCGTCGACGGAAGTCAGAATAACATTGCATCCTTACATTGCGCCTGTAGTTGAACCACAGAGATAGACAGCCCCGGTCAAAGCTACTCCTGAAACCACTGCAAGGTTGTTAGTGACGAAAACAAAGCTTTTCAGGCAATGGTGGCTCACCGTTTGTGGGAAAATTCCCATTCCCTGTTAACGATTCTAAACGCGATATCTTCGTATGGTGGACCGGCAGTGAAATGCAGTAAAACTGTATCTTCGTTCCCAGGCTCCTTGACAATCTTATACGTCGGCGCCTTCGATTTGTCAATGAGGTCAGGATAGAAGATGTTAAACTAAAGGGGCAACGTTGATATAGGCCAATGAAGACGGGACAAACATATACCTTGTAGCCTTGGACGACTTTGGGAGGTGGATTATCCGTGCTATTAAGAATGTCAGTATATCAGACAACTACGCAAAAGTCCACGTACTCATAGTGGGTCTGATTGTACTTGTTCCACTCGTAGCCGGTATGGACCCGGTTGAAATACCTTGGCTTGCGCGGGCGATACTTATCTTCCCAGTTATAGCTGGTCGGATTGGTAATGTTCTCTTCCAGATTAAACAGTTCTTCCTCCTCATCGAGCTCTCGCTCCGCCTCCGCCCTGTACAACGCTTCCGAAGCGAGATCAACACCGCTGGGTGCTTCTTCATCCTGTGTTTCGACCCTCTGTTGAACGGCTTTGGCAACGAATCTCGAAGCTGCAACAGCCCTACGCTGTTCAAACTACACAACACAGTGAGCATACTTGAGCGGTAGCATTGACGGCGTATTGACTTACCAGAGCTCGGCGATCTTCCTGCTCTGTTAGAATATCAATTTGTCGGTCTTCCACTGACAGTTTTGTGATATCAATTAATGGTGGACTCATCGCCCGGTCATATTCCTCTATATCGCGGACATCATCGTCAGTAACTGGGACATCTGCTTCGACATCTTTAGGGATCCAAGGTTTAGAAGAAGCCGATTTCGCTACGCCAGCAAGAAGTTCTTCTTGAGCTAGCAGGGCTTCATCGCGCTGGCGCTTGCGAAGCTGTTCAAGACGGTTGCGAACGACCACCTCATGGAAACTTTTCAGCTTCGCCTATACATAATTTAGTAATAGCGAATAATAGGTACCGGAAGCGCACTCCACCTTTGCCTTCCAAACGAGAAGCCTACGTAGCAAGTTTTCCCAATAATCGTTGTCGACTGTTTCGCCGCTCGTTAACTTATTTTGAATTTGTCGTTGGAGAGTACTGAGTTCATCATACGATTTCCCGGACAGCAGTGCCGTGATATCAGCCTCCACGGCAGCGGCAGCCTCGATGCCCATTCGGTCGCTGGCTTTGATCTTTTCCAACTGATCCTTACAGACGACCATCATGTTCTAAATTCAGGTACATATCAATGTAGAGTCTAGGAACAGAAGATATGAATGCTCACAGTCCAGAACTCAATGTTAACGGGGACTTGCTCTAACGTCAAATATCGTTCGATGTCGTCATGCAGCTCCTCCACTTGCTCATTGGTAAGGTTCTAGATAAGGGTAAGGGCAACACCAAATGAATCTATGCATTACTCACATCAAATATATTATATGGTTCATCCAAGTCGATCTCCAAACCGGCGTCCTCTTCGCCACTGTCGTCTTCTTCAGTAGATGGATTAACATACTTCAAGTTCAGAGCGAGAAAGTCGATAGCCTTGGCCCGCTTTTCTTGAATCCTGATGGTGGCCCGTTTTCTTTCCTGCTCCAGCCTGAAGTCGCCCTCCTTCGACAGCCATTCCGACATCTGAGCAGATTCTTGAAGACGTTGCATTCGAAGTTCCTCTTCCTCCCTGAGACGTTGGTCAGCCTCACGTTCAGCTCTTCTCCTGTTCAGACGTTCCAGCTCTTCCTTAGCTTCCTGGTGTCGGATGGCATCGCGGCGCTGTGACTCGGCGTACGTCAAACCGGCCTTTTTATCTCTTTCGTTCTTCTTATGCCATCGGAACTGTTGCCCTAGGTTAACGTCGTGGAAAGGATTATCGGTTGCGCTGTAAACGCTGAGCTCAGCGACTTGACGAGCTTCTTCCTCCTCCTTGATGCGCTTCTTCTCGGCCTTCCTGGCCCTACGTTCCTCTGACTTGTCCCGTTTACGCCTGTAGTGAGTGAGTAGAGAAGGCAAAGACATGGGGGTACTCACTTTTTTCTGCGCTCCCTACTGTCATCTCTATCACGACGCCTATATGAATCGTCTCTCTCTCTACTCCGGCTCCGGCTACGACGACGTTTATGACGCTCATCTCGTTCATCGTGATCATCTGTTCTCACGGATTTTCTGTCACGATTAGAACGCTCTGTCTCCCTTTCACGTTCATCGTACCTTCGAATAGGAGAGGGCGAGCGTGTGGAGGAATGTCTTCCCATTGTCGATTCTCAGCGGCCGTGAATGGAGAGCAGACCGTGGGACAGTGGCTGTGTTGTCTGGTTCAATCTTTTTGGGCTTGTAGCCCCTATCGCCGTCCTTTCCACCCTTCACATTGGCTGACGCTCTCAAGGACTTTCATCCAAAGCACTTGACTCGAATTGGATCATACCGCACACTGTCCACATAACGTAATCTCCACCAACCACGCTCTTCTCACCTAGCCCGGCTCCCATTTGTCTTCAGTGCGGTGCCATCAACACTTACAAGTACTGCCGGCAACGATATTATTCTCTTCGCGCACAGGAATGTTGTTATCCACGGAAAATCCTGGGCCTCATGCTTCATCAATAATTGATGGTATCCAAAGCGCCGATATTTGGCCTTCATCGACAGCCTTTTTTTACATGTAAAAATAGCATTTTCAGAACACTCCGGACATGGCTCGAGTAGAATTCTCGGCTCAGTTCTATCGCACAAATACGTTGCATGAAATTCGAAAGCTGCCTGGACTATGCTTTCTCATCGATTCTGGGGCCTAGGAATTACTCAACAAAGTCTTGACAACATGCGGAACCGTTTAAGTTGTCAACGCCGTCCGACGGGTGCCTGCACATCTTTTGATTGGCAGTTTCGTGATGACATTACGGAGAGACAAGACTACTCAAGTGCGGGTATGTTGTGAAAATTATCATCACCGCCGCACTGGCCATTCATTAACGTCTCGGAAACTAAATCTTACGGTTCCAGTTTCTTGCCGACTTTTTTTTTCCTCTGCATTTGAATGGCTTTTCAGCGAATTATTATCACACTGCCCATTAAGTATCTTCTCTCGGACGTTGTACTAGACCGTCTGCTGAAAGACCTCGACTTTTGATTAGATCGTGATGGAACTTGCCGTATGATTCGGAGTATAAGCGTATCACTGAAAAAGTTGACAGATTTTGATGCAGGATCCGGTGCACTAAACTTGGCTATAGCCACTTTGCCCTCGGTTCTCGATCACGTTTGTTGGTGCGCGGTCCATCACAGTCAATGAGTCATCCTCTTTGTGCTCCGCAGAGGAAAGGTGCTGGTATTTTCTTCCCATGAGTGCTTCTATTTGCGCTTATATCACCGCGTCGGTCTTCTGTTGGCCGTCTTTACTTCACGGTCCTCTGCGCTCACCGGTTCAGGTACTCCCGACGCTTATGACCATCAAGGAACTAACAGTTCTTACATGCAATTGCTTACGCTGCAAGGCAAACATGATCCCCACGATCTACGCTCAGGTACTGGCTATGTCGGCATAATAATATATCCTTAGAAATATCTTTGCTCAGGACCTGAATGTGTCTCTATAAATTGAAGGGGGATCGATACTTTTCACCCAGCATCTTGAGCTTCATCCAAGGTCTTCATCTAGTACAATGCGTTTCTTCTCTACTCTCCTCGTAACCGTTGCGACCGCCCTCACTGCCCGTAGTGCGACCACCTTGAATGCCACAGCAGCCAAGGTTTCGTCGGACCTCAGTGCCAGCCTGAACAAGGACAACAACTATGGCGCTCCCATTCCGCCCTGGAAGTCAGGATGTTCGCCAGGATGGTACTACGGTGATCATCCCGATTCCTTGCAGATATCCGTGCCTTGGTTGAAGGATAGCGTAAGCTTTACAAGCACGCCGTCGGATGAACTCTGACATGTATCTATATAGCTCATCTGCTGGCTCTTGGACTTATTACACCTTGGCTTCTTTTGCCCCAAGCCTCCCCACCATCACTCCCCTCCCCCGGACGATGACTGCTACAAACAGGTATTCTACGACTATACCGGAGCCGTTCAGGCGGATGACTATATGACCTATGGACTAGTTGACACTGTTGAGGGTACGCCAATTTACGACCCATTTTCCTCGGCCAATTCTCACGTTGATCCGTTTAGAGTGCAAGGACATGTGCGACAGTGTAGATGGATGCAACTTCATTAATCGTAAATCTTATTTTTTTCGTATTTCTCGTTTTCCCTGACTTTTTAATACAGCCTACCACGATGTTAACGGAAAGGTACATTTGATCCAATGCTGGTACTATCAGATCCTGATCTCCCCCAAAGAACGGAAGCCCACTCTTGACGTGCTCGCTTTTCACCAAGTGTCACGGCATTGAGGACGCCGATAATCGCGGTGGACAGACGCAGCCTGACGGTTCCATCGACTACATCACCGACAGCGCAGGATATTGCAAGAATTGATCAATCGATTAGGCACATACCAATGGCGCCAACAGGACATAATATTTCTTTTGTGGTTTTCGAGTAGTCTGACCGTTTATGTATTGGCCTGTGTGTTCTCACAAACAAAATAACATCCATATGCTTTGTTCTTGCCTCACCAGCAAGTCGAGGGAAAAGAAACAAGGTACCAGGAGGATTTGACGCGCCCTAGCCGGAGGCATACGAAGCTGATATGATTATGAACAATTAAACCCACTTTACCCTGGAGCTTTATACTTCCTTACCTGAACGCTTGGACAGGGATGAAAAGGCACGAAAATTCTACATGCGTACAATGTGCAGGTGACCAAACAGTCAGAATTCACGCTCATGCGCACTCTGAAAGCTCCCTAGGCCGTCCTAAACTCTAGTATGACTCCACAAAGACACGAAGTTGTAGGTATTGATCCACCACCTTCCAGTCGAAGGACAGATGCAGTGCAAGAACTGCCAATGGGCAACCATTTTATTTCATACCGAAAAACCATGTATTGGCATGCGATATCTACGAGCCAACGGGTTTCTTTCGGGATACTGACAGGCCAAGGCCGAACCGTCTGTCTGACTCAGTATGTTTGACAGCGAATTCCAGTAATAGAACAATCCTTTCGGAGATTGATGGATGGACGAACTTCCTACACTGAGTGCGGCAGTCCTGAACAGTTTGCGCTTTAAGCGCTGGAGGGTGGAGGGCCATAAGAATTGTTTCTGCAAGCTCGAGGACTATTAGTAAGAGAAAGAGTTCGTACTAGATCACTTAGAGACAGTTGTCCGCTGCCAGTGCGATCTGAGAAGTGGTCTTAAGAAGTGAAGATATCATCGTCAGTCTTTCAAAATCAGTAGTAGTGCTGCAAGTGAGCAGGCTGGTCAAAGAAGCAAGCTCTTGTGTTCCAATAAAATAAAGTCAAGTTCAGTTTCGTATGGTGTTGTGAGACAAGGATAATCTCCCGATTCAGCCGATGTATAGAAGTAGCTCGGCCGAATCGGTCCGGATTTACCGATTACTCTTCCTCCACGATGTGGACGCAAACGCCTTTAACATCTGCCATGCTCGGACGGACACCGTCTCGGGTCATTGCCAGCGTCGGTAATAGACCACGACAACCTCCACATCTTTACATACGGAGCATTCGCACCCAGCCAGTGCACGAACGTCCAACGGAGCACAATGACGACCAACCTGTAAAGACGATCCCTAGCTTCGGTTCCGCTACGCCCCGTCAGGTACTTAAAGCGTTCTCTTGCACCATTATTGCCGCCTGATCTGCTTGTAGCTAGTCGAATACTTGAATCAATTCGTCATCGGGCAGGAGAACGCTAAAAAGGTTCTTTCGGTTGCGTTAGTAGTGTGCTCTTTTGAATGGCTGCGTCTCTCGTTGAATATGGAACAGGATATTCAACCATTATAACCGTGTCCGAGCCAATAGATCCGTCTTCCAACCAAGGGGTACACGGATGGCAGACCAGTTTGATGATGGTACGAGTCCGCTACCTTTAACATCTACATCTTACTTCATTGCGTTTCTAAGTTGTGTACCCGACGAATGTACGGCCTCTACGCAAACCGACGGCAAATACTTCATCCTACATGTCCCAAACACCCTTCCCATTATTTGAGAAGAGCAATGTGCTAGTCATGTATGCCCTGTCCGCCCGATATGTTGACAACGATTCCTCACCGTTGTCTTAGAGGACCTACAGGATCAGGTACTGTCTTTACAGACACTGATTTGTTTTGTGAGACTCATAATGTGACAAGGCAAAACCCTCTTGGCTCGGACACTCGCTAACGTTCTCGATGTCCCATTCTCGGCCAGCGACGCAACATCGTTCACTCAGGTACGGAATGTGGCGATATCCTTGGAATTTGCTAATATCTTGCTGTAAGGCCGGATGTAAGCACATCAAATCCATCAAGTCCTTCTCCTAACACCTTATAGATGTTGGCGAGGATGTGGATATGGCAATACAAAGACTAGTACGTCTATTTTCTTGGCGACTGATCTCCTAAATAGAAAACATCACCAGCTACAAGATGCCAATTATGACCCAGTACGAGCAAGGTTTGTTGCTTTCACTAGCAGTGATCCTGGACTTGACCTTCATGGCGTCCTTTCAGCATGGGTATCGTGTACATAGACGAGATCGACAAGATCGCTCGGCGGAATGGGTCAGGTATGGAGGGCTCGAGAGACGTGTCCGGAGAGGGTGTTCAACAAGCACTCCTCCGTATGATGGAAGGTTCAGTGGTCACCGTTCAAATCAAGGGTGGCGAGGCGCATCCTCCTCCAGAGACGCAATCAAGAAACGGACAAGGCACGCCGAGTCCCTCTGTTGCTCGTGCGTCACATCTTACAGTAATTGGCCCTTCATCCATGCCTCCCCAGCAGCGAAGAATGATATATATCATATCGATACCTCCAATGTGCTGTTCATATTAAGCGGCGCGTTCGTCAATTTAGATAAGATTGTGAGACAACGGGTGTCGAAAGCTGTTAGTTCACATCCTTCATTGTTTGCACCGTCTAAAACACTCTTCAGTCAATAGGGTTCAGCGCGTCTGAAGACGACGACCCTGCTCTTCCTTTTTTCACTCCCAATCGAAAGGCGAATACGTCTATTTTGGAATTAGTGGAGACATCCGGTGAGCCACGACTACACAATTTCATATGAGAATCTTCTCATAGTTTCACCCAGATTTAGTCCAATATGGGTACGATTTTACCCAGTTCTGTTCAGAGGTTTCAAGTTTGTGATCTGATGTTTCTTGCAGATTCATCCCAGAATTTATCTCCCGCCTACCGTCCATCACGACATTGGCGCCACTCACAATACCTGATTTGCGGAGGATATTAACGGAGGTCAAGGGATCTTTGATGTCGCAGTACCAGGCTCTGTTTGGCTATTCTGGTGTCGATATACGGTTTACAAGTGCTGCGATTGATGATATATGTCGGAAGGCGGCAGACAAAGGTGGCGGAGCGAGAGGATTGAGAGGGATTATGGTTTGCCGATTCGTTCTCTATTCAGCGTGACTCTGATCAGTTCTTCAGGAGAGCTTGTTGCTGGATCCGATGTACGAAGTTCCGTAAGCCTTCTTCTCTATCTTTTTAAAATCTATCCGAACACACGCGCTGATGGTCTTCACAGGGGATCGGTAGGTGGCTTGTGTCGAACCAGTTGATTGACTAACAAAACATAATCAGGACATTCGTCATGTTCTGATAACGGAAGATGTTGTAAAGGGGAAGACCAGTGCTTTGTATTGGCAGAGAAGTGAAGGCGCCGCTGTGGCCTTTCTGAAAGCTTGGGCAGCAGAGGAAGCCGCGTATGGTCGTAGGGCAAAGGGGAACTCATAGCGCGCCATTCTAATCGCGTACATATATATGGATTGTAGACATTAGTGTAATATTTAATGATATACTTAGCACGACCCTTGGCAGACCACACAACGTTAATGGATCATACTAATAGAAATCACAAGTTCGTACGAGATATACATTTCGTCAACATCGCACATACAAAGATTAATCCTCTTTCTTCTCCTCGTCCTTCTTCTCTTCCTCTACTTTCTCTATCTCTGCCTCCTTTTCTTCCGTTGTTTCTTCTCCCTTCTCTTCTCCCTTCTCAGGCTCTCCAGCTTTGACAGGCTCAGCTTCAGCACCAGCAGCTAGGGCAGCATTTGTCTTCTGCGCCTCTTCAAACTTTTCCTTGAACTGGCCAGCATCTATAAATAGCAATGAGACGAACAAGAAAAAAGATATCGCTGATCAGACGTACTCTCAGAGTTAGCAAATCGGATAGCGAGCGTCTCAGCGGTCGGAGGGCTCTCTGCATAATCTGCAGCAACCTTCCAAACCCAAGATCTGTCAGATCCGATGTTCGGCTGGAGGCGCATATCGGACGTGACTGAGAAAATACGCGTTAGGACGAGTTTTATCAATGAGTGGGTGGATTGACTGACTGGCATGGTTGGCGCAGACCTTGAGGGTCTTATCACGTCTCATCACGAGTCTGACTTTCTTGGTCTCCTTGTGGGCTAATAAACGGACATCACCAGTGCCCCGTTCCTTCCACTCTGACGACGAAATATCGAATCTAAAGAGCTTTGCGCGCCTGGGAAGGGATCACCCGACGCTGTTCAGTAGGGTTGTAGAACAGAGTGGCGCAAGCCTGACTCACATCTTGAAGAGCACATCCTCATCCTCTTCCATGGTTTTCGTGTCTACCTGCTCAGTGAGCTTGATAACAGGCTCGAAGTGGACATCGGCCTCTTCTTCCTGCAGAAAATGAAGGGAGTCAGGATTGCGAAAATAAAGGTGATCCTCGTTGATCAGAGAAGGAAAAAATGATAGGTGCCTTTGTAAAGATGCTCTCTTGTTCAGTGCTTGCCATGATAGAAATGCGATTTAACGAGGATGGACCAGCACAAGATGAATGTACGAGCAAAAGGACCAAAACAGCGAGGTACCCCAAAAGGGAAGACCCCTGACACCTTCCATTTGCTGCCACGACTCCTTGCATCGTCCTCTACCATCATGTATCGTCCAACATATACCCAATGCCTCATCACCGCCTGGCTGGCCCTGTTTCTTTCCATTACTGCTGTTCGAGCCCATATGATTGATGTCGTCGCAGGCAAGAAGGAGTGTTTCTTCGAGGACTTGCATAAACATGACAAAGTGTGTTGCCTTATACTGGCTCAGGGTCCCTCTAACCATGAGCTAGATGACGGTGACCTACCAAGTCGGTGGCGGAGGACACTTGGATATTGACTTTTGGGTACGGCAATTGGCCTCGTACTCTGTCGTTTCTTATTCATTTGAATAGCTAACGGGCCCTGGTGGAGGCGTCCTCGGAAAGCAAGTAAAGCAATCTACTGGCTCTCTTTCGATAACTGCAGAAAAAGATGGACGACACGAATACTGTTTCTCCAATCAAATGAGTGCCATTGCCGACAAGCTGGTCAGGTGCGTGTACTCTGCCATCTTTCAGCATACAATTTCTCAAAATACCTGGCGTCCAGCTTCAACGTTCACGGTGTCATCTATGTCGGAGATGATGGTTTGTTACCTTCGACCAACTCGTCATTGTCCTGACTTTTCCCTAGACGTCGTTGCACCTATTGAACGAGAAATTCGTCTGTTAGCCAGTGGGCTTACCGCCGTGAAGGATGAACAAGAATACATTGTTGTACGAGAACGCACACATAGAAATACCGCAGAATCTACCAATTCTCGCGTAAAATGGTGGTCCGTGTTGCAAGCTATTGTCCTATTTTCAGTTGTAGCATGGCAGGTTTACTATCTCAAGGTGAGCTGCTTCAGTCATTCCTTCGCTTCAAAGTTGTACTTATTCTTGATGTTAGTCATTCTTCGAGGTAAAACGTGTAATATAAACTATCTGCCTCTTCGTAATATCAACCTTTTTGGACTACCGGTGTCATTCCTTTGTAGAATTGTAGTTATAGAGTGAATAACGCAAGACTAGCAAGGTACCAATGTTGTAGTCTCGAGGATGTAAAGGACCCCGGATGCACCTAAGTCGCGTTGCAGTCGTGCTGACTAAGAGGGCTGCTCATGCAACGACTACCAGGGCCATATTCAGCCCATATTTTATATCGTCAACTTACCACCACCGCCCCCATTCTTGCAGTACCCAAAAGGCGCCCTCGGAAAGGCTATCGTGGCGAAGAGAAAGGACATGGCCCTGACATTACTCGCGTGCAAATATCCAAGACAATGTCCTATCTCCTCCGACACGGTGCCGTGCAGGAAGGAATGCCTATGCGCTCGGACGGGTATGTGCGCGTCACGGACCTTGTAAGTCGCATGGGAATATACGTGAATCATGCCTCATGAATATCGCTTTCAGTTGAAACACCCAATGCTTAAAAGCGTCGATTTTATGACCTTGGAGCGGGTCGTCAAAGAGGATACAAAGGGGAGATATCATCTTATGCTTGACCCCAAGGTGGATAAAGTGACTCCGGACTCGCTGTCGGTAGAGCACTGGTGGATTTGCGCGACGCAGGGCCACTCAATATCGGTGTGTGTACCCCTGTGCCAACATGTGTCCTAACTTTATTCCAATGGGATAGACAGTACAGCTTGACTTGGAGCCTATACTGTCAGCTGCGAATATCCCCATGGCAATACATGGCACGACGGAGAAGGCCTGGAAAACAATAGGTGCGTCCTAGACGCTGCGTTACTTCCTTTCTATTGAACTAGATGCACAGCCGTCCATGGTATCTCACGCATGACGCGCACCCACATCCACCTCGCCCAAGGTTTCGATACGGACGGCGTTGTCAGCGGTGGGGACATTTCCGAACAAGAGACTGGCAAAACTCACATCATACCAGGCATAAGGGATTCTTCAAGAATACTCATCTACATTGACGTTGCGAAAGCTATGGAGGCGGGAATCAAGTTTTATCTCTCGAAAAATGGTGTGGTGCTAACTCCGGGGAATGAGAGTGGTTATCTTGAACCACGGTTCTTCTATAAAGTCGAGCAGGTGGGGAGGAAATTTGTTCAGCTGCCGTTGGATTCTTCGAGTACCTAAGACTGCATGAAGTCCTTCACCTCCCACATTAATACCCGACACACACCACTCTATCTTGCTTTCATGCTCTCTAGGTTGCTATCCAATGTCGCTTCTCATTTACCTGGTTATTGTGGGTTTCTGTGTCTTGGGCGCTCCTACCGGCCGGTATATCATGCAAAGGGGGGAATTGGGACTCCAGAGAGAGAGCTACGTCTGATTCTCAAGTCTATTATGCAATGGTCGGTCACAGTACGATACAGTTTTACGAAGAAACCAACTTGGACGTTTCGAAGATTCTGGGACTGTTGATCTTTCCATATAATGACATCGAATGATTAGGGTGGATTGGTTTGTGTTCACTGCTTTCGACGGGTCCTGTGATTTTAGGTGAGTAACTCTGAGGGCTCCTAAAGGAGTCTCTCGTCCGACCGTCTCCCCATCACATTGATAGTGACTCTAACCGGAATAAATATTCTCCCTACTCCCTCCAAATACCGTGAGTGTTTCCTGTATGGTAGACGGGAAGCTCCAGGTAAACGGATAACGCCCATAGCGTGAGTGCAGAGGCTAGCGCGTTTTTGATAGCCCAAAATGGGTCCCTAAAAGGTTTCGTTTTCACCTTCAGTTTTTACGCCTCTGTTTTGAGTGTTGTAAAACAAAAAAGTACCTCAATTCCATTGTTCCATAGGGAGAAAGCACTCCTGACCTCAGCCCAAAGGAAAGCTAAAATGCACTGGCCTTTGGTGTGAATTTTGTAGTCCTCTTCAGGAAATATTTAGATCTTAGACTTGGAAACCGCTGTATGTCGTCGATTTGAAGTTTGTATCGATGACTCTGAGTTTACCACGGTGGCTGAAGCGTGTTGGATCGCGAGCAGCAAAGAAACTTGTTTTAGAAACTTAGACAAAGTTTTATCCACATTTCATGTAAAACCACACTCTACGCGTGTTACTTTTGAAATCACCACGCTTTATGCGTATTGTTACCGTGACAAGGTATAAGTCAAAGGTCAAAATTGAAAAATTTTCCCGCAATAGGCCGTGCCTCGATCACGTGCGGGTGCAAAGTTTAGCTTCTTGTTCATTATTCTCCCGCGGAAAACAATGACTGCACGCTGAATTTGAGTTTTCTGGCCGCAGTTATAAAGACTGTATGTATTTGATGTCTCCCTGTATCTCTATCGCTCATCCTCTACGATGCACAGCCACGCTTCTGAGCCACCCCGCTCACCTTCGCCTTCTGCAAGTGTCAAGTCTAATTCTGCGGAGACCGGACAATCGACGAACACAGCGCGTGGAATTACCAACAAAATTCTGCAGAACGTACGCGAAACACCTCGACACCGCCGTCACACTGAAAATCGATCGCATGCGAGTGGCACCATGGAGGCGCATAGAGCCGATGTGGTCGAAGACCTTGGACAGGTTCCCGAGGTTTCTTTGGAATACTACAAGAAATTCATTCTTCCCCATGCTGCTTATCGAGACCATGTTGAAGAGATTGTTCAAGTTCTTGAAGTCGATGGCGTACTGAAGGCCTTTGAAGGCGAATCGGGACTACGATGGGCGGACTTTCCTAATGACCCCAAGGATGGTGGAAATACAGAAAACGAAACTTTCAAGTATATGGCCACTATTGCTTCGGCTATCGTCAACGCGGCTCAGCAGGTGCTTCCTGGAGATCGACAACCTACAACGGTCATGGAATGCAAACCTCACGAGCCTGCTGCTTCAGAAGGACGCAATGGTTCATTCATCTCTGATGGGCACTACAGAATTCTTCAATCTAGACGTCCGAAGTATTTCCAAAACGCGAGATCCCGTACGGTCGTGGACGCGTTTGCTAACACTGATACCGTGAGTGGCATTCTCACATTTTTGCTCGAACACACTCACCTCATAGCGGCTCATGGATGATAGGACAGGCTTGCCTCTGATCGACCGGCGCTAGAAGAATACAAGCGTGGTGACCAAGTTGACGACCGGAATGATGTAAGACTTCACAACTTTTTTGACTCTGTGTCTCTCATCTAGTTGAATAGAATATCGAAAAATTGATTGGGAACACGTCTCAAGCTATGTACGCTGACCCCACTCGCCGTTTTATGTTTGGAGCTACGATTGAAAACACGAGCGCTCGGTTCTGGTTCTTCTCGCGAGCTATTGTCCTTACCTCTGAATCATTCAACTTCATCAAGGTTACCATCAATACCTCTTCGTAGATGCTGTGACTGATAAATTTTCTAGGACTACACCCATTTAATCCATTATGTGCTTTCCTTGTCCTTCGCGACGGAAGAAGAACTTGGCTACGATCTATCTGTTACTCGTGTTGCTTATCCCCTCGACGAAAATCCCTCAGTGCATACCATTCAATATGACTATCGTGTGGGCGAGAATACATACCGAACCATTGAATGTCTCAGCTCCTTCCGCGCAAGTGGCCTTCTATCTCGTGCGACCAGAGTTTGGAGGGTCCGCCAGCTCAATGACCCAGAATACCGGGAATGTGCACTCAAAGACGTTTGGGTACCTTCTGACGCCAAAACGGAACTCGAAATTCAGCAAGAGTTATTTCGTAGTATCGAGGAGAACTGTCCAGACATCGGCACAGAGTATCGAAAGCATTTCATGGAGATTTTACAGTGCGAGGTGGTACAAACATCTCAAAACCACAACGACGACATGCCGGTGTTCGTGCGTGCGCCTTTGGAGAAGAATAAACAAGTGATTCTTCACAGAAACAGAACAGTTAAGGGCGGCCAAGTCCTATCCGGGACAAATGTTAGTGTGCCTACGGGAGGGAGTTATGCCAACCCAAAGGCTACCTCGAGACTACAACGTCTGTATAAAGGCAAGAAGCATATTCGGGTAGTGTTCGCAGATGTCGGCATACCTCTTAGTGAAGTGCGGCATCATAATGCCTTGTTCACGGCTCTCGTGAACGCACTGAAAGGTGACATACTACGATGTCATCAATGCCATCATCATTGACGCAGCCATTGCAGGTCTTCAGTACATGTTTATTGGACATTATGTTCACCGGGACATTTCCGCCGGGAACATTCTTCTGTGTGATGGAACAGCAAGGATATCTGACCTTGAATATGCCAAAAAGTACCTATCTGATGGCCCTAAAAACGATCCAAAAACGGTATGTGTGTATTTCTCTATCTTGTGGGCTTCAAATTTACAGCTGTTGATAGGGAACTCCGGTCTACATGGCCGTAGAGGTGCAAGATACGCAGTATAAGTTCTTCATTCTCGAAGAGACGAAGCCGGTGCGCGGGAAGCCTCCTCAGCGCCCGGTGAAACCGATCTTTTTGCACAATTACCTACACGACGTCGAATCTCTTTTCTGGATCGGTTTGCATGCACTGTTCTCAACTGTACCGGCAACGTACACCGAGGCGCAGCTCGCAGAATGTGAACCACAACGAGAGTTATTCAACTCCATTTTCCCTCACAGTCTTGACGGTGGATCTGATCGCCGTCGTCTATTCGTCTTTGCGGATTTCCAGGATGCGGAGGACGTTCTGCCTGTGGAATATAGGCCTGCTGTAGAGCAGTTTCTTTACCTGCGGAATGCCTTGGTCTACAATTACACAAAAGCCTACAAAAAGCTGGATTTTCCTCAACACGAGAATTTCGACGCAGTCTATGCCACAGACGATCCTGATGTCAATCTGTTCTTTGCTTTTCAAGCCGTGGCAGATGCAGCATACAATGGCGATACGCAGCTGTTACCCGACGAAGACATCGGTATCATCGTACCACGGCGGGCGCTGGTCTTTAGAGAGGAGAACGATGATAATGGCGATCGGGCAGACGATGAAACCTATGTCAATGATGGTTCAGACCGTTCAGATGGCGAAGAACCACCTTACAAGATGCGACGTAAAGGAGGGAATGCAAAGCAG
Source organism: Desarmillaria ectypa (assembly GCA_030407005.1). Lineage (NCBI taxonomy): Eukaryota > Fungi > Basidiomycota > Agaricomycetes > Agaricales > Physalacriaceae > Desarmillaria > Desarmillaria ectypa. Next base: position 2,928,458 of record JAUDYN010000004.1, read on the forward strand.
AAGGTCGGCAGCCGCGGTACATCCGTTGTAGAAAGATCAGTAGGAAGCGCTCACAGCGCGGGAAAAAGAAAGAGATTTTAGGAAACGTCGCAGACGTGAAGGCGTTTGTGACTTTTGTCTGTGTCATGGGACCAAATGAATTTATGACTTCGGACTGTTACTCAGGTTGATTCTCATCATTACACATCAAGGTATAAGATAATTGATAGAGAAACATATATGGGTGGGGGTGGCTACCATATTTTTCGAAGCATCTTCATTTTATCCGTTATATTTCGCTAGTCAGGACAGAAGCGGTATCGATTACTTTTCCGGGCTTCCCGGGGGGGCACAATAGGCAGAGTCTCGATCACGTATACAGTGCAATGGAACTTGAAGGTTCAACACTAGCGGTGGGTCGTCATCGTAGAAACTTTTCTTTCATAGCAGAAGCAGGTGGGGCGTCGAGCACTGATTATGGAGATCCGGGAAGTGCCGATACATCACATGACGTGTTCACCTTGGTAATCTGGATTTTAGACCCAGAGAGACGGTAACTGGTCTAGATTCATTGTCATGCACCATTCGATTGAGTATTCTGATTGTAGCTGTAAAGAATGTATGTGTTTATGTCCCCCTTTGTCTCTATCGCTCACCTTCGTCATCGTCTAATACTGCGGAGATCAGACAGCCGATGAATACTGCACGCAGAATTACTTAAGACTTGCACAGTTCCAGAATACAGAGGAAGTGCTTCCTGCTGAATACAGGCCTCCTGTGGAGTGCCTCCTTTATATTCGCTTCGTCCTGGCTTACCACTGCGACAGAGTAGAAAATCTTCCGGGCTTTCCTCAGCACAAGCATTTTAACAAGGTCTATGGTACAGAGCAGCGTAACAGTGATATGTTCCTGGTTTTAAAGCTGCTGCAGAAGTAGCCTACAATGGCGGGACTCGATTCCTGTTACTCGATAAAGCCGAAGAAACGATTAATATTAATCGGCCACGAGTGCTCATCTTCAGAGAGAACAGTGATGATGGTGATCGAGACGGCGACCAGACTTATATTGTTGATGGTGTGGAGCACTCAGGACGTGAAGACAACGAGGGACCGCCTTACAAAGTGCGACGGAAGGGCGGGAAGGTCACTGACAGCAGCCACCATCGGCGGTCCATTGAGCGGGAATCTGTGGAAGGCACTCATAGTGTAGGAAAACAAAAAAGAATTTAGGGGGTGTACAGAGCGTCCGTCATTGCAGAAGTATAGGTGTTTGTTTACGTCATAAGAAAGAATGAATTGATAGATTTCAACCGTTGTCAATTCTCGTTGTTACGCGATGCCGTAGAGGGAATCACTCAGCAGCTACTGACATAGGGCGTGCAGTACACACGATACCAAATGTTCACACAAACGATATCAATACGTTCGCGGAATCCCAATACATTTATGTACATAAACTCCTTCCTCGTACGTCTATCTGTACAGTGGTTACGAGTACCTACAACAGCTAACGTGTACAAGTGGGGGTTGTTATGACGCCGTATTAAGCTTTTACAGATAGCATACTATTTCATCGAAAGCGAGAACGAGGAAGTATAAGTGAAAGATAGACAAACACATCTGGGTATGGGTTAAAAGAGTTGCCACCATCTTTTTTGCCTTTGCATTTTATCCATTTGCCTAGCCAGGTCCGGGGCGGTGTATAAGGGAGCCTGCATGGGATGAGCGGACATCTTTTTTGGGGCTGTTTTTAAGGGTAGTCTACAGGTGTTTTATTGAGTAACCACGGAAAATAAGGATGACGGTTCATACTCACTCGTCTACATGAACAAGGTATTCCTTGTCGTTCCTCAAACCCGTTAAGACCTGACTAATCTCAGCCTGCAGCATCAATCGTATATTATTAGGAACGTTGATCTTTCGGCGCCACATCGCGACGCTGTTGCCAGATGGCGAGGGCAGGAAGATGAAGACAATAACCTGAGCAGCAGGATCGTAGAAGGCTACAGACTCTTGAAGTATCTTGTCTCGCGTTTTTTGTAGTTGATCAAACGTCAACCAGTCAAAAGCCGGCTCATTAGGATTTTTCGGAGATCTGTAATCTGCATTGACGAACAGAGCACCTCTTTCTTGGCTTTGGAGAAATCGATGGAGCTAAGTTATATTTTAGCGAGGCTTTTATGTGTGAATAGTGTTAGAACGCACTCCGTATGAGCCCAAAGAGTAATTCACGACCTGTACCCATGAAATCACAGACGAGACGCGCTCATCTTTGTCTGGAGAAAACCCCCAGTATATCCTCTCTTTCGCCTTGCGCATCCTTCCAAAGAGCGCGTTCTTGACAGCGTCCAATGCCGCACCCCGGGAATCAATGAACTTGACGTTAGTATACTCATTCATCTTGTTGTGGGGTATTCCGTAATCAAGAGGAGTCACAGTTCCTTTATACGCGTGAGTTAGGGTCTTGGACGGTAGAGAATAGCTGGTATTCTTCGTAGGCGGTATTGGAGCATGGCGTACGATTCCCATCATCCTTTTCAAAGCCGCCTTGGGGGAAAAACGGGTGCGACGGGAATCGTAGTCTTCTTCTTCCTCTTCTTCTTCTTCAATGGGGTCAAACCCAGTAACGCTCATTCCCGAATCTCCCCAAGTACCTCCGCCGCCGCCGCCTCCAGTACCCCAAGCATCTTTTCCATCACCTCCAGTACCACCCCAGCCATCATTTCCACCGCCTCCAGTACCACCCCAGCCATCGTTTCCACCGCCTTCAGTACCACCCCAGTCGTCGTTTCCACCACCTCCACCGCCCCAGGCATCTTTACTGCCTCCCCAAGCATCATTATCCCCACCTCCCGCCGCCGGAGGACCCCAGGAATCTTTGCCTCCGCCACCTCCATCGCCCCAGGAATCTTTACCACCACCCCAAGAGTCCTTTCCACCGCCTCCAGCAGCCGGGGCACCCCAGGGATCTTTACCTCCAGCATTTCCACCAAAATCATCCTTTCCGCCTCCTCCACCACCGCCCCGCGACTCCCCCCAGTTTCCGCTGCCTCCTCCACCACCATCGCCCCAACCGGCGCCCCATTCGTTTCCTCCTCCTCCTCCGCCCCAGTTATCCGCCTCAGGATTATGCCGCCCGTGTTTGCTATCCTGCGGCTGATGCTTCTCATTGTGCTTCTCCCTCTTATTATTCTTCTTGTCTTTCTTTGCCTCATGGGGTGGAGGAGGAGGAGGCGGAGGAGCCTTCTTCTGCTGAGAAATCCCAGGATAAGGATTGCCCTGCCCAGGATAGGGATTTCCCTGCTTCATTTGCATCATGTGGGCTTGAGCATTCGCTAGCCCTGGAAATGCCTTGGGAACGGCAGCAGGACTTTGGGTAGCAAAACGAACATAATTGTTCGGCTGTGATGTATTGAGCAAAGAATTCAATATCTGAGAGTGCTGCTGGGTCGACAGGACGTTTCTGGTCCCAGCGGGCCCTGTAGGCACAGAAGACGTGGTTACCTTGGAAAGCCGTTTCGCTTCCTCACTCCAGCCTCTCCAGCCAGCCGCCGGAGGTACCGCCAGTTTTGGTGGTGGTGGAGGCTGACGATGGGGTATCGATTCTTCCTCGTAGTCGTCCTCGCTATCGTACTCTTCGTATTCCTCCTCACCCCAGTCTCCGCCCCCACCGCCACCGCCACCCCAGCCACCATCGGCGAAGGTTTGACCAGCAGCACCGGGCCAAGCAGCCGCAAAGTCGTTTGGGCGCCCCGGGCCCTTTCCTGCGAGCGGGACTTGCTTCCAGGCCGACCCAGTAGAGGCCGCAACCGAATTTCGTTTGCCGGGATTGTGATGAGGAGCGCCTAGAGGTCTATGCGCTGGATGAGGTTCCCAATGACCTCCAGGCATTTGAGTGTCAATGTTTTCAGGCCAAGGATCACTACCAGCACCGCCGCCAGTTTTGGCAGGATCGTCAGCACCCCATTGGTCCGGAGCATCATCCAGGAGACCACCTGTATATCGATGAATTGGATGGTGAGCCATCTATGTTTAGTGCCCGTCCGTCCATCACTGTTTCAAAAAAACGTGTGACGACGGATGAAGTACAGGAGAGCTCACCACCACCTAGGCCCATCAACCCGCCGTCGTCATCGTCCTTGGCATCGAAAACAGGCACTGGCGCTGGTGTTGGTTCCGGCATGGGCTCCTGCTGCTTTTCATGCTTTTGCTCCTCTGGCTGCTTCTGCTTTCCCTTCTTGTTCCTGGCCATAACGGAATTGCGCTGATGATCAGAATTGTATTCAAAGGACTTCGTGCGACCGAGGGCGTTGCATAAACCAAAATAGAGAGGTCTTTCCCAGAGAGGGACAGGCAGAATGCAGCGCACTGGGCACAATGAGTACAATGGGTACCAACATCAGCGGCATCGAGAAGGAAAAGATCATCGCGACACGAGGCAGATCCTGGCCACGTGGTCAACCCGATTAAAGTTTTGTACTGCAACCACCACGATGTCTGCCTCATATCCTTGCTGAGAGAAAGGCCCCACTCATTGGATTTCCTTCGTAGTGGCCAAATGACCACTATTACTCGGAATCTACCATGGTTCATGCGTGACCTCGGTGTTTCCATCATTGGGCAGGAATGCTACACGTCGTTGGTCGAGAATCTCACCCTCACTGACGTTCAGTGCCTTAAATACGCTCTATCCAAGGGCCTTGGAGTTGGAATTGTCATTGGAGGATCTGTCATGAAGGTCCCTCAGCTATTGCTTATTCTGCGCGCCCATTCTGCCAGAGGACTTTCTCTGACCGCGTTTTCCTTCGAAACACTCGCCTACTCCATAAACCTCTTCTATTCGTTTCGAAACGCGTTCCCTTTCTCGACCTACGGCGAGAACCTGTTCTTAACCATTCAAAACGCACTCATTACTTGTCTCATCGTTTATTACTCCCCTCGGTCTCCCAAACGCAACGTCAACCTCGCAACGGTATTCCTAGGAATGCTCCTCACAGCGGTGCTACTGTACGTTATTCCCGAAGGAATCCTGTCCTTTCTACAACTTTCTACCCTTCCTTTGTCTATCTTCTCCAAACTGCCGCAAATACGGCAAAACTACCGCGCTCAGTCAACTGGACAGCTTTCCGCATTTGCTGTCTGGTCGCAGATCATCGGATGCTTGGCCAGACTGTTTACGACATTACAGGAGGTGGGAGATTGGCTGATTTTAGGCAGCTTCCTTCTGGCGTTGGCGATGAATGGCATCCTTGGTTTTCAGTTATGGATGTATTGGGGCAAAACGGAAGTCGGGGAGAAGGGTTTTGAGCTTCATACCGACATATCGAGAGCGGTGACTCCCCCGCTTCCATCTCCAGCTGTGTCAAGTCGGAGAGGACGGAAGCTTCAAGACGATGCCTGACCCTTGCAAGGCTTCCCTATAGCTGCGGCGAGCCGTTTATCGTCACTGACGGCATCTATACCTGGTCAGGATCGGTTTTGCCTTTTATTCTCATGTTACGATGCTTAGTCCCTAGATTTAGTGAACTCAATTGTCTTTCATATGCGGTATTTCTTCTGGGTGGAGCTTGCCGAGTCCTCTCCTCTGTACACGTCTTGGATTTCAATAAACATATTTATCCTCTTGAGAGGGTTCATGCGGCTAGTAAGAGAAAGGAAACAGGTACGTGGTCGACTACCCAAAAGCGTTCAATATGATACAGGTCCGCTTAGGTCTTCTATGTAACGAAGCATCATTCCTTGCAGTATCCTTCACTGTCGGTGATATAGTTAATGGAGCCGTCAGACTGAGTCTGTCCACCAACGTTGGTGGCATCAGCAATGGTATGGCATTTGCTGAACAAGGAGCAGGTCAAGAGGGGACTGCCGCCCTGTTAGAGAGGAGTCAGCATCTTCTACCAACACAGTATTCTTGGTACGGACCTTTCCATTGACATCGTGGTAGGCTGTGTAAAGAAAGTTGGGCATTGGAGACATACGGACAGAAAGCCACTTACAATTAATGTAGACACATCCATCAACACTATTGCACATGTCCTTGCAGTCTGAAAGAGAGGGTATAGTGAGAAACGCTCCTCCGATACGAACCTTCATACGCACCCTGAACAGTGTCAACCAATCCGTAGGTCAAGTAGTCGCTTCCTTCGACAGCCCCAGTATAGTTGGAGAATACATCTGTGTAGCCGTTACCAGTAGCAGGGGGGGGTTTCGGGCTCGGGCACCAATAGCCGGACTTGCATATATCAAGGTACCAGCAGAGCATCTGTGACAAGATATGTATCAGCGGTATGTTGAGAGAAACGCGAAGCAGCGATACTAACATCGTCCTTGAGCCAAGGTACAGTGAGGTTGCCTGGCAAGTCTTCAGGATAGTCGCCGTAGTACCACCCAGGCGTGCAATGGTGATGCCAAGGCGGGATGGCAGCGCCATAGTAGTCCTCTGCGGTCAGATTGGCGGTGAGGTTAGCCAAAAATTGAATTTCTGTGGAATTCAAGGATATAGTGGTATTGCCAATGATGGTAGTAGCATTGCCTGCGATGGTGGTGTTGCCTGTGACAGTGGTGTTGTCTGCACCACGAACTAGAATGACGGTCGCAGCGGTTACGAGGAGAGAGGAGAGACGCATTTTATGAACTGAAGTACTTGGATGGGTCTCAAGAGGCTGGAGAATAAGAGATGTTTTCCGTTGAATTTATAGAGACGCATATTGGTATGACAACATGAGTCTGACTATTCAAGAATACATCGTCTGCCGGCGCAGCAAGTACCTGAGCACGGTGCGCGAGAATAATTTATGTAAGGCGAAAGTATCTGTGGGAAAGAACATCGTTTAATTCTTGATTTTCTCAAGTACTTGACCGGTGAAGTTGAACTCAAAACTCGCTGGTGTTCCACAGAACACGAAATGCGACACGGATGGAAGGTTGATATTCAAGAACGAATCTGCAAGACTGTCCTCGGAAGAAAGATTAGTTCCTTTTCCGGGTAGTATAAAGGAGGGGCCGCGCCTAGTAAAGGAGAGCGGCCATGTTGAAAAGCAATTATACGCGCATCTCCTCATCAGAACCTGTCAAATTCAACGAGCTTAGCGAGTTCCATCGTGGTTTGCTCAAAAATCGAGGCTGTACTCGACGGACGAGAGACTCCGCCGAGAGAGAAAAATAAAATGAAGCCGAAGATTAGCCTCAGGATGCATTGTAACTTGTTGGCGACCTTTAGCGCTCCAAACGTTAACACAGGCGGACCGGTGGATCGGATAAGTGGTACATGTCTTTACTATAAAAGTTGTTATTAATTAAAAGTTCATTGACTTTTAAAAACCTACCTAGATGTCTTTGCTGCGAAATTGTCTCTGACATCAACAATTATCGTCAGCTGCTAGATAGTTGTTCGAAGGTTAGAAATTTCAGGTGCTCGACCCACAAGTCAGGCAATCGAGGGCACGGAAGATGATTTCTAAACCTTAGTCTGGAGAAAGAATTGCCTGGGCAGCGATCAGAATATATAGATCATGGTCAAGAGGTTAGAGGTTAAAAAACCGGTATATGGTCCCAATAAGGAACACCGGGTTTCTGTGCCGCCACGAAACATGGCAAAGACCATGGCAATACTGTGCCGCTGTGATATCCACCAGGTATGAATTGGGAACGTCTCACGGGCTTGATACTGCCACGGGGACGAAGGGAGCAAAGGAAAAGGAAAAGGAAAAAACTTGGGTTTTGGACCTCCGGAAGAGTCTCTCAATAGGGTGAAGCCGAGCAGAATATTTGTACTAATATGATTAGACGGGTGAGTCCCAGAGCGTTTTGGGGCGATGTATACCGGTGCCGTTCCGAAAACCTCCAATACCTGATATATGTATTGCGCTAATCGGGCCTCTAAAAGTGGTAATTGCAACAAGCATGTCAGACGGTCGTCGATGTGTAAGGATTCCCATGTGCTGACTGGGACATAAAGCATGGGCATCGGCGAGAAAAATATGAACTTGAAAGCGCCGTAATTCTCGATCATATAGGTCGGGTCGACCCGGGCGGAAACGCTCTACTTGCGCTTTATCCTCGATACACTGACGCCGCCTCGCCACTTGCACGCGGGGGGAGGACTCTGAATTCGTCATTTTTGCCCAGTCCGCACTTGCTGTAATCCGGCGACCCTCTTAGGATGGACTCTCCAGTCCTTCAATTGACGGGCTTTCGACAGCCTATTTGTCAGGACGTACACAACAACAGGCAAGATCCTCAGTAAAACGGCTAAGGGTCGCAGGCATGAGTAAGGTGAAAGCGGGAAAATAGCGAACAAGGAACGGTGGAAAGAGATGATTGACGCAGGGGCAAAGAAGCAGCAGTCGGCAGGGCATACGTCAGACACGTCGGTGCGCGTCGTACTTAAATGCACGAGGGGGGAGAAAAACAAAATTGGTAACCCAACAACGACAGACACAACGATACCTGGTAAAACGCGAAATACAAGCAGACATACCCACACACCATCAATAATCGTACGAATAAGAAATCCATGAAGAACTGAAGGAAGTACGAGCAAAAAAAAGACGATTTTGGAAGAGGCAGTAATCCCGGCGTGTATTTGTTCATGCTTGGCAGATGAATTTGGGCCGGCCTCGTGCAAATATATGCTCGATGACGCTCAAATCCGAAAAATACCGAAAAATAGAATAAATACTTTCTGTTGCTGCCCAACGTTCCAAAACTCATTTCCTGCACTTATATGATCTATAGTTTATCGATCCATCAGCTGTGACATGAAAGAACGTGCCTTGGTGCTCCTCCGTGATGGCTGGGAGCTCAATGATGTTGTAGAGGCTCTTGGTGTCCATTCCAAAAGCATTGGACGTTGACTCGATAACTACGAACGGCACGGCAACGTAATTCCAATCAGATATCCTCAAGGCCGTCCCAGACGACTTTCGACCCTGATTTCGCAGGAGCTTTCATTGCTCATACAATAATCTCCCTCCCGCTTCCTTTGTCAGATCGTAGAATGGCTTGCACTGATGCATGATCAGCCGATGGCCTTGTCCATGCTCAGGATATAGGCCACGCTCCCGGTGCAACGGAAGCTTGGGAGGAAGCAGATTCAAGCGAAATCCTGTTTTGACCTTCAAGGGTGTATTAAACATTTTCGCGATGTCAGAACGAGCTCCTAGAGCAATAACGAGCTTTTACCATCGTCATTGTCATCACCGTGATGAGACTCGGGCCCGGTTTTCCCATCAGATCCCAGCTGGTCATCAATGCATCATCGGTGACGTCAGATGACATGCCAGGCAAAGGAAAAGGTGGATAGAAGAAAATTTACCAGTTTATAGTACAGCACAATAGCGACAGAAAGGTTTTATTTTATTTTTCGGTATTTTTCGTATTTGTTTATTTTACAAGTCCTTGTTTGGCACCGTAGATAAGGTTTTTCGAAACGTCTGTATGCTCGAGACTTCACGGTTAGCTATTTGGGCATCTCGACATCAGGAAGGATTGTCGCACCTTGCTCTGAGGTCTTCGCTCTATAAAAACCAACTACGAACACTTCGTCAAAATGCCAGCCTCAGATTCTTGAGTACAGCACGGCTATGACGGGTTCCTACGGACATACGTATCAGCCCTGGTCGTTCACTGGTGCCCCGCAACCGAATGATACAGATCATGTACCATCGCATCGAACAGGGAACTTTAGCTACGCGTCTATATCGACATCATAGAAGATTTTTGATGTACTAACTTTATGACTACTGCTTGTGAGACTACTGACGACCGTTGCTCCCGTTGACTTCCGTATCGAGGTTGACACTCGTTCGTGATCATTTACACACCGCCCTTGACACGCTTAGCACAGATCAAAACCGACTGTTACTGGGCGCAGCCTTCAGACTGGATTCTCCTCACTTCCCTTCTCCCTAGCAGTAACGTTTGTGACGGAAGACTGTGTCTTCCTACTGCGATAGATCTCTGGAGCTGGAACTTCATTCCATCCATTATAAGAGCCGCAATGTATGTGCACGTAGACGAATCCCAGCATTCTGGTCCCGTATATGCTCGAGATGAGTTGTAAGTCAAATTTATTGTGTGGTTAGAGTGGACATTTCTTAACTTCGACAGAAACTTGACTTCATACAACACTGGACAGTCTTTCACGGACGTTTCTGTCGAAATGCACCGTATCAGTGCTATTGTTGGAGGCTTCGTTGGAGCCATTTGCACTCTTCTTTTTGCACTCCTTTTTTACTTCTTCTGCCGACGGCGCAAGAGACTACGAGGGATTGATGTCGTCGAACATGGAATCAAACACGAATCCTTCGATTCATCTTCATCTTATAATGGTCCTCAAGCATCATGGTTTTCGCGGATGCATTCAAACCTCTCCTTTATGCAAAAGGAGACCACTCCAAGTTCGCGATTGGGTGACGTGGGCACGGGGAAACAGGCCCAGTCACCATTTGCGAGGATATTCCAACGTGCGAACATCACCAGCATCTCCCGCCCTGTCCCTGCTACCCGTGGTCCTCTGCCAAACATAAACTCAAAGGAGTCTGTGGATCAAGATCTGCCATTTCTCGTCATTCCTCCGTCTGCACCTGATCAAAGAGATTTCCTCGTGATCCCGGTCAATGACAGAAACAAGTCCAGTCGAAGGAAGATTCAAATTCCTCCACAGGCCGTTATCATTGGTCCTTCCTTTATTTCTCGCCAGGAGACAGTGAAAGGGAGCATCTCGGATTGCTCGAGATCATCGAATAGCCTGAAATCAGAGAAACTCGATCGATTGCCAAGACTGTCGAAGATTCTTCCTCCGCTTCCCGTTTCCAAAGTCGGATGTTATCCTAGCACAGGTACTCGTCGTCCTCTTCCGGTGCGTCCGCACTTTACTGAGAGATTCCCACGTAGGGTGGAGAAGCAGGTTACTTTCGCAGGGATTGAGACAATAGAAGATGCCGGTCTACGTCCAATACTGAGAAGGTACAGCAACTCTGGATCGACCGACTCCCATCAGCCCTCTTTGGGAGATTATTCAGGGCTGCAGGCGGAGCCGCTCATGTGGAAAGAGATAGGAGCTTCGTGGTGAACTTCACTTACTTCATAAACACCTGCCCCAGGATAGTAAGGTCAATGGTCCACTTCCGCCACTTTACACTAGTACGGCTTAGTACGGCCACACACGGACCTTTTTATTTGAGATATTTAGGCCACGATTCATTAGAACACTGCACGTTTAATCAGAAACATGAAAGCAGAACCTCAGATCCGCTTGACGATTTCATTGACAACGTCTTCAGTCCTAGCAGTCCCACCCAAATCTGGTGTTAGGTAAGCAGCTTCACGGACGACGGAATCCACGGCGGTGTCAATTCGATCGGCGCCTTTGATATAACCAAGGTGACGAAGCATGAGAGCGGCTGAGCGGATAGAGGCGATGGGGTTGGCAATGCCTTGGCCAACAATATCAGGTGCAGAACCGTGCACACTAAACCAGAGCTCAGTGTAATCCATGCTATAGGTAATCAGACGTACGGTTCGCCCATCACAAAGCTGTCGCCAGCGTTGACGGAGGGAACGACACCCAGAGACCCCACAAGCGCGGCAGCGGCGTCCCTACGAGAACATCAACCATGAGATGCCGGTAGCCGATACTTGTGTACTTACGAGAGAATATCGCCATATAGGTTCGGAGCGACCATGACATCAAAGACTCTGTAAATCTGATGAGAAAAGGATGTTGAGAATGAGATAACTGCTTACTTGGGTTCACGGAATAACCTGACGATAACCCGGTCAGCTGAGGAGATGGATAGATGTTTGCACATACCGATATACTGCGCTGTCAACTAATTGTTCCATGACAGTAACCTTTTGATACTTCGGCTCAAGATCTGGGACGGCGCGAACGGTTTCCCGGAAGAGGCCATCAGTGACAGACAACACATTTGACTTGTGTATCACTGTAAGATGCTGTAAATGGCTTCAGCCGGGGTGTAGAACACCAAACAATCAAGAACTGGCCTGACGGGGACGATTCAGCGCAATTTCAAAGGCCATTTGTCCGATACGTCTTGATGCACGCTCAGTAATCAGCCGCGTTGCGCGGGCCTCCTTCCCTTGTTCGGTGACTTGGAGTTCTTCTTGTTTGATGTACTGCAAGAATTGTCGTAATTGTCGGCGAATTTGTGGTAGACCTGCCGGAATGGAACGTACTAGGCATTCTGTGTTCTCCCTAACTACTACCAGGTCAACGTCGGGAGGGATACCGACAACAGGGGACACCTGTTCTAGCATTGGCATTGGAATTCGGAGTAAGATGGAAAAGATGACTCACAGAAACAACGGGCCTTATGTTGGCGTAAAGATCCAAGATTTTGCGAAGCGCAACAATGGGTGATGAATACCCTACGACCTTTCGCGAAGGAGAGCTAGAAATATACGTAAAACTAAGATTGACTTGAAAAAAATAGTGAAAATACCTGACGGATCCGAAAAGAGCGCAGTTACATTCTTCCTTAAGAGTCCTGGCGATGAATGAATGTCCTATAGCATCATAAGCGTGAGGAGTTCCACTGACTCTACAGTTTCGGGCGGTAGGGCAGTGCCTGTTCGGGTAAAGGTCTCAAATCCAGCTGCCAAATCGATGAATTTAGGTGAAGGAATGTCAGATCCAACCGCTTCAATGGCAGTTCTTGCAGCCTGTTATTCCTAGGTCATCGAAGCGAATCCTGTAATGACAGTCTGACGAACTGGGATGACTTCCTGGCCAATACCGTCAGCAGGTATGAGACCGATGGTAAGATTCTTCCTGGCCAGCGTGGCCATCGAACGTAATGGTGCGCGAAACATGGTGGTCAAGGAACAGATCGTCAGTGGTGGAAATTTTTGGAGTTGGACACTGACAGAGATCCGATAAAGCCGATAATCCACGTGATAGAGACGCGACGCGCTGATGACGAAATTTCCCAACGCGCTGTTGAACTTCGCTGCATCGGATCGGCGTTACGTTCACCCTACCTGCCACCATGATTCCAAGCCCAAGCTCTTCGCCGCGACTCATTTTTCAAAACCGAACAAATTTCAATGAATCTTGCCGACCCCCAGCGAAACAACAAAAACTTTCCTTCCCGCTACCTACACCCCCCAAATGTAATGGTGGCTTAAAGAGATCCGTGCAAGAGTCAAGCTGTCCGCGAAACCGGAAAAGAGCGAGGCCACTTGAAGATGGGGATGATGTCTGTCAAGAAGGTGCATTAGCAAATGTTCTGTTTCGCAGGGAAAGGATTCGTGGGGCCACTCATTCTCGTGGGTATCTCGCGATACATACAGGAAGCAGATCACTCGATGGTGCGTTTGTCTTGGTTGATGTGACGCTCTCTAACAGGGCGGAATCTAGTATCTACGCAACATATTCTTGAATCGTTTGTCTCATATAACAAACGTGACGTCTACAAGTGTCAGTCCATCGGCATCGATTACCATTTGACCCCACCCTATTCGTGTTCATACTCACATGGTTAGCTGGAATATTTTTCTTCTTCTATATTTTGCTTACTGTTTCCGTTTAGCGTCGCGTCGCGGCGAGTCCTCGCTATTAGCGGTTTCTACAGAACAAGGAACTATTCATATCATAAACACGACTAAGAGAGAGCCTTGGGACCCTGGTAGGCTCTACGTGTGGCTAGTATATCTTGCTTCCGCTAACTTTCAACTCTTAGAGCCTCTTCGTACGACTATACAGGCCCACGATAATGGCGTATTCGACGTTAAATGGGACGGATCTGATACACGCCTTGCTACTGCTTCCGCCGACCAGTCGACTCGGATTCTCTGCCTCTCTACCAACACAGTCCTTCATTCTTTACGTGGCCATACGAGCACTGTAAAATCCATATCATGGGACCCTTCCAATCCAGATTTGCTGAGTACCGGCGGCAAAGATGGGACCATTTGTTTTTGGGATCTTCGAGTTGGTGAAGGTCGTATAGATGGCGAGTCACTTTCGCCAGTCTTATCCATTCATGGAGCACATGAAGAACGAGCACCCTTGGAAACGAGCAAGATGCGGCGGAAATCTACCCCTTCCACTAAAACGATCACAAATCTGATCTACAGCGACACCTCACCACACAATCTGATCAGCAGCGGCTCTTATAATGGGTCGGTCGTCTATACGGTATTTCAAAGCCCATAAATTGATCTTTTACCACAGAATTTTGCATTGCTGGGACGTTCGATCGGTAACAAGCTCGAAGAAAAAGATACCTAAATATAAATTACAGCAGCCTCTCTTCGTTTCGTCTGAGGATCCTACCAGTTTTCACGGCTCGCGTCGTCCAAGAGGAATAATTAGTCTTGCAGAAGGCTCAGGTCCTACGGCTGGACTTCTCTTTGGACTAGGTGCCGATTCTCGTGTACACACATACACCCGGTCATCGCTATTGCCAATGTCCAGCAGTTACGCTCACGAGCGGATGCAGACAAACTCTTTTTACATTTGTCTAGCTATGTCACCGTGCGGACGCTGGCTTTCCTCTGGGAGTACAGGTCGAGGCAGTGCTTTTTTGTATGATATTCATAATGCTTGGCGACCTTTTGCTACAGAAGAAAAAGGCGTCGAGCTGCAGGGCCAGCAAGGGGACGTCGGAGGGGTGGCCTGGTGTAGTGACGGACTAGCAACTTGCGCCGATGATGGAACTGTCAGAGTGTGGAGGCCTGATGTAGACGCGTATCACCGCTGCCTCGAGCGCCCCGGTGAAGAGAGATGGAATTGGTGTTGGTCAGCGAAGAATTAAATTACCATGTACTTTGATTTGTAGACAACATTTGAGACGGTGTTTAACTTCTGGATTATCGTACAAGCAAAACATCAGAGACGGTATTAGTCAGCAATTTCCCAACCAATTTCTTTCCCGGACCAGAACGGCACAACAGCTTCACCATCCAAATAGTAAATTTCCACCACTTTGCTAGTGGTCTTTTTGATCGTTACTGTTGGCAGACCATCGACGGGTAGCCCATAGAAATTACGACCAAATAGACTGGTGAAACCATCCAGGTTGTCAAGTGCACCAAAAGATTCTAATTGATGGGCTACTAGAGGCAGCAAAATCGGAGAAGTATAGAGGCCTGCGGCACATCCTTGAGTTGGAGTGCTCGTTGACTTGGTGTGCGGTGGATGAGGGGCAGAATCCGAGCCCAAGAAGAATCGAGGGTGGCCTGACGTTCATCAGCCGCAGCGCATGCTGAACATAAGCAAATCGCACCTTCTTTGATTACTTCGTGTAGTGCCGTACGATCGTCAGGGAACTTTGCGACGGGTTTGCAGAAGTTCCATGACTGCCCGGCCCAATCATCCACGGTTAAGGACAGGTGGTGGGCCGTGATGGTGCAAGCTACGGTAGGGCCACACGCTTTCACGGCTTCGACTGCGGCCCGTGTGGTAGCATGCTCAAGGACGATGCGTAGTTTTGGAAAATTCTTGTGAATTGACACAAGATGGGGCAGAAAATGGGGTTCCGCGTTCAGGACATGAATATTCTATAAAACAATCAGTGACACTACAAAGGATAAACTGAAGTTATACCTTAGCCGGATCAGAGGGGATTTCACCGTGCAAGTTGAGAACCATGTCCACATCTTGCATTACCTCAAAAATTGGATAATATATTTCGTATGACTCAATCCCTCCATCTGAGTTTGTTGTGACGCCCCTCGGATAGGATTTTACACCAACGATACCAGCCTTTTTTGCTTTTCGAATTTCGTCTGGGGTGAGCTTTGGGGACAGATAAAGTGTCATAAGATATTCGACATGAGGATCAATTTTTTGCAGCTTGGCCTTGTATTCCAATGCTTCATTTGTTGACGTGATAGGTGGCTTCAAGTTGGGCTAGTATCCATAGGTGATCAAAGAGTGATTGTTGGAAATAGGGAAAAGGAATACCATGACATATGCCACGTTGAATCCTCCTTTTCGTACATGAGGCGTTACAAGCTGGCAGAATGAACCCTGGCGCAAATGAACGTGGAAATCGGCCGGGGATGGCACAAAAAGAGTCGTAGACATGATTGACATCAATCGGCTAGATCGGACCGTGCGCTGCGAGGGAGCGATGAACGATCATGTGATCTCGCGTTGCCGTTTACTTTCAACTCCCGTGACCCAGTTACTATCAGCCACCGTCCCTTACCCCCTCAACGACCGCCCGTGCATTGCCCACAATGGTCGCCGCAGGCTCCATTACCGTTGCAGGTCAGTATCCATTGCGGCTCTCGAGCCTTTGGTGCTAAGATACTTACAGTACGCGTACGACCACCAACCTCATGGGAGGCTGGGCGCCTTCCAGAACCTTGCTACGACACTACCATTCGAGGTGACGGCACGCTCTCTACACCCAAATGTGCCGCAAATACTTCAACTCTACGCGAGGTTGTTCAAATTGTCGACGACCGCATACTCACTTTCGATCCCGACGAGAAGGATGGAGCGAAAGCATTTGTTGAGCGAGGATTCACGCCGCCCGGCACGAAACGATACAAAGACAGGCGATTCATGTTTGACAAAGTCTTTGACCACGAGGCGCGTCAGCAACACGTCTACGAGGCAACTTCCCAGCCGTTGTTGAAGGGCCTGCTTGATGGATACAATGCTACGGTGTTTGCGTACGGAGTGAGTGCCCCGCCTTTCTCTCAATAAGCCCAACTAATCATCATGGGCACAAAGGCCACCGGCTGTGGCAAGACACACACCATAAGTGGCACTGAATCGGATCCCGGTATCATTTACCTTACCATGGCAGACCTCTTCCAACGCATTGAGGATAGACGAGAAGACTCAATCGTAGACGTCTCAGTCACTTTCCTCGAAATCTACAATGAGGAGATCCGCGACTTGCTTGCGGAACCGGGTGCACATATGCCACGAGGCGGACTCTCCATTAGGGAGGACAAAGCAGTCAAAGTTGTAGGGCTAACGGAGCTGAAACCGGGATCAGCGGAGGAAGTGAAGGAAATTGTGCTATTGGGAAATTCGCGTCGAACTCAGAGTCCTACACATGCCAACGAGACGTCCTCACGGTCCCATGCTGTCCTTCAGGTTCATGTCACCCAGTCCCCACGGACGGCCTCGCTGTCAGAGCAGCGGACGGTCGCTACCCTCTCCATCATTGATCTCGCCGGGAGCGAGCGCGCAGCAGCCACGACCAACATGGGTCAGCGTATGGTGGAAGGAGCAAATATCAACAAATCCCTATTGGCACTTGGCAACTGCATCAACGCACTTTGCGAGAGTGGTGGTGGCATGCGCCATGTACCCTACCGCAACAGCAAACTAACGCGTCTCCTTAAGTTTTCCCTTGGCGGCAACTGCAAAACGGTCATGATCGTCTGCATCGCTCCTACATCTAATCATTTTGATGACACGCACAATACTCTTGTCTACGCCGAACGAGCTACCAAAATCAAAACCAAAGTTGTCACTCGAAATGTTGTCAATGTCGACAGGCATGTTGGCCGATATGTTGAAGCTATCAATCGGCTCAACATCGAAATCGCGGAGCTCAAAGCCAAACTTGCTGGTAAGAATAATTCCGAAAACGACATCGTTCGTCGGAAAAAATCAGAGGCGGCGGCTGAAGTGGAGAGAGCGAAGGAGGATATGAGAGTCAAATCTGAGCGGACAAAAGATTCTATTGTTGAAGGAGCCGCCTGCGCCGGGAAGATATCCATAGCTAATATCAAGCTCGGCGCAATTCGCGCACGATTGTCGGAAATCGACATCAGCACCTCCCTATCAGCCAATCTTCAAGCCGAACGCGCACTTTTGCAAACTCTGGCCAATCCAGAGGAACAGGTTATCAAACCAGGCTCCGCGTTATCCATCATGATGCAACGATCATCAAACTCCAGGGCCATGTTCGACGCTACTATGCGTGCCGTGTCCGAGAGAAAGTCGGAGAAACTTGACGAAGTTAGCATCGAGAACGTTAAGCTTGACGCTATCAGGAGGAAGGCGGAAATGGAAGCCATGAAAGCCCGGGAAGAAAAGAGTGCAATGCAGAATGCGGTTGAGGATATGGCACAAATGATGGTCGCACTGATTGGAATGCTGAGCCGTTGTACGGTCGCCATCGGTGATGCTGCCAAAGCTTTGGATGATGCCTCTCAAGATGAATTGCCCGGCACTTCTTCCCAAATCGCTGGTATGCTGGCAAGCGTCAGGGAGAAAAACGATGATAACTTTACGAAGCTTATTGGACACTCGACGCGTGGCTATGGCATGAATTCGCAGAGCAACAGCGCTTTAGACAGTTATAAATCCTATAACGTGTCTTTCACGCATAGAGCCAGCTCGGGTCCCGGAAAACAAATCCATTCCCGCTCATCTTCTTATGGCGCAAACACTTCCATGTCTGTGTACAGCTCCCTTTCTGCATCACCTCGGCGAAGCCATAGGTCGCCGAGAAAGTCCTTGCGATCAAGCTTAGCATCTCAGCCGTATAGGCGCGTCTCGGAAAAAGAAAAGAAGATCGTGAAAGCAGGAAGGAGTGTGCAATGGCGAGATGAAGCTGGTCGCGGAGACTTAGATGATGGTGGCGCTCGCCTGAACCCAGTCTCGGTCGCTGTCATCCCCCCGAGCCCCAATCCTGTTGTGGATGTTAGTGTTGCTTCCAGTCCTGGTGTGACAGTACAAGCATCTCCGTCAGTCCGACCTGCGTCACGTTGCGGATCGGAAAGTGAATGGGAAGATGACGAAAAAACAGATGATAGCGTCCATCTTTCCATGTCACTTCCTGCGTCAACTCATGATCTCGCACCATCGAAACGCCCATATGTTTGTATTGTCGGCAAGCGACCCCGTGCGAGTCGATTGGATCCCGGCTTCCTGAAATCAAAATCAAGAGGCCCGGCACTGGGAAGTCTAGCTGAAGGCGACGAGAGCGATGCTGAACCTGAACACCGAATCTCACAGCCCCTCGCTCCCAGGAGTCTGAATTCAGAGGAAGATTTTACTGCAGAGGGTAGGAGCCGGTCGGCTTCAGGCGGGAGCCAGAAAGGGAGGGCAGTGTCTGGACGGCGTTTATCGTCAGCTTCCCGGTCTGTGATATCCACGCCAGGAAAGAGTCGACGACGTTCAAACATCGGCCCGCTACGTGGCGAGAAGGCACGAAGGCGATCAAGTATGATCCCTCAACTTTCGCCACCGAACGGCCATGGGACAAGCCATGGGGAGTCAAGTAAGCCGAGAAGGGTCCTGCTGGGCAGTCCTTCGAAGCGAGCAAAGAGACTTTCTCTGACCTCCCGAGGCATGCCGGCGCTCAAATTGAGGTCAACGACAAGCTCTAGGTCCTCATCTTCGGCGAATTTATCGGTCATGGATGGCAACACGAGCGCAGACATCAGGATGAATAGCTCTTTCCGACCTACATGGCGATGATGGCTTTACCCAGCTTCGCTCATGACCCTTGTACGTTTGACGTTATCTTATAGCTTCTCTATCTTCCACTGTAATCCCACCATGTTTTGTCAGTGATCTCTTTCTGTATAGCCATGCATTTTGTTTTCTATCCGTCATGCCTTTCTCACAGATCTCATTTTCATATGTGATACTAGATATTATACCCGGCGCTTACTAGTCCTGTTTATATCTATCATGATATTTTGGCCGGATGTTATGCATTACGTTTGACACTCTCCTTCCGGCATTCGAAATTCAACTGCCACCACAACCCCGACCGCCACTCATACCTTTTCATGACTGAACTCACGAAACGTCTTTGTTACTGTTTTCACTGAAGCAACCGGTCTCTGACGCTAAGCCTGCGATCTGTACTTCCTCCCTTTGTCCAGTACCATATCAGGTCTCGTCCTGCCATGCGTGTACTCTACGTTGTCAACATTTCTATGGTCTATGAGTCGAGGTCTAAATCTTTCGCTAGGACAGTCTATCCCTTGTGGTCTGATTATCCATGTTCTCGACAACGCCAATGACTGTTTACAACAATACACGGGCTAAAGCAGTTGACTTAATAACTATACATCCCTTCTCGGACCCAGGATGCATTATGTGCGACAATGTAATGGCGCCTCTCGCACTATTATTGTACAGACACCAACATTCATGTTGAACCAGTCTGCTTTAGCGACTTCATGGTGCCAATTGCCAATCTCTGAGATAACGTCCAGGGCACATTGACGCCGCCACCGAAGTGAGGCGCCTACAATGACCTTGTACCTCATGCCATACGTCAATATCTTCCTCCCAATCCTCGGACTCCCGGAGTAACTGCTTACTCAACAGTGCCACCGGTCATTTCTTGTGTGAAATTTCTGGAAGAGTCCTCAATCTAGCAAGTCGCAGCCAGTACCCCAGTGGACGCTATGCAAAGAACTACCCATCCATCAACTACGGATAATCTCTCGTTGATGCTCCACGAGCTCGGCCATTGATGTCGGAGAATGTAACCGTGGACGTCGGGTCCGGTTCCATTGTACACGAATTGGGGCACTTCATGAAAAACTCTGGATCAACCGTTCGTGGTAAAACCGCCCCACACTCTCGGTCGGCATTCTTACACCGCTACCCTCGCCGCTGTGTTTCCCGTCGCCCCTTACGTGGAGATAGTGAACACTCCTAATGGGTGACCGTGGTCCATATTCTTGTTGATGAAGATATGAAAGTCACCGCGATTCGGACTTTCGAAACGCGAGCCCTTCATTTCGGTGGTTTTCTTCGCTTGGTTAACAGGCAACTTGATCGGTGAAATGGTAGCAGTAAGAAGTTAACGCTTCAGAGATGAAGCGCTTTGAGTGAAAGATGCCATGGAACGAGTATACTTTTACTACCGCTTAGGGCTACTATCTTTTGCTTCGACAATCCAGACTGAAGGCTTCTTCTGGTAGCCGTTCAGCTTTCTCGGAAATGACTCGCGGAGCCCGCTGACTTCGCTCCTTCTTGTGCCTTGCGGGTTTCTTCTCCTTGTAGAGATACTGCAAATGCCTTTCCCGACAAGAACCATAGGAGGAGACACATCGATGTATCCGACACTGAGAATGATATCAATACCTCTGCAGAAATGAACTTCTAGACAGAAGACATGCTTTTTTTTCTATCTACGTGACGATATACTACAGACACGCGGATATCTTCTTTCGTCATATTGCGGTCTAACAAGAAGTAAAAAAAAAGACCACCCTGCTTTTCTTTCACAACATCCAATCGCAAAAGAACCACATTCGGCCACCTGGTGTTATCTGTAGACGCCAAAGACGAGAAGGTGAACATAGGTTGCATAACGGAGAAAAATAGAGCATTGGAAGCGCCGTATATGCTTATACCAAGTTCGTCCAGAACATGCAATTTACATTGCGGGTGATTAGCTCAAGTGATGCTTAAACAGACTTCATTTAGATATCTTGAGCTTAGGCTTTCATATAACTTTCATATGAAGATGTATCCTTTCAGAGCCTTTCAGAGCCCGAGGTCAGCGAGATTAATGAACAGTTAACAAGGCAGACCGTCATGAACACATGATTGTGTCGATTTGGGACGTCCGCTTTCAAACGTTAATGTAGTTATTGATAACGAAACTCAGAACTCTTGCACGCCACATAAATCTTTATTTGACGGAAATGTCTGCAGTGTGCTGATCGGAGCTCTCTGGGCATGAAATGACGCTTGATTTTGGCTGGTTTCTTCGACTACTTCGCTGTTCCTGAACCCTAACTGTGGTCTCTCTAAAATCTAAGTTGTAGATTGCACCTCGTTTCAGCTTTCTGCGGTCCGTCTGCTGATGCTATTTATTTTAAGTACGCAGGACTCATGGTCGGCTCGACATCAAAAGTTGAAGCACACAGCAGCATCCTCGTTATCTTTTCTTGTCGCGTCTACGGTCTCCGCACATTAAAAGTCTGAGGCCATTGATACCCTTGCAATCGATGATCAATGGACAGTGACCCTATGATCAACTTCTGGCAATCGATCGAACGATGATTCGTATCTCGTTCGGTACCTCTGCTTTTTCTTAGTAACACAACGGGCACATGATAAGGGTGTACACTCGAGAGAGTTTTCGTTTGCCAAGGACGAATGTAAGACTGGCCAAAGGTCGAGGGGACATCAAACGAGCCCCGTGGCCACTGGTCAGACAATGTATTGAAGGCGACAGCATTTGCCGAAGTTCTGTCTTGGGGGCCCTCACTACCGTTGCACCTGAGTATTGCACCTGAGAATCGTATCTGTTTTACAGCAGATATCAAGGAAGCTGTTCCTCGCTACCTTTCGCCACCGTAACCGGTTTGGGTGACGTTGAGGGCTCTTCACTTGGAGAATCACTACATTTCATCGAGGTCTTCCTGTCCTTAACCGAGAAGACAGGATTGCAATATTCTATTGAAGACCATGAGTCGAGAGGCTTGACCCTGAGGTGGTTCAACGGCTGCATCAAATGATAAGCAGGCATACGAATTAGCCCGGTTTGGGTTTCCGGGAGACGCTTATTTGTGCCTTGGAAGCACTTCGTACATTACGATCATTATAGACCATATTCCGCTATCAAATGCCGAGATTTATTGGCCCTGCACGATGAGAGCTTTGTCGATAGTCGTCACAGAGAACTCACTTTGACGTTCACTCTAAAATGCAAGTATTTCAGACTTGTTCCTTAACTGGCAGTCTGAGATAACGATCCGTCACACCTGCTGCGGCACACATCTTTTGGCCATACCGCAAACTGGGCAGTGTGGTGATGAAAAGAACAGAAGTGTGGCGTCCGTTGCTTGCAGTCAGATGACATCTCCTAATACATGCACCTGGGAAAGTTCTGAGAAAGATACTTGGACGGATTCGTTAATCGCAGTCTTTCAGTTCGGCTAAATTCCCGAAAGATTCGCATGGCTTCGCAGGACTAAGTCCATCTGCTATGGCCAAAAACGCTGGTCAAGACCACGGTGCTCCAAGAAGAGATTTCAACGAGTCTACAGATCAGCTGAAAATAATGAAGAATAATTTCAAGTATTGGCACTTGACGAATTTGATGTTGATTCAATGAAAGTCACACGAAGGCAAGGGAAGATCCGGAATACTCCTGAATAATCTGCTGAACAGATAACAGCCTGGCATACTAGGGAGACGTTTAGAAAAGGCAATATATCGCCGTATGCCTTGGAATGTCAGTTTCGGAGGGGCCTAATACGCCCGGAAGTGGGAATGCAAGCAACGTTAGCCGGTACAAGGGAAAACGACATCGGTCACCCTATGGGCTCCCAAGAATCGCATCAGCAAACCAGTCACTGGTCCATGTGAGGTAGGACTACGTCAGCGGGGAGGTGACAAACACGTCCACGTATACTTCCAAACTTTAGAATCTGCGTAGAGCCGCGGAGGGTTAGTACAATCAAGAAATTGTCACAGCTCTTACGTTCGAAATTGAGATACCGAACTTCTTATTTCCCTCAAGCGGTTACTCGTTGCTTGCGATAGGCTGTTAGGCCATCAGGAAGGCGACTATAATGACCGGGGCAAAGATAGAACCGCTAGTCAAGTTAGAGCGTTATGTTATATTGCCCAAGAAGCACAACATTGAGTAGATTCGCGAAGTAAGGTTCGATTGAATGACGACAATAGCTATGAGTCATATACTTGCCTGTAGGAAACGTTTCTTCTACGAGACGCTGGGCCACTTATCGTCCGGTTCCAGTCCGACGAACTGCATGGCTGAGCCCGTGGGCTTGGGAATCAGAATTCCGCGGTCAGATAAAAAGAACAGATGAGAACGGCCCTTGGCTCTTGACGTATTAAACCAGCCAAATCAAATTCTTCTACACCTTTGATTGCAATCTGTGAGAGCAAAGAACTGAAATAGATTAGTGCCTACGTAACTGAATAAAACGACGAAATCTGGTTGGAAAACTGAGGCCACATGCAAGACTTCTCAGAAGTGGAATAGACCGTAAAAACGGCGCACTTCTTGCTCGCTAATACACCTTGCTCATCGTCAATATGGATGATAGCTCTTTATTTAAGGTAAACATGGCCTAACCTTCCATCTGACAAGCAAGATAGTGCGGCCAATACCCATAATATGGTCTCTTCTTGAGAAGTCCATCATAAGATAACACGCGGCTGAAGAGAACCTCGAGTGAAGCCATACAAGTCAGCCGTAACATCCCCCCTTCTTTCCTGGTCCTTTAAACTCAGCCGGAGCTTCGTAAATGAGAGCAGTGAGTCGTGTCCAGAAACTATTGAGACACAGAGGGCGAGGGACTTTTTCTTACCCTACACGAGAGTTCCGAGAGACAGTCAATGCCAAAACTGTATAGAACGACTCGGAGGCTGAGTAGAAGCGCTCGAAGGTTCGAAAACTTTGATTAGGAGCTCTTGAATTACAGTAGCAGTTAGTGCCTCACAAAGACGTCGAGAAAATACGTTCTGACGAGTGCTGTTTGTACACCCATCGTCGTCGGCATACGAGTGGGCCAGGGTGAGAGTCAGGCACATTCGGCAACTTCCGAGCCGCCGCCGGTTTTACTATATACTTCGTTCTGTTCTAGTTCACTAGATTCCAGTGGAAGAATATATTTTTCGCAGCGCCCAGCTTGAGCATTAATTCTCTCAGGTACTATCAGATTTATTTCTGCACGGAGCATACCCGGGAAAGTTTTTGAAAATCCAGGTTATTATCTCTTGCGCTTGGGGCAGAGAAAATGTTCAGGGAAGGCCGATCTTCAAAGAATATGGCAATAAGGCTAACAAGCAACTGACCGTTGTCGTTGAAGCAGGTTGAAACGTAACGTTGCGATATGGGCCGATTTCAATTAGGTGTCTGCATACTATAGCTTTCACATTACTATTTATCGACATCCTGAGGTCGGAGTAGAGTAAGTTATGTTTTGCTTTTCCAAAAGCATATTGAACATACTCCGCAATTACCGACTGTCCCTAAAACGGTAAAGATGATATAGAGCGAGCAGACATCGATTTATTTAGGAACATCGAAGGGTTTGTTGAACACAATGCTTGGGCTCACCTCAGTACGATGAGGCACTCAAAAGTGACATACGTGATGAATCGCGACACTCTGGTGGTGGGAGATCCGCAAGCTAATGCGGGAAAAGAACAAGAAACCGGAGGACTGATAGCAGCGATGGGACAGGAGGAAATGGTAAGGTAGAAAAATGGCGAGGGACCTGCGTTTATCCGGGTGAATGGAAACGATTCTCTTTCCTGCTGAAGCCCCTGTCTAGTCTAAGCTTGCCAAAAATATGGAGCTCGATGTGAACAACCTTAAACTGTCCCTGGAGAGGATGGCGGAGAGGTTCGACAGCGGGTCTATCCGCAGCTCATGTGTTCCATCTGGCGTCATTCTTGCACAGTGCAAGGCGAAAGCAACGGACAAGGAGAGACAAGGAGCACACATTTTTCATTTGGCTAGCTGTCAATGTTGGAATTGAAGTTGTGATCAGACAAAGAGTGTAAGGGAAGACTGACCATGATATCTGATATAAAAATTTGGTGCCTTGGAGCAATGAGACTGGGAGATCCAGAGCAACAGAAACAATAAATTTGACATTTTAAGTCCATAATCCATCGGCCATTCGATGGGAATTCATGGTTATCATCAACACTCTGTAAATTTCAGGAAACCGTTCGTTGAAAATGGATAATTGGGAATCGGCGGCATTCAGAACTCGGGAATATGCGACTCTTAGCTCGATTGGTCGTGAGCGAGTGAAAATGCGGAAGAAATGATTTGCCAGGAGAGTTGGTGAGATGCCAAGACTCGGAATGCTTCAGCATTGCTATCATCTACTATTCACGCCTAACCAAGTTGGGCGCACAATTGGAAGGATTGACAAAATGATCCCTGCCCGGCGGGCATTCTACGAGCGAGCAACGAGCAACAAGCATCCTCCCAATGATGTACATATCTCCGTATAGTAAGCTCGTTTCTCTGTTGTCTTCCGTGACCGAGGCCGAGCAGTCCTGGCGCGCATTACTGACGATCTAGACAGTAAAGATGCATTAGAATCGCGAGAACTGCGGTACAATGTCATGTACCTGCGCATATGCTGGACATCACGGGGATAAGTACCTTTTGAGGGATGCCCATACGTCGAGCTGAACAGGTGTTACCTCCGCCGAAAGAGAAATGTTGGCTTCTATGAAATGCGATCCTCCTGAAGTCGAACACGCTTCCTTTGGGGCTGTGGTTTTGTCTCTCGGATATCAACTTCCATGAGGTCGTCGTCAGAATCCTGGTTTGAGTTCCCTGCTTGGCTAGTCATTTTAAAAATCTGGGCGGGGCGGTCAGATGAGTATTGTTGTTACACCGAGGACATACATGAGATAAGAAGTGTGTAGCAATAATATTGTCCGAATCGAGGGCCTTTGCACCTTGAAAATGTGACTGCGCACTACGGAGTAGACCGTGATTTGATACATCTGGGAACGATGTTCAGTCATGCCTGGAGTAACATCAAGAGACAGCATGCCATCATTGACACCATTAATAGACGGCTGCGACAAGTATAGAGATAAGAGCCCGGCATAGTTATGCAACACAGGATCATCTTGGTAGGGGAATGATGGAAGGTACCTAAACATGAATGAGTAAGTGAGAGTCATGCAAGCAGTTTAACATACAACTCCAACTCATCCAGAGCTTGCTTGAAATGCCCTGCCATGATTTGTCGAAGAATAACTTCCTTGAGAATCATTTCTCTCTGACGACGCGAGTCAGCCGCTGAAAAGATCCGTATACAATTACGGTCCTGGCCCACCTTGTCCGGTAACTGAAGCATCATCTCGCGAAGGAAAGCGAGCCTCTTGCTGGAACCGTGCTCATCAAAGGTCTCATCTCCAAGAATACGCACCGCAGTCGCCCACATCGTTGTCCAATGCATTTCCTTACATCGCGCCAGGATAGCCCATGCTTTTCTTGCCCGTGGGAGGTCATTTCTCAGTAGAGATAGCTCTAGGACGTCATAGAGCCTGCATATATGCACTTTACGTGCACTTAATCGAGGCCCTACATCAAGAGAGTGGAAGAGGAAGGGCGAGGACATCGAGGCTGGTGATGGAAGTCGTAGACAAGCCTCACCAAACTGAATAAATTACTCTGAACGTCGATCTACCAACAGGTGCAACATACAGCCTATCCATGGACGACGACATCACCTTTGGCGTCTCTGTGTGGGGCTCAAGTGCTCCCATTACTATTCTCCAAGATAACCTCTTCGATGACCGGGTCCCTTCAACGACAGATCTCTTCCACCCCCAACCGGCAGACGACCATTTTGACGACTTTGACGACTTTGGTCCACCTGCTCAGGACTTAGCGCCCTCTGCTGAAGATGATGACTTTGGAGATTTTGGAGACTTTGATACCATGGGAAGTATACCGTCTGGTGACAGTTTTGGTGACGAACTGGGATTTGCAGTGGATGCGTCAATAGCAGGACCATCATCTTATACCGACTGGGAACCGTTGAGACTGTGTCCTGCGCCGGGCAGATTACAGCTGGTGCAGGATATCGATGACATTCTGGGACCACTATGGCCTACAAGTATAGCAGAGGTTACCACGGATGATCCTATCCGAGAAATGGAGGGCATAAGTCAGATTCTTGTGACATCAGAAAGGTTTGCGCCTCCTGTCTGTATCATTATCATTCACTCATTAATCATTAACACAGTCGCAATCTTTATAATATGCTGGTGCATTCACCCCCACCTACGAAACCACCGAATTGGATTCGTTCACGAATACGACGTCAGCATCTAATCGCCCTTGGCATTCCCGTCAATTTAGACGAGGTTCTTCCGCCCCATACAGGCGGTAAGGCCCTTCCTCCTTTGCACATAACTACTCGCCCAATGTCTGCACCGCCAGGGCCCCGAGGTCCTCCCCGTCCCGGAAGCGTCACGGCTTCTGCGAGTAACTCGAGAGCAGGGTCTCCACGTCCTAATCACTCTTCTTTATCACACTTTGGCCCCAAACCGGAACTAGATGATTCCAAAATTCATCAACTTCTTGCGCTTGACTCTGGTGCGTATTTCATCTTTTTAATCCCCACTAATCTTCTCCGCATTGCTGACACATGGCATTATAGACACCTTGACATTCCAACCTCTTCCGACGCTTCAGCGGTATCTAACGGAGCTACGGCAGCAAACGGCGAATACTTCAGCTCGCTTGACCCACTTGCTGCAGAACCGAGACGCGTTACAGCAAGATGCCGAAACATACAATGGGTTGATCGCCGAACTGGTAGGAGAGGCGCAAAAAATAAAGACTGGCAAGGGGCGGGCCCCGAACAGACGGGGAAGTGGGATGATATGACTTGTCTATCTGTCTGTGGCGAAGCGAAGCACATTCATTCTTCCAGTCGTCTGCGCGACGCGAACCTCTACGCATGCTTATTGCGTGCGGCGACGTCTTGGGCGTTTCGATGTTGCGTTATGCTTTCGGTTCACTCTTAGCATTCTTAGCGCTTCGCAAATGACAGAAAACGACAGTGATGAAAGGGTGTACTGTCCAAAGACCTACCGTTTGGAGGATGTAAACCGCATCTGTAACACGGCATGTCGTGACAACTCGGACCTCGGCATCGGGATATAATACATAGATCATGGTATAATGAAAAAGGGGAAGAGGTTAATCATTGTTATGGGACCCTTGCTCGTAGTAGACCGGGGAGCAGAAAGGTGGCGTCCGGTAAACAACACATAAAACACGAGCTTTTTCTGTAATCATTGCAAATAAGGCCTTCGCGAATACCGAAATGATAACCCTCGATAGCCTTTCTAAGGCGAAGTTACTGTCGATAACGATTGTAGTTTCGCCCGTCCGAAGGTGAACATCATTACGATTCACCGGTTCAACTGAAACAAGGACCCCGCAAGTCACGGTGTGGCAAGATGAAAATCGATTTGTTACATGCCTACCGACATGCACAGTTGAATGCGAGTTCCTGGAGGTCAGGACAACCTACGTAGGACAAAGGAAATTAATTTGCCGAGGTCTTGCTTTCTGATAGGAAGCAATATATTCCAAGGGCGTTAGTTTGGTGTGATTCAGAAAGACCTGGCATAAGATAGGATTGAATAGAGCCTCATTGGTCTGTACGAGAAGTTGGAACTGCTTTACCCAGGTACCGGGAGTTTTCCAAGCAAGGCTACGCGTGGTGTGGCGTCGATCGAAGACGGAGGAGGGTTGCCTTGACTGACCCGAAAGATAGTCTCGGTGTCAATGAGGATCAAGAGGTGTGTTACTATTTCGCAGGACATCTGGCGCCGAATGGAATGGTTGCAGCATCCGTCTTGATCGAAGCCTGGGGTCAAAGCCGTGGACTCGGAATATTATGGGGTACAATCTGAGAAATAGAAAATAGGAAGAAATCAGGTAGCGCAAAGGCAAATCGCAAATACCGATAGATCTACTGGAGGAAGAGATGATTTCGGCGCAGTAACCGCAACATGAATTAGGTTCTTAGCATATGACATTTAGGTTAGGAATCTTATTCCACGTATTTTATTTTTGGGATCTGATAAGGGGGAAGAGTGACGATCGAAAACATAACATCGCGGAGATCAATCTCAGTTGGCGCAAGTGAGTCGACTACAGGCCTTAGACCCATCTAGAGACTGTCGTCGCAGGCCGAAATCCCTGCTAATAGGACCTGTCATCGAGGGCCGAAAGATGATATGAAATACGCCAATTTATCTCATAGAGGCATCACTGCCGATGCTAAAATTGTTGTCGAACGGCAGGGAACGACCAACCAGATTGCGTGTAGATGGTCGGGACTCGGGAGGCAGAGACATTACAGCCACCGCCAGATGAGGCAATCGTATGGCCTTTTCGGGTTAGCCGTTACCTGAGTTTTGTCATCGACTTGCTCAAAATACTACAAATCCCCTCGTGCTTTCATAGATTGAACTCGTGTCTTTAATATTCTCGCCGATCTACGGGGATCATCTGTATTTTCGAATTAAACTTGATGCTCTTTTTTCACGGAACTTTGGTTTGGAGTTTCCGAATGCTTCTTGTCGGCATGCTTGCCTTGATGACGTTCCAAGAGGAAATTCGAGGTCGTACATACATGTACATTCATGAGAAGTGTGATTTGATTCTACCAGACACCATCAAGAGCCGGGATACGGGGAACGCTTAGACTTTGCCAAGGCACCACCGCCTGCATGGATACTCCTCAGAAACTTTCCCGGACAGACACGTTCACATAATTATCAATGTCTTCGGCCAAGGGTGGATGGCTGCCGGTAGTGATCCTTGCCAAAAATGGAGGCGCCATTCAACGCGACAGATATAAAAGCCTGCTATGTCGACACTCCACCACATCCCATTCTACAAGCTCTTCCCCCTCTCTCTCTTCACTGTGATGTGTTATTACCGACAGTGAGCTTCATTATCTCGCCCTCCCTCTCCTTTGTTACTGACTTTCATCCCTAGAGTCCGAAATTTCTACACAAGGTCAGCGTCGCGTCGCGTCTCCTTCGTCGACTCTATTGCTCATCTACTTTCCAGATGTAAACACGGCGTTACTTTGGTACGCATCATCACAGGCATACCTCTACGTTACTGATAGCTATACTCGTCTCACCAGCCGGATCAGGAGGTATGTCATTAATTAGGCACTCGCAAAGATATACTCTGACCTACATGCATAGATACGATGCAATCTCGTCAATTGCAAATTTAGCACTACGCACCCTGGCCATTGCAGGCCACCGACTTGCACCAAGAATTGTTGGCAATAGTGAGTGTCTGGATACCCGACCGCGCGCCACCGTTTCTAATGCACCCGTACAGCCGACAATACCCTCAACAATATTGTTTGTTTTCATTCCTCAGCGGCGAGCTCGTCTGACGTATGTTGTTTCTAGCACCTAACATTGACGGGTATTGCCCACAGTGCCGGAAATAGGCAACGTGGGCCCCCTCGAAGTCCCGCTGTATCCAACTGTCTGGCGCATTTTTGGCGCCAAATGATATATTATATACGCGTTTTCGTACACACTTACTAGTCACTTCTAATAGTTTGGTTCATCAAAGAACGTATATGTAATACATCTTATCTATACTATTATCATACAAGGAAGCTGGATCTCAGTGAAGGAACAGGGAGGAATTCAATCCCGCCAAGCGTATGATCAAATCCTCCCAAGTTCATAATGACAAAACGGAGCGAAAGCCAAGGGGAAGAGACCTATCGAACTTGGGCAATCAATCATCCCCAATGTTATGTTTTTTCTTGAGTTGGGCCAGTTCCTCTTCTCTCCGAGCAAGGTCAGCTTTTGCCGCGGCGGCGTCTTGCTTAGCCGGCATGTGGTAGAGTACAACAATATAACGTTCTTGGAGATGAAATCCGTTCAGATGATCAAGAGCATTCTTAGCCTGGCGTTCGACGGGTCAGCCGTGGTCACCGGGAGAGAAGAGAAACGCACGCACATCCATAACATCATCAAATACGACGAACGCCGTGCCCTTCGTTTTTTGTTCATTCCCTATCCGTATTTGTCGAATTGTACCATAGCGTCCGAACAAATCATATAAATCCTCCCCGGTGATTTGGTAGTTGAGATTTTTTACGAATAGGATGCGATTAGCGCCTGGGGGGAGCTATAGGAACCAACTGTCAGCTGAGCCGGGTTCTAATGGAATACAATGTCACTTACTGCTGGGCGTGGCACGGACATGATGACGGTAAACAACTAAGAGAACAGCCTTATTTGCCAAGCAACAGAATCACAAACACCGGCGCCTTTCCTTACTGGGATTTCTGCGCCTCAGAGCCCTTGCAATTGCCATTGGAATCAGAAAAAAAAATCACACAAGTTTCCACCAGCGGTTCACCGATACCGCAAGCAATATTTTGCTCAAACTATATCCGGTTTTTGGTTTCTTTAAATAAAAATTCTCATCCGAACAAGCTCGCGCCTTCCTGTCGGTATCAGCGTTCCGAACGGTCTGGCCACGGGTATTATTGAAAAAAAGACCCAAGTGGACGATATATACGGCGGGACGCAGCATCGCGACAGTCGCTTAGACTACGCGGCCGATGGCCTTTGAATGGGGCAATGGCGCCCGACATAGCAAGGATCCCGGTGACGACGTAGATGTCGGTGCCCATGGCTACTCGTGTGCCTCAAATCTGCTTAAAGTGACATGGCCCGCCTTCCCTCTTTCCCCCTCGCAACAGTGCTGGCCACTTCTTGCAAGCGCGTCAACTTGGGTGCTGGCCACCACAAATCAGACCGATGCTGAAGCCGCCACCCCTACGGATACCTGATGCGCCCAAACCCCCATTGCACATACCACGAGCCATTTTTTACCTCACATGCGTATCACTAGTCAACACTCCGCTCATACTCGCATTTTCCTTGCTTGATTATGGTATTTTGTCCTTGTGGGTTAATCCTGCGGCTTGTGTCGTGACCATCATATTCCATTGCTCGGTCATAGCCCTATCTAGACGGAAAAGAGATGTCGAAGACCCCTCTTACTTTTCAACTATCGTCGTCTGCTCGTACCTGTTGACCGTCTTATGGTTTTCGGCTATGGTAATAACCGTTGTCGTTCTCGTCACTTGCAAGGGAGATTTCACTGTGGACGGTCTCCGTCGTTATGGCCTCCACGTATCTATCCACACGCAAAGATTGCAATGCGTCCTTGCGGCGATGGAATTTCTTCTGATGACAGGGATAGGAGTGAGCGGGCATTTGTTAGCTAGGAAAGAAGGCGATCCTGCAAGTTGGAGACCGCCTGCAGATGTAAAAGTTGTACACCAGGTGCGTTGATCCGTCGTATTCGTGTAAGATTTGCTCCTCAAATCACTTTTAGCCCGTTGTAATCCAAACTACGTTTGCGCCCACGTACTGACGAGCTTAACGACGAGCACTTAGCCATTATTAGCATAATTCCTTGAAACCCGATAACACGTTTGTTCCAGTTCACAACATTTTGAATCCATAAATAGAATACATGATCATGATTCATGACTGCTGGACCTATGCAACAAATGAATTTAATCTTCCTCTCAAACGATTATTGATTCATACCAATTACATCCACTGTTTCTTGGAAAGCCGCTCCACATCTGCGCATTCGTTTTCTCCGCGTACGCACAGTACTGTTGCACCGTCTCGGCTATTTGCGTCGGGTATTGTACACTTGATGTCTTCGACGTTTGGACAAGGGCATTCCCTAGGTGCCTTGACACATTCTAGGGTTGAAGGGCACAAATAACGGTTGCAAGATACTTGAAAGGAGTCTAATGAATAAATTAATTCAATTGAAACGGGAAGTAGATACGCACTGCCCTCCGAGTGGGCGGCCCACTGCGAAGCACCAGAAGGTTGATGCTGCTCTTGGTGACGGAACATGCCGTCGAAGAAGTTGAACTGGGCAGATATAAGCCCCGCCAGAAATATCAATACGAAGGATAGAGACGAGAACATGGTGGTGGTCAGGGCGCAAGACGCGCATGAAACTGACACGTTACTGTCTCAATCACGTGCCAACGCTGCGGACAAACAAGAATGGACTCGCGCCCTGGCAAGTTCAAACAGACATTTTAACTGCTTTCACTCCTCTCGTCCTCAATATCTCTTAGTTCTCCTGCTGGCGCTAAATTGGCGGTAACAATGGTGGTCTCAGCTTCGCAGCGCTCTGAAGGCTTGCAGTTTTGATTCCTGCCTACCCAGTCGACACCGCGTCGACCGCGACCCCAACTGACCTCAATTCGGTTACACCATTACTAGGCTTGTACTGCAGCTTCTGGTGCCACTTAGACGATATGTTCGTGGCCTCACTCTCTTCTTGTTTCATCTCCTGTTTACAGATTAGGCCGAAGTGTAAGCACTTGGTCTAACGCATGCACAATGACACTCTGACCTGCCCGTTTCTCCGGTCATTACGTTCCTACTATCCCAGCAAGTTTTCCGATACTCGGAATATGCATTTTCCCTCTGTTTCATGCCCGGAGTTGATGCAACATGTGCAGGATGCTCTCCCACTGCGCCGCCGCCACCCAACTCTATCTATGCAGGATCTATCAAGAATAAGGAACAATAACAGTATTGCATCCAGGCTTTGCATGGGCCGTCCCGGTTCCTAATTTTAAGCGTCAGACTGAACGGTTGCATCAACCAACTATCTACGTCAACCATCACACTTATTGTGTTCATTTTGCCCGGCCATGCGCACGGCTTTAGTAACCGGAAACAGAATAATGCACGTCTTCTTATTGTCTTTGCCAGCAGCTTTGTTCTACCTTGTTCTTCTGTCATTTGAAACAGAGACAATGCGGTCCGTTGACTCCCCGGCGACCATGCAATGGCGCGACTTGGTGGTCACTGGGTGAAGCATTCTATCTACCGAGGTCTGTTCGTAACTTACGCTTTGAGCTTATGCGGACAACGGTGAAGCCAGGGTGTGGCGTTTATAAATTTCCGAAGCATCCACGGCGCAAACTACTATCCAATTGACCAAAATGGATATACAAACGAGTTGTTAAATGCTGGTGGCAATATGTATAGTTTATAGTATGTGTGACTGTTGCTAAAAGAGGATCGATTTCGTAGAGAGGAAATGTTGATAGATACTTAGACAAAAATAATGCAATTAGATATGCTTTGCGTGAGGAAATGGGCCAAATGATCTGCGGGAAAAGGAAATGCGTGTCAGCTTGTCGTCCAGCTACACACCTCCAGCCTTCTTGTCTGCCTCCACCTCCATGATATGCCGCCTCCTCTTTTTCTCAGCGTCTGTCAATGTCGCTTTCTTGTCCGACGATCGTGTGTGATACCGACGCGGCGTAGGACTAGCAGAAACGCGAGGCACCTTGGCTGGAGTCTTCTTGGGTGTTACAGGAAATGGAGGTAATTGCACTGGTGTAGATTTCAACATGTACTTCCTTTGGAGTTCTTGCGTCTTTGGGTCTGCAGACCATGCAATGGGCTCCCCATCTTCCACAACGGCGGACGCTTTCTTCGCCTTCCTACGTGGCGGCAAGTTCTCTTTGTGAGAGTCTTTGGAGGGATCAGGAGGTGGGGGGATGGGAAGGATAACAGAAGGAAGCATCTCAATATCCGTATCTGGATACACGTCAAAGCCAGGGTAGTGAATAGAATGGTCTGTGGGTGGAGTAGCGGGGTCTCGTGGGGGTAATGACGATGTTGACCGGGCGACGATGGATGAGGGAGTAGGATGAGGTGTCTCAGTGTTAGGCGCTCTTGCTTTCTGCGTTGAGGAGCTAGAAAGACGTGGGGAGGGCGCCAGTCCGTGGTGTGACGACGAAGGGGCCGCTTCCTCAGACTCTGGCGAAGGAAAAAGTGGACCGCAGCTTGAGGGCCTTCCCGTTGAGCCAAAATCAAGCCTCTTTGCTGGACTGCCTGGCCCTTGGAGAATCTCTGTGAGACGAGCGGGAGAGGCTAGACGTCGGCGTAAAGGGCTCTTTACAGTCTTCTCTAGTGAGAAGATGCCCTCTCCAAAGAGAATTCGACGTTTTGTAGGACTGAAAGGCGTCGGGGTAGGCGAGTGAGCTCGTTTATGCGGTCTATTCGATTTGAAAGGGTTCGTAGGTGGCAAATTAGAGCCCGCTGGCAAGAAGCGTTCGAGCGGCCATTCTCTGAGAGGGCCAGGACGCGTAGACATAGTTGTAGAGCGATTATTGGGATGCTGGGCGCCGCAGTGATGGTGGAAAGTCGTCAAGAGCGGTTAGAAAAGCGGGGGAAAATGGAAGAGCATAAGGGAATATGCCATGCTTGGGCCACGCCTTATCAACAAGACCCCGATCACTTATCCGGGGTCCCAAGCGTGACAATAAGATCACCTGACTGGTGACATCGCGTTTTTCCTTTTCTGTAAAGTTTTTTGTATCAAGTCACTCGGACTGCTGTGGAGGCGGAACTGCATCTCCTATAGTCAGACATAGGCTTGGATTGCATGAACCTAGATTCCAAACTCCTGTATGCTTTAGCACTGGGACCTAAGCCTATTTGGATCTATCCTGCCACAATTCACAGGCAGCTTGTATGTTGCTCCGATTGGCGAATATTTTCAGGGGCCCCTATATTCCCTCCACCTTTGCATTTTAGTATACTTACTGTACTTTAGTATTCATGCCTTTGACGCTAGTTCTGAGAAGCCGCACCCTGCAGGGACTGCTCTGAATCAGTTTGACCCAAAGAGTGTTCGGTACCGTAGTACAAGCATGTGTAGTACGGACTCTGGTTAGCTTCCTTCTCAGGGACATGAAAACCAGGATAAACATCCACCACCACGACCAAATGAGATCTAAAATTACTACATTTTTGTGTCTACAGGCATCACGACGTCAAAGACCCCCGTCCCAGTCAAGTTGGGTCGTCCCAAGACAATATTTCCAGAAGGTGTTGATAGGTCATCAAAGTCTCCATACAGTGTCGCCTCAGACAAGAAAGCCGCCGTCGTCTCGTACGACGCCTTTAGCAGCGGCGATGGATTTGTGGAAATGCCCTTCCGATTGAATGGTTTGTAACCGCCCTCGAACGTCTAGAACAGTGTGTCAGCGGAGCTTTTATCATAGATAAGTTTCAGCTGCGCACCATATAATCTGCAATAAGCTCCAGATGACGCTGATCGACCTTGATACTATAAACACCAAAGACACCACTCATCTCTCGTAAGATAGCAGCTCGGGCCATCTCGACACCATACGTCTTCAAAATGGCGTAGATGTCGTTCGAGTACGTTTCGTTGTCCTCTAGAATACCCTCAACATCGGGGGCACAAAACTGCCACATACCCCTGAAGTTTGATCCGTTAGTTGTGAGCTTCGGAAATATCGTCAATAATAGTCTTTAATTTAAAAATTGCTCGCTTACAGTCACCCAACTGTCACCGCTTTTACCATCTGATTTGACTTGGAAGCAGTCGGTGATGCCAGGGATCTGTCGGATGATGGTTGAGCGGCAAGTGCGCTCCACGATACCGATGAAGAGCAGCTTGGGCATTTCAGAGGAGAACTAAGAAAAAGGATTGAACAGGATGGTAATAGGGATTGACGGACTTGGCATACCTCGAGGGTGAACGTACACCGTGACTCAGAGAAGTTAAAGGACGTGCACTGGTGGAGATGTCTCATGAAGAGATCCGCCACGCGTTTCGCATTCGCTTGCAGTTCCTTTGCCGTGGCCACGTCCTCAGAGTCAGATTCTGTATCAGAGGCAAACTCGGCTTCTAGTTCAGCTTCCACGTCCTTTTCTTCCTCCTCCTGCTCCTCATCATCCTCGTCATACGTGGCCTGCTGCTTTCGCTGGCGCGCTCGCTTGGCATCATCAGCATCCCCGTCACCAACTTCGCTGCCCTCGTCATCGCCTCTTTTCCTTTTTGGGGAACCGGCGTCGTCATCCCCTCCATCACCATCAGTCGCGCCTTCTTCCCTTGTTTTCTTCCCGCGTCCCAGTTCCGCCATCTGACTCTTGACATCAGAATCCAGCCGCTTCATCTCGTTGATGATTTCCCTCTTGAGAGTTAGCGGGAACTTTGTGGCGAAACATGCAAGGATTTCGGAAGGGTCAACTTCATGTTCTGCGGTGTACTCTGCTTCGGGGAAGAACGCGATGTTGAAAAGATACTCCAGCCGTCGTGCGGCACCCTGAGCTTTCAGCTGCTCCGTGATAGTAACTTTTTCGACGACTTGAGATAGCGTCAGTTTGCTAGCACGCTTACAAAACATGTCTATATCTGCCTGGAGAATGCCAGAACGAACTTTCATGGTCATCGAAGGGGTTTTAGGTTTCTGAGATGCAGTCATAACGATCTCTCGTAGCCGAGGAATCCCGAGCGTGACGTTTGCGGCACCATGTCCTAGTTGAACATCATCACCCCACTAGATTGACGAGCTAGAGCATACTCACCAGCAAAATGGAAGGTATTCAGAGTCATCTGGGTGGATGGCTCTCCAACGCTGGTAGAAGACAGTGAGACAAAGAAAGGGAAGCAGAATTATGACAATTACCCTTGAGAAGCTAATAATCCCACAGCTTCTCCAGGCTCTACTAGACTGCGCATGTACTTGACATTCGTCAACATCTTGAAATGACTGCCAGAAATCAAATCAGTCCGTCGTTTGAACCATGTCTCTTCGCCCTTTTTCTTGATTAGAAGATGCGGGTTCTTTTTGATGTAGTCGTCCCTCGCTTTAGCAAAACCCTCGGAGACACTCCCCATGTGACGACTAGGGCTGTATATAGACAACGCGGGGTCATACATGTTTTGCTTGGGATCCTCTTTGAGCGCCTTAAGAGTCTTTTTCATATGCCCCAAAGCGACCTTCTGGTCGACAACGTCTTTTAGTTGTACGGGTTCTAGAAGGCTAACGAAAGACGTCTCATTGGCGGCAAGAAAGTCGAACTGCCGGAGATGCTTTTGTTTCGTGACATCGAGAGAATCTCCTCCATAATGGAACTGGTAGACGGACGAATCGCTGCCCCGAACCGTGTGGTCATAATGCACACGTATACCTTCCAAGTGCTTGATGAGACACCGCTGCAGGTACCCAGAGCGGGACGTCTTGACAGCTGTGTCAATGAGACCCTCACGACCCGCCATACAGTGGAAGTAGAATTCTTGTGGTTTGATTCCTGTTAAGAACCGACTCGCAACGTAGCCGCCGGAGATTGCTTTGGTCTCAAAGGGGCGGAACGAGGGCAAGGTTTTTCCACTGACCATGACAGGGACCCGGCGACCCTCGAGTTCTTGCTGGCCCAGACCACATGATATTTGCCGAGCATTGACCTCTGATCCCTTTGCACCGGAACGGGTCATGGCCTGCATATGATTATGGGGAAACTTTCGCAGGAGGTGATTGGGCATACAGGCTTCGGAAATAGATGAGGTGAGTTTCCCGAGCTTAGACTTGACTGTCATGTCCAATCCAGCCATCTTGCTGTCGTCTCTCAACACCTCTTCCAACAGCTCTTTCAGAGCCTGCGAGACGTCTTCTTGCGGTGTATTCGTCAGAGAAGGGAAGTTTTCGATGGAGCCTTCTGTACCAAGGTTCTTTCCGCGGTCTAGGATGTCCCTCCGTGTGGCGTCCCCGACGGGAGTAAGGGTCAAATCGTCCATCCTACATGTAAACGCCCGGTGTTGGAGGAATTTGGTAAACAACCGACTGAGAATTCCTAGCAGCTGCCCAGCGACGTCTGCTCCGTACAATTCGTAGACGGAGTGGACGAGACCGTACTCGGATGCCCCAAAAGCAGCCTTATCAAGGACACCACAAAGGAGCTCGCCATCCCTGAAGATGACTATATCCTCCTTTGACGAAGGACCCCAAAGTTTCCCTGGCACTTTGGTCCCAGCAGTGAGATTTAGGCCCAATCGATCGCGTGGGGTTATATTTTTCAAGATCGTGGAGATCTAGTCCTTTATAAGTCGGTAACGACAAGAAAAGTATTAGCAACTCACGATCTGTTTGCCAGTCCACAGAGGCCGAGGTTTCCAGATCGTGGGTGGCAGAGTAACCAGACGATCTCCGACAACTTCGTCGGCTCGGAGGGCACCACATAGCAGCTGGAAATACTCCCCACGCTCGAAGAAGGCGTCCTGAGTGGTCATCCAGACGCCTGCAACTACATGGTCTTGAATAAGTCCTCGCAGAGGATTTCCAGACGTTGGGACAAGATATTGATTGTCGGTGTTTGCGATCATTTGAGCCTCAGCCCTGGCCACCTGATTTTCTATACACAAGACCAGGAAATTGTCAGAGACTGCTGTCGGTTTGTACACCGCCAAAAACCAACTTACGAGGAAAATGAATATTCATCTCTATGACAATATGTTCAGACAGCAGTAACATTTATAGCAAAGGTTGAGTCTTACCGTCACCATCGAAATCCGCTGTCGAAAAATATATCAATTTTAGAATTATTAAAGGGAAAGATTGGCCCGTACCATTATAGGAATTACTAGAGCAGGCGAGACGATTGAGACCCTTGCGAAAGAAAGAACAAAATCAACGAACCAATTAGCGTAATGCATCCGAATAGTCTTCTCTCCATGCAGGATACGGGCCTTATGTGCCATCATACTTGGCTTGTGCAGCGTAGGTTGCCGGTTGAGTATCAGCATGTCGCCATCCCGAAGATGTCGGTGGACTTTCTTGTTAATTGCTGGTGTCCGCGTGTACAACCCACGTCTCCCAGAACCAACATGTTCTTCGGCTTGAGGTGTCATTAGTTGGTTAGCAATTGCTGTTCTTTGCTCTATTGAAAGTTTATCCTACCGAATGTCCATCAGCGAAAAAACCCAAGCAATGGTACAAAGCGCCCTACCAGTGACACCTGGTGACCATCTTCGTACTCCACGATTGTTGCCCCCGGATGTTCCCGTGGACCCGCAATTACTCGCTGACGCATTTCGACGACATTCATTGCCGTGACTGGTTCGGGGAAAGTAAGTTTCGTGGCAAAGACCGGCGGAATGCCAATTTCATTGGGTTCAATGTTGACGTCGGGAGAAATAACGGATCGTGCGGCATAGTTAACTCGTTTACCCTTCCAAGGTAAATTCAGGAATCAGAGAAGATAGCGACATCTGGAAACGTACCATCATATGCTTTCGGAACAATCCTTCCTTCTTCTCCAAACCTTGCTTCACACCTGCAGGTGGAAGTTTGCCTTGTCTCACGGGCGCGGGATTCTTGGTACTGTCCATGAAACTATTGACATTGACTTGCATCTGGAGAAGAGCATCCAAAAGACTGCTCATTAGCTTTTTTCTCTCCGCCTCATTATAATCGGAGCCCTTCTGAGAGACGTTTCGCAGACTGAGATTGAGATCTCTGAGGCGATATGATGTGTTCAGTATTTTAGCCAAGAGTTCATTTTGAGGATGTTCGAACAGAACGTCGTTCATGGAAGCAGGTGGACGGAATCGGGTAGGCGCAACGGGGATCACTTCGAGGAAAAACATATCAGCAGATGCAACTGAGAGTCCTTTGGAATTTCGTTTCGCGAAGGCACCGTGTTTGCCGTAAAGCAAAGAGCACATTGTTTCCTCGTTTCGGAACAAACGACGAAGATGCGCCCTGCATTCTTCCGGAGCCATGATTCGCTCATTTCGTCCTCGTATCGTCTTGATTTTCCCATTCGCGGCACGCGGAAGAGCAG
This sequence comes from Desarmillaria ectypa, assembly GCA_030407005.1. Classification (NCBI taxonomy): domain Eukaryota; kingdom Fungi; phylum Basidiomycota; class Agaricomycetes; order Agaricales; family Physalacriaceae; genus Desarmillaria; species Desarmillaria ectypa. Next base: position 2,969,603 of record JAUDYN010000004.1, read on the forward strand.
TCCTAGATACTTCTTCATCCCCATCGTCCTCGTCCTCCTCTAGGTCATCACCTTCTCCTTCACTGTCTGTGCTGGCAGAGTCCATCTCGACATCAGAATCATCGCGTGGAGATCCCTGGTGAGAATTAAACCTCTCTGCCTTTTCTAGAAGGAGGACATCCGGTCGTTTCTTCAGCTGCTGACGTTTTTGTTTTTCGGACAAATCATATTCGATAATTTTCGTATAATTCTCCTTGCGAAATGTGTAGGCGAATCTAGAAAGAGGTCAAAATATATTCGTAGCCAATAAGGAATACTTACGATGAACAATTCTTGTTCTGACATTTGTTGAGGATTGTGCTCTTCAAAAATTCGTTGATCAAGTCCTTCCGTGCCTGATAGACTAACGCATCTTTATAATCGTCCCGCTTGCTACTAGAAGCACGGCTCAGTTGGAGATGAACATATGCCTCCACCCGAGAAATGAATTCATCGTCTGGCTCAACATCAACAGTTTCTTCCTCCTCTGGTAGGTCTTTGCCTTTTCCCTTCCCTTTTGGCGGCTCAGTAAGTGTATCAGCAAGGTGCAAATCATCAACTCCTTGAGACGCATTCAGCAGTCCATACTCAAGGAGTTTGAATTTTGCGGCGTATTTTGATAGCTGCGGAGATTGTTACAAGGGAACTAAGACAGAGCGCGCGCGTACTAAACTCACCACTGTCCTGGACATCTTGAATCTGTGACAGAATAGACATGTTCCGCGGAGCAAATTGTACATATTCGTCATAAATAATGGGTGAAAAACTGGTGCCGGAAGTTCGATGTGACCGAAATGCCCCGGGCAGGTAAAATACGTCAAGCGACAAGTTGCGCATCTACGGAGGTCACGATAAATAGATAGCCGTGAGAGACGAAGACAGACGCACATGTCCTGTCGGTCACTAGGTCCAAGAGCTGGATCATACAGTCCACCAAAGTTGGGTCGGTTCAGATCGTCAAGAAGTACCGGGTTGACGATTTGTTTGACCGAGATACGACGAACATCTTCGGCAGACAGAAATGAGAAGGATATTCCGGTTACAGTGGAGGGCAAGGAGTGGCTGATATTCATGTCGGTTAAATCTCCTGTTCAAGACTCCGAAACGAAACGAATGCAGGGGATCCACCCGTAGAAGCGTAATCCAGCAACGCGGTACGAATTCAGGTAATTGAAATCCAAAAACCAAAATTTTGCCATCACGTGCAAGTCGGTATCCTGGACCCCGGACCGATATAAATAGGGGAGAGCTTAGGCCGCTCAGCAGCCGGTTCTAAGTACTATAGAAGTGCCGTTCAAAAACTGTCTTGATTGATTTAGCCACTCATATTTTTCATTGTAATCCCATTATTGCAAGTTCCCTGTTCGTGTCAGTGGCTAATTCCGTATTTATAATATCTCATACGAACAAACGATCCAACGCATTTTAGATTTGTTTAGTACTCGTGCTGCAACGGTGGACTGGAGTTCGTTCCGGTAGAAAATAATTGAACAACTTTTCGTTGTAGTGAATCTCGAATTTTGTTTTCATCGATAGTAGGCTTCTCAAGCTGCAGATTCAGGGAACTCGTTCATCGCCGTGTCCTTGACATTATCCGAATCCAATCTGGTTCTTCCTCCGATTCGCCTAGTGCAAACTTAAACTTACCTTGAAAGGGCTGATTTTTGTGGTGCACGTGGTCGCTGCGCTTGAAATTCCTTACCCTGATGACACATGGACAACTCTCACCACTCAGTCCCGCGGCCGACTTGGACGTTTGCCGTATCAGACGATAACGCAGCGTACTTGATCCATGAATGCAACCACGTTCAAGTCATTGACCAGCACTGTACAATGGCCGCATTATCAGCTTTCTCGACCTGAATCTTACTTTCTTTCTAGGCTCGAAGAATGTTCCACGCGGCGCGATATGGTCCTTATCCTCCCCTGAACACGGAAACTTCAACGTCTGAACGGGAAGAGTGTGTCGGATCCCACTGTTCTTGTGCTGTTTCCTTATTTTCCCTCGCGATCCAGGTTTATCGTGTTCAATCCTGCCAATGGGCAGGAGCTTTCCAGGTCCGTAAACTATTCAATCCATGGGGAGACTCGCTGACTTGGTGCCGCAGGATCTGGACGACGTCCCAAGAGGAAGTGGAAACAACAATTAATCGCGCCCAGGAAGCATTTGACTCTGGGTCGTGGTCAAAAGCTTCGACGTTTGCCAGGGCCAAAGTCTTGACCAACCTTGCCCGTATTTTGGAATCCCATCTTCCTGAGATGGCTACGATGGAATCGCTTCAGACAGGAAGGACAATAAGGGAGATGCGTGCGCAATTAGGACGCTTACCTGAATGGATGTGCGTTGACACCTGCTGAGCTTGACATTCGTCAAATGAACGCTTGTTTCAGCGATTATTATGCTGCTCTGCTTCGGACAAGTCAAGGTTTTGTCGCACCAACACAAGGTCCTCTTCTAAACTATGTCCAACGCATCCCCCTGGGGGTAGTCGCCCAGATAACCCCTTTCAACCACCCTCTGTTGATCGCCATAAAGAAGATCGCACCAGCACTGGCTGCGGGCAACAGTGTCATAGTGAAGCCATCTGAGGTAGTAGGACCAGCTCTTTGCATGTATCTGCTGACTGGATCATGTAGTGGGCACCAATTACCGTTCTTGAGTTTGCCAAAATAGCCGAGGAAGCAGGTGGTAAGAAACTGTATTGTGTATTGTGGTGTGGATTTTATGGTCTGAGCCTCAGTGCCTACCGGTGTATTAACCGTGCTTCCTGGCTTTGGGCAAACTACTGGAAAAGCAATCATCAGTAGTCCTTTGATTCGCAAAGTGGACGTCACTGTAAGACATCTAAGCCCCTTGATACCTATAACTAATGGAAGTCTCGTAGGCGGGTACACAAACTGGGCGTGTAATTGGAAGTATCGTTGGCTCAAATCTCGCGTCTTTCACTGCTGAGCTCGGAGGAAAGGTACTTCTTGACTGGTTCCAGTCGTCGGAACGCTCACGCATACTCATAGGCTCCAATCGTCATTTTTAATGACGCAGATCTTGTTTCTGCAGTCAATGGTGCAGCCTTTGCTTCATTTGTTGCCTCAGGCCAGACATGCGTGTCAGGTACTCGACTGATAATACAAGATGGTATCTACGATGCTTTCATGGACCTCTTCCTGAAAAAGGTAGAAAGCATCTATAGGCGTATGGGTGACCGTGCGTTCTCGTTCACATCTAAAGTTGGACATTATCACTGATTTCGTTCTAGCCATAAATCCAAAATCTACAATGGGCACGGTCATATCTCCTCAGAGCCTTAACCGCATTGAGGGTATGATGTCGCGCACCAAAGGCAAAGTCATATTTGGCGGTCAAAAAATGTCTGGAAAATCTGAGTTAGACAATTTTGACTTCTCGCAAGGAAGCTTCTTCTCACCCACAGTAGTCGTTGACATCGATACCAGCGATGAGTTGTGGGCTGAAGAAGTCTTCGGTCCTGTAGTAGTTGTGAACCGGTTTTCCGTGAGTACCATTGTCTGAATCTGAAGCGTCTGACGCGTCTGATGCTGATGTATTTCCTTCCAGGCGGAAGGGGATGGTGTCACGTTGGCTAATGCATGCAAGTACGGTCTAGGGGCCGGTATCTGGACCTCTAACCTTTCCAGGGCGCATCGCGTTGCCGCTGACATTCAGGCTGGGCTCTGCTGGGTGAATACCCACCACCGGAATGACCCGAGCTCACCTTGGTAGGCTTCATACATCCAATATCTAATGCATATGATTCACATGTATATGCAAACAGGGGAGGAATGAAAGAAAGCGGCATTGGCAGAGAAAACGGCCTTGAGGCTTTGGAATCATGTTGGTCCAGTATCGTCCTTTTCTGACAATTTTAATCTAAGCTCCGTTTTAGATTCTCAGAGCAAATCTACTATTGTGAATATTGCACCAGCAGAGACAACAAGAATAACCGACGACTGGTTCTCTGAAGAACCCGAAGGAAAACGGTACGGTTGAGATTTGAAGCGATGTCAGTAGCCTGAGACCGGATTTATATATACTTGTCGAACTCGTAACGTTGTATAAGTAAATGCAGTTAGCATACGGGGATTGAAGAGGAAAAACGTTTCACCCGTCGGGCCGTCCGGTCATCGTCCAGCGACAGACCCAATAAGGAATCTCACGTCTCACCATAAATGCACTTTTCGAAGACCTATGCCCAGCTCTTACTCAGTCTACCACCACAACTCCGCGACAATGCCATACAGTATCGTCAGGTATGACTTTTGCATCCTTGTAGCCACTCATTAATATTATCGCAGCTGAAAAAACTTATCAATCAAATCGTGCTTGAGCTCACATCGCTGGGGCTGAGTCCAGCTATTCTCCAAGAGCATCTACTGCAGGGAGGCGATGAGAAGGGCAAAGGGAAGCAGGTAGAGAAGCTCATTGACGGATACAAAGTTGTGTACGAGGTAAATGAGGAGTCTGGCCACATTGAACCTCGGCTGCGATTTTGGGTTACACTTCCTGATCCTACCACGAGCGATGGTCACGGAACCGACGAAGGAGAATCCATTGTCAGCCCTGCACTGGGAGAACCTGGTCCAAGTTTATTGTGGGTGCTGCAACGGAAGACGAATCAGGCAACGGAGCCTCCGACAAAAATGGCGTAAGTCCGTCTGATAGCTTTCTCCAGAATGAGTGCTGATTATTATGTCCAGTGGTGGGATATCGCAGGAAGTAGTGATACCCCTCGTTTCCGACTCTGCTTTCTTCCAATTGCTCTCTACTGCCCTCAAAGCCATGTCGGATCATCTGGCTACCGTTCAGCTCGAGTTTTCCCAGACGCTTCACGACTTATCCCGAACAATATCCGATTCTGCTCGGCCCGCATCAGCGACAGCTTCAGGGTTTCGTCCCTATTCAATATTGACACATCCAGGGGCTATCACTATTGGCACTGCTGGGTCGGCTAAGAAGGTTCGTCTAAAAATACACTTTACGCTTTCAAACCAACGAATTTCCAGACGGACCTAAATGCATGGCGGGAAATATTTCAGCTATACGTTGAGATTGAACCATTTGAGAGCGTCAGCGAAGCTTCTCCCGGTGAACGCTCTGTCGGGGAAAGCGAGAAGAGGCTGAAGCTATTTGTGGAACAGGTCACTCAGCGAGGCTTAGGGGATGAGAGGCAGCTCAAGATGAAGAACAGTCGAGCGGCATTGGAATCCTTCCTGAAGCTCAATATGTTCATTCTACATGTGAAAAAGGTATGTTACCCTTGACATCAGGAGGCACAGTTACCAACTGTCCTTAGTTTCAATCCGCCAACTCTGAGGCCACGCGTAAAATCCTCAAGAAACATGCCAAACGTACTGCGTTACAGCTGCCGGACACGACCGATCACGATCTCGTCATACAATCTAAATCTGTGTCGCTGCCTCGCATCCTAGTACAAGCTATCGGGGAGATCCTTCTCCCTGTTATCCCCCATCTAGACGATTATGCGTGTCTAATATGCACGAACATCGCGTTCAAGCCAATTCGTCTCAGTTGCGGGCATCTCTTCTGTGCACGGTGTCTTGTCAAGATGCAGAAACGAGGCCAAGGCGACTGCCCGATGTGTAGAGCGCCAACGGTCCTATGTGCCGATCGATGTGCGTGCCTTCTTTGCTCGTTTCTCTCAATGTTGACTTGCGTTCATTTTTCAGCCAATGTGGATTGGGCTTTACTCAATTTTATGCAGGACTGGTTCCCTGTCGAGTCAAAGCAGAAGCTGAAGGACAATGAGAAGGAAGCCGCTCGGGAACAGATGCTGGAACTAGGGATCGACCCCGAACAAGGATGCAAGATCATGTAGTATATATCACTTATTACTAACATAATTCACACGGAGAAAGGACCATGAGGGGGTTATGGATGTCATACAGCAGTTTATTTAGTACTGATGCTAAAGAATATTCTACGCATGCTTTCTTAATACAATACCCGACATTCAAACAACCCCTCTTGGGTCTCCTGCCCGTAGCCAGTGAGGAGACGACAGTACTAATCATCCTCGAGCATCTGTTCCAATGTTGCCTGCTCGTAATTTTTATTCAGCGCCTCGATAAATTCATCCAAGCCGTTGCTCTCCAAAACAGCCGACAAATTTATCATGCTAAGGCCTATCCGATGGTCCGTAACGCGCTCCTACATACCAGTCAAACCTAAATGTAGTAGTAGCTCCGAGCGAAAAGTGCTCACCTGTGCGTAGTTATACGTTCGGATTTTGTCACTCCGATCTACACCGGACACCAGACTGTTCTTTGTCGCACGTCGCTGGGCAATATCTCGAATGATCTTTTGGTCCATGAGACGAGCTTGAAGAACTTGGAATGCACGGCGTTTATTCTGAGTGCCGTATTGAAACCAGGAGCCTGAAAGAAAGGAATGATACGTTACCTGATGCTGGCTCCGCTCATCTTGCATGGAGACCGTTATACCAGATGGTATATGTGTCAAGCGGACCGCCGATTCTGTTTTGTTGACGTGCTACAGCAAACTTAGCTGAATTCCTGCCGATGAATGGACACCCACCTGCCCTCCGGCACCGCGAGCACGCATAACTTCTAGTTTGATGTCTTCCATTTTATATAACGGTTCATCTTGCGTGTCTTTTTCCTCGGCTAGTGGAAGAACCTGAAATCATTCAGTTCCAAGCGATAGATTGAAGATACAGAGAAAGCGTACGATGACAGCAACAGTACTGGTGTGGACACGTCCGCTAGCATCAGTAGACGGTACCCGCTGCACACGATGCACTCCACTCTCCCAACGCAACCTGTCATACGCCCCTGGACCCTTCACCTCCATGATGGCATCCCTCGTCCCTCCCTGTTCCAGCTCATTGACTGCCATCATCGTCCACTTCCATCGCTGTGCAGTGGCATACCGCTGGTACATCCGTAGCATGTCAGCAAGAAAAAGGGACGACTCCACTCCTCCCACACCAGATTTCAACTCCACGAGAGCAGAATAGTGGGCAGTGGGGGACGATGCTTTAAGGAGGGCGGGTAAAGTCGTGTCGACGATTTCTTCCACCTTCTCCTCAAGCGAGTGGTACTCTTCTTCCGCCATTAAGCGCATCGTTGGATCGGGGTCAGCCAGGAGAGACTTGGTATCCTCGAGAAGCTACTATAAAGTGCATTGGCGAGTTGACTTGAAAAGGCAGCAATGAGCACTGACCCGACGGGAGTTATTCAATTCATCCCACGCCTCTTGGAGCCTGTCAGATTCCTTGATCTTTTTTAACCGTGCTATATCCTCTGGCTTGGAAGTGCCTTCGGATATCTGAAGTCGACGGAAATGTCAGGAAAACAGTAGCTGGCTGAAGCAGAAAAACGCGCCTGTGACAATATTTGGGTGCGTTCATTGATTCTTTTCTCGACGACGCGTAGAAGCCTGTATGTGTCGCTTGATTGTTGTAGTCGGATGTAACTCGTTGCAAATCTACGACAGTGACGGAACATGCAGAGGCAAAAGAAAACGAGTATTCCGTTTAAGGCAAGAACAAGGTATCTACGGCCCGATATCCCACATCCCGACCGTCACCATGTCCGACCTCTACCGTTCTGCCATGAGCGCACGTATAGCGAAACTGCCAGAAATTCCTCACACCGAAGCTGATGAAGATGAGGAGTCTGCTGATTCTCTTGGATCTCTTCCTGGAAGCGGGCTGGGGCCTCCAGCATTGTAGATTCCCTTCCCTTCTACTCGTGGTTATCTGCAACTTACACCCTTTGAAAGGCCTGCCCATACGCGAAGGAATAAACAGAAACATGTTCCAGATCCAGAATTTGCACCTATATCAGCGTCCACTTTCTTTGTTGATGCTGCCCAAGTGGAGGTACCATCAAGAAATCTGGATTGTCGCATATATTATACACCGCCGAAATTCGCAGATGGGACAGTGATGGTGTGCCACCACGGCGCTGGCTACTCTGGCTTGAGTTTTGCGTGTTTTGCCAAAGAGATATCCGATATTACCAAAGACGAATGTGGTGTCCTGGCCTTGGATGCTCGACGGCATGGTGGGTGAAAGATTTAGACGTCGATATTCCAACAGTTGTCTGACCGACAAGTATGCAGGGAAGACAACTACCTCTCAAACAGATGATGATCTATCCATAGATGTTCTTGTAGAAGACTTTATCCAGGTTATCAAGACCGTGTTCCCGGAGCCCCAGAAGGCGCCCACGTTACTGGTGAGCAACTTGAGCTTTGCCAAAGCAGCTCCCGAGCTACAATGGCACAGTTAGTCGGCCATAGCATGGGGGGTTCCGTCGTTGTTCGCGCCTGCCCTGTATTCTTGGACCTGAAGTATAGAGTTGCTGGTGTTGCCGTAATTGACGTCGTTGAAGGTAGGTGGTATTGCAAGGAATTCTATCGCTTATATTATAGCAGGTTCTGCTCTTGATGCTCTTCCACATATGAACAGCCTCTTGAATGCGCGGCCTGATGGGTTCGACAGTCCTGAGGAAGCAATTGAGTGGCAGTATGTTGCTCTCGTTGTATGGAATGAAATATCCACTCACCACTTTCTTAGTGTTAATACAAAGGCTGTACGAAATCCTAAATCGGCGAGGGTGTCGATACCCGTGATTATCAAGCCCTCCGGGTCTGATTCTCCTCTTGTGCCTAAATACATCTGGCGGACTCCGCTACGGTCAACAGCGCCTTATTGGAAAAGTATAATTTTTTCTATTACTCTGTCGTACCCTTTCTTAATCAGCATCTCTAAGGCTGGTTTGAAGGTCTTTCCAGCAAATTTCTGGCAGCACGGACTGCCCGACTTCTTGTCCTCGCAGGAACAGACCGTTTAGATAAGGAGCTCATGATTGGCCAGATGCAGGGCAAATTTCAGCTCGTGGTTGTACCGGGCGTCGGTCATATGCTCCAGGAAGATGATCCCACGGGCACAGCCAGGATTTTGATTGATTTTTGGACGAGAAATGAGCAGTTGGTTGCTGGCATCAAGAAGGTTGGCGAAATATAATACTGGAACTCTGTTTGTACATCCCCTCATTACAACTACCATACATTAAATCAACGTTGCGTTCAATAGCGAATATCTCATTAGCTTGTCGCCTTTACAGCTTCGTGTTGGGCCGGCGTCTGGGGGTTCAATGAGTAGAGAAATTTTCAGAAAAAAAAGACCCTACCTCTCCAATTTCTACTGGCGGTTCGTCAATGAAGTCGGGCACCTTATTCATGTCGGCAAGATATGAGGTGCCTTCTTCCTCTTCTTCCAGTGCCAAGGCATCGAGTTCTAAGTCCTGTACATCAGTGGATGCTACAATAATAGTTGAGGCATGCATACCAGCTTCTAAATCCGCCTCGTCAAGTTCGTCAGGTACTGCGTATGACCTCCCTAACGACTCTTGTATTTCATTCGCTTGCTCTAGCAAGTCTTCCATTTCAAAATGCATATTCTAGGAAGCAATCAGCATAATCTCATGAAATGCGCGAGGCAGAGCAACCTCAATCTTGTCAATGTCAATCTTTCCGTATTGTTTCTTCATTTCCTTATTCGCTAGTTGCATGGCATCGACCGTAGCCATTGTATTCCGTAAATTTTCCGTCGTGAGAGCGGCTGATTCCATGTTGAAAGTTTGCTGAGTTAGCTGGGCGAGCTGGCTTTCGTACATCTTCTTCTGCTTCAGAGTGCGTAGTGCCCGCTGCTGGATGGCTTGCTAGATGCGAATACAGATGGGGATTACCTTGCAGGCTGGAGATGGCATACCTTTCCTGGGCCGTTTCGTAGCTTGCTCATTTGCTCCTTGTACCGCCCTAGCTCTCCATCGAGCTTCTTTATCTTGACTTCGATGGATGCTATGCGACCATCAGTCTATCACCGTAGATGAATTTGCAGTAATTTCCGGATGGCGAGGTGATACTAACCGCTGAGATGGCGTCCTGGAGTGTAGGCTTGGGTTTCTTGCTGCTTGATGACCCAAAAATGCGATTCATGGCGTCCTTTGGTCGTGATGGAACGGCTGCGCGATGGTATTGGTTTTGTTATTGAGTGGCGGTGACGTGATGAGGCGGTGATTGCCGCTTTGGGTACATATAAACCACTTCTGCAACCCAAACACACATCTCTCTCATCTCTACTCCCATCTACCATGGCAAACGTATTCGTATGTCCTTTTCTTCGTCGTTCCTTACCGTTTTTTCTTTTTCTTTTTCGTGATTACCATGATCTGACCATCGTATGGACAGTTCGACATCACCATCAACGGCAGCCCCGAGGGGCGTATTGTCTTCAAGCTCTTCGACGACGTCGTGCCCAAAACTGCCAAGAACTTCCGTGAGCTCGCTACGGGCCAGCATGGATTTGGATACGAAGGCTCTGGCTTCCACCGTATCATCCCTCAGTTCATGCTTCAGGGCGGTGACTTTACCAAGGGTAACGGCACCGGTGGCAAATCCATCTACGGCGAAAAGTTTGCCGGTGAGAACAGAACTCTGCGTTAATGATGAAAGATGTATCTCATTTTATTCTACACTAGACGAGAACTTCCAGCTCAAGCACACTAAGCCCGGTATTCTCTCCATGGCGAACGCGGGCAAGAACACCAACGGCTCGCAATTCTTCATCACGACCGTTGTCACCTCTTGGCTCGATGGCGCTCACGTCGTCTTTGGTACGGCCATTCCTACTACTTTGCGACTATCTCTGACCCCTACGTTTCCACAGGTGAAGTTACCGAGGGATTCGACCTCGTCAAGAAGATTGAGGGTCTTGGTTCCTCCTCTGGCACGCCCAAGACTAAGGTCGTCATTGCCAAGTCTGGTACCGTGTAGGGAAATTTTTATTGAAGTAAGCTTAAAGAGAAGGCATCGAAGAAGATAACTATATACAATGTACTACGGAGAAATTGAATTGTGCTGTTCAAAAATTTTCAGTGACGACTCGAAGGTCTTGGATTATCGATGTATTGTGGCGCATCGATATGACGTCAGTACGGATGTAGCGCCCGGTATGCGGGTCGTACTTTCCTTGAACGCATACCATCGTCATGTCCGACTCAGCGGCCTTCACTGCATGGCTCAAAGAAAAGGGCGGAACATTTCACAAATCTGTCCAATACGTCCAAAGTAGAATTTTAGTTTTCTTCGTATATGTTGGACTGAATATTCTGGTAGTTCCGTCTGGGTACTCAATCCTTGCGAAGGACCCACTACCCGCAGATTCTACCATAGTATCCTGCCCTTTCGACCTTGTAATCACCAAAGCGATCGCACTCAAAGCTCTCTCCAGACTTTTACCATCAGAAAATCTATCGAATTGGTCCGAACGGCAATGCATCTCGTCGTATCTGAACTTTCATCAGATCATAGACGAAGCAAGGTAAGGTCCTTCCGGCTATTGGCCTTGGCTGAGCAGGATCACAGCTACATTCCAGAATTGGCTCACGGACCATATGTGAATACCCTGCCATCACGCGAAAAGTTGCGTACCGGACTACACTTTACTCCGTTGGAGCTCGAGATGTTCAGAGGAACAAATTTGTATGGCGCGATTGTGGATCGCGAGAAGGAATGGCGGCGCGAGTGGGAAATATGTCGCACGGTTATCTCGAATGTGGATAGTAGATGGGGCGACCTGTTCACCTGGTCAGTCGCTTACTTCATGTTCAATTCAGTTGTTGAAGCATCGAAGGGAACTATTTTTGGAGTCAGCGACACATGTATCCTCTCGCGCCTTCCCGTCTTCACTATTGTCCCGTAATCCTACCCTGCAGTTATCACCGTCCACAGAGCCAGTCTTACTGCCAGGTGTTGACGCACTTAACCATGCCCGCGCACAACCTGTCTCCTGGGTAGTTACATATCACGATGATACAGAGAATATATCTCTCGTCATCCACACATCCGCTAGTGCCGGCGAGGAACTCTTCAATAATTACGGCGCTAAACCCAATTCCGAGTTCATCCTTGGCTATGGGTTTAGTCTTCCAAACAATCCGGATGATACTATCTTGCTCAAAATTGGTGACAAAAAGTGGGAGGTTGGCCGTGAGGCGAAAGGTGCCGACCAAGTATGGGACGCTTTCCTGTTATTCGCTTCCCAAAACCCGGTGCCCGATTATGAGGACTACCTCGAAGCTGCTGCTGTACTTGATGTCGCGGCGCATCATTTAATGAAACGGCTGCCTGCAGACAAAGGCCCTTCAGCCCGGCTTGAAATGCGTCCTGAAGTAATGGCTATGTTGCATGACTACCTTGAAGGTATGAAATGGCATTATTGCGGCACAAACCAACGTTAATCGTTTTTTGGCAGGCCAGCGAGATATCTTGCACTCCCTGGTCGAATTTTGCGAGACAAAAAAGCAATTTGCGATTGAAATGGCCAAGGCCGAAGGCATTGACCTGGTTTTTGACGACGATGACTGAGTTTTGTAGAACATGTACTCCTCGCGTTGATAGTAGATACTGATACTCCCCGTCATCTTGTGCTCGGTAGATAAGATGCACAATGACGGCTTTGACAACATACTTAGAATACCTCCTTTTTTTTTTTTTACGACACTTTGATGTATCGTACACCATGGATTAACTAAAGTAATGTTATTCGGCTAGCGAGAAGTATGAGCTCTGCGAGTATGAATCAACTAGGCTTATGCGTGGTTATAAATGTTTGTCATCTTTAGTTATCTTACTATTCTTGCTCAAGCTCTCCCAACGGAATTGGACTTTGAACGCGGGCAACAGCTCGCTCACGTCGACCCTTTGATATCGTTAGGCACCTTTCACTGTTACTTGACCCTAGCGTCGAAAGCGGAAAGCTGCAAACAAAAGTGCACGACTCTTAGTGTCACTTACGCAGAGTGAAGTGCGAGCGTGATTATGCATTAAGAAGAAACATTGCGGACTGAATAATGGACATATAGAGGACACCTTCACTCCTGGTGTAGCCCATTTGTATCCCCGATCGATGAAATTGAGGTTTTTCTCAGCCCCGAGCCTGCATTGTCTCCGGTGGTAGAGCGCCTTTGCGGTGGCGTGCCCAATCTGAAACGCGACGACGGGATGCTACCATCTACATCGAGTGAACTTCGTCCTGGAGATCGTGGTGGTGACAGTCTGCTATATGCAGAGACACGCGGTGAAGGTGGCGGGAACGTAGGGGACTGAGCTGGATAAGGGGAGCGAGGACGGGGGGCGATGATCCCTTCATCCTTCCGGGGTTTGGATAGTATGGCAAATATGGAACGGAAAAGAGACATTCGTTGCTGTGGAACTGCATGACTTGTCGTGGAAGAGGCACCTGAGATGATGCGCTGCATATTAGATGACACACAGAGGGCTCAGAGAAAGCTCACCGCTTGATGTAGGCAGTGCGTTATCATTCGCGCTGAGACTTAGGAATAAGAACAAGGGCACCAGCCAGACACATATTCCAAAGAACGTGGCTATATCCTTGAAACCATAGTAGATTGGCGTGGGGCTACCCCGATACGTTCTAAGATGATCCTGGTATGCGGCTGTGACTTTGGAGAAGTGAAAGAACCAGAGGAAGTGGTCCACAATGACAAGAACGCAGGAGGAAATGAAGGACGGCGATGAGAGGGAGATGAGCGGCCAGGTTTTTGAGAAGTTTTGCAGATACACAACGTGGCAAATGATGGAGAACGCCGTCAGCATGATGGGGAGTGAATCCGAGATGCATAGTACGACATGCAGACATATTATAGCCTAAATGAATAAAGGTTCAACGTCGCAAGAAATTAGGACATGTGAATTGATTCCTGACGTATATTCCTCGCTGACCGATATTTTTGGCTAGACGAGAGTGTTCTTCGATTAATTCGGATATGTATAGCAGGCCGCTGGCTAGGAAAGGGAACGGTGAGTTTTTATAGAGATATACTGGTAGTCAGTTGTGTACCGAGCGCAAATATAACAAAAGCAAGTGAGGCCAGAACGGCCACATAACTTGTAGACAGCGCTTTTCAGCTAAGGTTGTTGAACAAGACAGGCTGTTTGCCCACCTGATATAGTACAGAAGACCCATAATGCGCGCCTAAATGATACTATAAACAAGAGATAAGTATTGAGTCCAGTGAAATGCTGATAAAACGCACAATTCGGGTGATAAAGCGCTATGAAAATTGGTTGAGGAATCGTAACGTGGAGTTCATGTCCAAGTTTTCGCGTGGAATGATCTTCACGGCGTGTTAGGCAGTCCACGTGGGATTCCTTTTCCGGACTCCACTATCCTTGACTCTTGCCTTGACGCACCGCCGCGATACCCTCGTCTGTAATGAGTAACCTCGAAAGTAAGGGCTCTGAATTTTTCCCAGTAATTTTATTGACTTTTTTATAGAGACTCTATTCCAACTCAAGGTTGTTGGCTGCCTTCTTTCTCCATGCGAACTCATTAACGAAGACCGTAGTTCACAGCAAAGACCCTGAACCGCCAGGCGAAGAAGGCACAGAAAGATGAGAATACGGAGAAGTCTCGCCTGAAAAAGGTTCGTCTGGTTCCTTGGCATTTCCGACCGGTTCGATTCTATCTCTCGCAGGCTCTTCAACAAGGAAACAACGACGGCGCCCGTATATATGCCTCCAATGCTATTCGCAAGAAGAGCGAGGCCCTTAATCTTTTACGGTTATCGAGCCGCATAGATGCAGTCGCAAGCCGCGTAGAGACGGCTGTAACGATGCGACAAGTAACTGGAAATATGACTTCTGTGGTGAAAGGCATGGACAGGGCTATGGAGAGCATGAACCTCGAAAGGGTGTGTCACTATATTACTGATTACTCTCTATTTGTTCAACGTGATATCCAGATTTCCCTTGTGATGGACAAGTTCGAGTCGCAATTTTCTGATCTTGATGTGCAAACGTCATATATGGAGGACACCATGGCTGCCACCAGCGCAGTATCTACGCCACAAGATCAAATCGACCAGCTACTGCGGCGGACTGCGGAAGAAGCCAACATAGAGCTACAGCATGATCTTGCCGCAAAGGACCTTGCTGCTGTACCAGATCTATCGCCTCGAGAGAAGATTGGAGAAGAGGATGATAAGCTGGCAGAGAGATTGAGGGCCCTAAGGCCTGCTACATAGTCAGTCTACCCAACGATCCAGTAGACATGTTATAGGATATAGTAGGGTGGACGTTTTGAGTTTACGGTCGTGTACCACGTTTGTATGTATGAAATCCATTAATTAGGAACTAGGAATCATAAGATGGGTGTACAACCTAATACTTAAGAACATAAGCGTGCAGTAATCAATAACATGTACCAGAAGCATTGCAGAATGACGAGCGTAAGACAAATACGTAACCCGAAATTATTAAAGATAAGCATGGGGAAAAGATAGTACACGAATAGATGCAAGAATACATGTTCTAAATGTGGGATGGTGAATTGAAACGAAGAATAAGATATGTCGTAAAATATATACAGAGCGAGAAACAAAAATATGACACGCACAGCAATGATGAGGGCGTGTGATTTTCAGAAGGAAGGAAACACAGACTCTGTATCGTTCAAGCATTTTGTAGGATTACCCGGACAAGGTTATCCAACAAATCTTTCTTCCCTTCGTCGCCGAGGCTTTGCGAATTGTCCAACAACTGCCCGGCGCGGGCAATGATACCTGTAGGACCATCGAAAGGAATATCGTGAGCGTCAAAGCGGTGGACATCTACGTGATATCGTCAACTCCAACCTCAGAAGAGTAATGAAATTTGGCTCACATTGCTTAAAAGTAGCATATTGTTCGTTGCTCAGCGCATTCTTGAACATTTCTGCAATCTCCTTACCTACCTTCGATCGCTCTTCGGCGGATTTAGCAGCTGCGCACTTCAGCTTATTCCGTGATGAAGCACTGCGACTTAACGCAAAGGTGCTGGAAGGTATGAGTGCTTCTTCCCTCACTTTTCTCGGGGCCCACGCCAAGCCCAAACCCAGATCTAGCGATCTCCCCTTCGTAGCGGAACGATAACCGACACTTGGAGTTGATGTAGGCTCGGGTTTGACCTCAACATGGGCAGTCCGCCACGCTTGCTTGACTGTTGTCAGTTCAAGGTCCCCTTGCCTGCGTCTTTCCACCAGCTCTCGTTCCCGTTCCTCTGCCTCCCGATCACTCATCCCACTTCCTTTTGTACTTTCGCTGATATTACTGACTGTAGGAGAAGGAACAGGCGGTTCGAAAGAAAATGGCCCATGAGGTATGCTGACAAGCCGTGCGACGCCAGACCCAAGCATCCGCTTCCCAGTATTCCTGCCTAAACTTGACGATGGACCGTTGATTCCCGTGGTTGACTTGCTATGATTGGTCGACGAGGATGCACCCGTGTAATCAGGCTCGAGCGGTACAATGGGAGGTGTGGCACGATGTGATCGTCGTCGCTTTGGCGGCTGTAGTGGGATATCTTTCTGTGTTCCACCGGATCTTGACGACCCGAGCCCCGAGGGTTCACCATTCCGGCTTGCATTGCTTAGACTATCGCCGCTTCTGTTGTGACTGTACGCACCGGTCATGGTGGTACTCACTGAATTACCACTGGCAGTCCTTGAGATCATCCCGCCTGCACCCCACCCAGGCCGCTCGAAATCGAAAGAACCATGTCTTGTCGATCGCACTATTGAACCCTTCACACTCTTCACACCAGAACGATGCCCGGGCTTGACAGCATCGTTTCTCTTTTTACCTTTGTCCGAGACCGGCTCCGACTCCGTCCGTTCCTTCTCTTCGTCTACAACGGACATAACCCGATAGAGATGAGTCGAGTCTATTGAATCCTTTCTTTGACTGAGCCTAGGAGGCGAAGTGCCTGGTCGTGAGGGTGTCGCAGGTGTATGAGTTATGCTCGGTATAACGTCGTTGCCTCCGGTTAAAGTTGTGGTACGGCGAGGTTGAGGTGCTACAAGTTGTATCGCACGCTGTACAGGTGTTGTCGGTGTTGTTGGCGATGGTGGATTGTCAATTTGAGTCTGCGTTCTGCGGTGCTTGATCGGACTAGAGACGACAGGCGGTGCCGGTGAATAGGGACGAGGACGGTCATCAAAAGTAGACGACGTCGGTGACATTACGAGGGGGTTACGGACTAACACCCAAGTCAGTTAGTGAAGCCTTCACATCCATATCAGAATGTTTGTAAGTACCTGAAAATAGCTTGGACGCTTTAAAAAAGGTATCCCGTCTGGAGCTGAATGACGCAGTGGTGAATGTTGACGATTCTAGTGGGTCGATGGGTGTAGGTTTCATATTGGAACCTCCAGTGCTCGTGTGAAGGGAAAGGGGAACCCTGGGAATGGGAGGTAGTATTGGATCATGGCTATTACCACGTATATGGTAATTTGGAGACTCGGGCTGAAGAGGAAGCGGGGGTGCGTCGGCAGAACTCTGGAGATCAGGTGTAGTTGAACGTGTGCTACTTATGGACGATTTCCGTGAACCGGAATGGCGAGCGCCGCTGAGAGGAATTCCAAAAAGGTTATGAAGCTTCTTACGTGTAGATAGTTTGGGAGTGCTAGGTCTCGATCCAGGGATACTTGACGGATTCTCATTCTCCTGAGCTAGGATGTCGGGCTTAGGGATGGGAACGGGAACCTTCTTCTTGCATTTAGGCGTGGGAGGTTTGATAGTAGTGTTAGTAGCAGTAGTTGTGGAAGAAAGAGGTCGAGATGGATGTAGGGTGGATGGTTTAGAGCTGGGTGTGTGGCACCTTTGTTCCAATAGTGCCCGACTAGATACACTGGATTGCCGGGAGTGCATTGAAAGGTTAGCCGCATAGTCCTGAGAAATCTCTGGAACAACAGGCTCTATATTGATAGACGTCTCTGCTTTCGTTCGAGAACGCGAACGTGAACGGGTGATGAAACTGTAGAACTGACTGGGTGTCGGTTAGGACAAGGATACGATGGACTAAAGACGCACCCTATTCTCCGACTTTGACTTTCTCGTTGGCCGTTCGTCGTCTCGTGAGGTATACATGTCTCTGGATGTCGGCTGCTGGGAGGAAGGGTGCGAGTCGGCATAATCCGACAAACGGACTTTGGTGGCTTGATTAGACTATTGAAGTAATATAAGGGAATCGAACAAGGAGTATAGCGGACAAAGAAAGGCCCACCTGGAAAATGGCGCTATATCGACGGGAGGTGCTGTGAGAGTGTAACAGTGAAGAAAACTATGAGGAGCAACACGTGTTAGGCACACTCTATATTGGTATCGGGATCAATGAAGTACTGACATCCGTCGGTATCTTGTCCAAGATGCTGAGGCTCCGCCTGTTACGCCTCTGGTGCGTCGACGAGGTCGTGGCCGTCGATAGAGTCAGGACCGAGTCTAGACGGGGGCTAACATCGGCAGTAGAAGGAACACTTGATGATGGCGCGAAGGACGAGACGCTGGGCGCGTATTCCACATTTTGGCGACCAGCCATCGCCTTCCAGTGTTTGGTACGACGAGGAAAGCAGTGAACAGGTCGTACTAGTTGGCGTTGAGGAGCTATCCAGCAATATAGCTCGAATTGGTATATACCCGCTGATTACGTCTTTTGTGGATAAATATTATTCACATTTCAAAAATAGAATTCCAATGGAAATTCAAAATCCGGACGCCCACGTGACTGCGCACGCCATCCTTCCCTCATGCCGATCTTATGCATCCACTACAGTCAGAACACGATGACACCAATTTTCTCCTACCATGTCATTCGCCAGGGTGGTTGCCCCCAGAATCGCCCGTATATCTAGCAAAAATTGCATCACTCGCCGCATATCGACAGCGCGGCCTCATTTTCCGTGTGTTGAAGCTCACGCTCTCCGGGAGTCTCAAATTCGTCGAAAAATATCCGGAATGTCGGTAGCTACCCAGGAGGAAGAGGAAGAAACAGGCCCGGAACCACCTTATGCTCGTCCAAATCCAAAGTCTTACAACGTCTATCATCATCCATCTTCTCTGCCATTGGCATATGGCGCTTCTCTCCCTGAATTCGATATAGCGTACGAAACGTGGGGCACATTATCGCCGGCAAGGGATAATGTTATTCTGTTGCATACGGGACTCTCGGCGTCCTCACATGCTGCGTCGACCTCGCTGAACACTGCGGACGGTTGGTGGGAAAAGTTTATAGGTCCCGGAAAAGCCTTGGATACGAATCAGTTCTACATAATATGTACGAATGTATTGGGCGGGTGTTACGGTTCAACAGGTCCATCATCTATCGATCCTTCGACAGGACGGCGTTATGCAACAAAATTTCCCATTCTATCGGTATTCGACATGGTGAGAGCGCAGTTTTACCTTCTCGATCACCTAGGCATCGATCGGCTATATGCCAGCGTGGGCTGTTCCATGGGTGCCATGCAGAGCTTAGCTGCAGGATGGTTACACCCAGAGCGGGTGGGAAAAGTTGTTAGCATCAGTGGTACTGCCCGAAGTTCGCCTTCGGCCGTCGCAATGAGGTATGCCCAACGAAGTGGTACGTAGATCCCGCCCAGATAGGTAGACACCGTCGTTAACATTTAATAGTCCTCATGGCAGATCCAAACTGGAACAATGGTTTTTACTACGATGACCTTCCTCCGCACATTGGCATGAAGTTGGCGCGACGTATGTCACCTTGAAAAATAATGTGACGTGGGTTTATTAAGGCTTTCCTAGAAATTGCTACAATCACGTACCGCTCAGGTCCAGAATGGGACCTCAGATTTGGGCGTCAACTTCGTCCAGCTTCCGAGACTTTGGCTTCGGAGGAAAAACTACGCGCGCCCGCACTGTGTCCAGATTTCCTCATCGAAACCTACCTCGATCATCAAGTATGTGTCTCGTCTCTAATCCAGCTGTAATCAATGTTAACACCTGCTTAGGGCGAACAATTCTGCCTAAAATATGATGCCAATTCCCTCATTTACATCTCCAAAGCGATGGATCTTTTTGACATGACAAAGGAAGCACTTTCCGATCTTCGCTTGAAGCCTATTTATAAAGGAAATGGCACCTTGTCTCCTGTTCAGCCACACAAAACATCGCACTCGAAATCACACCCGCCTCCTTCGAACCCGCCCCGGTATCTGCCTTCGCTTGCCAAAGGAATGAAACCGTTAGCCAAAATTCCGGTGATGGTGCTGGGTGTTCAAAGTGATATTCTCTTCACTATTGAGCAGCAGAGAGAAGTTGTCGATGCTTTACGCATGGCTGGAAACGATCAGGTTGTCTATTATGAATTGGGCGGCGTTTGGGGACATGACACATTCTTGTAAGTCCAGACCAATCTTTGGCGGGGCGCAGCTCAACGTATCCTTCAGGTTGGACGTTCTGAACGTTGGGGGCGCGATCCGAGGCTTTTTATCATGACAGTAGAATTGCACCTGTGTAGTATTAATCCCCATCTTTTTTATCTGGTTCGCTACGGACAGCATTCTCGGACCTCGGACCAGCAGTCATCCCCGTTGCCTTCTTCGCATTTGACAGAGCTGTATTTTTTATGCTGAGGCTTGTTTCGATGCTGTCAGCGAGAAGCAAGCAGTTCGTATCATAAACCTATTCACATATCTGCCTACAAGCTGAAGAAACTTGGACAACCACGAAAGAATGTTAGGTCGATGCTTGATCACGGGTCTGGACCGAAGTGTACAAACCGAATGAGATTGCTCGCTAGCATGGCATACAATTTAAAGCAACAGCGGATGGCCCATATGCAAAAATGGCCTTCACTTTGACCTGAACGCAAATGGCCGTTAATCACATGCGTTTCTATGAGGCCAGTAGGGTCGGACCGGAGTAGCCGACAACTTTCCGCTCACGATGGCCAACGATGACACCCCCGACAATGCAAAACAGGCTCCTGCACCACTGCCACCAGCAAATCCATCTTCAGACGTACCAAGTAGTACAACAGCATCGTCTTTGGTACAGGTTCCTTCTACAACGGATACGACGGCTGCAGTGAACAGTGTTGATGACAGAGCACAGCTCGTCTCTAGAGCACGTTCGTTCCTGTGGTCTCCTTCCATACAACAGCAAGACATATTCTCAAAACGAAGGTTTCTCCTTGACAAGGGTCTCAATGAGGTCGAGATAGAAGGCTTGCTACGGGAGTTGGTACGTCTCTTGAGATATCGAAGGAAGCATCTCGAGACTCATCGTTTCATGGTAGCCGCCTCAACTTCCCATAGTTCCACCACGGACGTACCCACCACCGCCGCCATCTAATCTTCCAAATCTCCTTCTCGGAATATTCAGAATATTTTCTTGGTTATTAGGCGGTTCTGCAGCACTTGTGCTTATATATTACGTAAGTCAGATCTGCCAAGGCAGAGTTTTCTTTCTGAATGTTCTTTAGCGCTTTCTTCTGCCACGAATCACGCATACCGCAACCGCTCGCCATTCCATTCGGGAACACCATAGCACACTCCTCCGGAATCTCACTGCTTCGCTTGCGGCTCTCAAGGAATCTCAAGCAGAGAATCTAACGCTCCTTCCGAAGCCCAACAAGTTCAGAGAGCCCTCTGGATTCTCGGATTGTCGTTCACTGAAGGATGTTCTTCGTGAATGCGAAGAAAAGAAACTTGAACCTTTCGATATTCCACCTCTGACACTACTGCGATGCGGTATTCAGGAATTTGGTGTCGGTAAGGAGGAAGCTGAGGCCAATCCCACAACGGAGGATCTCTTCAGGCTCATGGAGAGTCACGTTCCCTGGCTTCTTACTGATGAAGGCGTCCAGTATGAGGTGCGATTGTTTACTCTTTATCTTAATGATGATAGGCTCTAATTCATATTTTATTCAGCACAAGCTCTGGGAGACTCTGACCACTTTGACCGTATTCAAGTCTCTACCTGAAAATACCCATCCGTCAGATAACGTTCGTTGGTCATTTAATCCTCCGACTCCGCCTGTACCATCTCCGCTTCTTAATTCTTTAAACGACCTCTCTGCTGCTCTTCCACGCGACACGAAAACGAAAACCACAGCATTACAACATACGCTGCAGTCGTTGTCTGATTTGACTGGGTATATTAGTGCTCAAGTGTATGTTCCTTTCCGTCCTTATTCGGCCAGTGGTCAGTCAAATAGTGGCAATACTCCACCAACGCCTGCAGAGGAACTGAAGCGTGAAATAAGAGCTTTGAAAGGTCTGGTTTTGAATAGGTGAGTTCCTTCTTTTTGGTTTTTCTCTCGCTGACTGGTTTGTGCAGGCGTTCCTTCATGCCGCTGATACCGAGAGCCGGTAGCTCTTCAATGCTGTCGCAATCTGTTTCGTAGATATCTTTGTATAGTACAAAAGAAGTTGCAAAATTCATCACATCATCGACAGCAATACCAATTTACACTCCGTGGAACTGTATGCATGATATTGTACATCAATCTTTCCATTTTGACAGTGATACACACACATTATGCAGGAGGTCCTCACAGTGTATTCGGGACTAAGGCGGAAGTTAGCTATAATATAAAGATGCCTCGCTTAAGCAGGCGTGCGTCGTATTATTATTAATCCCGTTTCCCCTTGCCAACACTGTTCTCGATGGCCGCTTCAGCGGCAAGGCCCTCAGCCTCCACCTGAGCCATTACCTTGCGCTCATACGCCAACCGCTCCTCTTCAGTGGCATTCTTGTTTGCGTACCTGGCAGCATGTAGACGGGCTTTCACCTTGATGTAGTTGGTGTCGGTACCAAAAATCCTATCCCACCAGCGGAACGAGGAAGAGAAGTTGTTTGTGAAAGTCATATGATGAAAATCGTGGTGCTCAGCTCCCGCCCAGAATGGTAGGATATGCTGGAGGGACCAAGGGAAGTCTGGAAGGTGGCGTGAGCTTGTGAAAAGCACACGGAGCTGCTAATGTAACGCACCGTAACCACTGTGAGAGTCCACTGCTTGGAAGAGGCGGAGGGTAATCCAGATATACATGGTCATGATGTGGAAATCACGAGTGAAAGCACAGTAGAGAAGGGGACCAGCAAGAGTCCCCATGCCTAACGCCATAACCTCCGCGGGGTGCGCGTATTCTGCGGCAAGACCAAATGGTGCAGCATACCGATGATGAATCTTATGGATGTACTTGTAAAGGACACTCTGGTGGAAGAGAGTGTGCGCTACAACCTATGAGCCACAATCGACGAGAGAAGACGAGAAAAATCGTACCCCCGAAGTGCCATAGATCTTCGAAGAAGAAGAAGAATAGAATTTGAGGCAACATCGTTTTTGGGGAAGGGAACGGGACTTGATAGGTGGACATTCCAATCGACTCAGCCAAAGGATGGAACAGCCAGATCTGGGGAAGCTCGATGGTGAAATGAGAGAAGAGAACCAGTTTTGTGCATTCCCATTGGTCCTGCGCCGAAGGTATTTTCGTAGGCTGTATCTTCCACCGGCGGAAGTAGGGTATAGCGTCAATGATTATCCATGGTATGCAGCGTCCAAAGTAGACGATCTACAAATATTTACAAGTCAAGACAAAATTTAAAAAATTTCTAAAATGTCATAGACGAACCTCGTGCATCAAAAAGCTCATTAAGCCAGTCGCGATGACTGGATTGCCAATCCAGACGTACCATGCGACCCATTGCTGTTCGACCCAGTTTAATGACTGGAGGTCTGTGTCAGCGTAGAGGGACTCGGCAGCGACTGTAGCATTGAGAGACATGGCAAAAAGGACGGACAGTGGTGTCGTTCGTCTTGGTCCCTTTATACGGATGGAAACCGTACCACTTTATTTTTTTAAACTAATGGCGTGAGGTAATGTTGATGTATACTTGCCGACGTGTGATGGTCTCGAACGGCCCAGTCTGGATATTGGGTGCAAGCATGTGGGAGTCAACTTCCAAGAGTCAACCACCAACTCTCGTTCACTTCGTGTCAACTCATGTTGTCGTTGAAGATTCTTGCAATGTATTCCGACTTGGAAACGGGGGCGCTGTGTTCGCCGGAACTGCTTTTATTTTGTTATTCGAATGAGATTGCAATGGCAGGAGAGTCACTTTACATCCTCGAATCACCCAAAAGATTTGGTTTCACCGGTCCATCACTGGCATTGGCAGGGGTAAGAGTTGAAGAACTATCCCAGGCCAGAACCGCGTTGGTGGCGTGAGAACTGATCTTGTGCGCCCGTACTACGCTGTAGAATTAGACTATGTGACTGGCCTCTTGCCGTGGTATCCCCTCTTGCCGGCTTATGAGAGCTGTCGTGCATGGTGGAGGATCTGTTATTATTCATGTCGCTGACGTCTGTGATGTTAGAATATAATAGAATATAATGTCGAAACCAGCAACAGATGATCACCGACTAAGTCCAGATGCTTCTACCAACCTTCTACAAGTACGACTCGGAAGTAGGAAGTTAAAGCTCTCCATTATAGCCTCTACAAGATAAATATAACCTTACTGCATGAACTATAAATATGCACCGTAAATTTGAGTCCGAATATATGTCCAAATCAGAACAGAGGTGCAATACAAGTATCAACCTGGCATGCTTAAAATTATCTCATAAAGTACTCTCAGTCAATGATGCTACCTGCCAGCCCCAGACGACCAAGCAGGGTTGTAACCTGGAGGAAGAGCATCATCCTGAGGTTCATGATCTTGTATCAAGACAGGACCTGCGTCTGTTTCCCGTCTGACAGGTCGATTTCTCCGTTCAGGCGGCTGTGTCGTGGACCTCTTGGACTCGGCGCCGGACGAGGAACTTGCACCTTCGGACCCACGGGCCATCATTCCATCCTCCGTTAGATGGTACGTTGGCCGACTTGTGGAAGGGGGTTGGTTGAGCGAAGGTGTGTGGGCTAGATCAGTGAACATGGAAGAACCGGTGCTAGAGACGGTATTGTTTTTTGAATGATATCCAGTTGTGGTGTTCGACGTTGGCGGCATCACGAATGGTTCAACGTATCCTGAGAGCAATGGCTGAAATTCTGCATGATGGTTAGATCCCGCTCAAGACTATAATAGATGGTCTTACGTTGAGAAGATTGGTACCCAGGGAATTTGGCAGGATCGCGTAAATTAGTCAAACGCGTGGCATTATAGCGGGTTTTGTTTTCCCTCCTGTGCAATGTCATATATTCAGTTACAAGGGAGGAGTCGAGCATCGTACCTTTGTCGGCACCATAGGAATAGGAAGAAAAATGCTGCCATAATAGCGACGATTGCACCGACCTTTTTACATAGTCAGCAGATATCCGAGCAATTTTGGAATGATTTACAGTGACACCGATGATAGCCCCAGTCGATAGTGTATGATCAGAGGAAGAAGACGAAGAACCTGAGGATCCGGTTCCTGACATCGCAGAACTTGACGGAGAACTCGTGCTAGTATGCAATGTTAGTGCTTCACAGTATAGACGCAGGGATCGACCCACGATGCCGGTACGCCATCCCTTAAGAGCACCTATGCGGAAAGTTAGAGCCAGGAAAAGTCTTCCATGTCAGGGAATGAATGAACACACTTGATGAATATCCAAGTATTTCCCTTCTGCAAGATTCTCAAAGGTGACTTGATACGTTTTGTCCCGGTCAAGACCTGTTTCCCAGTACGTTAAGGAGTCATAAGCGAACCACTTTGAGGTTGAATTGAAAATTCGCGTGGATGTCGACACTCCAGCTGCGGGGCTCAGTGTAACGCTGTAAGCATCGTGATCATAATTCGTTGATCCATAAACAAAGACAGCAGAACTATGCAGATGGACAAGGTTATAAAGGCAGATGGATAGCTCAGGATCTACGCACGCGCTGCTGAAAGAAAATAGAATCTTTGATCCCTCGCCTGTCGTGTCTATTCGTGAATATCCTTGCGCGTCATGGTTGGTGTTAAATGGTCCATTGCCATTGGTTGTAAAGAATGTGTCCAATGACGTCGAACCGTCGCTAGTCACATCAATTGCAAGATGTTTTGTATCCGTTATTGTAGCACTATGTTCCACGGATGATTAAAACCACGGACTCACTCGCAAGAGACTCACGCACCCTTCATCACCAATGCCTACGGTCATTACCGCTGATGTCACATTCAACAGCGATGTGGACGTCGTATTCAAAACCAGCGTGTGGGTTTCATAGTCCAAGCCGTCGTGGCTAACGAGGTAGCCATTGACCGGATTTCCATCAATAGCATCGCCGCCATCAAGCGTTGTGAAGTAGGCGTCAGCAGCACCGGACCCAGCAAGGTATATCGCGGTACCCAAGAAAGATATTTGGAGGCTCGCGCCCTGAAGAGTTGTACTGTGAAGGGAAGTGCCAGAAGCCAGGTTTGTGGAGTTGTGCGTGGAATCATAAGAACTGTCTGGACTATTTGAATAGAAGACTTTCCAGGATGAGTTGAGGTCCCCTTCGCGATAAGGAGAGTAGATGAAAGTGGGGGACTGATCCAGGACGGTGAGATTGTAGAGATTGGGCGCCATGAAGAAAAATCCAAGCCCAGCGTAGGTATGGGCCGATGGAAATCAAACCAAGGGTCGCATGGGCGTTTGTGTCCCTGGTACATTAAGATGAACAGCATTATCAAATAGCATTTCATAAGTGCTACAGCCTCCAATATATTTCCCCATCTTGATTGTTAATGCACCGGCTGGGATTGATATGAGGCCAGGAGGATTTCCTGGAGAAACGGCAGTCCTTTATGGTAAATGAATTGTACGATGAGTAACCATTGCACTTGAAGGTCGGAAAGTAATATCGGCTCCAATTACCATCGAAAACGTGGTACTGAAACGTGAGTTGTCTGTTGTTATCGGTTATTAACTTACATAGCAACATGTCAGGGGACCTTGAGTTTTAAAGTTGTGGGACATACCATTATGCAAAAGGTTCTTTCCGCTCATTTGCGCCTCACCTCCATTTTATTTCTCGGCGTAGTGTAACAAAATGTGCTGCTGAATATCTCTTGAAAACAGAAGTATCGGGAATTTGACGCGAATCACGCCGGCGCTGTTTGCACTGAAAGTGTTTGGCAAATTATCCGCCCAAATGGGACAAATTCGTATATCAAGCTGCTGAATTTAGCCATTGCGTCGACGTTCTTCATGCCATGTACCTCTACCTCGCAAGCAACCCCAGGGCGTTGTATCTTTCCACGAGCCCCCAAGACGACCAACTAGGGCGCCCCAGGCGCGTTCTTGTCTTTCGTGCCGGCGAGCAGAGCTACAACCAGGCCGTGGTAGAGTTCCTTACTAAGGACGAGGTAGATTTGTCCAGTGCCATCAGGTTGACGAATAGGGTTGTGAAGGGATGCCTGGGTCTCATTTCGATAGATAACGGTGTGTTCGATATTCTCCCAACATTGTTACTTTTGCTGACTAGCGTATTCCAGATATCTTCCTCGTTCTTGTGACTAGTGCCACGGAAGTTGGGAATACACGACCATCTGCACCCTCTTCGGAAGCTGTCGCCCGAATACATGAAGTTGGCTTTTATAGCTTGACTTCGTCGACCTGGGATGATCTCTCTCTCAGTGGAGATTTACCTAGTCCCGATTTTGGTGACTACTCCTCCCGCGACAATTATACGCAGACCACACCCTCTTCTCAAGTGTTCGAGCATCCATGTATGCCATTGACGAAGATATTGTCCTCAGGGTCCTTCTACTATACTATGGACTCTCAGTGGGATCTCTCCTCGCGGCTCTCTCAACGACTTGCTCGAGATCCGACCCTTTCCCGGGACCCGGGTGGCTTTGATGAACGATTTGTATGGAACGAATACATTGCGAGGAGCTTGCTAGAATTTAGGGAGCGACTGGACCTTCAAGAACGCGAAGACCTGGATCGTTGCCATTTCATAGTAAGTAAGAGCGGTCTTTCTTAAGAATATGCTCATATTGTATACAGATTTTGGCGATTCAAGGTTACGTAGGGATCTCATCCATGGCCCTTCCAATGCCCCCAACCGATGGCAAGCCGGCGATTGCGACTCTATCCTTGATCTCTCGGCTTGGTTCCAAACGAGCAGGCACTCGTTTTAATACGCGTGGAGTCGATGACGATGGCAATTGCGCGAATTTTGTAGAGGTTTGCCTTCTCTTGCTTTATCCATTGTTACTCTAACTTCCCACCAGACTGAAGTCCTGTTTACTACTGATCAACACACTGTTAGCTATGTACAAGTTCGCGGAAGCGTCCCATGTGTGTACTTCATCTTCTTAATAAAGCATTTCCCCTCAACAAACGTATCCGATCTCACAGTATTTTGGGAACAGCAAGGTCTTCAAACATTTGGTCAGCGGATTCAGATTACTCGCCCACATGCGTCGCAACCAGCCTTTGAAAGGCACTTTGCTCATCTGACGGAGGAATACGGCGGGGTCCATGTCATCGATTTACTAGGATCGAAGGAAAATGAGACAATTCTGACTAGTGCATATGGTCGCCATTTGCATATAGCTCGTGCAGTATTTGGTGAATCTCTGGGCATAACGCATTTTGATTTCCACAACGCGGTCAGGATTGGTGGACACGACAGCGTCATCAGAGAATTAAGGTACTGTCTACATCCGCTGCAATCAAATAGGCTTACCTCTTGTGGTTTAGACGAATGGAACCCATCACCGATCATGTTGATCAGTATGGATTTACTATGTGTGATGCGAATACCGATGAAGTAGTGACGCAACAAAAGGGCGTATTCAGAAGTAATTGTCTGGACTGGTAAGAGTACTACCGATGTTCTCGTCCTATCTCATACGTTACTTGTAGCCTTGACCGGACAAATTTTGTTCAAGATATCCTCTCTCGATTGACTTTAGAGCAGTACATATTACTTGTCCGAAGAGAGTGGATACATTCTCATTCTCTCTGGTCCGTCCATCGAGAACTATGGGCAGAAAACGGTGACGCTTTGTCGAGAATCTATGCTGGTACTGGCGCCTTGAATACAAGCTTTACCCGTAGCGGAAAGCGCACATTGGCAGGTGGGTGACACGTACAAAATGCAGACATTAGCTAACCCTCCGTTAGGTGTGCTTTCAGACGCAACTAAGAGTGTTTCGCGCGCATACATCAATAATTTCCAGGATAAGGCTAAACAAACCGCCATTGACATGTTCTTGGTATGTACAAAGTATTCTGTCTCGCATGGTTACTGACGTCGTCTAGGGGAATATGAGTTCACAGAAAATGGTGACTATTTTTGATCCTGTTCATGATTCGGTGCGGCAAGCATTGGAACAACGGTATGTTCATGGTTCGAGTTTTACGTTCACTATCTTCACAAAGGTCGTAGTCTAGAAGAATATTCTACGACAAAGAAATGCACTATTTTCACTGGTACCTGGAATTTGAATGGCCGCGTGAGAGCCCCTTGTCTTTCGCTTGACACTGCTGCTTATCGTATATATTTCACAGCCGCCTTCTGAGTCTCTAATACCATGGCTGTTTCCTCGTGAGAGTAAGTACCGCGGACATCGACATCATTATTCACGATGCTGACCTTTTCACAGGCGCCGGGGAGTATGTGCTTCCTATGACTACATTCAACAACTTCCTGATGCATGGCGAAGACCCGACATGTTTATTCTAGGGTTCCAGGAAATAGTTCCTTTAACTGCACAGCAAATCGTACAAACAGATCCAGAGAAACGGTGAGGCAATATGTCGTGGACCCCTGTTTGATCTAACACCAACTCAGACGGGTTTGGGAAGCCCGAATCCTGGACACTTTGGAGCGTCGTCCTCACAAGAAGTCTTCTTACGTTCTCTTGAGGAGTGAACAGGTTCGTTCTTATCTCAGGCTATGTATTTCAATGTTTGACTGTGTCAAAGCTGGTCGGCACGGCTTTGTTCGTCCTTGTGAAGGCCGAACTAGCGCCAGTGATTCGGAATGTTGAAGCTACGTCACGGAAGGTGTGTTGATTGCCAGCGTATCAAATCACAACCTCATTTCGATACTAGACCGGTTTGAGAGGGATGTCGGGCAACAAAGGTGCTGTCGGGATACGCCTGCAATACCATGATACCAATTTCTGTTTCCTCACGGCTCATCTTGCCGCTGGTCACTCTAACGTGGAAGAACGAAATGCCGACTACAGAACCATTGTCAACGATTTACATTTCCTGAAAGGGAAGACGATATCTAGCCACGAGTGAGTGTCCGACATTTTCCCCGATTGCTCATTATTGATTGTTCGCTATAGGAATATCATATGGCTTGCGGATACCAACTACCGGATAGACCTAGATAATGACACCGTCCGGACACTGGCACAGACTGATGATTTAGATAGCCTGGTGTCAGCCGACCAAGTCCGTACCGTCCTATTTACTTAGACGTCTCACTACTAATCGTTACATGACCTCGTTAGCTCAAACAAGTCATGGATACAGAGCTAGCATTTACTGAGTACGAGGAAGGACCACTATTGTTCAGGCCGACGTATCGATATGACGTTGGTACTGATAACTACGATACAAGTGAAAAGGCCCGTATACCCGCCTGGACCGGTACTTTTCTCCCTTTTCTGCCATTTGCTTGCATTCTAATCACAAATATAGACCGCATTCTTTACCGCGGAAACCAACTCGATCTTTCTGTGTACTCCCGAGCAGAGTTGAAAGGATCGGACCATAGACCTGGTGAGTGCACGCATGCATGCACGCTTCATTTGACGCATTCCTCATGGTGTTATTTTAGTCTTTGCAATCTTCAGAGCGAATGTTCGCATAATAGATTCAGCCAAGCGCGCAGCACTGCAAAAAGTCCTCCTGGACAGCGTTATTTCTACGGCGCCGGGTGAAAAGTTGGACGAAAAACTGGCTTTGCTTATTGTGTCATTAGATCATCAAGATCGTAAGTTTGTTGATCCTATCTATACCTTTACTAACTCGGCACGAGCAGTCCCCTCGCCCAGTACCGACGAGATGGCATGGTGGGATACTCCAGGTAAGCTTCTTCGTTTCGAGTGCTCAACATCTCTGACATGCGCACAAAGACTTTCCCCAGGGCGTGGTGCCAATTTTAGAGTTCAATGTGTCTCCGCATAACGCCAGAAGAAATCCATTCGATGAAGAGTCGCCTTCATCTTCCTCTCCCTCTTCGTCCGATGAAGAGCTATACACGCACGCACTAACTCTCCAAACTCCCTTGGAACCTGTCCCCGCACCAAGAAAGCCACCGCCACCTCCTCCACCATTACGCTTAACGAAATCAAATGGATCTGTCCCATGATCGCAACCTTTCCTCACAATCGTCATGAACAGTTTTGGACATACATAAACAAACCCAACTAATTACACAGTATTAAAGCATGCCATACGAAAATTGTGATTTTAGATTAGGCCTTGTTTCTTGAGGTCTTCGTATGTCTTTCTGTTATAGACATTGCCCTCTTCATCCTCCAGCTCCTCCATGGTTTCCTGTTCGAAGATTTCATGGCGTCCTTCTTGCTTTAGTTTCTCAGCGACTGTAAAGCTCATCGGTAACTCAAAAACAAAAAGCACAAGAGCGTGAACTCACGAGACAGAGCATCCTCTATCCTTGTAATCTCGTGGAAATGTTTGGTGTTGGGAAGCCCCAAGGCGCGCATACCAAAAGCATGCCGAGATTCCTGGCATTCTGCGTCAGTCCCTTCGCGATCATTGGAAGGGTAACGAGCTTACTTGGAAATGTCGGTCGAAGTTTTTCCTAGCATGGTGTCAGCATGCCACGTCATGACTCAGAACCGACGTGTAACATACCTCCCCATATAAACATGGTCGGAGCATATCTCGCATCGGTATTCAACACCCAGACCATGAAGCTTGTACAACCAATACGGAATAGGCTTTCCATCCCAGCCGAGTGGCAATTTCAAAGGATTATAAATGCGCTCTTCCTCCTCCTCCTCCTGTTGTTCATTTTCACCCGCAGCTGCTGGTGCCGGCGCTAGTGGCTTGGCTTGATCCAGAAGTTCTTGTTCACGTTCACGAGCCGTCAACGAGAAGCGACGTTCAACATTAGACTTGGTGTCGTTTAGTAAGGGAATAAGCGTGGCTAGGAGTGCTGTGGAAAGGTGCGTATATAGAGCAGAATTCCGAAGACGAGACTTGGCGGAAGAATTGGAGGGGTAAGCTGCCTTGGTTTGGGATGGGGTGTGGATTCCGTTTGGGTTTTCGGGTGCTTCTCCAGTTTCGGCCTGCCTTGTAGAGGCTTTGATGTGTTTTTTTGAAGTAAGATGAGCATCATATACGGTCTGCTTGCTGTAATGCTTTTGGCCTTGGAAATAACTTGGTGTGAATGGCATTTCGTAGCAAGGTGCGACACGTACAAGCACTACACCAAATTCCACCGGATTCATCGTTTGCCTGAGATTTTGGGCTAGGTTCTTCCCAAGCTTTCAGCTCTCCCGCATCCCACAGTTTGGTGAACTCTGTCTCCGCCTCTTGTTGCTGAGCATTGACATCAACCAAAGGCTGCGTGCGCTTTGCAAAAGACAAGAGGTACGTGTAAAGATTGGTTATATAGCTGAGA
The DNA here is from genome assembly GCA_030407005.1 of Desarmillaria ectypa. NCBI lineage: Eukaryota > Fungi > Basidiomycota > Agaricomycetes > Agaricales > Physalacriaceae > Desarmillaria > Desarmillaria ectypa. The sequence goes on from JAUDYN010000004.1 coordinate 3,002,061, forward strand.
ATGATAAATACAAAGAGACAGAGGAAATGAAATACAAGGACATACTTTTCATAGTCTTTTGTGAAGCGTGCCTCCTTCGACAACTCTTGGTGGACAAGGCCACTTTGGGCGGTCATTAGCAAGTCTAGATACTGGAGGTACCCTGGTCGCTTTCCGACATTCTTGATATTGCAGTATGCAGTATGGTTGACATACAAATCGAGATATTTCCCATAAGCCTCCTCCCCAGAGAATAACAGCGAAACGGCTGCGCAAAGACGCGTTCATCATTGGTGTTATCACAAAGAGAAGTCACGTACGGTCTTCCTCTTCGTAATCATCGTCTCCGTCTTGATTTGGCTCTTCCAACAGCGCCTCCAGTTCTAGACCGAACCCTCCTGGGACAGAATCAGGATACTTGCTGTGGTGCTCTTGTATTTTAACCAACCGCGCATAGAACTCTGACAGGTCGTTTGGTTGCGAAGACGCTGACAAGATATCTATCTCAGCCTTGCGCGCTGCCTCGTCCTCGTATAGATTGTTCAACGTTGTCACGCGCGATGAAATGCGGTCCAGAATCTGCGACGCTTTGTGCTCATTTTTCAGCCTAGACTCCTGGGTGGGGTGCGAACGAGAAAGTGTCGTGTACAGTGCGCGCTCGAAGCGTTCGATTTCTTCGTGCGTCTGTCGTTGCACCTCGATGATGGAGTCCATGCCTGGCCTTGAAGAGGGAGAAGCGAAAGTTAAGGTAAATTCAAACTCCGATAACGGGATCGGTCCGCACGACAGGCATACCAAAATTTGTACTCAGTAGAGCTCATCGATATCCTTGATGCATTGATGAATTGTTAACTCGTCTTAGTGCTTTATCGCTACCATTTTCGAGTTCCAACATTGGATTCTTCGCTCAGCCTTTTTTTAATTATCTACCACTGGGATAAGTTTTCGTACCAGTGCAGATCTTCAAACGTACTTCACATGGATCCCCGAGTGCATCACCCAAGCAGATTTAACAATGATTCTCATCGAAATTAGAAGATGAAGAACAAACCAAGTATAAGAACATATCGCAAGCCCGAGTAAGAAACTCAGTAGTAAGGCGCAGTGGCATCGGTCATTGCCGAATTGTCGGAGTTTGCGCGATTGCTTGTGCCGTGCATCGGCAGGACTTGCTACTTCAATTGTGCCGAATATGCCTCACTTCTGCTTATCCTTATTACTACCGAGTCCTTTGTCAATCCCTTGCAAAAAAGTAGGATTCTCAGTGCACCCACAAACAGCATACACATAAAATTTTAGCCCCACAAGAGTTCCCGCGTAGTACGTGTTTTCAAGTCATCCTAGCCATATGCTTTATTAACTATCACGTCTTGTCTACGTGTTCAGCAACATGCAGCCTACCCATGCCTTTGTTAAAGAGATGCTGGCTAGACATGTCTAGGCTTTTACCTTCGCTCATCCACCTGGTGTTGATTCACTATTCAGTACCAACAACATGCCGTCACCCCTACAGGTTGTTCAGCTGAAGGCATCCCTGGACGGCCTCGAGGTACCTCTCGCTGAAGTATAGAGTGTCCTTGATTTGCTTCGCGACGCTGTTGCTTCACTGGAGACTCGGATGTGGCGTCTGCGGTCACTCACTGCTGGGGCCGGTTCCTTTTCAGGACGGAAGAATGTATTCTGAAAATGTTGTGATGTTTCTCTCCCTTTGAATGCTGAAAAAATGGGATACGGAAAACACAATGAAAAATCATTTCTTTTTGGCGCTCCTTTCGCATACAAAAAGCGGCTTCTTTTCTGTGAATGAAAAGCGGTTTCCTTTGTTCTAACCACGGGAAACGCCTTTTTCATTCCGTTTTTCTGGCTCTTTTCCTTACCTCAAAAATGCACGGAAAATATCTCATCTTTCAAGTTGGTTTTGCGAACTCTTTTTTACCATTAGAAGTTCAAACGAAATGTCGTCTCATTTTTATGTGGAGAAAACGCACCAGCTCCGGCAGTGACTCAGGCATGATTATACAAGAGTCTTATCTTCAATCTGTCGCATTCCCTCAGAGATCCTGGCGAAGGTTCTATGTTGTTCGTGGGAAAGTCCGTTTAGTCGCACAGATAAAGGGAGATCCGCCATCAATGTTTTCTCTACGCAAGAGGGGCCGCGGCGTCTTGGACAAGTGTGCGACTCGTGGCGGAGTACCGTTGAGATACTCTGTCCAGAGCTATGGGCAACAGTGTCGATTGAATCTCCAAATTGCCTATGCTGCAGTCTTGAGAACAGAAATACACGAATACTTTGTCGCGTCCTTCGGAACGCAGTCGTAATCATCCTCTCCATTTTCCCTTTCGCCAACCCTCAGCTGGCTTGATCAATCAGAGCAAGTACAAGTGATGGACTAGCACTTTAACATCATGATATCCCATTCGGCGCGATGGGAAACAGCAAAGATAGTAGTCCCCCTATTATTTATTCCAAGCCTCTCCTTCATCCGTGGAAAGGTTGACTAGATCAAGGATGTAGACCTCGGTTTGCTCTGATGTCCCGGGTCAGGAGTCAGAATCCATCCATGCCTTTGAAATCGCCCTGAAACTGCAGGTTCTGCTTTGCCTGCACTACTAGCTCGTCTATAGAAGAGCTCTCTACATGTTCTCGGGACTTCGTGCGTGGCGTTATCCTCCTGACGTTGAAGGAAGTAATCTCATAGCCTCGCCTAGCATCGTGGCTTGGGAATACCCAAAATGCCCGGTAGATAGGCTTCATGGGCTTCATGAAATGATTATTCACTCCCAATGCTTGCTAACGCGACTAGCCCTCTATGAAGCGGTCCTGGACGAGAACCTTCATGCTATCTTGCGGCTTCCGCCTCAATTGGAGGAGTTTTATATCTACTTATATCCGAAGTGGACGGACGAAGCTGACCCTGCTATGCAAGATCTTGTGATTCAAACCAAGGGGACGGTCATAGTGGAAGGATTACCCAGCACTGTCTGGGTCCATCTCTCCGACGGTTCACTATTAGACTGTTTGAAGTCTGCTTTGTTACGCTCTCTTTCCTCGACTTGAGCTTCGTCGAGATGGTTGCATCACAAATGCACGGACCGCAAGTTGCGCCACAGCTCACGAAGCTTCAACTAACGGTGGTGGGATGCATGTGGACCTCTTGTCTCGAGTCTCGATGAGGACGGAGCTTGCTTTGGAGAGGTTGAAGGATGAAGGCCTTGATGTTAATGTCAACCTATGTGGTGAAGACCCTTGAGTGTGACGAGATGAAAGCTAGGCAAAAAAGTTTTCATCGTAACTTATAGAAATCTTGCTCCTTCACAATTACAAAGCTGCTAACTCCTCCGGACCTTCCCTGGACGTATGCATCGAATCCACGAAAACATCCCAGCTCTTCTCAGTGAGGATCGGGGCTCTGACCCACTTGGCCACGCCCATCCCGTTAACCCCTTCATTCATGTTTTCCGTAGCATTCGTCATCGCCGCATTCTGCATATCCGCAATCCTAGCCCGAGTGAGGAGACCAGACTCGAGGTACCAACCGACGTCCTTCTGTATGGCAAAGACCTCGTAGATATCCGCGAGAACAGCGGGAATACCTTCGACTAAAGCACTTTCGTGCGCCATCCGGTAGTCAATGGCTTCGATGAGGTCTTTGGAACGAGGGGGGATATAGTCGGCGTATTGTTTTGACCGAGCTCCGAATTTCTTGGCGAGAGCCAGGGCTTCTTCGAACACACTTTTTTCGTCTGTTCGGAAAATTGGGTTAGTCGTCTTGTAGATATAGTTTGGCAAGGCTGGAATAGACTTACGCCGGACGGGGAGACTGGTAGGATAAAGAGCAGCCGGGACAGAGTATTTGCCCTGGAGTAGCTCCGAAGCGAGGCCTGTCATCAAAGGGTAAGAATTGAGGCGAAGTGAAGAGAATATTACTAACGAATAGCCAAAACAAGGACATCCCCTTCAGCAATGACAATACCCCTTATCTCAGCCTAATCACGGACCAGATAGAGGTCATCGTGAAGTAGAGAATTAAACTGACGAATTGCGTCACAATCTGGTTGTAGCCAAACAAACCCTGTGCACCAAGCCGCTCCGAAAGGTTGAAGTGGGCAGTCTGCGCGTGTTCTATGATCACCGTTTTGTAGATGGTGGTAATTGCATGCCTCGTGTAACGGTCCGCAACGGGATCCATAAAGTGTTTAATCGCATGCTTCGTCCAAGCCTCAATGACATATGTCTGCGCAACCGCAGTAAAAATGGGGATCTGCTGGGTACTGGACTGGGCTGGGATGCCGACTTTACGATGGACGGAGTACTTGTATGCAATGTGAGCAGCAATTTGCGTTGCTGGGAGGGCGAGCGAAGCCAAAACGAGAGTACCGACAGAGACACGCCAGATGGCAGCAAGAAAGTCATCGTGCGTCGAGGGTTTGTCGCCGATGGGTCCGAGGAGTGACCATTCCGGAAGGCGTACCTGGGTGAAGCGGGTTATGGCATGGTTGAGCGGGGTGGTGCCATGTCGAGTCGGGATCAATCTGTGATTACTCTGTCATTAGGAGAATTTCATGTTTTGTGATCAACGTACTTGGCAGTGATGCCCTTGGACATGTTAATGCCGTCTTAAAAGAGCTGGACGACAAAAGGCCTGATACCGCGCTTCTCATCACCAACGACGAGCTGGGACCAGACGACGCCGTAGCAGAGTTTACCAAGAACCGGGACACTCGGGGGCATATACTTTGAAGTAGCTTGATGGGTAATTGAGGATGAACGAGCCGTCAGACTGAAGATTAGCGGTAGTCTCAAGGTTGGTCGCATCCAAACCGTGACCAACCTCAGTGAGAAGGAATTGACCGCTATATGAGGTGTGCTTAGCATGAACAACAAGGACATCTAGAAGACAAAAAGCATATAGCCTTGAAATCCATTATATCCATGCACAGAGCTAGCAGCTCGGCACGATCTGCGGCATACGCTCCAATGGTACCGACGGCAAGGTTAAGATGTATGGTCATGACGGTGATCGAGGAACCATTGTGGCAGACGATGGGGTCGTTGTGGATCTTCCAGAATTTGGGACTGAGCTTGACGACATCCTCAAAGGTGAAGCCCCAAGTCTTCCAGATAAGCTCTGCGCGCTGGTACGCATTTTCGGAGAGCGCGAGGGCATTGGAGCGGACGTCGGCATCGACATCGGGCCTCTTTGAACACTGCAACGTTGAAGAGGGGCTGAGAGGGCCAGTTATATGCGAAAGACATTATCACGTTTGGGGGACGTTGGAAGACTGGGAGAAACTTGGTCAATTAAGGTGACTTGGATGTTTACGACGAGTTGTGGACAGGACAATATGTTGTCAGCCCGGGGGCATAGATTCACGTTTGTATCTTCAATAAGGCACGGAATGGGAGACGTGTAGCATGGTATAATTTCCCAAGTCCGTACGCCATCGAATTGCCTTGATTTTAATATTGCACTGGTGTTCGGCTGAAGCGTACTCCGCCTTGATTCGATTTTGACAGCCGAGGGTTGGCATTTGTACCGCCCGCGTCCATATGTACCGCCTCGCCGACGTGCATGTAAACAAGTTAGGCAGGCCCTAGTCATTCAAGTCGACGGTTTGCCCTGACGATCTAAGTATTCATGTTATCGTTTGGTTCCATTCCCAGGAGTCAGATGTAAACTATAACCAAGGTAATGAATACGTACCAGAAGCTTGTGTTATAAGGGTATAAGTCTGGAAGGCAGAGATTCTGAGTCTGGAAATTCCCGCACTGACTGAGGGGCTGATGTCGGAACCCCTTTAGGCGAAAGTTAATCAAGTTTGAACTAAGATGCGACGAGAAGAAAACACGCTTTCGATTGTGTTGTACCACGTACATTTGAGGCCTACGCAGTCAGAGGTCACACACAAAGGGCGCCAGATGAGAAGTGGAAGCGTTCTGAGTAACCGAACAAAACTGAAGGGGCCAACTATTCCGGAAGGTTCGCGTAGCGCGCAAAACTGACAAACATGTTCTCTATCAATGTGGGCGTCGGCGTCGGATAGCAGGGGAGATCGAGTCGCCACGTTTGTATAGCAGAATCCCGATAGGTATAAACGATAGCAAGGGTCGGGCCAATGTTGTACCAAGGCACCAACGGAGTCGATGAAATTCTGGACCTTACAAACACAATTAAACGGAACCTGGGGACTAAATTTAACCTGTAGTTGTAGGAGCAAGAAGAGATAGTGAGCAAAGGGCTGGTCAGACCATGGATGAACGACAAACTGACAAAGGCTACAGCACCTCTGGACTCGTTCCTCTGTACTGCATCTTCTAGCATATCAACCCTCCCCGCTGGAGTGCCTAGCTTGTTTTTCGCTTGTGCTAAATGAATGTATGCGCCTTGCATCTGTCTGTAGTAACCATCTAGACACACCAGCTTCGTATGTAAAAAGGATAGATACCTCCCGAAGGCAATCACCTCTTGGAGGTATTGATTCCCTTGTAAGGTACATAACAAGCTGCGGGTAAGCCAAGTAGCGTGACGCGTCGCCAGTTTGAAATGTTCCGGGATCACCAGGAGATACTGTTATCAATGCGGCCAGTGAAAGAAGGGCCATCCATTATGTCGTTGTCGTTACTGAAACAAGGCAGGAATGAAAGGGAAGGCAGGAGAGTAGGAGAACGTCATGGTGGTGTGCAGCTGACCCAGTTTGAAACTCCGGTTCTCCATCTTGAACACGACGACCACAGTGTAAACGCAAGCATCATTCCTTGACCCGAAAGCTATAGACATGCAATCGATCGTCTGGAATGCCTGGTTCGACTGAATTTCCAGGAAGGGTAGAAATGGAATCGGGGTAACCCGTGGCCGGGCCATTGACTTCAGTGCGAACTACCATTACATTATATAATAATACTGTACATAAACCAGAACAATACCTCTGTAGTGAACATCGCCGACGTTGACTACATCAATCTCTCACGTTTCTCTTTGTAATGTAATAGTATGTATACCTAAGGTAGTGGAGAGTTCAGCGTGTACAACCTGTCATCCGGCGGATCGGCTTCGTCAGAGGGTCTCCGCCATTGAATAGACGACACAACGGAATGGTTTTGAATGGGGAGGTAGTATACATGTTGGAGATTCAGGATAAGCCTGGACACAACCAAAATCGTGATTGAAATGGAGACCCCTTGGGGAATTTGCAGCCACGGAACCTGTAGAACCATATTCAAACCAGAATAAGCGGAAACAAGAGTCTGATCCTACGTGGAGTACTCCTTTATTGTACCTGCCATGCCTGGTAACGTGAAACGCTGTTGCTGCGTTAGCACTGAAAGCACACTCGATGCTGAGAAGACGTGTAAAAAGTCATTGAATTATGATGAAGGAAAGAAGTCTCACACGACAAAATAGTATATGCTGTCGCGAAAAAGAACGTCCAAAACTGACTTTCCGGTTAACAGTCCCTTTTCTCGGATGTGTTTGAAGGCAACCGAAAGCGCCAGAGCGAAGAGGACGGTTTCAAGGACCATGGGAAAGAGGTAAAAAGTCCAGTAATAGTGCGGGACGCCCGTAGCAATACAAGCCTGTACACGGGACTGCTGTAGAACTACGATAATGATTATCCTTCCGTATGAATATGCAGAAAACGTGAACGGACCTGTAACCGTCCTAAATGAGAGACTGAGCACAGTCAACATTGAGATGAGCTCCCCGATGAGAAGGGCGCCGACAAGGGCGAGGATTTTCTTCGATGCTTCGTGCATCGCTACCACTCTAAGACTCATCACTGTTCCCCCAATACAGATAAGGAGTGCGTTGAAGTACCCCTGAAAACGAAAGAAAACATTGCCTGGAAGATCGTCATTGGTGGCACGAATGGTATGAGATGCCTCTGCTCACATCTAAATAGAAATCTGACGACAATGAGCGCTTTAAAACGTCTGGAGACTCACGTCTGAACAGCACAAGTCAAACCATGTTCAAGTACAAGAACCTGACTCACTATGTCAGATTGATAACTCGTGATGAACACTGTAAATTTGTTTGATGAAAGAACCAACGCATGAGACACGTATACTGACAGATGCCTTCAACACTATTGCCAGTAATTAGGTGACGAAAATATTGAACGGAAGATAGCACGCACATCAACAAAAACTCCCCCAAGTAACGATTCTGGACGCCTTGCTGTTAGGACAAAGCGGGAAACGAGAGGGTTCGTGCTGACCAGGATGAACAAAGTTTTTGAAGCCGACCACTGTTTGCTCTAATAATTGTGAGCATCAAGGCTGTGGTTTGTGAACGGGAATATCTACCCAGATGTATTCCACCTATTTCATTCATCAGAGTATGTGAAGAAGAAGAATGAGAGTGACACACTTCCTGGCCAAAAGTAATAACTGGGCAAGGGTGGTCAGCGATGTGCATGCAAATAAATTCGTTGCAAAGTACCATGATCATACAAAACGACTGTAGTGGCCACCACTAAAGAGCGTGGTCAGTCTTTTTTAGTACTAAATACACCACCGGAGGCGAGACTTACGTTGGCACATCCGAACCACGCCCAGACCTCTGACTATCTCCTCATCGGCCATGACGGTAGGAATAATGCATGAAGAGGGACCCTGCAGCTTTTACGTCCCAAACCGTGTCTCGGATAGATGACATCGTATCTCCTATGGTTGCCTCCTTTAGCCTAAGCAACAGGAGAATTGATCGGCATGCCAAAGCCAAAGATCAACGAGCTCTGTGAACACAAGAGTAACATGAATATTAATGTACGAATAAGCTGGAAAAAGATGAATGGACTTTTGTTGACAGTTCACCGCCACCCTCCTGCAAGACAGGCTGGAGGATGGCCCTTTTGGAGATGAGATGGCACGGTTGTGTGATAGATCACGGAGACGCGATCGTTCGGACCCAGCAGTTGGCACGGCTAGGAGCGTTTCGGCCTGTTTCGACCAAATATGTGTGCAGATCTATTGCACAAGAGCGCGTAAAAGATAAACGTTTTCCCCTAGCAGGTGTTAGGTTCCTGGCAATGGTGGTGCCTTGATATCGACGGCCAGGGATGAACATGAGACATTGAGGACATGTACGAAGAACAATTTCTTTCTATAACAGAATAGTAAGCTTAAGGACTGGCACATCAATGTACTTTGCTCAAGAGGTGACACGCATACGATTATATCTCTCGCCCTTGGAATAGAAAAATTGAAGCTACGTTTATTCTTCATTCTATGTATCAAATAAAAGAATCTGTAGGACGCATAAATTTGAATGATGCTGGCAAAAAAGACTGATTCACATCACGGAGACGACGCTGTTGAACGTGCAGTGAAAATAGAGTCGCAGATGGCAAATACGTTGCTGTTATCTAGTCCCGGTTGATAGCTACAGGCTCAGGATCCTCCACGACGGCCAATCTAGCTGCCCATCGGGTACTGACAGTGCAAATATCAAAGCCTGTATCGAGCCGATTAGGAAAGAACGAGGCAATGACAGCGAACAGCCAGAAGAAACGCGAAAACATTGCATTTGTTTGCTTGGTTGGGCTTGATGAATTTGTCGCTGCGTGCGCTGTCGGGGCCTGTTGAACCCAGTGGCTCCTGGGCAACTCAATTACATCCACCTAAAATTGACGTCGCCGGGTACGCTGACGGCGTCGCTTCGTCGCCGTGTAAGACGATGGCGTCTGCTACCGCTCGTCGAGGGTCCGTGCGCGACACAGATTTCCCACGTCTGCGTCTGACATAATATCCCACCGCCCACGTTCTTCTCCGTCCGTGCTCTCCTCGTTGCTCCGACAGCTTCAGCACTACACCCCCTGACATTTTGTTTACAATGGACATGGAATCGCAGCAGCAGCTCATGCAGCAGCCTATGATGGGTGACCAACAGCAGGAGGGCGCCATGGATGAGGCCTACTACACAAGCACTGATGATTCGACGCTGACGGGCGGGTTACCAATCAACTTGGATTCGCTTCGAGACGGTCCGCCTGGCACAAAGCCGTTCTATCCGTATTCAACACTCATTCGGTAAGTGTGATGTCTGTTTAGCATACAGCCTGCTCAGTCTTCGCTCTGTTGCTGCTTGCAGCTACGCCATCAAAGGTTCACCCAATCAAAAGCTCCTTCTTGAAGATATTTACTATGCTATTGAGTCTAGGGTACGTGGTATGCAGTTTACTTGCAGTGGTAAGGTCTAACAACCTGTCCAGTTCCCCTATTTTCGAACGGCACCGGCTGGCTGGAAGGTGAGTTCATCGTGATTTACCCTGCATTTGTTACGTGTAGGACAATTTTATGTGGTCCTATTTGATGATGCGAGACGCGTCGCGCTGTTGATACTTGACTGGTCCTATTTGTTGTTCTCGACAGGCGTGCGATACACAACGCATTGCTGACACACCTTTTTTTTTCTCTTGCAGAACTCTGTCCGCCACAACCTATCCTTGAATCCATGCTTTGAGAAGCTTCCTCGCCCACTCACTGACCGAGGCAAAGGCTCCTATTGGGTGGTGAACGATAGCGTCGACCCTCGGACAGGTGTACATCGTGTCCGCAAGAAAAAGACCAAGGGCGCAAAGGCAGGGAGTGGGAACAAGTCAGATGGCGGCGACGGTGACTACCAGCCACCCTCTGGCTTTGAGGATCCGAATGCGTATGGTACTCCTCCTATGCCAGGGGCCGACAATGACGGCAGTCCCAACAGGGCACCGCCAGCACCTTTTCCCCCCTACCCTGCCCCGTAGGTACCACTCACTTGGCCTATACTTTCCGATGCTGACCTTTAAATCTTTACAGTTTCGATCCCAATTTTCCTATGATGGCTGGCATGAGATTTCCCATGCCTATGCCGATCTCACCTGACGAAGGTCTCGAGATGGACGAGCATGGTAACATCAATTGGCATCATGCTTGGTTGAAGGAGATTGGTCACCTCCAGCAGGTTACACAGGAGCAGGAGAAAGCCGGGGCTGATCAGGAATGGTTCAGGATGATGCTCTTCAAGGTTCGGTCCGCGCTGATGCCACCCATGCCTTTGGGGCCCGATGGAACGATACAGATGCCTCCGCATATGATCCCGGCTCATGCCCCGGAGGATCAAAGTCAGATACAGGTAACGCAACAGGTGTAGTAGGAAGGGAAAGCTATTTATTAAGTTTATTCGTGTTCTCCGTCGCTGTGAATATGCTTTCCTTTCTTTTTTACTCAACTCGATTGTACAACTAATTGTTGTTTCAATACTATGGATAATGGATTCTATTGGACACATTAGTAGAGAGACTCTGAAATGCAATGTTTGTGAAGGCTCTTTGTGAAAGGCTGATGTTGCTTAGACTGTTTATTTGCTTGGTCGGGTTTTCCTGTCTTTGATAAATATTGTCGGCAAATGTTGAAACCAGTGGCTGTAGACACACTACGTCCCTTCCTCTTGCTCCCTTTCCTCCATCCCTCATCCTTGTTTGATTCCTTTTCAAGCCCCACGTCTCGCTCCATAGCCCGTTATGGCCTGTACGGTCCGTGCGCTATGTCCAACCTTTCCCACGGCAAGTCTGACATAAGCCCCACTTCGCCTCGTTGATTCGCCTCCCATCATCGACCCCCCAGCACCCACTGGACGCCCTTCAAATTCAGGGTTTACTACCGTGTTATTGGTTATTTTTTGAAACAGCCTAATGGCGGAAACAATGACGATATTGGGAGACATGGGGGAGCAGCCCCAGGGGGATATGTCTGTATATTACCAGCCACCTCCAGAACCAGAGAACGATGTCCAGATTACTGGAGGCTTGCCGATTAACCTTGATTCGTTGAGGGATGGGCCGCCAGGTACAAAGCCGTTCTATCCATATTCAACGCTGATTCGGTACGTCGTGCTGCGTCGTTGGAGGCTTTTGCAGATATTAATCGAATTGCATAGGTATGCTATTAAAGGGTCACCCAACCAGCGATTGCTCCTGGAAGATATTTACTACGCTATTGAATCTAGGGTGCGTTTACCTTCTACCTGTGCTATGATTCTGACCGTTCTTAGTTTCCCTATTTCCGTTCCGCGCCAAATGGCTGGAAAGTGAGTATTTCAAAATATTTCCTCTTGTTCGAAGTGTTCGGTAGTCTGTAATTGAATGGTCGATGGTTGGCGTCAAATATCGCGACTCGCGTCTGACCGTCATGTTTGGCCGGCCATGTTCATGTTCACATCCCTTACCACAAATTCTTTCATGCTGACGTTCTTTTACGTAGAACTCTGTTCGACACAATCTTTCGCTGAACCCGTGCTTTGAGAAGGTGCCCCGTCCGCTCACTGACCGAGGCAAAGGCTCCTACTGGACGGTCAATGAGAATGTCGACCCACGTACTGGTGTGCATCGAGTGAGGAAGAAGTACAACAAGAAGGGAGGCAAAGGCCGCAGCTCGGAGGAGGTTCAGGATATAGAGAACCATACGACCGATACCTATGAGGATGCCAATGCCCAATATGTTTCGCCTGAAGGAGATGCCAATCAGCAATCACAATCACCTTTTCCTCAGGTTTATCCTCCTCCTCCGTCCGTAATGTTATCACTATCTTTATGCATGATTCTCACGTTTATTGGCAGATTCGACCCCACGTTTATGCTTGGGATCCCGCCGCCCGTCCCAGGACCCATGCCAATATTACCTGACGAAAACATGGAACTTGATGAACATGGCAACGTGAATTGGTACCATGCTTGGCTCAAGGAGATTGGCCATCTACAAGCGATTACGACGGAGCAAGAGAAGGCTGGTGCCGACCAAGAATGGTACAGGATGATGCTGTTCCGAGTAAGGACAGCTCTTATGCCTCCACCCATGCTGACGGAGCTCCCCCCGCACATGGTTTCTCAGCAACCTCCTACCGATGGGCAATAGGTGCCGTTCAGATTTGAGCTTTCTTTTCCTCTTGCCGGGATGTATAATACCGCTCATTGTATTCATTATACTTGTGTGAGCATAATGCTCTGATTATGTCCAAAAGCCCCCGAGTCTGAGTGACGAGTCATTCTGCCAAGAATGAGCGCTTGAGCACTTGAGCCTGCGAATGGGATTGTCAACAATGGAAAAGAGAATATGAAAAAGGAAAAAAGAATTCGGAATTTGATGACTCCACAGTGTCTCGGCCGATCTTCATTTTCGGACTTTCGCTTACTTTCCACTTCATTTCTTCATTCCTCTCTTCCTTTCTGCCGTCCAGCATGTCTCCTACTGCTGTGTATTCCGCGTATGTGCCCCCAGCAGCAACACCAGTAAAAGGGCCAGCTCTTGCGATCGGATCGCCGTCGACGGCTCTTGATGGACAGTATCAGTCGATGGTAACGAACCTGGAGGCGTCGAGGAAGGTCGACCGACAGATGCTCGATAGAATAGTCGATGGAGGTTCGTTTTATGTGCCAAGATCCTACAGAGCACTGATAGTCTCGCAGCTACCTCACTGGTGGCCTCGACATACTCATCGATTCACGTCGCTCTCTCATCTACCGACTACGACGTTATTCTGCCCAACATTTCTTCCCTGTTATCTCAGCTGATCTCGTCGTTGATACCACTGGGTACGTTGCACCTGCACAATATCTCTCCCGAATCCAAGGTGCCCTCGGAGGTGACCCTAAGCGGTTTCACGATCCTCTCAGTCACCTCTACATCCACTCTCATTGCTCAAAAGCCCGTGCATGCGCTCACTGCCACTGTCTCTCTCAACAAATTTGACTCGGCGAATCCACCAACTTTACTTCCCCTACGCAAAAAGATGAATTCTGGTGCGAAGAAGGCATTATGGACGCTGAACATACCGGGGACTCCGCCTATTGACGCGGAGGCACTCCTGACGGATTCGGACAAGGCGCGGCCATGCGAGCCTGTCACATCGTCAACGGCGCCGCGGAGGAAGAAGGCGTGTAAGAATTGTACTTGTGGACTGGCTGAGCTCGAGGCAGAGGAGCTGAAGAGGAGTCAGGTCGTGGTCGTTGACGGCTCAGAGCACGGCGGAGCACGGGCAGTGTCGCAGGAGGAGAGGGAGAAGCTAATTAACAGCACACCAAAGGCGACGAGCAGCTGTGGGAACTGCTACCTTGGTGATGCGTTTAGGTGCGCAAGTTGTCCTTACCTTGGTATGTCTATTTTTTATTCCCTTACTTTTTTGTGCTTTGCTAACATTTCATAAGGACTTCCTGCATTTAAGCCAGGCGAAAAGGTCGAGATTGATTTTGGAATGGATGACGTTTGAGTACTAGGAGAGGGTATGCGATAACTTGTAGACTGTAAATTTGTGTAAATTTGGCTGCTTACTAAATGTAATTGCTCTTACCTTGATGCGTTTCATGTCCTCTATCTGGACCTTGCTTCGCAGCCAGCTCCGTCTGCTCAAATATGCGCCTATTCCAATCTTAATCGCACGTTTCTACCCAATAACCAAACTTACAGGGAGAAGCATGCAGGTAAATCTGGGATACTTCCATTCAATGAGCATTAACCCTCCGTTTCCAGCCTACAATCAACCCAGACGAGAATCAGCTCTGGCACGACTTTGCATTACTCGACAGGGTTTCTGTACAAGCTGAAGCCAATTTTAAACGAGGAGATATTGTTACGCTGTTGTGCGTTCAGTCTTCATTCCGTGTATGGGCGTTTTGAGCGCGATCTAGCTCTCCAATAAACCCTAAGCGTGTCATGGTCAAGCGAGTTGTTGGCAAGGAAGGTGATATCGTAGAAACACTACCGCCGTATCCTCTTCCTCAAGTGCGCGTTCCAGAGGGACATGTCTGGGTGGAAGGTCTGTTCTGACATTAGCTCATCAGCGTTAACTGCTCATCTATTCTAGGTGACGACCCATATCATAGCGACGACAGTAACACCCTTGGACCGGTGCGTAAATTTCTTGCTCTCTCGTTGGTGACATCTCATCAATATGCACAGATACCAGCTGCGTTGATTGAGGCCAAGTTGCTCTTCATCGTCTGGCCCTTAAGCCGTATCGGATCGTTAAAGACACCTTCGGCGCAATATCTCAGCCGCATGACTAGAGGCACTCCGGAATACAGGGCTGCTGTGGCTGCTGTTGAAAGAGAAAAGTGGCGCGAGTTGAGAGTAACTCCGGCCTGCTGGTAATGGCTTTTTCTGTGGGGTTCGGGCTCTTTACAAATTCAAGAGCCAGGCATGCTCGATAGAACAAAGATTACGCTCTTTGCAGGTGGCTTGAAATTTCCTGAGGAGAAGCTAAGGGCGCTTCATTCAACGATCGTTTCAGTCGCTACCTCACGTTATGGGCCGTTCAACTCATGGCGTTATAGATATGTGCCTCACAAGTTTAAAGCCATTCGTGCGTCACGTCAATACTTGTGAATAACCAGGTAAAGAGTGAGAGTGCTCTTCCTGGTTCCAGGTAATCCGAACACCTACTTCTACTGCTATGCAAGTGTGAGCTCCCGGCACCCTTTCCCCTCGGTATAACTTTTCGTTGCTGGCCCTTCTTGCGCTCGGCCAGCTCATGTCTCGAAGCTGATTTCTCTCACCCCAAATCCAAGATATCAATCATCCCTTGTCTCTGCTATTCAAGTCTACATGAATATCTTTGTTTACCTTCATGTCCCATCCGCAGCTTGACGCGGTCGTTGATGGAATTTGAGTGTGCAATAGATTTAGAGACCGTTCGTTCCCAGAAGCATTTGTCCAAAAAGTATCGTGTTAAGTTGAATGGCCGCCGTCAACGGAGATCCGTGTAGGTGTATATTTCAGCAGATGATACAAACTGTCCGCCATGAAGTAATTCTCGACAATTAGATGGAATAACGTATCCATCTTGGGTATGTGTAGACATGTATGAATGCGCAATGTCAAAGTCCAATAGTCCAGTGTGCAAAGGATAGGTATAAGCAATATGCTGATTATACACTCTAGCAAAGGCGTAAAGCAGGGATCATGAAAAACTAAAACTAGAAGAAAAGCTAATATTGAAACCATTGTCTCGATTTTGAGTATAGAAATCATGTAGATCATGAGATAATACGGCTAGGGGGGGCGGTGTATCCTTGGGAAGCGGTGGTTTCAGCGTCAGCGTGTATTTTATCCATCGGCCAAAATGGTTCACGGGATAGCATATCGAAGAGGCGTCTGACAGCTGCACCAAAGATCGGAGGTGCAGATAGCTGAGGGACTGGGTCAAGTCGTGAAATCGCTTAACCACTTCGTCAATAGTAGGGCGTTGAGTGGAGTCATCCTGAACCATTTCTTGCATTAGAGGACGTAAGAATTCTAGGCCTAGTCTTCTGCCATGACCGTACTTGGTAGCCTGAAGCAACAACATATTCAGTACACTAGTCGTGACTATACTCATGATTGCGAACACGTACGTCGATGAAGTACTCTCTCAGAATATTTCCGAGGTAGTAGATGTCTGTAGGGAAAGGGTTACAACTGTCCCGGGTTTCATCGTGGTGTTCGGGTGCCGTCTTGTCTTCGCCACATACTACATGCTCATCTGGAATTCCTGCAGAGGGGTCATAGCGCCTAGACAGGCCGAAATCGACGAGGTAGTATCTAGGCCAGCATTGAGCTCGGGTGAGCCTGGGAGATACAAACTCGCTGTAGTCCGCTGTCATCCAGGGCCTCCCGGGATGAAAACCCTCCGGGTACATCTTCGTAGGATCCATCATAATGTTTCGAAGAGTGCAGTCGCTGAGTTGGACAGTCAGAACTTTTCATTTTAGGTGGACGGAGAGGAGAGCATACCGATGGGCGATATGATGTTGATGCATGAACTGAATGCCCTGAGATAGGTCCATATTAGAACCGATGTGCATAACGGCAGCCATATCACTGACCTCGAATATCTGACGAAAGCATTCCAGTACTTCTCCCACTGTATCAAAAGGAGCATCGTTGAACAGTCTCAGTTGCGGCATCACAATAATGCCGTATTTGCCGAATTGTAGGACATCATAGATAGGAACGCAGTGGTTTCGAGGATCAGTCGATAGAGGTGGACTGGAAAAGAATACCGCCAACTCGAATTCCGACGTGTTTATCTCGACTTGTTTCAGAATTACAGGCTCATTATTTTTCAAGCGTACAGCTGAGGCAAGGGTAAAACGCTTTCGATTGCTTTAAGCAACTTCAAAGATGACTGTAAAGAGAAGGTAACATACTGGGAGAAGGACATCTGCTTCTTTCTCCTCGAGTTCCGATGTGGGCGTCCATGTTGGATCATACTTGGGATGGATCTTGTACCCGGACTGCTCGAGAAATTCCCTCGCGTCGATCCAAAATCCGTCAACGACCTTCTTAAGTTGGCGTTCGAGTTCGAGATCTGGGACATATTCTATCATGGTTCTCGCAGCATGCCATGGTTTGGTAGGGGATCCCCCTACCGTTGATGCGGACGTAGATACTAGAGAAACACGGCGCATTGCGCGAGGCAATCGTTGGGACAAGGGATGAGCTGGTAGGTGGAATGTCGTGGACGAGCATTATACGTAATCATTATTCGAGTAGGGGGAAAATGCGCCTAAAGCCGTAATGCGTTTTGTATATCAGCTCTGTATCACCCTCGTCGAGACGACCAACGACGGTCGACAGCAGATGTCGTATGGGCGCGGGGCCGAATTCCGACAGCTCATCACATGACTCGAAGCGCAGCAAAATTTCAAATTACTCACCTCTACCTTCAACCTCCTCGTGCAATACAGCAAGACCTGTAACCTGGTGACTAGTCAATGCTGCAAAAATCTAAAGGGAATTTTGTATCTTTGCATGCTGGATCTGCCTGGTCATCGCACCAATGCACTCAGTCACAGAATATCCCCCGATTTACTGCCGCCGAAGTGGTTGCAATGCATTAGTGCCACTGGCTTTTTCACTATGCTTTTCTTCCAGCCAACCACGAAAGCTGGAGCTGTCTCGCGTCTCCTTGGGGGTATCAAGAGGCGCATGTCGTCTTGTCATCACACATAGTCCAAGGAACAACTTGAAGCCACGAAGACGTCATGTCCGTGTATCGGTGGGGTTCACGTTGTGGAACTTTCCCAGCTGTCTGAATCCGATGCGCGAAGCGGACGCAGTCAGGCCTTTTTGAGTGTTCGACGTAAAACGGTGAGTCCATTCTTCTCTCTGATCACACCACCTACCTGTGATGAACTAGAATGTTTCTGCTTTAATTATTTACTGCGACCGAAGGTTCTGTTATGGCAGAGCGCTTCTGGGTGTGCATTTATATAATCTTCTCTCTGATCACCTCCTATTTTTTCCAGTTCATGTGGACGGGTGGTTACTGAGTTGTACCCTTCTCCCTCTAGATTGTCCGACCGCCTGACGATGCATGCAAGTAGCCCATAGATTAGGTATCATCGTCGGCAGATCCATCTGCTATCGATGTGTCGCGTGCCTGGATTGATACCATAGACGTCGTATATTCACTCAAAGACCAGCTGCTATTTCTGATTTACAAGAAACTGGCACCCATACGGAGCAGTATCATTGCCGGTGTCAGTCATGGAAGTGAAGGCTCGTTTGTCCAGTCTTAGTCCTTCCTTCGTTCTTACATATATATCGTGACAGAAATGTCTTGATCTACAATTTCACACTTGTCGGTTTTCTGTCAATAATATTTCCCCTCCACACCAGCGGTTCTTTACTACTGCCGGCAATGGGCCTGGTCTCACTGATAGCGATTCAAGGCATGGGTCACAAGCTTATTCTCAGGCCTATCTGCTTGAACTACAACGCTATCGATTGATACCTGTGCGGGAACCGCATGCGAATGAGAGCGTGTCAGGAACAGAACCTGGCGAAGCGCTCGGTTACACTGACGTAGATGTCCAGTGGCGCATCGCTTTGATACGAAGTCGCTGCAGTAACGCTCTCGACCCTATCAACAATGATTTGCATGCTCCCCAAATGGTTAGCTTTCCCCCTTGGGCGCGTTGGTTGCATACCTCCACGGTAAAGTCACCCCGAGTCCTTACGCCATAGGCTATTCTTTTTTAATTTTCCCGTCATATCATGGGGGTTCTTACCAACGAACTTTCGGTTCACCAGGTAATTCCGAGAGTTTTTAAGGCCTTCGTGTGTTACATCTTTGGGTCATCACGATTATTTTGACGCCGAATCGTGGAAGTGCTACCGGACATCACCTTCACTTTGATACAATTAAATGAGCTCGTTTCAGAGAAGGGCATGGCTGTGGAGACGATGCGTATGCCAGCTATCTGATCTCTGCGTGCACAAAATACACTATAATAGAGATAAGCCTCTCCCTTGTCGAGTTCACGGGATCTGTGATTCTTCCCTGATCTTTCTCTCAAGAACATGTGGCAAAAACGCCTTCGATGTCGCTCTGCTGTTCTTCATATCAAAAGTTGTCTTTGTGTTACGTTTTCGCTTCCCACATGTTGGGCATTTTGATATGCTAATTCCATCTCGCGGCGGTCATCTGGAGTTGAGTAACGTTTAAAAGGGATGATTATGCGGAATCGAACCTTCACCCTCCCATCGCATCCCCTTGGTTCCTCTTTTCGAACGATGTACGGTCTTCTCGTTGTCGCTGTTCTCAGTGCTTCTAGTGCAGTGGCAACACGCCTTGCTCTCAACGGGACTGGCAGGTAAATACCGGGCTAGCTGCACCTGTCTTACATAGCGTATTGATTGAGCTTATTTCACAGAGCTTGTGGAACATACATCACCGATGAACTGCGAGCCACTGCTGAGGCACACTTCCTCGAAAACAAAGTCTCAGTGCCGGCTGAGTTCAAGGCTCAGACTACCAGCATCAACGTGTACTGGCACGCTATCGCCAAAGATAATACTACGAGTGGTGGATACCTTCCGTATGTTAGACCTACTACACGTTTAAGCGCATTCACCAATGATCGATGCTTTTACAGGGCATCTCAAATCGCAGACTCAATCAGCGTTATGAATGCGGACTACGCCAGTACAGGCATTTCATGGGTTCTCGCTGGCACTGACTACACGATCGACTCTGACTGGTTTTCCAATGTCGGGCCGAACAGCTCTCAGCAAGCTGCGATGAAGGCAGCCTTGAGAGTTGGAGGCGAAAATGACCTCAACGTTTACACTGTCGGGTACGTACGAAAATAAATCTGTGGGCAGGTAACGCGTCTAACTGCAGTGCCTCGTGCAATGTGTAGTTTCACCTCTGGCGCTGGTGCTGGTCTCCTCGGGTACTCCACCTTCCCGTACAGCTACGACGGCGCACCTCAGGATGACGGAGTTGTCATTCTCTTCTCCTCTGTTCCGGGTGGAAGCATTACCAACTACAACAAGGGCAGGACTTTGACACACGAGGCTGGTCACTGGGTTGGTCTATACCACACGTTCCAGGGTGGCTGCACTGGTGATGGTGATTCGGTCGACGACACCCCTCCTGAGGCTTCCGCTGCCTTCGGTATGAAAGTTTTTGACCGTGTTCGATAATCGTGAATTGACTCATCGTTCAGGTTGTCCGACTGGCCGGGACACGTGTGCTGGTGGAGGTGTTGACCCCATCCGTGAGTCTTATAGGATCGTCCATAGAACACATTACTGATCTGGTTTCGATTTCAGACAACTACATGGATTATACCTACGACACTTGCATGAACCAGTTCACACCTGGACAAGCACAGCGTATGGCCGAGCAGGTCCTTACCTATCGTGGTATCACAGTATGAATGAGAGAGCGGATATTTTTATTGGACGTAATCGCGATGTATATATGGACCTATGTTAGGCATTAACAAAGTATCAATTATTTCTCTTACGCTTGCTGTTGGCACTTGTAGATCACATAAACCTGAAGTCAATATCCACTGCGATAGTATTTTGTCGGTGTCTTAGCAGAATAAAAAGGTAAAATCGCGGATACACGATGCTGCAACTCGCTCCTCGGCGGAAGAACATCGTGAAGCTCGCTGCCTCAATTTATTGACCACAACGATGTTCAGGAAACGCGTGTAATATTATGTTATGAAGCGGCTTGAACTTGAACAAAAGAAAAGATCAGTTACTTCTGCAGGGATACGCGCCCGGCTCACTCACCAGTATTGGGTTTACCCTTTTTCGTGGGCTTCGTATTTGGATTTTGGTAATCCCATACACCCTCTGAGTGACCCTCATTCCACGAATACTTCAAACTACCTCTTATCCGTTCCGGCTGTTCGCTGACCTGTTTTCCTGAATGAAAGCTTAAGCGTCTTACCATAAAGGCGAGGATAATAGTGTGACGCACCCTTCCAGAAGAGCAACCCCCATGCTTTTCCGTGCTTTCCCTCGCACTTGAACTGTGTCCTGGTGACCTTCCAGTAGCATTCCGGTATCTTCTTGGTCGTCCACCGGGTTTGGTATACATGCCTGCCCACACCGCCTGACGGTGCCCGAGAGAGGACCTCATACAGGTTACCGGGATTCTTCGATAGCGAAGGAGGCACCTTCGAAGCAGGTATCGACCGTTTGATTATGCTCGCGAGGTCATGTCGCGCTAGTGTCCATAGCATGACTGGTGAGTGGAAAGAGCGAAAATTTTAAAGTCCGATCTGACCTCGTTCGTTATGCTCAGACTTGGACTGCAACCTATTCGTCGCTGTTGTTACCGTCCTCGACGATGGAAATCTACTGCTGCACGAGCAGAAACAGATGAATTTGGCATCCCTCTGAAACCGACGTGGTCAGTCAATGAATTGCTCTCGTCGTATCCGACACCGACGATGTCCCCTGCGACGTTCAATCACCTTCACGATCTTGCCGCTCTCATACCTCCCGAGGAAGGGTCCGAAAAGTTTCACAAGGTCAAAAGCGAGCTGGAGGAACTTGTACGGCTGGTTGAGGCTGTCAAGCTGGTCGATACGGAGGGTGTTGATTTGGACGCAACGACGGAGAGAACGGATAACCCGCAACTTAATGCACCACCATTGGATGCTTCAGGACGCTCACTGCTGAAGCATGCAGCTCGTACGGTAGACGATTACTACGTCGTAGACGCAGACAAGAGTCATTAGGTGCGTTTTCTCACTCATTCAAGTCATCCTGTTTATACCAAACCTCCCTATCAGGTCGAATATAACGAAAAATGATCCTAATGATCCTCCTTGTCGTCTCTGAACATCAACGGAGCGAGATGGAGGCAGTACATCAGTAATCACATATGTCAGTAAT
The DNA here is from genome assembly GCA_030407005.1 of Desarmillaria ectypa. Lineage (NCBI taxonomy): Eukaryota > Fungi > Basidiomycota > Agaricomycetes > Agaricales > Physalacriaceae > Desarmillaria > Desarmillaria ectypa. The sequence continues at coordinate 3,024,205 of JAUDYN010000004.1, forward strand.
ACACCCAACAATCAAAGAGAGCCATGGCCTCCAGTTGACCCGAACCCGTTAGCCCCTCGAAGCGTTTCATCAAGATCCTGAAAACATTCATCATCTGCTGTGTGATACATTACGCCAATAAACTCACCTGGACTTCCAATACATCTGGTGTCACGATTTTTTCCAGCACCAGCTGTGCAATACGATCTCCTTCTTCAACTACATAATCATCAGCTCAATGTTCAACAATTATATGGCTTAGTCATCACCTTCGAAATCCTTGTCAGAGTGATTGAAAAGCAGGACAAAGAGTGGGCCCCGATAGTCGGCATCCACGACCCCAGCGCCTGTGGCAATCATGTGCTTGGAAGCTTTCATAACTTCAGAAAGGGTATTTTAGGAAGAAGAGAGCGCGTACCAAGGCCGCTTCTAGGTGCAACGCGACCATACGTTCCAATGGGAACGGCCAGCGAGATATGCGTGTTGACTGCCGCTGAACCGCGAGCAGGAATGGTTTTCTTTTCAGCACTGCAAGCGAAACACGTTAGTCAACCTACACGACCAAGTCGCGCAGAGCGCGTACCTGTACAAGTCATAGCCTGCAGCGAGGGCAGATCCCCTTGTAGGGAGTTTTGCCTTGTCTGAGAGCCGCTTGATAAGAAGTGAAGCAGTGGGTGCAATGGACTGTGCAGATGGAGACATCTTTCTTTTCTTGTTGGCTTGTTCTTCGAGGTCAGACATGGAGGTAAAAATGAAAGAGGGAAAGAAAGTCGCGTCGCGAGAAAAGTGGATAGGCGGAGTTTGTAACCGTGGAAACTCCGATTCGGTTGAGTTGCCTTGCCCTTGCCTTGCCTCGTCCACGTTCTCCAACTTCTCTCTCCCATGCGCGACTCAAAAAACAAAGAAAAACGGAAGATAACAGACCATTTCAAACCTGTCGATAAGGGAAAGAAAGAGAACGCTTGCCCCGCGGCATCAAAGAAGAGAAAGCAGATCGACAACTACGAGCCTTCTACAAAGAAGGTCAAGGGTAATGGCGAGGCTGCAGCACGCAGTGGTCATCTCAATTCCCTCAATAATTATTTAAACGCGTCAGGTGGAGGGAGAAACGCGTCGACAGCCAAGTCACGTTCACCCCCGTCTGCTGAACAATACGCCACCCCGAAATCGATGGTGAAGGGAAAATCGAATGCCGCTGCTCACAAGGAGGAGCCTGTCATCGACCTCACCCTCGCCGATGCTGGCAATCATGCGTCGACCCCGGAGCCCTCCCATACTGTCGCTCCACCAACTCCAGTTTCAATCCCTGACTATGATTCCGGGCATTCCTCAAATTCTTTTTTTTCTCACCGAGAAAACAGTGGTGCAGCTGTACCCACCCCTAGCACACCTGTTCGACGTCATTTCACCTATTCAGGTGTATCTTTTATCCCGAGTTACAGTGCCTCGACTGGTGATTCTCCCCTTAATCGCTCGTCACGGCGTCATACAATACATATGCTTCGCTCCCCATCTGTTATACCTTCTTCTCAGCAAAGCCAGGACGATGAGTGGCTAGCCCTAAGCGTCACTCGGGCCGCGATGCCTCCATCGCCCCCCCGTGCCGTTTCTCAGAATCTTCCCATGATACTCCCTCTCGCTTTTGATAGAAATATTCCAGGGCCGCCTTCTCCTCAGCATGTGGGTCCTCGCAAAGATGACGATGGTGTGCCAGAGGATTGTGTGGTCCCCACATCTCAGTCGCAGGAAGTTTGCTTAAGTCAACTCTCTCCTCGGAGAATTCGCGCTGGCCTTTTGTTCAGCTCATATATGCCCAAGCTGGGTCCCTTGGACATCGTCAACACCTCACAGAGTCAGAGCGAAGTAGAGATAACCAGTAAGACTGATATATCGTGGATCACCTCTCGGTCTCTCGACAGGAAGTGAGTTACGCTACGAACGTTCTTGCCATTTTTTGAAGTTGATGATGCTTTCTGTAGCTTCGTAAAGTCCATTTTCTCGAAAGGCTGGCGTGCGCTGGGACATTCTCAGTCCGATTCAGGCTTGGACATCACCCATATGTTCGAAGATGATGATAGCACTGCCAGAGGAGATAACCCGCCTGCTCCCTCTATGACAGAATGCGCTTCCTCGACTGACTCGGACCCGGAGTATCATGATTATCCTTTCTCCACCAATCCCGCAGACCGGCCATCCGTAGATCTTACGCAGAACTCGTCTGCCACGGAGTCGGACCCAGATTACGATGCCTACTCATTTTCCACCAATCCTGCGGACCGGCCAACAGTAGTAGAGGAAGAAGAAGACGGAGACACTACTGTCATTGCTTCGAGGGAGGAGGATGACGTGACCGGGGCATGTCCTCAGGGAAGTCTGCCTGATGTCGTCAAGGATTTCCGGGATATGTTCGGTGTTGGAGATGGAAGCTATCCTGAGGATTTTCCGATGTCACTGCGATAGTATCAGCTCGTTGGATACTGAAGACTATTTTCTTGCTTTACAGTATAGTCGATAATCTGTACACTAATATTGTTTTATTCACATTTAAGCTGTGCATTTTGGATCATAAATTATGACGCATTGGTCATCCGTTTTTCCTTTCTTGTTATTACCAAGGCCATGCACCCCTACCTAGCGCAACATCGGGTTGAGGATGCATACGACTAGGTTTTGGTTCTCTCTACTGCCACTCAAGCTGAAGGTCGACGCTACTAGGTTGTAGCAATATATTAAGCTTGTACTCTTACTATGATAAAGCAAAGAACACAAGACGTAAACCTTTGACGTATCGACTGAACGAGGTTTTTGCATAGGGCCAACGAACGAAACCTAGATTTTTAATAGATAAGCAAGCATTATGCGTCACCAATAATCAGCCGCCCTCGCCAGCCCAAGGCGTTGTATTCTCGGTCAACTAGACATCTCGGAATATCCCCTCATCCTCTTTCTGTGTATCGGTGACGGAATGCTCGGTACCAGAACGGGCTTTGAAATGGTCTATCCGAACTTGAACTGGCGGAGGACGCGTCTCGGCTGACCGTCTCCCACTGGGAACGAACGTAGACAAAGTCGCCGTTCCTGTTCCGTATTGTGAATCAGCAATGCCCTTCCTTGTTCGCATATTTTGGATCCAAGCAATACGAAGCAGAACTGTGAAGAACACGATAGAAATGATTGAAGGGAGCTAGTACGAAAACCGTCACATGAGCTGGCGTAGGATCAGGTTATAAGAAAACAGCTTACGGAATTATCAAAAACGTATTCAAATCTGGATCCTAATACGTCGGTGAGGAAAGCAACAAAAACCCAAACACTGTACAGCAATCCGGTGTCCACCACGACGACCAGAAGCGGTTTCAGCATGGGCGTCTTATGGCTTCGTGATCCTTCCGACGACTCTTTTTCCAGTGTCCAGAGACGATAGGCCAGGAGGACTTGTAAAACTTGTAAGTATGGGTTTATATCAGCCAGCTGTGCTAGCTTACAAGTCGACAAAAGATTGCAGGACATGGTCAATGCTAGTGCTGCCGTGGACCATGCTTGTACATTTGGAGCAAAGAGGCCCTCGATAGATGGCACAGTGTTTTTCATGGAAAGAAGCTCCCCAACAGCGGCGACTAGAGATGCAATTTAGTAAGGTATTCCGAATGGGTTTATAGGTGATAGATTAACCTATGAATCCAATCCAAATTACTATTGGGGGAACGACGATCCAAGGCGTTTGCCAAACCACATAAGCACGCCATATCTAAGAAAGTTTTGAACACGCGGACTTTTAGGTGGGTAATAATCGAATTTTCATACCACGATGGCATCTCCGAGAGCAACTTGAAGATCCCAGGAAATGTTCCTCAACAAGATGGCCGTTGTGGTGATATTTTCAAAGAATGCGCTAGGACCAGGATACGAGGAGCCCGAAAGTAAAACAAAACCCTGGTACCTGCGTCGGATGCCGACAACAGTATACTGCGTTCGTGACGGCCCGATTAATAAAGGAAAGATTGCAAGATAGAAAGGACAGACCATGGTCTGGAATGCGAAAAGAAACACGGCAAAGAGGAGCACCAGCTTGTTGACCGTAGACCACGGTTTTCCTCGGACCAGAGTCCAAAGCGTGATCATAAATCCTAGCAAGGAGAAACCTGTATCCATTGTAAGCAGTAGCATTTCGGTGGAAATAAGGATAGATACCGTAGAGAAACACTTCGAATATTGCAAGAACGAACTGAGCATTTTCCGGTGACAGTGAGTCAGCCATGGGCGGAACGAGCGTCAAAAATGGAGCGCCTTAGGGAACCAACTTACTGCATGCACGGAACTTATATCAGTTCGCAGTTTTCCACGCTAAAAAGAGTTATCGTAAAATATTTTTGGCTGGTATACATTACGATGGATTCTTGCCGAATCCGATGGTAGAAGCGCCTTCAAAGATAGCAGCTGGGGCAGTGGTATAGACATCGATGCTCCAATGAAAATCCGAGGAACATGATTGCCTTGAAAAATAGAGACTGAAAGCTAGCGGCTGCGTGAAACATGTGAACTGGATCTCATGCATCTTGACGGTCTAATATTGGGAGGAATGACAATGATAAAAGATTCCCGACACTCCCGACAGTGAATTAGAATGTATGTGCTTGAGAGAGGAGAACCAAAAGAGGCGAAGTCAGGGCGACTCATATCATAGGACTAGACATGAGGTTGACCAACAGCGTGAAAACCTGAGAGTGTTCCTGCGGCGACATCACTATGTTTTGTTATGAAGTGATGACACGAGAATAGGATGTGTTCGCGCAAGGCCGGTCGCAGCCAGTTGCCGCTACCTAGACGCTCGTAAATTTCCAAGCTGGAGCACAAACTCTCGAACTTAGTTGTGCCGGTTAGCCGTGCGTGTGAACGATTGATGGTGCTCGACGAGCTATTCGTCGAAGCCAAGCTAAGAACTGAATCCGAAGAAATCTATCCATCCAGGTAAGTTCTGTCTTGCGCGTGACTTCCCGATAAGGATCGCACTGCCTGCCATAGACGTCATAAATGCAGGGCGCATAGATACCAACAGTCCGCGCTGAGGATATTATTAAAAGTGCTATGATGCTACGATGATCAAGGTACAGTAACGAAAAGTCTGCTGCACGTACACCAATGTATAGACCAGCTAACGCACAGTGTGTAACTATAAACTTGTTTTACCCAAGGCAAGGGGTATTGAGCTGATGCTGGTGGGAGGTATCATACCGACTTCGGTAACGACTGCCGTGATACTCGCAGGCGGGGTCACATCATAGAGTGGATTCAATACTTCTAACGTCGGATTTGGTATGGGTTCCAGAGGCGAGAAGTTTGTTGGGGCTGATCAAATACAACGTCTGGGTATACATCCCTTCGATCGAAATGGATTCCACTTACCTAACTCGTTCTTGCCGAAACCATCTAGCATGACAGTCTCGCTAAACTTATACGTCTCACAACAGACTACAACAGGTACTCCATGAGCCTTGGCCATCATTGCGACCAGCGCGGTCCCAGCTCTTGAATACACTGCGCCGTTAGAGTGGAGCGAATGAGCACCAACCAGGACAGTTGTTGCTTCGGAAACGACGGAAGGAAGAGCAGAAAGAAATGCATACGTGCAAGGTATTGGAGGTTCCGTCGAAGTGAGTGCGTGCAGAAGCTTTTTCCCTTCAAGAAGTGGCCTTGAGTCGACCACGATGACAGAAAATCGTTTTCCTTCACAGTGCGCGTGCAAAAGAATCTTTTGAACTAATGAAGACCTTGATAAGAAATTTTAATACAAGGAATCGGGCAAGAAAAAAGGTCTGAACCTGGCATGTGTGAGGATAACGTCGCCGTCCTTGATCTTCTTGCCAGCTAGGTCTTGAATGACTTCGTCTGCGAATATTATTCGGTCACGAATGTAGTTATCGATTTTCTGACAAAGTGCATCCTTGGCCTACAAGATATCAGTGAAAATTTCCACTACAAAGAAAGGCACATACATCTTGTTCGGGTAAGTCGATGTCAGACCCACTAATTTCTAGCTTCAGTTGTCGGATGGCGTTTCCCATGGTGACAGACATGGGTCTGGCAGATACAAGGTACGTTATTTGAGGCGAAATATGTGTCATTAGGTGTCGCGAAAGCGTGTTATTAGGGGGTGTCGTGTAGTCTTGGATGACCTGGAGGTCCGTAAGCAGAAAATAGAAGCAAAATACAATTCTGCACACCGTTTTAAACGCGGAAAGGGTTGCAATACAACGCGCATTGGCGCCACATATTTTGAATTCTGAGAACAGTAAACCAAGCCTGACGATGGCTGGGTGTACATCGCCCTTCACCCCGGCTCCCAACGGTTTCGGTGCGCCAAAGTGGTAAAATATCCGCAATCCACGCGACTTCTGAGCTTCGACACTATCCGCAGCAGCAGCGGACAAAGCAACGTCCTTGGCAGCTAGTGATGCGTCTTTTCCTAACGGTACAACAGGCTTGTTCGTGTCTGCAGCCTGAGATTTCTTTTGTGGTGTCGATGCCTGCTTGGATTTCGAGGATGATGATGCTGCATTTGAGGAGCCTTGCGGTTGTTGCTGTTTCTGTGCTAGTTTCGCGGCTCGTTGTCGTTCCTGAAGCTCGCGGCGTTCAGCCTTGGTCATCGATTTCTGAGACGGCTGAGCGGGTTTGGAACCCGACGTAACGGGGCCATCCTTGGACGTGGGTGCAGCAGCAGCTGTAGGCATAACGGATAGACGTGAAACCCCAGGCGAAGGAGACTGATAATGCGGGAGAGGAGCGAACGTTTGCAACGATGAAGTCCGAGTCAGACTTTTTTGGTGTCAATAATATTTATTTATTTAGTTTGCTTACGTGTGTAAAGCACATCAAAAATGCGCTGACGAAAATGAAAGCTTACACAGTGACGACGACCATCGCTCTCTCGCAAACCACGCATTCGTTCACTCTGGCGACATAAACTCAAGAATTATCTTTATTTCTACTTCTGCCTCCCCTTCAAAACTTGAGCAATGGTAAAAATATCGCTCCTGCGACTCGAGGACTAGCTAACCCTCATCTTAGGGTGTCCCTGCTCTGTTCCGCTGGCTCAGCAAAAAGTACCCTAAAATCAGTCAGTGGAATGATAGAATACAGGAACAAAAGCTTCTGATACTGCATCTTCCTAGTCTATGAGGTCGTCGAAGACGAAGTTACTATTCGAACGGGAGATCCAGGAGATCCAGAGGCCGAGTCTATTGATATTCCTGTCAACATGGCGGATCCCAATCCCAATGGCACGGAATTTGACAATCTATATCTCGACATGAATGGCATTGTACGTCGGCCGCTTTTCTAGCACTTTACTCCTCTCACTTCTGAGACTAGGTTCATCCATGTACTCACCCCGAAGGAAAGGTACGTGGACAAAATCCCTACTATGTCTCGACATTGATCATAACATGTCGGATTCCAGCCTGCACCAGAGACCGAAGAGGACATGATGATGGAAGTATTTAAGTATACCGAGAGGGTTGTAAATATGATTCGTCCTCGCAAGCTATTGTTCATGGCAATCGGTGAGACAACATGCTATGTGACTCTTGACTCTTTCTTATCACTGAGTCAGATGGCGTTGCGCCTCGAGCGAAGATGAATCAACAACGGTCCCGACGTTTCCGTGCTGCCCAGGAAGCTAAAGATAAAGAGGAAGCACGGAAAGAATCTGTAGCTATCTGGCAATGTACGTCTTCTTTTCTTGTACGTTAAAGTAACACTAACATGTGGAGCAGCAATGGGCAAGGTGATCAGTGCAGATGAAAAGAACAAAAAGGCTTGGGATTCCAACGCTATCACTCCGGGAACTCCGTTTATGGATTTATTAGCGAGTTCACTCCGGTACTGGGTTGTTCAGAAGATGAATTCAGATGCGGGTTGGAAGAATGTGCGTTTGCCTCATCGCTCAACTTCTTGTGCTAATCATTACTTTGCAAAGATCCAAGTTGTTATCTCTGACGCGAGTGTTCCTGGTGAGGGAGAGCACAAAATCATGGATTTCATAAGACGCCAAAGGGTCAATCCAGGACACGACCCGAACACACGGCATGTGATATATGGACTGGTAGGTGCCACAGTTGCGCAGTAGAATTGAAATCTCACATAATCTCTCCTTAGGATGCTGATCTTATTATGCTTGCTCTAGCTACACACGAACCTCATTTCCGAGTACTTCGAGAGGATGTGTTTTCCGACGCGAATTCGACCAGCTGCCGAAAGTGTGGTCAAGAGGGCCACTATGCTGCTCAATGTACAGTGTCTGAAGACGAAATACAAAAGAAAGCATCTGCTGTTGTACAGAAGCCCAAACCATTTATTTTCCTCGATGTCGCTGTTCTTCGCGAGTATCTCGAAGTCGAGCTCGATGCACCCCAAACAGCCTTCCCTTTTGATCTCGAAAGAGCAATTGATGACTGGGTGCTCCTCATCTTCTTTGTCGGAAACGATTTTCTACCCCATCTCCCATCACTTGAGATTCGCGAAGGCGCAATTGATACCTTGCTGAGGATATGGAAGCAAGAACTACCTAGGATGGGTGGTTACCTTGCAAACCAAGGCCAACTTGAGCTGTCGCGTGTACAGATCATTCTTGAAGGCCTCGCAAGGAGAGAAGATGAAATTTTTAAACGTCGACGTGAAGGTCTGTGCTGCGACCCTAACCAAATCCCCTTTTTTCTTGCTTCAGAGAAGACATTAAATAACAATCTGTTTGATTATAGCTGAAGATCGTCAGGATGCCAATGCCAAACGTCGTAAGTTGGAGGTGCAAAACGGGAAAACTATCACTGTTGGATCCTCCTCCTCTGTCTCCCAGACAGGTGGTCCCACACCTCCTTCGAGTAACTCTAGTTCTCATCCAGCACACCCCTCCCTTCCCCAACGTCCTGATTTTGCTGCAAATGCTGATTCCATCGGTCTGGGTGGTCCCCGTACAACTCAATCTCAACTAAATATGTCTGCCGCGACGCAGGCTTTGGCCGGCTCCAACCGTGATGTTGTTGCTAATATTCGTGCCATTCGAATGGCAAACATGAGCGCCGCTGAAATACTTAAAGCCGAGCTTTCCGGCAAGCCTGATCTATCTCTTCCCGCGAAACCCCCGGCAACGGCTGATGTACCTTCGGCAACTCTTGATGCTTCCCGCATGAGGTCACCTTCTCGGCCTACTGCTACAGTCATGCAGGTGGAGAATTCGCTGAGCCTGGATATTTCCATGGAGTCTGTCACAGATGTTCCGCAAATAGATGATGATAGCGTTGTAGCCGGAACCAAACGTAAAGTGGAGGAAGGTCCTGAAGCTGATGATGACACTCTACCTGATGAGGAAGAGGAAGATACAGCGAATGACAATATTTCCTCATTATCCTTGAAGGTCAACGCGGACGGAACTGTAGATCAAGAAGATACGGTGAAGTATGTCAAGGCCTAGATTCCATCAATTACAGTGCTAAGTATTTTATTGCAGGTTGTGGGAACCTGGTTATAAGGAACGGTATTATCGCCAGAAGTTCGGAGTGGAAGTATCCGACGTGGAGTTCAGAAAAGCGTGCGTTTCATGTTTTAAATCAATTTATGTGTTCACCATCTATTTTAGTCTGGTCAAAAATTATGTTGAAGGAATGGCATGGGTCCTTAGATATTATTATCAAGGGGTGAGTTGTCGTTGCCTCGTTTGACATGCTGAGACTCATGGCATGGATATAGGCGCCGTCGTGGCAATGGTATTATCCGCGTCATTTTGCTCCCTTTGCTTCAGATTTTGTTGATATCGAAGCCCTGGATATCAAATTCGATCTTGGCGAACCCTTCAAACCCTTTGAACAGTTGATGGGTGTGTTCCCTGCCGCGAGGTTCGTGTCTGCTTACAATTCAATCTAAAACACTAATACAACAAATTTATAGTCGCATGCACATACCAGCTGTATTCCACAATCTTATGCTTCATGAGGATTCGCCGATCATTGACTACTATCCTGAGTCGTTCCAAATAGACATGAACGGAAAGAAAATGGCATGGCAAGGTGTTGCGCTGCTTCCATTCATAGATGAGAAGCGTCTTTTAGCAGCTATGGCAGAGCATTATGATGGTCTCTCCGAAGAGGAAGTGCGCCGAAACTCCTGGGGCGATTCAATTATTTTTGCCTCTGATGAACATCCCATATATCCATTCTACGAGCAATTGTATGGGAAACGGAAGTCGAATAAGGTCAGATCTCAATAGGATTCAAGGCTCACTTACTGACATCGTTTCTAGGCCGTGACCATTGATACTTCTCTTAGCAAAGGTATTAGCGGGAGTGTCCTTCCTAACCCTGATTGTCTACCTGGTTCAACGTATTACAATCCTCTCACTACTCAAGATCTTCCAGACATCAGAAATGATCGCTCTTTGTCAGTAATCTATTTCTTCCCCAAGCAAATAACCCCCCATCAGTCCGTAATGCTACCGGGAGTAAAGAAGGCTCCTCGTGTTCTTCAGGCCCATGATCTCGAACTGACTCGCAGTGGCGGAAGAGGCCGAGGTCGTGGTGGCTGGGATCGTGGCGGGGGTAGGGGTGGTGGGGGTAGAAGCAACGGGAATGATCGGCCAAGGGGAGGCGACCCATTCCACTCACGGCCTAATTCGTACGGCCCTCCTTCTCGCGGCAACGACAGAGGATATGAAGGACGAGGCGGTGGTGGTGGTTCTTATCACCCAAGCCCATATCAATCACGGCTCCCGCCACCTCCACAGCAGCAGTACGGAGGGGGTGGATATGGTGGATATGGCGGTGATGCAAACACAGGCGCTTATGGTGGATATGGTAGCGGTGCCTATGGAGGTAGCCGCTCTGCATATGGAGACTCGGGTCCCCCTCGAGGTGGTCCTCCGCCCAACTCTTATGGTGGCTATGGTGGTTATGGATCTGGTGGAGGAGGAGCATATGGTGGTGGTGGTAACGGAGCTTATGGTAGCTATGGACAGGGAGGCAGCTATGGCAGTGGCAGCTATGGTAGTGGCTCAGGTTATGGCCAATCCACTAATGGATACGGCGGGTACAGCAGTGGAGGCCGTGGAGGTAGCGGATATTCATCTAGAGGTCGGGGACGCGCTTGGTGATAAGTTACATAGTTTCATTTTTGCATTTGTGTACATAAACTGTAAGTAATCATGATAGTCAACATCTGAGTGCCCTATCCAACCCTAGAAGATACAAGTACATCAGTGAATGCTGCCTGAAAATCAAGAAAGATGTAGGTATATCACAAAGGAATATGCTCAGTTCAGTATCCACCAATTCCGCCCATGCCTCCGATACCTCCCAAACTACCTGCGTGACCGCCTGGCATCATCCCGGGCCCGCCCATGGGAGGAACTGCACCAGGCGGCATCGTACCAGCTCCCCCACCTTGGTTCACACCACCCACAGGAATGCACGTCAGAACTAGGGTATAATTCTTAGCCTTAGCCTTCTCCTTGCGTCGGATTTTCTTCTCCTTTCGCCTCTTCTTCTTCTCAGCTTTCATCTCGGCACGCCTTCGCCTGGCATCCAAAATTTCTTGATTATAGCCCGCACGTCCGTACATGCCGCCATATCCAGCCTGAGCGGCTTCATACCGCTCAGTCCCAGACACTTCGGAATCAGAGGAGGATGAGGATGTAGAGTCGCTATCATCATCTGCATTGTCGTTGTACAAGTACAACGGCAAATCGGCGACACCTACATGAGGTCCTGAACGTCTCTCTCGACCTTTGTAGAGGACCGCCTCGATGCCTCGACTGACGAAGAATGATGCATTCCACAAGTCGATGAGATCTGCGCTGAGAGTAGCCCTCTTGGGCTTATGGGTAGCATTGGACACACCAGGAACGGGAAGCCTGCCAGCCCAGGCAAGGGATAAGTCCTGTAAAGAAGGATTTGAGAAAAAGGACGGCTGAGGGACCGTCATCAACACATACCTGCACGAAACGAGCCCAATCCTCGATGTAAACGTCGTGCGGCTGAAGAACAGCAGGCATACGAGGGATATGCTCCAAGAAAGCATCCATGTCCTGGATTTTCAAAGACTCGAAGGGCGTGTAGGGACAAGCGGCATTGATAGGCCTGGAGAATCCTTCCGGGGCAGCGAGCTGCTGTTGATCGTTGGGGAAGCCGATATTAGGGGACGCACTGGGCATGACGGCAGTCGGTGCCATTGCACCAGGAAGGGGACTGGCGGCACGGGAACGAGAGCCCATGTTTCCCTCTATTCCTGGATATGTGCTACCACCTGCATACGGAGCACCAGCGCCAGGAGCATAACCCCCTGCAACTGGGGTGGGAGCAGCGTACTGGGGCCCACCCGCGTACCCTGCCCGAGTTCCTCCAGGGCCATAGGGACCTGCGGGACCACCATAAGATGAACCGCCGCTGCTTGCATATCCTGGAACGCCAAAGTTTCCGCTCAGCTTACGAGCTCTCTCGGCGGCAGACTCGTGCGTGCTGTACTTTCTCGGGCGGCCGAGGGCGTTGTCACCTCCATGTTCAATGTTCAACTCGGAGAACTGGTCTGCCAGGCCAGCAGCGCCTCGATCACGACCATAGGGGCTGCCTGTGGAGCCTGCCGTGGAATAAGTGCCTGCAGGGACGCCGCCGGGCGCGTCAGGGTAGTACGCTCCGCCGGACCCAGCATAACTAGGAGCGCCAGAAGTAGGGAAAGCAAGGGATCCGGGAGGGCCAGCATTGAAGCTCTTGCGGCGTTCCCTAGCAGCGGCGTCTCGCTCACGGGCATAGCGTAGCTCATCGTCATCGCGGCGAGCCTGGCCTAGGTAATCTTTCTCCCTAAGCAGCTTGGCAGACTCTTTTTCTTCCTTTCTCCTTCGTTTTTCTTCAGACCGTTGCCTGGCTCATATGAATGGGGTGCGAATGGGTAGAACGAGGGTAAGATGCTCACCAATCTTTCAGTACGCCTCGGTCACTAGGACCGAAAGCACCACGCTGCCAAGACTCTGTGAAATCCTGAAGAGCGTGGTAAGTACTCCATTACATGCCCAGCACTGATAGCGCTCACCTCACTAGCTGGCTGGGCGCCCGGCGGCAAAACCTGCGTAGCTTCCGCGGGAATCCATTGGATGCCAGTTACGATGCCGTTGGGTGTCTTGTAGCTAATGATCGCGAAGATCGAGCGTTAGGAGGACTCCTTTCAGACATGAATAAAGACAAACCTCGCTGGGACGGCTCTGTGGTATGCATATCAGTCTCCATCAAGTAAACTGGCGACAGGCTTACTTGAAAGGATGGTAGATAAGGCGTCCGTCGCTCGACGTAGACGTTGTATAGGTGATGGAGCCTGCAGACGGGACATTTTGACTGCTATTGGGAGACGGGTAGGCCTGGAGCTGGTTGTTGTAAGGCGAGGGTGTTATCGGGGCTTGGTAGGGAGACGGGGCTCTGTACGGTGAAGGAGCTCTGTACGGCGAAGGGGCACGGTAAGGTGAAGGGGCGCGGTACATTGCAAAACCGCCGATGTGATTGAGATGGTAAGGAAGAAAGGACGGTACCTACCCTTGAAGAAGGGCTGGTGTGAATTGGACTAATTGGACCAGATCCTGTTATCTAATGCTAATTCCAATGATATAGTCACGAGCAAATGGCAATTCCACCTCAAGGAGCTTGAAGCTTGAATTCACTGCACGATAACTTGGATCTTGGTCGACACGTAGATCGTATGATACAGAAAGCAAAGACGAATCCAAAAATAATAGATATGAATACCGAGGGAACAATATGCAACTAATCTATGCCAAGTGGAGCTTGAACGTCCATTAAAAGAATCTCCAATATACAAAGATGATCAATATTAGCACGATGGCACCCACGGGTGCATATTGTCGCAGCATCGCTTGCCAGTTGATATTCCTTGCGGCTTTGCGATACTTTTCCGATTCAGAACGAAGTGACGTCGAAAGATGGGACATGCCTGGAGCACAACTTGAGCAAGCAATGTTGTTTTAGAACAAGGTCCACATACGGTCTAGCGAATCGCCTCTCCACAGCAGCTCTTCCATATTCTTGGTCATTATTCTTGTCACGTCTTGCAGATCGTCATTCAGCCTGTCGAGTCCGGACGCTGCAGCATTCGCTGTCCGCGTGTCTCGGTAAAGTCGTGCCGTTTTCGACATGAATGTGTCTGGGTCCCTTTGAGCCAAGTTACAATAAGCAACATACACAGCGCGTACCAAAGCCTACAAAGGCGTAGGGCTTGCGAACAGACTCTACTTTTGGCCCATAAGTTGTGGCGAACTCCTTTGAAAGTTCGTCGAGATATGAAAAAGCGAGTTTTCTGGGGTAGGATTTGTCGGCTATGGTGAGGAAAATGACATTATCGGCGATGAGGTAACTGGAAGAGGCCACAGCTAAGTCGAGACATAGTATACAGAGGGTTGCTACTCACTGTAGTGTGTATTGGCCACTTTCAATGGAGCAACGAGGTTCCGAGTTGGGCGTTATTCGGCGGCAGATCAATTTGGACTGCTGCTTGTGTTCCTGCAAGGTCTGTTCCGTCTGTTGGATGACATTAGTAGACAGATTTCATCCAAAAAACACCTGAAATACTCACCTGCTCATCATCGACGCTTGCAGCAAGAGGAAGGGAATCAGAGGCCCTCACGATGATGGTAGAGCGGACCATGAAAGTAGCATACAACAAATGCTGTGGAGCTTTCAATCTGTGGACACGGAGACACGAAGACGCCAAAGCACGTGCCACGTATTCGCCACGTGCGTGACCTTCCTATTCAAGGATAATAATTTGAAAAAGAAGGCGATCCATAATTGAATACATGCAGCTTGGCTTTGCACTACCGGAGCGTATAACCGACTCTGCCGTATCATGCGCCTTTTTCCTTGACCACCATCATGTATCCTGCAGATATATTCAACATCAACAAGCAGGTCTGCTGCGCTCTCCTTCTGTCTTGCCCTCTGCTCACCAACTCTAGTTCACGTTCTACGGTGTATACCATAGGAATCCCATTAATGTCGCCATCCACATGATATGCGTCCCTATGATCCTCTGGTGCGTCGTCGTCGCTAATCCTCATGATTAGATATCTCATCCCACATATTCAGGACCGGACTGGTCATGGGGACGAACCTTCCATCCACGATGTTCCCGCCGATCCACATCGTCTTCAATGATTACCTCGCCTTTGATTTAAACTGGGCGTCAGTCGTCGCTGGCGCCTTTTTGCTTTATTACTATACCTTAGAACCCTTGGCCGCAGTGCGTCTCTCCCTTTTTTCCCTTGGCAATGGATACAAAAGCTTTAACGTGTCTCAGTTACTGTACACTCCTGAAATAGCTCTCATTACCTTGTCAGCCCTTAAATTCGCTCACCGTCCAGATCACATGGCCATCGCTAGTGCATTTCACGCATTTGCTTGGATCGCGCAGTTCATTGGCCACGGTTTTGCCGAAAAACGGGCGCCAGCTCTTATTGACAATATTCTCGGGGGTGTGTCCATTTTTTGCCCAGACCCTAGCTCGTGCTTAACGAAGACGTTTGCAGCTGCCGTGCTTGCTCCATTCTTTGTGCATCTGGAACTCCTTTATAAGCTCGGCTACCGGCCTGAGCTGCACAAACGCATCAATAACGAAATCAACAAAGAAGTAACGAGAATTAGGAAGGAGGAAGGTGCTAAGAAGCATGCAACAGCCGCGGGCAGCAAAAATATGTAACCAAGATGAGGATTCGGGTTTGTACAACTACTAACAAAATTTGTTATTCGTCTTACATTTGAACGCAAGTCTACTTAAATATTAACTGATTGAGTTTGTAGCACTGTTATTTCTAGTGATTATATCGTCAAAGGCGTCAACGGTCCTAAACTTATTTGGTAAGACTTGTTGGAGGCGGCAGGACTTGCTCTCCAAGAGGCGTTACGTATGCTGAGGTCAGGCCTCCGTCGACCTTGAAGTCGGTTCCCTATTGAACGTACATTATTAAGTGACTCCACCAACTTATAATTACTTGCCGTCATATAACTGCTGTCGTCGCTGGCCACTAGATTTTTTTGAAATAATCAGCGTAAAGTCGTTCGTCAACCTCAGAGCAGAACTTACGGAACAGCGCTCCTTTAGCAATCTCAATGGCCTCTCCGAACCGACCCATGGGCAGATGTACCATACGACGGTCCCGCTTTTCGGCGGTATTGAGGAAGTCCATAAGAAGGGCTGTGGCACCAGTGCAGTCAGTCATCTGATAGCAAGTAAAACATACTAATAAGGCTCACGAGTTTTGAGAGGACCTCTATAAGTATAATGTCAGTTCCAAAACGCTATGGTATAAAAAATCCTTACGGGCAAATGGAATTCACTCGTATACCTTCACGAGCATGAACCATGGCCAGTTCCCTGGTCATAGCCAAAACACCGCCCTGGGTAGAATAAATCAATCTCCACTGCGCAATGATGGAACCGCTCAACGCAACGAACCTTCGATGCCGTGTCTGAATTAGGGATCCACAAATTAGTGATAATGGGGAGCAGAGTATAAATACTTACATGCTAATTGCGGAGCTGCAGCCCCCATTAGCGCGACAAAGCTCGCTGTATTGATGATACTGCCCCCCGTGTGTAGGCCCTTGGAAGCATCTGTGGAGTTCTCGCGCATAGCTAGAATGGCGTATTTGCATCCCCACCAGACGCCCTTGAGATTGATCTGCATCGTCAGGTCCCATATCCTCTCTTCCGTATTCAAGGCATTATCATCAGCCGGGTGCATGATTCCTGACGGAAGATATAAGATCAGGCTCTTCAGAAGCAAGCGAAATACGATGGTGCTGACCTGCGTTATTGAACTAAAACCAATAAAGCATCAGAATCACGTATACCATCCGGAACATCGTTCACCATCACGTCCAGACGACCAAACTCCTTCACGGCATTGTCCACGGCAGCTTTGATATCCTCCTCCTTGCTAACGTCAGTTTTCAACGTTGCAACCTTGGCATTGGGAATCTTGGCCGCGATCAACGCGGCACCTTTCTCTGCAGCCTCGAGATTGATGTCCGTCATGAGAACGCTGGCACCTTCTTGGGCGAAGAGGATGGATGATTCCAGTCCGATGCCTCTGCGCGAGATTGTCAGATGAAGAAAATCGCGTATTACTCTAAGCTTACGATCCGGCACCAGTGATGAGAGCGACCTAGACGGCAGGTCCTATCTCGTAAGCTCTTCTTTCAGATGGTAATATGCTCCAGAACTGACTTTGTGTTCAAGACGGCCATGCATTGCGGGTCACTGAGCAGCAGATATGGTGGAAGAAGGACGAAGGTGACGAAGGCTGTCGCCGTTTCGCCGTTCGGGAGTCCGAGATAAGTGTTTGCCTTATTGGGATTGAGATTCAGCCACTCCGATCGATCGTGGATTGTCGCATTGCCTCGGCGAACACAAACAAGTCCACATGACATCCTACACATTGGAATTGGCTTTCTGAATGCACAACGCGTCGAAATCAGGGAGGAAGGTTGTATTTGAAGATGAAGCTGGTGATAAATGTCTTTGCTTCGGTTGCACTCAAGCTGAGCTATATATATCTCCAGATGGATACTAAAAGCGTTAAATGAATAAGAAAGCGGTGAACAATAAGTTCAAGTTCAAGAAGTGAAAAATAGGCAGCACTGCCAGGTGGCCTTCGCTCAACCTGGTCCTGCAGATTGGTACGTGGAAAGCCTGCGCGATGGTCATATCCCGAAGATTGAAGACATCACTCGGAAGGCAATAGCGATCCCAATATCGAGTCAAAGCTTGCGCTTTGACCGTATCTACGTATAAAGTATAATGCCTTGTTCAGATCCTGCTTGTCCATGCATAACAATTTGGCTTGAACATTGTTCACAAAATCTGGCACCGTTATAATGCCACGATATAAATAAGAGAGGCTCGACTTTCTCGCTCGATATTTCAACCTTCGCATACTGCCCTCAGACTTATCCTGATCCAACGGTCTATTATTTGGTGGGTATATCCTCAAGCTCCTCCTGTTCCTCCGAATTAAATGACCTTCAGTTATCCCAAAGTCTAGTATGCGCACGTTTCTGGAAAACCTGCCCGAGGTTTGGCCACCTGAGTTCCTGCGCCTTCTCCAGTCGAACGAACCCCCCACCAAAATACTAATCATGGAAATTCGCCAAACTGTGTTTGCTCAAGCCATGCAAAATCTCTCAGAGCTTCTCCACACTTGGAATATACTTCAACGTATAATCGAAGACTGCAAGACGGTCATGGCCCCCATACGTCAACTTCCGCCCGAAATACTGCTCGAGATCTTCCGTTGGACAAACGCGGACCAGGCGCATGTTGACATTTTCAGTAACAGGTCAGTTCCATGGACTCTTGGACAAGTATGCCGTCAGTGGCGAGGACTTGTACAGTCGGACACAGGATTGTGGTCGAATGTTCTCGTAAGAGGATTCTCCCACCACCGTCATCCCCCTCGAGAACCGCTCCGGTTACTCGAACAGGCGCTCTCTTTATCCAATCAGCAGGCGCTCTCTATCCGGTGTGTCTTTGATTATGACGATTTGTTGGTTATGGAGAAAGAGAGAAACGCCCTTCAAGAGAAATGGCCAAACCCAGACGACCTCGAAGAGGATATCATTACGACGCTCAATCACCAAGTGCTCCGACTCCTTGTGGGCCAGTCTCGACGCTGGAGTAATGCATGCTTCAGGATAGACGACTATTCTTATCTGCCGATATTGAACGACGTCAAGGGAAAACTGGATCGGTTGGAGACGCTGAGTTTCGGGATGGTTCCGGGTTGGATCGAGAACAGTGCTCCCGTGTTCGACGCGTTCGAAGTGGCCCCCGAGCTGCGCAACGTCGAGCTATCGAGAATGGGACGCGTTATGCCCCTTCTTCCTTGTCAGCAACTGGTCTCCGTTCGTGTGGAGTGGTACGATCGCGATGTGATTGAAGAACATCTCGCGCCCCTCCGTTCGTTGCCAAACCTGCAGGAATATGACCTCGACGGCTTCGACTACGAGCTGAGGGAGTTGAACAATCGTGAAATGATCCAACACAACACGCTCCGTGTTCTACATGTATGCACACCTGGCGCTTTGACCAACCTTGTGCTCCCGAATCTTGAAGAGATTCGTCTCAAGGCTGCGTCTTTCGATGAAATATGCAGATTTGCCACCCTCAATAAACTTCCTGGACTAATTGACAGGTCCGGGTGCTCGATACGCAGACTCACACTGTCTGACGTGATGGAGAGCGATGACCTCATCCCCGTACTAGAACGTACACCGAACCTGAATGAGCTCCACGTCGAGCTGAATCATTGGCAATTCGAAGCAGATGAATTCATTGCGACGGTGGCCAAGTACCTTCGTGTCAGGAAGGAGGATAGGCAGATACCTCTGCCTAAACTTCACACACTGACGATCTCAGTGCGGGGTTCGCCGAAGTGGGATGTACCATTCGATCTGCCTATGACTTTCCTGAAGAGAAAGACAGCTGAGATGATCCGGGATCGCTGGAATATCACTGGCGGATTAGCAGCGGACAGACTCAAGTTTGTCCGGATCTCTGTGTCGGTGCCCTCAAGGTATCATATAGCACCATATGACGAGTTCGTCATGGGTTTGGAGGAACTCCAAAAGGATGGGTTGAACATCTCACTAAGCATCATAGGCGGTCACGAAACATTGTACGAGTCGTAGGCACAAATTAGAACTTTGAATATGCAAACCGGGGGACTGGAGTCATCGATAACTGTACGAGTATTCACCGACGATAGAAGCATCCACAGAATAGGCTGCACGAACTAGCGAGCTTCCAGTAACAAAGGTGCCAGACTATATAAAGACGCCAGATGGTCCAGTTCCTCCGATATTATTATCTTTCGGAGCAGACCGGAGAATTCAGATAAGCCCAGCAGAGATAGGCAGATAGGACTGTACAAGACTCTACACAAGGAATTAGGCATTCACGTTAGGCAGGCATACGGGGAGCGGTGTATGTGCAGGTAGCGGCACTAATAAGTATTGCGGGTCAACGCATAGATGTATGATAGATCCTCGGTGTTAAAACATACGTATATCATAGCTCCTTATCCCCCTTCCCTGTCCGTGTTCCTGTCTCAACCAGCTTCTCTTTGATCCAGTTAAACGCCCTGTCCGTCGCGACCTCCACGGGATGGTCATACAGATATGGCAGAGCAGGAACAACACCAAGACCAGACATAGTCGGACCCCATGCCTTCAGTTTAGGATTCTGGACATTGACGAAGACCTTCTTCGTTTGCTTGACTATAGTGTGAATGGTCAGTGCGGGAAGACCCCTGCATATATGCTGAGCATCCATATCAGATAACAACATGATACCCACATCGATGCAATGGACTGGAAGACTGTTCGCTGCACTGCAATGAGACTTAATCTAGTTGACTCTGAGAAGTGAGCCGCCTCGACTGCCGAGGGTCCGCGTCGATGGGCTTTGTAGGACTCGTATGCAACGTCCCCACCAAGATAGAGCCACGAAACGCCATATGCAGCCGTTACTACCCAGGGCGGCACGACTGGTCTAAAGGCCTCTCCGACATCGCTTGTCTACGGAAGTGTTATTGCGGGTAATTTCGAAAGGTGAATGACGCGTACATAGGCAATATACCGAGTAGAGGCCCGAAGCGCGGTTCGTAGTCGAGCACCGTACGCGAGGTAACGAATGTCAGAGTCAGTACTGTCGACGTTGTCCTTGGTAAGGTGGCCGAACTCTTCCTCGATAGCCCCGGTGACAGACTCTGTAGGCGACATGAACGGCCTAGAGCTCTCAGCTAAGATATCGTATGACGCGGAACGGTAGAACGAAAAGAATCGTTTTGCCGTTGCCGTACATCACGTGATGTGTACCAGGCCCTCTGAGTCCCCGTTGACTGTTCTCGTAGAACGTGCTTCACGGACGGCCATCACCGACGACGACTACTACTTCCCAACGACAGGACGAGCAACGCTATGGACGTTGAGACACGACCAGCATCAGCATCTGCTAATGTCCAGGCTGCCGATAAACCTTCCCAGCCGAAGAAGATATCCGCCTACTATTCTCTTGTCTTCCCGAATTTCACTTTCTACATCCAGACTCTGTCAGTCACTATCGGCCGTCGATGTAGTCCCAACCTTAATGCAGCGACGTCGTCCTCGTCTCCTTCGGATCTTGCCCAGGTCGATGTGGACCTCGGTGCTCTCAAGAGCGTATCACGGCTTCACGCCAGGATAGAGTACGACGAAGAGGAGGACCGCTTCGTGCTCGTTGTCATTGGACGCAATGGTGCTTGGGTAGATGGGGTCTGGTCTGGTAGTGGAACTAGGGCTCCTCTTGGTGAACGGTGCGAGTTCCGTCTTCTATTCTGACACGAGACCCTAATCTCTCTTTCACGATTCTATTTAGGTCCCAGATCCAAATTTCCTCTCGCACTTTTCATTTCGTCTTGCCACCACCACCGCCACCACCAGATGATACACCCTCACCAAGTTCACCATCATCATCTGTCAAATCATCTGTCAATCGTCCCCGTTCACCTTCTCTTGATGTCACGTCGATATCGCCTCCTTCTTCCCAGCCATCACATTCGCCTCCGCCTCGAGAAGTTAAGCTACAACCTCCGCCGCCAGAGCCTCAGCTACCTAATTCCAATGCTATTACGCGGTCGACGAAGCCAGCCAAGAAACGCAAGAAAAGCGACACCACAGAATTACCGACAACTCTTACTCTCAAAGAAAAACCCAGACCCAACGAGATACCTCCCAAACCTACTTTTACCTATTCACAATTAATATACCGTGCCATTAAGGCTTTAGATGGCAAGGCAACGCTCCAGGAGATATGCACCTGGATAATGAACGAGTTTGACTATTACCGCTATACCGATGGTAATGCTTGGATGGTGGGTATTTGTATATCGAGCAACGGGATTATACTGATTCTATGTTGTTTTTTTGCAGAGCTCAGTACGACATAACCTATCTTCCAGTCGCGCATTCAAGAAAATGGAGAGGTGTGGAGGCGACCGAGGGAAGGGTTTCTTTTGGTCTCTGGATGAGGAGCATCAACACATCGTCGAGGAACAGGAAGCTAAAGCACAGCAAGCTGCCTCCGCTGGAATACAGTCGGGTACAGGGAAGGGAGACAAGGAGTCCAAAGCTGGGAGAAAGAAGGAGAAGGGTGCGCCGCTATCCGAGCCTCCATTAAAACGGAGCATCAAAGGCGATACAAAGGGCTCAGCTTTGCCACCTCCATTGACTTCTACTCCACTACCATTGCCGGGAAAGATTGTTCCTCCAGCTGTCCCAGGCACTACCGGAGTCTTTGCCTACCACCAAGGACATACTATGGTATCCAGCGGGACATCTGGTTATTCTGGAACACCTATGAGTGGACCCAATCCGTACGCGGCTCTGACCCAATCTAATTGGAGGATGCACTCGCAGGTAGCTACAATACCTGTTGTTTCCGCAGCCCCCACAACCACCACGAGTACCACGACTAGCATACTATCAGCGTCTGTTAATGCAGCTCCTGCTACTCCGACGAATAAGTCAGCTCCGCAGTCTTCAACTTCCCCTGCTTCGACTGTGATTGCCGCGAAACCAGCTACATTACTACCTCCTGTCACCTCTACGACCCTTCCCGCCATACCAGACATACCAGTTCCTATTGTTATTGGCCCAATTCCTCCTTCTCACCAAGATTATTCGCCTTCTCATCCAAACAATTCGGCGAAGGAAGGATATATGGTATATCACGAAGGCAAACTATTATTGGATCCCAAGGTCTTTAGTAGCATTACGGGGGACATTCTAACCAGCTTAGAGAGAATGGGGGCGGCGAAAGCCATGGAAATTTTGGCCGGACATATGATCAGGGTAATGAGAGAGCGGAGAGCCCGTGAGAGAAAGGCTGCGAGGGGACGGGGAAGAGGAGGAAAAGTCGCCGGGAAGTTGAAGAAAGATGGCACGAATGGCAACCCGACTGCGCCGTTCACAACCACCCCGTTACCCGCTCGGGGTACCAGTGCGGCAGCACAAGACAAGAAGCCGCCTCCACCGCCTGTCAGTGGAGCATCAACAGAACCTGGATCGCCTATTGTCGTTGTGGATGGCTCTGACGACGAAGGACCAGCACCGAAGAAGAGGAGAGTGGAAGAATCTGCTCCTTCAATACCCGTTCCTAGTTCGGATGTTACGATGGTACCAGCCACCTAGGTTTTTTCGTATATTTCTGTTCCCTTTCTTGACTTTCTGATGATGCGTCGCTCGTTACCTCATTGTATATTGATGTATCAATATGTTGTATATTGTACACTCTAGTATAGAAGAACCCTTCTTAGGTAGATCGCTCGCGCGTCAACCTATGACACTCTTTCAGCCATGGCCTGGTTTTATTCAAGCTTTACCGCACATCTCGAAGGAGCCGCTAGCACCATTCCCTTCTCTGTCGTCAAAGTAACTTGTTGTACAAATACTAAGACTCATACCGAACAGACTGGCAACAGAGCCAGTAGATGCATGATTTTTTCCACATCCAAAGTGGGTTCATCGTGTCTGGAAGTGCTGCTTGAACAACTAATCAGGGTTGATGCACTGATCAGTTGGTATAGTAATCACGCATGTATTCATGAGTCTGTTCCCTAGGAGAATAGAGCACCGAGTGGGATTTAGATAGGATCAATGATTGTCCCGTTAGACCTGGCCCGTAAAGTAGAACGCCACCAAATCCTGAGAGGTTTAGGCCGCACCGAGTCGACAGGGTTCAGCCATTTCGAGTGCCGTGATGTGCTCGCCGTGTACGTAACGAACATAAATAACAGGGATAAACCTCTGTCCGAAGTCGCATAATCTTTGAATGGTGGACCCGAATGAGCCCTCTAGTAAACCCGTGCTATAAGCCCCGAATTCAATGAACAAGTTGTCGTGAGACACGGTTGACCGAAATAGCAGAAGTAGCAGAAGATCAGTATCTTAGTTGATTTCGGTCGAATTGGAGCCGATACGTGAACATCGCGAGTGGGGTTTATCATGTATTGCTGCACCCAGCGTTATCAGATGAACCACCGACTTGAACCAAGGACTGAGCCCGACATCGATAAGAGCTGTTTCCGTCACATCAACTAGAAGGATTAATGCTACTGGCTGTGGGGTAGTGAGGACAGGCTAAATCCGTGCTGAATAAGGCGCGGAGCACCGTGGTTGCCCTCATTTGCTGAAGATGTACTGGTGGAGGCAAGGGAAAGAGTTACAGTAAAGAAACCAACGTGCGTGGAGACCCCGAATAAACTAGCTCGAAAAGGAAGGACTTGATTGAGTGATCGGGGTCGCGGTGCTTACACGTGCCTAGATATCATTCTGGGATCTGACTAAGCACTACCACCGACACTACCTTTTTGAACGAACACCAGTAAAAAAAGATCAGACATTACCAGGCCATTTCGAAGCCAAGCGACCCTCAAAGAGAAGCCCGCGATTACCTTTTCATCTCGTTCCTATTCTTAACTTGTTACCTTCACGTCAGTCGTAGCTTCTCACAGCCTTGTTTCCTTAAATTCGACTCGGTTTTTTCCAAGTTGGTCCTTGCGCACAACTGATTCTTCCCCTTCTACCACGACATCCCCGCTGGTATAGGCGCCCATTTTCCCAACTTTATTCTGTCTATGGGGCCGGCTATTGATGCCAGGCATCCAAGGCAGCAGCATCAGTATCGTTTTCCCTTGTCTCCTCCGAGTTCCGGATCCGTCACTGCCGCTTCGTCCCCCCGGATAGCAGCCCTGTCTCCCAGTGACTCTGAAGTCCTCGACAATCTTCTCCATGCCAATTCCAAATTTCCTTGGGTCCATGCTGATGCCGCCACTGACTCAGACGGGTACACAACCGAAAAGATCAAACCTCGCCGTAATTCACGCAAGTCTCCAACTCGACAATCAGCTACCCGCGCGGTGACACTACCTTCGACGGCCACTGCCTTCCCAGATTCTCCCTCCCAGCCTCGCTCACCGCCCAGGACCAGTCCTCGGCCCCTGTTTCAGCGGTCGAATACTTCCTCGACCTCCATTTCCTCAACCCACGATCAAATTTTACCCCACGCTTCGTCTTCTGGTATCGGTCGCAAGGTCGCGGCATCTTTACGGCTTTTTAAAGAGACTGACGTCCACCCTGACGAACCTAAGTCCACTGACGTACCGTCGAAGCTCGAATCGGGTAAACGAAGGGCAGGTTCATCATCCAAGCCAGACAATGTTTCCGAAGCAAAGTTTGAGTTTGTCAAGCGTGCAGAATGGCCAGATCGTGAGACGGTTGCTCTTCGGCGTGAGAGGAGTTCGACGGCGTTGCAGAGGGTGAGGACAAGAGAGAGCTTGGTTAGCTCAGGAGACGAGTCTTACCGGACCAAAGACAGGAAACCATCGGTTCGAGAGATGAAGATCGCAGATCTCACGAACTGGCGAAAAGAAGTCATGAGTGTGATGGACGGACGAGGACGCCGACGCGATCGAATAGAGTCGCCTTCGGAGTCTGTTTTTGTTTCCTCGACGTCGACATCTTTCCAGCCTTCGCCAAGTTCTTCCAGCCGGCCACATTCCCGGATATATCCCCCGTCTCCTTCACCGTCACGTTCACCTTCGGACCGACATGCGAAAGCTTCGTCCAGTCGTCCACCTTCCAGCGCTGCCTCTGTGCCAACTCTCAGCCCCATAACAACCACCTTTTCTCTGACGTCGTCCCCTTCTCTTCCGCATGATGAATTACAACGTACTCTGTCATTCCCTACCACCCCAAACGACATTTTCTCCGTTTCTCCGTGGTCGACAGAAGATGAATCCACTTGGGAATCTGCGTCTGTTGCCACCAGCGCATCCACCACTTCAGCATACTCTTCATACCAATTTTCTCACGACCCTGATCTATCGTCGACATTTGTTCAGTCTTCAGACCATCCCGGAGGATCGCAGCTTTTCTCTTTACCTTCGGAGAGCAAAGATGTAGCTATTGAAGAGCATGCGGAGAATCCCGATCTGGATTTATCATTGACTCATATACCCCTCCGGCCTTTCCGTAATCAAGTAGGTGGACATAGCGCCATTTACAAGTTTACGAAACGGGCAGTGTGTAAGGTTAGTCCCTTTGATGGTGACCTCAAACTTTATTCTCACAAGCGTTTATCGCCATAGCCTCTTGTCTCTCGTGAAAACCTCTTTTATGAGGCCGTTGAGCGAGAGGCACCGCCGCTGCTTTCATATATCCCGCGTTATCTAGGTGTTATGCTGGTGAGCTACCGGCGAGTTCCAAAGGGTTCATCGTCATCTCCTCCCCGGAAAAACAACGTTGATGATACTCCTCGACCTCCATTCATCAAGTCAGCTACTGAGATCCCTCGAGGTATTCCCGATATGTATGGCGAGGGGGATACAGATAGTGATGAAGCTGAGATGCCCGAAGTGGTTTTGGACCGTAACCGGCATATCATTCCTGAATGGATGCTGCGTGGAGGGAGAAATAGATCATTGTCACAGTCCAACGTGGCAGGATCGTCTGTGTGGGCGAGCCAACAGCTTCAGCGACAGCACCTCGGAGGAACGGCATCGAGTCCGGACTTGAACATTGATGGAAAAGGAATGCTAATACCAAGGCCTAAACCTAGTCCATTGTCGCGATATCCTCCTTATATCTCGCCGTCGTTGGAAGCGCCTACGCCAACCAATTCTCCGAAGGTGATCAATCGTTCATTTCCACCAAGGCTTGCCGAGAGTCCCACGCCTCGCCAGTTTTTGCGCAAGTCGGCTGCCTCCGACGAGGACGACGAGTTTAGTAGGGCGTCTTCAAGTTCGCCGTGGTTTGACGGCACAGGATCTACGACGGTGAACACCAAGTTCAAGGACCATGTTTTTAGCACGGTGTTGCGGCGGTTTAGGAGGAGGACGGGAGGAAGATGGGCTGGTGCGGAAGTACGGACCGAGGATGAGGGCGACGTGGCGGATGCCGAGAGCGACAGCATACAAACAGGTCGCCGTGTGACTCGGCGCGCTAGGAAGCTGCTCAGCCAGGTCGAGAGGCTTCGAGTCGCAGAGGCGAGCTCGCCGATACGGCGGACCCAGAGCGAATCGATCATCGCAAGCCCTGGGAAGCTGGAAGCTATGGCATTGGAACAGCAGCAGAACCAGGACATCATGGGTGTATTTGAACTGGATTATGATGCGAGACCCGATGTTGACGATGGCCAGAATAAGTTTGAAAAGTGGCAGGGTGGCCGAGCTCTTTCGAGAAAACGAAGTAGGTCCAGGTCATTGGATACGCGTCCATCACAGCTACGACATCCGCCATCATTGTCTCCCTTGACAAACAGTGCGATCCCAGAGACGAACGAAGCTGATGTGTTATTTACGAGGCAGAATCATTTTATCCTCATGGAAGACTTGACAGGGCGGCTGAAGCGGCCGTGTGTGATGGATTTGAAGATGGGAACCCGTCAGTATGGCATGGACGCTACTCCGGCGAAGAAGAAGAGTCAGAGGAAGAAGTGTGACCGAACGACGAGCAGAACGTTGGGAGTGCGACTCTGTGGTATGCAGGTGAGTCGGCGGCGGGCACTTGTCTTCCGCATAATGTATTCAATACAATTCTCAAAGGTTTGGAACCATGTGACACAATCTTATGTGACGCAGGACAAATATATGGGGCGCGAGGTACAGCCTGACGCTTTCTCGTCGGTTCTAGCTTCGTTCCTGTATGATGGGGAGCGGTTATTAGCCCATCAGATCCCGGTGTTGCTCCAGAAGATCTGCGGACTTGCGAAAATTATTTATCGGCTAAAGGGATTTAGGTTCTATGGGTGCAGCCTACTCCTAATCTATGATGGGGATCGAGAGTCGCAGGACGCGTTTGGGCTGTCAGCAATGGAATATCCTTCTTCGCGGAGCAAACGTGGAGAGTCGCTGGAGAGACAAAACGCGCATTATTCGAAGTCGGACGCAGACTCTGACAAACCGCAATTGAGACGATCGCACAGTGATGATTTATTGCTTGGCGGGCCGGTGGGTGAGTACACGCGTAAACGTGGAGAAGCAAACGTGCGAATAGTGGACTTTGCGCACACGACTACGGGGAAAGATTGGCTACCGTATCCTAGACCTGGGGAGGACATGCCGCCACACGACGTGTCATTGAGTTCTAAGGGTTATCAAGCGGAGGTTGACCCAGAGACAGGCCTGATATACGCACGGTTCCCACCACACTTCCCGGAGCAGCCGGATCGTGGGTTCCTGTTTGGGCTCAAGAACCTGGCAGGGGCACTGGAAGGCATATGGAACGAGGAGAGGTTGCGACGGATCAAGACGGCAAAAGATGTCTATCAATTGCCGCCATTGTCGATAGAAGGGAGGGAGATTTTCGATGAGATCTTTGGGGTTGACGAGGAGGACGCAGGAACGTTGTCGACATAGATCGGGTGTTTCTTTTTCTCCTTTCACAGGTATTTTGTGCTATTTGGTCGTATACACGTATAATCCCCGTTAATTGTCTATTATCGCGTTTGTCGTCTAGCATTGTATTTTTTATACCTACGCATTGCACACCTACCCATCTACTTTTTTTGTCTCTTTTTTTTGCATTTAGTGTAGCACAGCCCGTCTGAATCATCTGTACAAAGGCTCCATACATGCATTTCTTTTCTCTGTCTTCTCTTTTTTTTTGTAGCATCCGGTCGTGTCAAAGATAAAACCAAGATTGCAATATGATTTGATTTCTGTCGATCACACGGCCGATCACGAATACTACCATCGTAAACGTTTCCTTTGAGTGACCAATTCACTACCAATTGATCTCAAGTCTTGCATCCCAACTCCCTCGATGACCTGGTGTCATTTCCTGCTGGTAGATCCCACTGCGCATCGTAAACCTCGATGGCTACCAATGGAAGGTGTCGGTGCCTTGCGATCTCTAGCAAGGATGACGCACCTTTTCCCGGTTCATTGCTCGCAGTTCTTCGCATAACGTCCGAAGACAACTGGACTATGCCGTATGGGAATTGGAAAGGTCCCCGTGAGTTTGCGAAGCATTTCGCTGATGTCAAGTTGACCTGCACGGGAGCGCAACCTCCCAGCAGGGTGTTTCGTGGTGATTACGCGCATGTTATCGACAACTTGAAGCATCCAGGATACGATCGCTGTTGCGGGGTATGGGAAGAAGAAAGGTCTATTGATGGAGGTCAAGCGTGGAGACCCATCCGGGGGTTTCAAGGTCAAAATCCAGCACGCTCTCTTGGAGGTGCGCGATTACAGTCTTTGTTCTAGATTTGATTGACTTTTGGCTATGCCGACAGAAGAAGCTCAATGACGGTGGGGCTATCAATGAGTATGACAGCGTTTTTGTTGTGTCTTGCTCTAATCCAAATCTGCCTCTAACCGTAAATGTTGTGCCCTCAATTGAGAATTGGCCTACGTCCCATCCCAAAGCAAGGAATTGTATGATTATGTTTAACACTTCAAACTCGTAGGACTGGACCTTCTGAAGTAACTGTGCTTTCAATCAAGCTGTTCGTTCGCACAATTGCCAATAAGGATGCCTGGAACAGACTGTGAGTCATAACGTGCAAAGACCGAAGACTTGACTGTAGCCTCAATATCTGGTCCACCAAAGTCAAACAGGGATAATAATTATAATAACATAACCGCGGAGGCTTTTTTTTGTCGATCACTGAAGCTGTTAAGTCGATCATCATAGAGTACTATACTGTTTCCTCTCATTGGTCTGTAAACGATATTGTCGCATCTGATATGGCATTTTAGCTTTCGTAGTGACCAGACGTGGCCTTTCTCGTTCCCTGCTCCCGTACATAAGTTGTCGACGTGAACGTTTTTTCAACCCAGTTTCTGGAGATGCCAATAAAATACTTGAAGCTCCTAGCATAAGTATCTGTGGCAGTACTTACTTGTGTACTGTCCTGTTTGGAAACTGCTTCCAGGAGACAATAGAAGCCCGCGAATTCCAAATAGCAGCAAACTTGCCTCCTACGGTCATCCCATGCCTCAAAGACCAGTCGACCGTGACGCCTTGCGTCAATCCTACCTAGACTCTCCCTCGAACGAGGGCATCTACATTGGTAACCCGTCCGGTCTGTCTATGCACAACCTCAAATGGCTGCCCATGGATGACGGAAGCAGAGGACACGTCCTCGCCGATACTAGCCACGAGGCGCCTTCACATGCTATTTTATTGACAGTGCTCCACATAACTGAGCAAGACTGCTGGGTCTACCCTGATGGGAAGTGGCAAGGTCCCACTTTATACACTAAGAGCCTTGCAGACATGAAACTGAGTTGCTCCGGGGCAATACCCGAGGCTGGGGTGTTCCGTAGTGACTTCAAGCACGTCATCAAGAATCTTGAGTTCATCAGGAATATGATCGCCACTCCAGGAAACGAGAAGAGAGGAGTGTTGGTTCCTGTCAAGAATGGCGATCCGGCGGATAGTAGCAAGCTGAAAGTCAAGTTCCAGCATGTCCTTTTCAAGGTGAGTTGTACTTCTAAATCTACTTAGACACACCTTCTGACTCAATGCAGCACAAGTTAGTAGGAGAGAGAGAGATGCGTACTAGAGCGAGCATGAGGGGTGAGTATCAAATGATGCGACCGTAGGGACGCTTATTGATTGGCAGTACTTGCAGGCCAGTGTCGCTGGACTACAGACAACTGGCCAGTAACTGGCCGTGCAGCTGAGCAAGCGTTGGAAGATATAAGGGGGACTCATATCGTTGATCCTCTTCCTCTATATGACTCTGAGGATAACTCTGTTGACCCCAAGTCGTATTACAACTCTTTGATTGGTGCGACAGTCGAAGTAAGGTTCAACCTCAGTCATTGGTGCATCAAGAAAGGGGGCATGCAAGAGGACGTGTATGTTGCTTATATTGATAATATGTTCATCTTGCCTGCTCCACCTGTGGTTCTGTCCTCCCCGGCCAAGAAGCATCGCTCCGCCCAGGCGGAGCACCCGTTGTCTCCTTCAAAGCGTATTAGGCGTGAGTGAGTTTAATTGTCGCTGAATCCCCTAGTGTCTTTGTTAATTGCGTTCAGTATAGCTAAGAGCTATGCTATGCTGGGTAGTGCGCCTGGGACGGGATTTTCAAAGGAAGACTCGGTGATATTTTTGTAAGATAACGTACAGCAGGTGTAGTATGATGGGATAATTGGATGTTGTAGCCTTAGGGAATCGTAGTTTCGTTTTGAGAAATATTCTTGCATGCTGACTGTTTCCTTCCAACTAAAAATTCATCTTCTCCGAGCTTCCGTGGACGCTCGAGCTAGGTCTTTGTAATTGAATACGCAGCGCAGGCTCAAGCCAGTCGCGTCTTGAGTCAAAGAGAACTCCAAGGAGGGAGAAGCCGCCGTATCTCGGTAATAGGTTACAGGTTGGGGTTTCGAAGCAGATTTTTTTAAAAAAAACTATGGAAGAAAACGCCACCACGTGACGCTCAAAACGCGTCATTTTGTCATATCCATCTCTTTCCCGACCATCATCACCACCTACGGGCCGCCGTCGAATGGACACTGACCTGAAATGCAACCGACTGACCTGTCGTAAATCGCTCACGGACAAAGCCGTCGTGGTGAGCACCCTTCCATCTCGCCCAAGGTCCTTTTGTTGAATCATCATCCAGACCACATGTGAGCTCTCCTTCTGGTAGAGGAGCACGAAGGTCTGAAGTAGAAGAGACAAGGTTCCCATATTTTCTGTGGTACGAACGACTACTGTTTTCTCATTTGAAACTGAGGTTCTATGTAGTGGATTGTGCAAACGAGTTGTTCAACGCGGCGCGTTTATGCCCAGGTAGCTAGGCTTCCGCCCTGCTTTTTATCATCTCTGCTAACGTATTTTCGAAGCATGCGAAGCATCCCTGACTGAACCGTCGGTATAGCTCATTCTCATCAATTGCATCCCCACTCACCTGGATACAGGGATGACGTCGTGGTGCGTCTCTTCGCTTGACACAATCGGCATCAATCGAAGCAGAGCTCAGGTCTGCTCCCTTCATCCATCGAATGACTACAAAACGGTACATAGGAAGCGCATATAACGACTCTTTATCTCATGCTCTCTCTAGTCAGTCCTATCGGGTCTAACACCATCGATCATTCTTGAGATCTGTTCTCGGTGCGTGTTCCACCATCATGATTGTTGCAATTGCTTGACCTTAAGAATTGATAGTGCGATATCTTTCTGGCAGTATCAGATATATCAAGAAAGGTGATTATCATTCAAGGACCCTCTCTCGCTGACGCGCGCATATATGTTTAGCTCCTTCCAGCAAGCGGTTGTACGAAATCTCACCGATAAGAATACTCAAATTCAGAAGCAGCTTGATAGTGTCGTTAGAGAAGGTACCCTGTTTCATGGATCCATTTATTTATTCATCGTCTTCTAGCCAATAGCGAGCTATCGTTATTGAGGAACAAGATCGCCGGTGCGCCACCTTTGAGCAGTGACCCTAGATCTCTTGTTAACTTTTTGAAACAAGAGCTAGAGCGTGATGTGGAATTGGAACGACGGAAGGTGCGAGAGCTGCAGGAGGCGTCGAGGGATCGGGATCGAGAATACCAAAAGTTGAAGGTTCGCTTCGTTATCTGCGTGTTTCTCGCCAGGCGCTCGATCACTTTCAGGCGCAACACGACAAGATGAAACGCAAAGTTCTTCTGGCCCCAAATCTGACTGGACAGCAGCCGTCTGGGAATGAAGCGCTTAATATGGGCAGTTCCTCTTTTCCGGAACAGGGTGACCCGAATCCTCGACAGCCGCTCAGGGCATTCCGTGTTGGGGCTGTAGTGGGTAGTATGGAAGCGAATGGGGTATGCATTCTCCCACATTCGTTCTCCGCCACTGTACCCTATTCATAGATTCAGAGGACCCCACTCGTTAATCACGGCGTGCAAGGTGGAGGGTTTGTACGGAACGGGAACGATGGCTGGGTGCAATCTGGTGGGGCGGGTCAAAGAATGCCACACCGTCAGCAGCTCCTTGTTGCGCAAGCACAGCAATACCAGCAAACATCTGGGAGTATGTCTGAGCGGTCGGATACGAGTAGTTTGTACGAGATGGAGAATCTGCTGGGTATGGGTGGAAATGGGAGTGGTGGGAAACGGCGAAATACAGGACCGGGTTGGGGTATGGTGCCTGTTCAGCAACAGCAACAGCAACAGCAACAGCAGCAACGTGGTGAGTACACATTTTTGGGAATCAGGTAACCGTGCCAACGAGTCGAGAAGTATTTCCTGGGAATTCCAACATGAGAAGATCGGGTACATTTAGACCTGCGGTTATTGGACGGTGAGGTTGTCTTGCATTTACAATTGAGGTATGGACTCGACGGATGGACTGTATTCCTGTATTCTTGATGCGAGTGATGAAGCCGATAGCGAGGTGTCGTCAACCAGTCTGGAAGAATTGATATAATGCGATAGATTTACTATACAATGGGGTAGTAGAATGTCATGCAACGAAAGCAAAAAACAAAGAAAAATGTCAGGGTCTCCGTATTTTGCCCAACTTCTCATCATCGAGATACAAGCCAATAGCAATCATATCTTGGCCTGAACGTCGGAGGTATCCGGCAAGGACATCGCGATCTGCATGGGGGAGCAAAACAACGAGCTTATCCAGCTGTCTCTCAAACTCGGGGCCATCCTGAGTAGGTATCGTATCTGACTCGCTGACATCTTCCATGGTATGGGCACTGGTACTGGAAGGACTGAGGATCATAGTGTGGCTCCTGGACATGCGTTTTGCTCTGGGACCGCCTGGAACACTGGGAGAGATGGTGGGTCGCTTTGTGAGGAGGGTACGGCTAGGTATTGGGTGATGTGCTTGCTGGCGAGGTGGCTGAGGACCCTGGGTGCGACTGACGCTGGCTTTGCGACCTAGAGAGGCGAAGAAACCGCTCTTGACTGATGACGACGTCCGGGGTGCAAGGGTTGGATATGGAAGGACGATGCTACTATTTGGGGTCGAGGGAGAGGACAAGTCCGTAGCGACACTGGCGTCTGGACGGACAGGGAAGGTAGCTTCGCTAGCCTCGCTGCCGTGAGAAGTATTCCGAGGTTTCGGCGTAAATGCTGGAGACGGGCCGGGGGAGTTTCTGAGGCGTGCTTCAAAGAGCCAGTCACTGAGGCCACAATCGTAGAGGGCGAGTTCGTTGATTTTTGCTGTGTAGAGGGCACAACGCTCGATGGTGGTGAGTTTAGCGGAGAGTTCTGAGCAGTACATAGCAGAGGGATAGAGGGCTTTAATCTTTGGACGGGGGGATAGCTGAGGCGGGGAAGGGGTACGGCTGGGTGTTCGGGGTAAGGACATACGGCGAAGTCCGCGAGTGAGGCTGTTACGGAGTGACTTTGGCGGAGGACTCGGTGTTGGCGGGAGGTCTTCGCCGGATGATATGGAGAGTTCGGTGGACACGCGTTTCTTGGACGGTGGGGGCGTGACGCTGATCCATTCACGGTCTTCAGGGAGACTGTCGTTACGCGGTGGTGGTTTTATGACGACATCTGGTTGAGGGGGTGGCGGTGAATCTAACGCGCCCTCTCGCCGATGGATGGATTTGGTCGCGTGCACAGTGGGTTCAGTTGACCGAGTCCTGGTTCTTCTGTCAGTTAGGTGAGATGTGAACGTATCATGGGCAAAGACAAACTTACGGCGCACGCAGTGACAGGGCTGCAGAGACAGATGGAGGTAACTGTAGTGCCTGTTTCACTGCTTCAATGTCTCCTCGTCGCCGTGCTGAACGTGGTGGCAAATCTAGTCTTGGCGGGGGAGGCAATGGACCTGCCGTTGCATGTATGCCAGGTTGGTAGTTGATATACGAGGCGGGGTTGTCGGGAGAGAACGGTACGACGTTGCTATCTGTGGATGACCGACGCTTAGGCGCTGGCATGGACGAGGGTGGGATATCGTGGGCGTCAGACTGGGATCTGTTATGTTGGGCCAAGTCGACAGTCATGACGGCGGTCATCTGTTGCCGGTCCGCAGCTTGTTCGGTTCGTCTTGGTGACGCGACTGGCGACTCTTTCGAGTACTCGCTACAGCTAGAGTCTGACGATGAGTATTGTGACGATGATACTGATATAGGACCTTTGTCTGCGAGTGGCGACTCGTAGTAACTGAGCAGGTTATCAGTGTCCTGACGAGCAAGCATGGGCCGTCCTGGCAAAGGTCAGTACAAAAGAATCGATGATATAGAACATGGAACACACTGGACGAAGATGCAAACCCATCCTGCCCTGCTTCCTTCATCGTTATAAGGAACAACCCGTCCAGATCTTTGCGCCCAAAGGAGATCTCGACCTATTACCCCTTTAGGTCACGTTGATGTTCTATTTTTACGACAAATTTCCAGCTTCCCACAGCCTCCGATATTCGTATGGTCAGCGCAATACACTGTCCAAGACCAGGTCCTGTGTCAATCCCTTCTCAATAAACATATATTACCCAGCCATTTGGCCATGTTATCTGCCTTTATCTCCGCTTTCGATGAAACCCGTCCCGTTCGGGTTCCATTCTCAGTGTCTTTCTACCTCGCATGCTATTTATTCAACGGCCAAACAGGAATGAACACGTACTCTTCTTTTTAAAATCATGATCACAGCCAGCCGGTGCGCAGTTGTCTCCACATGTCAGACAACTTCTGCACCTAGAAACCCTCCTTTCCTCTACCGGATTAATGTAAAATTATCGGTGACTAGTCGCTCAACTACGATTGTTCAGGATAGCCTATCTCTAGCCGCGTTTCAACACATGGGCTTCCGAATTTTGCCAAGCCAAATAATTTTTCACTTTCTATCGGTAATAATCACGACGCGTGCGCGACTAACGGAGCCGTTACATCTGCACCTGACCTTGGAGTCGCGATTTTCGGTATCAACACGGTGGTTATTGACATACGGAGAGGGTGATAACCGGTCCCAAATTAATCCACGTCTTCGATCGTAATCAAACACTAAACGATGATTGTAGTTGGAATGTCCTATTGCCCTATAGCGACTCGGATCTAGTCGTTATGTTTCGTCAAAGTTTCGAAATTTAACACAATCCACTTGAAGTAGTATTCATCAAAACTCCCTTCGTCATTTTAGTCACGTCAAGTGTCATTAATGTTCTTTTCATCCACTTATACGTACTTACAGCGCTCATGGACGTCAGCGAGTCTTGAACTCGACTGATTTGCATGTGGCTACACGCAACTCCGAGATGCATGTGGCGCATCACTTGATCTTTTCAACACTCGTACAGTTTCATCTTCAAAATACTTTAAGCAAGTTCTAAACTCGTCGCTTAACTCCCCATATTATCCTCACAGGTGATCAAAGGCGTCTTCCACGTTTGACATTCAATCAAGTCAATCATGAATGCCTGTTCTCCTCATGCATGCCCCTGCAAGTCGGACCCTACATCTTGATTGAAGATGCGACTGCAAGTAAGCATCATGCATGCAATCTGTACATCGATCCATCTGCTCGTTTAAAAAACTACATAACACCGAGCTATTATATCATGCCGGCGGCTAACCGGTCCGAACCGTCCCACGCGCCTTTAACGCCCGCTGACCAATCTACCCCTATCTTCGGAAGCAAATTACAGAACGCAGACTTTCCGTCTTTCATCACCTTCCGCGAGCATCGTCCCACGACTCTTTACGGTATGCGCGTTATGCATGTTCAAAATTGAGACTAATACTATGAAATTTAGAAACAATATGTTCTGGACTCCTTGCCCAGGATGTGCTTGCCCAAACCACGCTTCAAGCAGCGTCGCCGTCTTTGCAAACGACGAACCCCTCCCAAGCCCGGCTTTCACTCGTATCGCCAACTCCAACGACCCACCTTTACCCGCAGAATCCAGCGCCATCCGTGGCCTCATTGTGGAACATACCCGCCGCGTCTCTGTGCTCCAAACTCAAGTCACCCACCTCGAGTCCTACCGCCAGGACCTGCTTGCCCAGGTGTCCATGGTAGACAACAAAATTTCGGTCCTTGAGCGCGAATGCGAGCGGGTCTCGCAGGCTATTCGAGAGAAGAAACGCTTGCTGAGCCCTGTCCGACGGCTTCCACCCGAAGTACTCTCACTCATCTTTCTGGAAACGATCGTGTTTCCCATCAAACGGACTCCGTCGGCGAGCGAGAGTGAGTGGTGGGATATTGAGCTCGCTGAGAGCCCCATGTGGTCTATCGAGCAGGTCTGCAGGCAGTGGCGAATGGTGTCGATGTCGTTCCCGGAACTGTGGTCATACATCAATATCACCATCACAGATGACAACTTTAAAGAAGATGGATATGTGTATGTACGCTGTCTTACCCACCAGTTCAGTCGTTCCAGGCTTTGTCCATTGTCCCTTTCCATCACCGATATATCGAACCAATCTAGTTTCGATAAACTTCCCCCACCGCTCGTGACGCTGCTCTTGTCCGTGGGGAGCAGGGTACATGAGCTGCATCTTCTGCTTTCTGCAGCGATATTCTCCACTGTACCGGCGGTGCGCCTAGCCCTGCCTTCGCTCAAGAAACTCTCTCTGCTCTCTACAGACGCGGAGGAGATTAGCAGATACAATAACCTCAACCTATTCGACTCCGCCCCCAACTTGCACGTCGTGGAAGCGATGAACATCCGAGATCCCGTATCCTCATTCGCGCTCCCGTGGCACCAGATCACCCGGTACAAGAGCGACCACCTCCTCGACGACTGGGCTGATCCTGGACCGGACACGTGCATCCACCTGCTATCTATCATGTCACAGCCTCAGCTGGTGGAATGCGACTTGCGGTGCGAGGTCAACTGCGCCGACAACGTGTTCAGTGGCAAGTCGTTTCCTGTCGTGTGCACGCGGCTCCGCTCCCTGAGCCTCTCGTCCTGGCCGTACTCTAGCACAGGCATGAAGGCGATCCACCAGATGTTAGACCGTCTGATGTTGCCTGCCCTGGAGAGCTTGAGGGTGGTGTGCCAGGTGGGGCATCCTGAGCTTGAGGGGGAGCAGACATTCAGTGCGCTCCGACGGCTTGTGGAAAGGTCTCGTGCTCTGCTTGGGGAGCTGTATTTCGAGCATGGGGAGGTCCTGGAAGAGGATCTGGTTTCTGTGCTCCGGATGGCGCCGGCGTTGAGGGATCTGAGGCTCGTGGATGTAAATTTGGGGGTGGTTGCGCTGGGGGAGGGAGTAGTTCCGGATTTGAGAGTGTTGCATTTGAGTGGCTGCAAGGTTTTTGATAAGGCGGTGTGGGTGGGTATCGTCCAGTCGAGGGCTGAAAACTTGGAGGAGGTGAAGATTTGTAGGTTTGAGAAGAGAGGAGAAGAAGTGGAGCGGGTGGTTGTGTTGGAGGCGAGTCGAAGGATGGATGGGATAGGTTTGGTCATTCATTAATCATTAGTGCATGCTTTTTCCCTCTGGGGCAAAGTATACTATTTGATACAACACTGTTTGGTATATAAGATGCCTCACTTACTGGGGAATTACGGTGCCTAATATCCAGCAGCTGTATTGACGACAAGGAGAGAAAAGTCATGTGCGAGTTGGCATTGGTGAGTGTCCTGCTCTCTTGACGACCAGCTAATCCTACATATGTGTAGAAACAACCTGACGAACATGCTGCGGTACTGGCGTTGCTGACTCTGCAACATTGTCCTCCGCAACAGATACGTCAGTTTTGATGACGACCACACACAAAAACGAGTAGACGGGGTGCGGGACGTTGATTTAAGGTGCAAGTTTTGATATTGCACAAGAACGACTACATTATTTGGTACAGACAACTTCTCCGAACAGCGCAATTTTCTATCGCTGTTTCGCGTCGGCATCTCGCGCAAAAGTAGCTGCCACGAGGAGAGGGAAGACCAGTGTTGCATCTGCAAACACCTGCGCAATGAAATATTATGAGGCGAGTTTCTCTTTCCTGTCCCGTTGGGCGCGCACCTTGACAGATTCCGATCCAGCGCGAATCTTTCCCCAGGAGATGGCTTCGTCCGGGCGAGCTCCAGAGTCTGATCCGTCGAATTCCTGTCCGGTGTTCTGACACATGCGTCAGGGAAAGGCGAGGGTTTATAAAGATCGACTCACGATGTAAACAGAGTAATCCGCACCATTACGCTAGGAAATCCTAGTGACGAGAAGAGGCTGCAGTGAAGACAGGACACTCACTATCAGCATCGCGTTAGCTATCTGGTGCTTGCAAACTCCGCCACCAAGTATGATCATTCCCGCTTTTCTAGACTTCCTTGAAAGCTCATTCAGCTCACGGATATCTTGCACAATATCGACTATCAGTCCAGGATTCTTGAAGGAGTGGAAGTATATCATGTCTCCTATGGAGCCATCAGTCAAGGCGGGACAAAACACCGGAATGTCGTTCTGAACCGAAACCGAGCGCTGAGAATGCCAATCAGGATATCGGAAAAAGCCACTATATTCACTTTATAGGCCCAATAATACACAGATTCCTCGTTGTTTATCTCCTTGCCCAATCGTCGAATGAAGGAACTCGGTGACCAGATCTTCCCGTGCTCCTTCTGTTCGACAAGCATGGAGTCAAGAATCGGCATAAGCCAATCTTCAAACTTGCAGTAATTATCGTTTGGTACAACGAGGTTCCCAATACGGTTCATGCCTCGTCTACGTAGATCGGCACCATCGAGGTTAAAATCAGCAAGGTATGTCTTGCCAAGGCATTTGATGAAGTCTTCTTCGATTCCGCCGGCTGTGGTGACAAGAGAAGAGACGTGTTTGTGTTTGACAAGATGGAGTATGATTTCTCGGAGTCCGGAGGAGATGAGGTTGGAGGTGTAGCCCAGAAATACGTTGCAACGTACTTGACTGCGAGCTTCGAAGGATTTATACTCTTCTGACTCATCGTCAGCCACTGCTTCATCGGAGAGACGCCATTTACGCTATGGATTGATATGAGAAAATTGGTTGATGGACACAAACCTTTTTCTTACCATTTTATTAACGATATCGATGGCCCGACCTAAACTATTGGCCTGAAACCCGATTCGTTCATAGCTGCCGATGAATTCTTGGAGGGAGAGTAGATTATCAAAGTTGGGGCCTTCTACGGATACAGCGGTATCTGGAACAGGATCGGAAGGCTGCAGAACAGCTGCTGAAGCTCCAGAAGGAACGGACATGGGGGTAAATACAGAAAGGGAAAAAATTACACGTCACATGTGTGACATCTTATTTGCCGCTTTCGCGACTTACACGACCACCGGGTCGCTCACACATTACCGCCTCGTCATCGGAGACGACGACGGCGACGACATCTTCAGTACTGCTCGGAATGGAAGAGAGCATTTCTGTACCAGAAAACGTTTCACTACCCGTGTCTCTTCCTGTGGATGCACAGGCGTCCACCAGCACACCACCGCCTATCGAACCTACCGGCCTTCCCGATGAAACGACACCAACAATCATAGAGGTGCCTATAGATGATGTGCAAGAGGTTAATGTTGGAAACATAAACAGTGATGGGTTCCCGGTCGAAGCTGCAAACGAGGCAGAGCCAGAGGATACAGGTTCTACGCAGCCTGAAGACCTACCTGCCCCAGTGCCAGAGAGACCTGCTGAACGAGCTGATATCATTGACAGTATCTCGGCTGGTCTATCTGAAGAGTCTGTGTCTAACCACCTGCCGTCGCAGTCCGCCAAACCCCCGCTACCACAGAGTATACCCATCGTGCCAGAGCTGGATGTACCCCGTGAACCACTTCCTCCCCCCGTGTCGCCCTCAGAATCTACTCATCGTCGCTCGCTTACCATCTCGAAAGGACACACCGTATCCGTCGTCCTAATTTCCTCCGCCTTAGAGACTATTGCGGCGTCCAAGGACGCCAAACGCTCTGCTCCTCTTCGCGAGAGTACCCAGCGAGCGCTCGAAATGATTCGTTCGGAGCAGGGTGGAGATCGTCCTCGAGAGATCTTTGAGCCTTTGCGGCTAGCCTGTGAGACGCGGACGGAGAAATTGATGATCGCGAGTTTGGATTGCATCTCCAAACTCATATCCTATTCTTTTTTCGCAGAATATATTCCCCCTTCTGCTCATTTCATGTCGCCACCCGGTTCTCCTGGTTTGCACCCGCGGCAAAGTACTGGAGGAGCTTCGCAAGTCGACGCCAATCCTCCATCCCTTGTTGACCTTGTCGTCCATACCATAACTTCATGCCATTCCGAAATGACACCAGAAACTGTATCACTACAAATTGTCAAGGCTTTATTGGCCATCGTGTTATCACCAACGATCCTAGTTCATCATTCGGCTTTACTCAAGGCGGTCCGTACAGTCTACAACATTTTCCTGCTAAGTACAGACCCAGTAAACCAAATGGTTGCGCAAGGAGGCCTTACCCAAATGACCCACCATGTATTTACCCGATGCAAAATTGGGACGCAACGAGATTCTACTACCTATGTGCCTTCATCTAGTCAGGGAAGTGTACCTTCATTTTCGAGAAGAGTTTCTCTCGCTAGTACTACTTTGGTTAATGGCGGAAGCGAGCGTGGTTCATCCGCAGGACCGCCTGTAACCGACTCGTCTGTATCACTGCCTCTTCAGCAGCCCTCTATCAACGGTGATGATGCCGCACCGGCTACGAACGGCAATGGAGACCTTGAAGGTGGAACAGATCTCATCAGGTTGGTTTTCCATCCGGCTCTCCTAACTAAGATGATTCTTATTATCTCAGCAGTAATGGCGTTGAAGGACCTCCCATGAATGTCCTACCTGAGGATGAACACCATCTGCATTCGGAAATGACCCTAAATGATCTGTTCATCAAGGACGCCTTTTTGGTATTCCGGGCACTGTGCAAACTGACCATGAAGCCACTAAATAACGAAAGGTCCGTAGTATTCGTACCCAAGAGACCCCTTCGTTGCTGATTTTCCCATTGCAGTGAACGCGACCTCAAGTCACACGCTATGAGATCCAAACTCCTCTCTCTGCATCTT
Organism: Desarmillaria ectypa; assembly: GCA_030407005.1. Taxonomy (NCBI): domain Eukaryota; kingdom Fungi; phylum Basidiomycota; class Agaricomycetes; order Agaricales; family Physalacriaceae; genus Desarmillaria; species Desarmillaria ectypa. The sequence continues at coordinate 3,066,211 of JAUDYN010000004.1, forward strand.
GTCCTAACCGTCCTCAATTCTCACATGGCGCTCTTCGTCGATCCCGCTTCCATCATATATTCGAACACATCCAACGATGCAACATCCTTCGTTCAGGCCGTAAACCAGTATATTTGCCTCAGTCTAAGTCGAAATGCTGTCAGTCCGGTACCACAGGTTTTCGATCTCAGTGTTGAGATCTTCTGGCGTGTTCTCTCTGGAATGAGGACAAAGCTCAAGGTAAAGTCGTTACGTCTTCTTTCTACGGTGTGTATTCATCTTTCACAGAAAGAAATTGAAGTCCTTCTTCATGAGATTTTTATCCCAATCTTCGAAATGAGAACGTCCACGTTGAAGCAGAAAGCGGTTATTTTAGGCCTGCTTTCTCGCTTGTCCCAAGATCCTCAGGCCCTTGTGGAAATCTATCTCAATTATGATTGCGATGGTGAAGCAGCGGACAACATATATGAACAGTCAGTCGTTCCTTTCTTCGAGATAACTCGCTGTTAAAATTTCGTTAGTCTCATGAACATCATATCGAAGATATGCACAACACAGTCAAGCCATCAGAAAGGGACTGAACCTCCGAGCCCGGCGACTCAACCAGCCGCTAAGTCCCATAGTAACGTTCTGGGACCGTCTCTCAGTACTTCCGTCGCCTCCGTACCCGGATCTATGGATACAGCAACACTAGGGCTATCTGAGACGCAGCTCAGACGACAGGGCTTGGAATGCCTTGTGACTGTCTTGAGATCCCTGGTTGCTTGGGGCACTACCTCCGGAAAGGTGGCTGATGGGGAGAGCGTCGACGTTGCTTCACGTTCTCAGCCTGGGGAGAATATTAGACGGGATTCACTGACGCCAGATTCTTCGCTAGACAAGCTGTCAGGCGTCAACTCAAGTACGGAAATTTTCAGACAACATACCCCCGATCTCGGAGATGACCCAACCAAGTTTGAGAGCGCGAAGCAGAAGAAGACTACGCTGCTTGAGGGAATAAAGAAGTTTAACTTTAAGCCTAAACGCGTAAGTCTAACTCGCCTACGCGTTTTTACTCATCTGGTTGACGAATCCTCGCGTATAGGGTGTACAATTCTTGGTTGAGACAGGCTTCATTCCAAGCAAAGATCCTCAGGATATCGCTTCTTTCCTTTTGAACACCGATGGCTTGAGCAAGGCGATGATTGGCGAATACTTGGGAGAGGGGTAAGTTTACTCTTGTTTCATTGACCTGTGTCCTAACAGTGGGATCAGGGACCAGGAGAATATCGATATCATGCATGCCTTTGTCGATAGTCTTGACTTCGCTGGTTCGCCTTTCGTTGATGCGCTCAGGTTATTCCTGCAGAAATTCCGTCTTCCCGGCGAGGCGCAGAAGATTGACAGATACATGCTTAAGTTCGCGAACAGGTTCATTGCCAGCAACACGCAAACGCCCTTCGCCAATGCCGGTAAGAGCCTTTATCTTCAAGAAGGAAAGTAATCTGACCAATACATAGATGCTGCTTATGTTCTTGCCTATTCCGTCATCATGTTGAACACGGACGCCCACAATCCTCAAGTCAAGAAACGAATGACCAAAGCCGAGTTCATTAAGAATAACCGAGGTATCAACGATGGCAATAATCTCCCCGATGACTTCATGTCAGAAATATATGATGAAATTGTATCCAATGAGATTAGAATGCAGGACGAGATAGAAGCCGCCGGACCACTTCCTACCGGACCGGGCCTTGCCAATGCTCTCGCCAACGTTGGCAGGGACCTGCAAAAAGAGGCCTACGTATTGCAGACCAGTGGTATGGCGAACAAGACAGAGGTAGGCTTTACCAGTATTGAACAATAACAACGTTGAACCGTTTAATAGGCACTATTCCGAACCATGATGCGTACTCAGCGCAAAGGCTCCAGATCGGCTGACCAGTTCTTCAGCGCTTCACATTTTGTCCATGTCCGCCCTATGTTTGAAGTCGCCTGGATTGCCTTTTTGGCGGGGTTATCTGGACCTCTTCAAGACACGGACGATTTGGAGATCGTCGAATTATGCCTTGATGGTTTTAAGAGTGCGATCCGAATCGTATGCTTTTTCGACTTGGAGTTGGAGCGTAATGCATTCGTGACGACTCTTGCGAAGTTTACGTTCCTCAACAACTTGGGCGAGATGAAAGCGAAAAACATGGAGGCTATCAAAACTCTTCTTGACGTCGCCGTAACAGACGGAAATAACTTGAAAGGCTCTTGGCACGAGGTCTTAACATGTGTCAGCCAGCTTGAACATATGCAACTCATAAGTGGAGGTGTTGACGTGGACGGTGGGCGTAAAGGGTGCGTTTCATACTCCATTTCATTGGAGACTATTAACTCCCAACAGGAAAATAAAGAAGCCTCCAACAGAGGAGCTGGCGAACGAAAGTCGCTCAACGCACATTACCGTAGCGACGGATATGGTCTTTTCGTTGAGTCATTTCTTGTCTGGCGTATGTTTTTACACTTTTTAATGCCGCGACTCAATGCTGACGTCTTTTCCAGACGGCGATTGTTGACTTTGTACAAGCCTTGAGCGATGTTTCCTGGGAAGAAATACAGTCGTCAGGACTTTCCCAGCATCCCCGATTGTTCAGTCTTCAAAAATTAGTAGAGATCTCCTACTACAACATGAATCGTATCCGTCTCGAGTGGTCGAATCTTTGGGAAATCCTAGGAGAGCACTTTAATAAAGTCAGTCTCCTTTGGTTTATAATTGTTTACAAATTAAACATCAAACTGCTTAGGTTTGTTGTCACGATAATCCCCATGTTGGTTTCTTTGCACTTGACGCCCTGCGGCAACTTGCGATGCGATTTCTGGAGAAGGAAGAGTTGCCCCATTTCAAGTTCCAGAAGGATTTTCTGAAGCCATTCGAGCATACCATGATTCATAATCCAAACCCTGAAGCTCGGGACATGGTAACTTCTTTAAGAGAAAGAACGACAGGCTTTGCTAACCACTCTTCGTAGGTTCTTCAATGCCTGCAGCAAATGATTCAAGCCCGTGTGCAGAATATGCGATCTGGTTGGCGAACAATGTTCAGCGTCTTCCAAGCTGCTTCGAAGGTCCTCACGGGTGCGTCGTCAAGTCTTCATATATTGTATCTACATAGTATCTCATCCGCTCGTCAGAACGCATTGCCAATTCTGCTTTTGAGATTGTCACTCGTTTAAATAAAGAACATTTCCCAGCCATAGTTCGTTATGGCGCATTCGCAGACTTGGTGGTCTGTATCACCGAGTTCTGCAAGGTGAGCAAATACCAGAAAATTAGCTTACTTGCCATCGCAATGCTTCGAGGAGTGATACCCGTTATGCTCGAATCTCCAGAATGTGGATGGACATCTTCAACTATGGATGATAACATGGTGAAGTACTGGTATCCCGTTCTGTTCGCGTTCTATGACATAATCATGAACGGCGAAGACCTGGAAGTTCGGCGATTGTACGTTCCCCCCATCAACTTCAATATTTTTCCGATTCATTCGATGCTTTAGAGCACTCGATTCGTTATTCACTGCCCTTAAAACCTATGGATCCTCGTTTCCAGAGAGCTTCTGGGATAGTGTAACCAAAGACCTTATTTTCCCCATATTTTCGGTTCTCAAGTCTAGTCACGATCTCTCCCGATTCAGCACCCAGGAGGACATGAGTGTCTGGCTATCGTCGACCATGATACAAGCACTTCGAGATGTGATCGATCTTTTTACGTTCTACTTCGACACGCTGGAAAGATCCCTCGATGGTCTCTTGGACCTACTTTGCATTTGTATCTGCCAAGGTATAACCCTGATTTCAGTTCACCAATGTCAATGCTCACTCTATGCAGAGAATGATACTCTTGCACACATTGGCACATCCTGCCTGCAGCAACTTGTCGAAAACAATGTAGAAAAATTGAGTGCTACCCGTTGGGAGCGTGTTACAAGCACCTTCGTCAAACTGTTCATGACGACGACACCCCATCAACTCTTTGATGATAGCTTACGTGTGGAAATCGAATCCCCCAGTCCTGATGTTAACGAAGGTAAGCTGCTCGCTGAGTTTCCTCTATCTTTTCTCAAAGTCTCTCTATGTCAGAGTCCAGCAGCGCGGCAATTTTGCCTGCTCCACTTTCACCGAGTGGTGACTCTCCTCGACAGGGACAGACCGCAGCCGAGCGTCAACGGATATTCAAGCAGATCATTGTCAAATGTGTTTTGCAGTTGCTACTCATAGAAACGACCAACGATTTGCTGCGCAATGAGAAGGTTTATATGACGATACCCCCAAATCAATTGCTTCCCCTTGTCCAGGTGCTCGGACAGAGTTATCAATTTGCGAGGTCCTTCAATGAGGACAAAGAACTTCGTACGGGTCTATGGAAAGTCGGTTAGTAACGATGTCTCCGCTTATTGCTCTGTATTTGACCGCCTTCAATAGGATTCATGAAACATTTGCCTAATCTCCTGAAACAAGAGTCAAGTAGTGCATCCACACTTGCTCATATTCTTTTGCAGATGTTCTTTGACCCGCGTCCTGAACACCAACGGTATCGTGATAAAGTCGATGAACGCTTGCTTCCGTGCGTGTTGCATCATTGTCTAGGAAGCGTCGTACTGACGCCAAAACAGTCTTTCAATAGGAGTTATCCAGGACTACAACAAGCTGCGCGTGGATACGCAAGGCAAAAATATTGTCGCGTGGACCCCGGTCGTCGCCGAAATTATGGATGGTCTCTGCCGATTTGATGACAAGACGGTGAGTTTTATTGTGTCTCCCATGGATGGGTTCTCATGTTCGTCGTTTTAGTTCGCTGTGTACCTTCCCGCCGTATATCCAGTGGTAACAGAACTCCTTGGCCGTGATTTGGCTCCCGAGGTTCGGATGTCGTTAAAAACGTACTTTTTACGGGTAGGATACGCTCATGGAATAATAGAGGTCTCATCGTAATATCTGATTGTATTATATTTATTCAGTGTATTTGGCGGCCACGGATAATTCATATTTCCTTCTGCTCTACGTTAGTAAATGGACATGGGACGTTCGTACCTTGGTCTTGACTACGTCCATCCATAGGAATTCTACAGAATTGTCAGATATACCCACTCGATTGTCTTTAAGTCAAAAAAGTCCAAACAGCAGGCCCGGCTGAAGGTTCATATTTTCAAAGATAGGAAAGGAAAGAAAAGGAAAAGTCGAGGTACCCACGCGGTGCGCATCTGTAACTGTCCGCTTTCCAGCCCTATATCCGTTTTTGTTCCAACTTCACAGGGATAAGGGTACAACACCCCGCTTTGCCTGTGATTTCAAAAGTCCAAACTGAATGTATGTTATATATTTGTTCAATTACTAGACGTTAGTGATCACTATGAATGCATACTTCCATCCACTCGATCCGAAATTGTAAATTACTGTCACCGTTGGTATCCTACGTATGATGAACCTCCAAAACTGCCCCAGCCAGTTGGTTGTGCTTGGATCACTAAACCATAAGCGTAAGTAAAGATACCAGGAGCATCAAAAATAGACGCACGATTTGTTCGAAGAGCGTCGTATGCGGCTGTGCCTAAAATGAACTTCGAACACAGAGTATTTATCACCACGCACCTGCAGGTCGCGGTTCGTTATCCTGAGCAAAAGTACCGGATTTCATTTGCGCGAAAATATTGGCCGGATTGGTGTTATTGTTGTTTGGTAGTGGGGGTACTGGTGGTGGCGGCGAAGACATTCCATTGCCGAACTGGCCGAAACCAGGGTTCATACCTGTTGGATCTGGAATGATAACAGTCAGCGGAAGCGTCGGAAAGAAGGTCAATGTACGTACTCGACATAACACCATTCATGCCTCCATTCTGGAAAAGGCTGCTACCATTGAACCCGCCGAAGGGCATACCTGTCGGTTGAGGCTGGCTTGGCTGTTGAATAGCAGGGAATCCTGTAGGCTGCGACATCATAGGCTGAGCGCCAGAAAATCCTGTTGGCTGCGACAGTATTTGTGGCTGCTGAGCAGGGAATACCGTCGGCTGAGATGTCAAGAAAGATGGTGGTGAGGAGTTGTTCGCAAACGGAGATGCGGCAGCACCAGTAGAACGTGTAGGAATGAAGCTATTGAACCCTGTTTGTGTAGGTATAAGAGGCTGCAACAGGCCTTGATTAGCGGGGACAGGAGCAAATGGACCTCGAGGGCCATTGTAAGGTTGTGCAGGTGGTGGTGTCAACTGAGGCAACATCCCACTTTGCTGATTCTGTAGATGTTGTCCTATTGGTGCAGGAGACGATCCCATGCCCAAACCCGAACTGTAGCTCGCCGGAGATGCAACGGCAGCGGGTGGAGTGGGAGTGGATTGAGGCGCAGACGGAGTATTCTTCCTCAACTCGCTCAAACGCGACAGCTGATCAAAGATATCAGATTCAGTTGTCTTGGCGAGACTATGGCCAGTAGATGTAGCTGTGACTGGGGCAGGGGACAGTGAGGTGGGAGGTGGGTTTGCAGATGTTGCAGGGGCAGTTGTCATAGCAGGAGGTGGTGCTGAAGGGGCTCGTGCTGCGGCAGCTGGGCTAGCAGGAGTCAATGGCTTCGTTGAACTAGGCCGATTTGTCCATGCATCGTCATCGAAACCGCTGACAACCGGTGCCGCTGAACTTGCCCGCTGAGGAGGCTGTACCGCAGTACTGGTAGCAGGACTGAGAAGCTGTGGTGAAGCTGTTCGTTCCGTTCCCGTAAGGTTGCCTACAACGCTGCCAATCGACTTCAGATCAACCGTAGCAGGTGGGAGACTCTTGCTGGGCTGCGGTCTTCCGCGTCGTACCTGCGTCTTCAATGCACCGCCTGGCCCGGTGAAAATATTTGGAGCAGGTTTAGAGCCATTTATCTCCGCATGGAGTTGCTTGGCTATTTCCTCGTCGCTGCGCACCAGCTCACCCTCTCCGTTAGTCTTGGCTTTGCGCTTTTCAACGATCTTCATGACTCGGATGATGTCGCCTTCTCGAAGGCCCATAGAACGCAACGTTGCTTCGGACGTATCGAGCAGCACAGCCTCGTCCATCCTCTCCCGCTCAAATGAAGTAGCGTAACGAGTGCAATCATCCATATCACAGCCGGCGTCCAGGAAGAACTTGAACCAATCAACTGTCGGTTTCTTTGGTCCTTGAGGCGCGCGCGCTTTCCCGTTGGCAGCATTTGGATATTGTACACCGATAGGAATATCGTCTTCAGACACCTTGTGGTTGGTTGGTGGTCTGGATTTCTTGCTGGTTAGTTTTTCGACGTAGCGCATATCCTCGTGAGACATCTTCTCCGATGGCACCTCGACAATGACTCCATTCAGTTTATGTAATCGTAACTTGCCGTTGTTCATGCCCACGAAAGCAGCGTCCACACGGAACTGTCCAGTACGGTCGTGCCAAACACGAACACGGTCTGCAGGGGGACCTGTAATCTTGTATAGCGGCTGAAAAGTACGTCAATCTAGAACACTTACGGCCTAGGTCTGCTGACGGTCTACTTGAACTGCTTGAGCTATCGGTACTTAGTTTGCTAGCGCAAAGCCACATGAGCTACGAAAGATACAGTGATGCATTAGGACTTACGAGGGAGGGGGCGTAGACGCTGTACGAGATGCCTGGCGTTCTTTTCGTTTCGCATCAGCTTGTTCTGCGGCTATTCGAGCTCGCCTCCGTGCCTCTTCTTTCTTCTTTTCTTCTTCGCGTTTGGCACGTACCTCAGCCTGCGCAGCAGCAGCAGCTTCGGCGGCGGCGCGCTCCTCTGCTTCACGAGCTTCTGTATCATCTTCCTCCTCAGGCTCCAGTTCTGGAGAACGCAAGGAAGGTGGGGATGGGCCACTCTTTGAGGTGAGCTGACTAACTGTTGAGATTGCTTCAAATTGAGTAGAGAGTGATAACGCACTTCTAAATATGATGATGGTACCATGCCTTCTTGGTTTTTTGCGTTACGACACTTCCACCAGTCTTCTTCATCCATCTCTATGATTGTGAGTTGTTCTCCTTCTTTGACAGATAGCTCGTCGTCTCCAGCAGCTGTAAAATCATACAAGGCGGCACCTGCTGATCCCTGGGCTTCTGTCTCTGGTTCGTCGTCAGAGGCTTCACTTGGGCGTGGTGGGATAATAACAGGAGAGTGGTTCGAAAAATGCACCGATGGCTTTTTGGGTGGTTCCTCGACAACTGGTTCGGGTTCGGGTTCCTCTGGATCCTGTGGGGGGTCTACAGCAAGAGCCCTAGAAGATTCAAGTTTCGCTACTATAGCCTCCGTATTATCTCTTGACCCGGCACTAAAGTGAAGGCTTGTTGGATTCGGCCCTTCCACATCGAAGTGGACGTGTTTGGACTTTTCGGTACTGATGTTGACAATATGGCCGGTTTGCCACTTCTGTACCGCTGCCTACAATTGTGCGAGAGCAAAATGAGAATCGAATAATGAAATAATATGTTCCGCCATACCTTGCTGGTTTCACTAGCAAAGAACACAGCGCCATTCCCGATGCCCAAAGTACCTTTCATTTTCTTCCCTTTCCTATCGACCTCAGATACCGACCAAGTTTGGATGTCGTCCGCTGTCACCTTTGCCGATGCAACTCTGTCGGCCGGGTCGACATATGTGCTGACGGGCCGTGGAGGCTAGACAGCGAGTTATAACGCAGAATATCCTGAGACAAGCTCCAGACGCACCGATGGAGGAACTATGATCTGTTGGGGTGCCACAGGTTCATCTCCCTCCGCATCCTCGCTGCATGCTTCGACATAGTTAGCAGGGACGAATCCGGCCTTGTCGCCTGTTTTGCTTTGCACGAGAAGCCACTCATCCTCGGTATCGAACACGAGCAAAATCTCATCCTCTATGATGGAAATTTCACCGGGAGCGACAGCGGTATAGTCGTACATGACCTTCACGACCGATGTATGGTCGGCCTGTTAGGTGTAATCAAACAGGGACCCATTATCGGTCAGACTGGAATGAGCATACCGGTTCAACATATGCTGCCGGAACAAGGCCAACAGGGCTATCATCGTCTTGGGATGAGCCTTTGACCTTGACCTTCCACCAACTAACACGAAACGAGTAAGCAAGGTGTGAATGCAAATGACCAGGGCACTGACTCGTCGTCTACTCGCTCCTTGAGAAAGAGAATCTGATCTTCCTTTATTTCTATCTCATCATCTGACTGAGGAGTGTAATCGTAGGCGGCCTTGAGCACCGCGAGGTACTTGTCGAGGTCGTTGGCCATGAAGTGATGATGTGAGAGTCGAGCCTCCCGATTGGGATATCACCGCTGCCATCACCAAATATATATATATGACCCGCGTAGCGCCGTAGTACTCATTGTTATTGAATATTAAATAGTCAAGCAATATTTATTCAATAATGTGTGAACCTTTTTCTAAGAATCATTTGTATTCCAAAGCTTGAGTCCGGTCTGAAATTCGGAGCCGGCTGATATATCCTTGTTTACCTCTTGTCTTTGTATACTCAACTTCCTTCCTGTATTTCTTCCTCTGACGCTCACTACGATAATTATCATGAGCAGACTCAATGCCAGTGCCTTCGAATTCGTTCCGGGAAGAGCCTTTGGTGTCCCACCACCTGTACAGCAGCCTCCTCCACCTCCGCCAGTGGAGCGCCCAGAGCAGATCGAAGCACCACCTCCACCACCCACCATATCTTTAAACATTGGCAGCTCTAGACCATCTCCTTCCCCTAGTCCTTCCCCAGCACCACCATCTGCAAAGCGAACCCAGGAAAAGCCAAAGGAAACGCCGCCGCCGACGCCAAAACCCAAGAATGACCCTGCTCCCCCATCCAAGACGTTCACCCTCGAAAAGGCCAAGACTGACACCAATGCCATAGCCCAGGAAGTGAAAGCCGTCGCCGATCAGACTGTCCTTGACGATCTCTATGGCTCAGGTGTGTAAAAACCATTTTTCCATATTGAAATCACCCATAAAATTTGTCCAATCAGTAAAAGAGCATTTAAACATCGTTTTCATTGGACATGTCGATGCTGGTAAGAGTACTATGGGTGGAAATCTCTTGTACATGACCGGCATGGTCGACAAGCGGACGATGGAGAAATACGAGAAGGAAGCGAAGGATGCTGGTCGAGAAACATGGTATCTCAGCTGGGCTCTCGATTCCACCCCTCAGGAGCGTGCTAAAGGAAAGACTGTCGAAGTCGGCCGTGCTTACTTCGAGACGGGGGTCCGTCGATACACCATTCTCGATGCACCAGGCCACAAGACATTCGTACCATCAATGATTTCTGGCGCTGCCCAAGCTGATATCGCCATTTTGGTAATATCCGCCAGAAAGGGAGAATTCGAGACTGGTTTTGAGAAAGGAGGACAGACGAGAGAGCACATCATGTTGGTCAAGACCGTCGGTGTGACGAAGCTCGTCATCGCTATCAATAAAATGGACGACTCGACAGTCCAATGGGACAAAGGGAGGTTCGATGAAATCAAGGACAAGCTGACGCCTTTTGTCAAGGCGGCAGGCTTTAATCCCAAGACCGACATAACTTTCATTCCTGTTTCTGCCTATACCGGTGTCAATCTCAAGGATCCTGTGCCCAAGGGTATATGCTCTTGGTGGACGTGAGTTCACTTAACAGGTTCCCTCCTCTGTATTTACTAAGCATCCTAATAGAGGAACGTCCTTCCTATACCACCTAGATCACATGCCCATGGTTGACCGCAAGATCAATGCTCCCCTTATGATGCCCATCTCTGAAAAATACAAAGAGCTTGGTACAGTCGTCGTCGGCAAAGTTGAATCCGGTCACATCCAGAAGGGAGATAACTTAACTCTCATGCCCAACAAAGACGTCGTCGAAGTTTCCGCCATCTATAACGAAATGGAAGAAGAAGTAAACTCTGCTTTCTGCGGTGACAATGTCCGCATCCGTCTGCGTGGTGTCGATGATGAAGATATATCTCCTGGATTCGTGCTCACTAGTCCGCAGAAACCCATCCACGCTGTGAGGCAGTTTGAAGCACAATTGGCCATCCTAGAGCACAAGAGTATCATTTGCGCAGGATATTCGGCTGTCATGCACATACACACCTTGGCCGAAGAAGTTGTGCTGACTGTAAGTTACCACGAATCGATGTGAATGATATTAACCTATCCCCTTTAGCAACTGTTGCACTATTTCGACAAAAGCACAGGTCGCAAGTCTAAAAAACCACCACAATTTGCCAAGAAAGGTCCTCCAGATTCTTTCAAAGCTAATCGTCTCCTCATATCTTTCAAAGGCCAGAAAATCGTAGCTCTGATAGAAACGACACTGCCGGTCTGTGTAGAGCGCTTCGTAGATTACCCTCAGCTTGGGCGGTTCACACTTCGAGATGAAGGTCAGTATAGGCACTTTTATCTCCTTTATGAATATTCTGAATCCTTGTTTTACCTAGGGAGGACCATCGCTATCGGAAAGGCATATGTGCTCCATCTATCTTATCTTCTAATACTGACTAGCCCCTTAGATCACTAAGCTGGTAGAAGGACCTGTTGAAGAAGTCACAGACGGTGTTTCAGGGCTTGCGGTTGCTTAGAGAAGTTATATAAGTTGTGTCCATAGTCTCTTGTATTGAAATGTATAGCAGAACTGACTTCCGCGGCGAAACGGCCGCTATGCCAAAGTGCTAGAAGCGCTATCGTCGGCACTGTATCTAATTCAACAAAATTTTACTCCACTACATTAACCTAGGGCCCTCGTAGACGAAGTTGTGTTACGAATTCTAATATTCAGCGAAAAATATGCACTGCCGTTACATCTCAATCATCTTGAGACGCGACCTTCACACGAATGGGCGGAAGAGCACTGTTCTGCACCTCTCCCTCAACCGTCGGCGCCATTACTCGACAAGCCTCTCTACGACTTCGAGGAATGACATCGGTAGGGTAAAATTCAAAGTTGTCGATTAGCTCGATGAGTAGGACCTGCATTTCATGAATCCTAAATGCGTAGTCCTATGGGTGAAGCAATGCGATAGTAGAAGGTAAGGCGTACACAAAGCGCCATCTAACACATGATTGGGGCCCGCTGCCAAATATGAAACTAAAGTAATAATGTCAAAACGCAACATACTAGCAATGCCTGAGTGCTACACGTACAGGTTACCTATCAAGCCAAGGAGACCGTGGAACATCCGACCGCGTTTTGGGTTTCGCGATTAACCAGCGATCAGGGTTGTAGAGATCTGCATCAGGGCCAAAGACTTCCTTATTTCAGTTGTATGCAGGAACGGAGTTGATGAAGTAGGTCCCTTTTGCTATGGGAAGTTCGTTGAGAACTTTGTCAGATGCGGTCGTTATAGACTTGCTCAAAGGAATGATGTCGTCTCGAGTGGATATCCTGGCGTTATGATACGAGATAGAATGATATCTAAGACATGTGCTTTGAGCAACAATCACTACGATAAAATGATTGAATACTAACCTTTATGACCGCCCCCAAGTATGGCATAGTATCTAAATCTGACGTAGATAGATCGCGACCTCGTGCAGCTAGTGTGACTCGGATTTCCGCTCGAAGCCTATGTTGGATTTGTGGACATTTTACCAACTCATAAACAATCCAGGACAAGCTTCGCAAAATGACGCATTAAGCATCTCTCAAACGGCAAAGATTTATGGAAACCATACGTGTTCGATGAGGTTTCGTGTCTTGCGAAAAGCAAGCCACTGATAATTCAGTTAGCGACGCTGCTGGGTCTTGAATTAAACAACTTCTTCATTAGACTTTGTAATTCTGATTCGCTAAATCGCGTCTTCTCGTCAGTGGACATATTTGCTTTCACTTCATATGCACAAGATGAGAATGAGAATTATGCCCGGAAGCAAAAAGAACCAAACCCAATGTTGGAATCCTAGGTGTTGCACAGGGTAGACTCCAGGCTGGTAAAGCCAGATGTAAAGAAATTGTTATTCTATGGCTCCTACAGAGCTCATATTTATACTACTTCGCACTAGAATCTAGAATGTACTACAACTTTCTACGACTCTCGTGCTTACTCATCGACTCTCGGCATGATGCCGGATTGCTCCTTCTAGAACTTTCCAGCAAAATCCCAACACCCAATAGACTAACTATGCCTCTACCACCCCTTCCAGAAGCAAGGGCATTGTATCGTTCGTTCAGCACCTTCTTCGTTATCTGGCCGATTACTTGACCGGAGTATTGGATTTATGCAAACTGAGGAGCAGGTGAGTAACTGAAGATGAACCTTATGATCGCCTTGGGAATGCGCTTAACAAGGCAAAAGGAAAGCGCGAGAGCTTTAGCGCTATCAGGCGTGAGAGCCGAGAATGCCTTGAAAGTAATGTGTACATGAGCCTATCAGGTTACACTCTGAAAATGATGATAATTACTCACAAAATGTTGGCATATGCTTCCGCCAAGAAATGCTTTTCGTTACCCTCAAATAGTACCAAATCGATATCGAAGACGGCTAAAGGTCGGTGCCGGCGGTTAGAACATATACACACATAGGGAGATAAAACGCTTACCTTGGCCGATGACATCCAAGATCACGTCGGAGATCTCTGGAGCAACGCCAATGACCGCCGACTCACCACCAGACAAGGAAATCATATCCTGCCATTTTGATACCAACTGTTCGCACGGTCTTCGTCTTGGATATCTTGAAATGGGGAAAATACTATACATACTTTACCTCCACACGAGAAAAAGGTAGGAACGAAAGTCCTGATTTCCGATATACCAAAGGCAGGCTCCACAGCTCCCCCATGTCTCGGGTGGCCGGCGTCTGTATCGTGGATCAAGATGAAGACCATACAATTTGTGCTATTTGACATACCATCACTTTCTCTCATAAGAAGAGCGATCATTTCTTTTCGACCAGATGGCCTGGAGAACTTGTACCTGGTCGAGTGATACGTATATTGGATGGCTTTGGGATCTGATACTAACAGCCGGTCTTCCTGGAAATCGACAGGAAATACGTTATAGACAGACTGATTAGTTAAATATTTACTCACGCCTTGATGCTCCGACTCGGACAACACCTGCATACATTGCCTGCCATGTGAAGTCAACCTGCAGAAACTCATCAATGCACAGTCCATTATATAGAGAAGTAGAAATGACACACTTCTCCAGCTTGTCCAGCTAGAAGCTCAGGGTAAACACCTTGACTCAACCTTAAGACCTCTCATCCACAGACAGAAGTTGATAGACGATACCGTATAGGAAGGACTCGGAGGGTGAGCCGCGCACATCAGATACCAATTTTCGAGTGGAACGGCGGACGAGATAGAGGAATACCAAGAAAGCAAGAACAACGGATACATTGAGAGGCGTCATCAGTGAGTGGCGATTAGTTGTAACTGTTAGACAAGATGGAGCATGAGTAAGAGGGTCACCAATAGTCCAATGTAAGTCCATCAGAAACATTACGGAGAACTGACGCAAGAGCACTCTCTCATCTCGCAGGTCAGCGATTTTTTTAAATTGAGGATCCATCTGCATGGGAGGAGGTAAAAGGCAATTGGCAAATACTCAGCTTTAACATACAAGCCAGTTAATTATCACCTACTTATTCATGCTCTTCACGCGAATACCATATTTTTTTTTAGAAGAGTGCTATCAGCAAGAGCCGCAGGTTCGATATTGATGAAGCGTCTAGGAACGGAGTCTGACACGAACAGGTTGACGAGTAGTATTTCGCAGCTGACTCTTTCTAGGACTGAGAATCAAAAAAGGCCCAGATTATACTTTTTGAGGTCGCGTTATCAGGAGCCGTATGAGTCTCGAATCTTGCCGCTTGCGCCTTAAAATCTGTCTTGGTCGATAATGAAGGGTACGTGAGAAAGTACAACAACGGTACATACCGGCCCGACTTTCCGAATATTCTTGTCCATGTTCAAGGACCTTCAGCATTACCTCCAAGCCGGCGCCTTCCTTCTCGAATCTCCATCATCCCCATTGCCATCATTGAGTTTACAATCTACTCTACGAAACCGCCTTGCCCAATACTATGACTACCTGCAGCAACCACAGAATTTTGACAACAATGCATCGGTGCAAGAGATTGAGCAGGTGACAGCGGAAGAAGCCCTTTCTGTCGTTGGATGCGTTCAGCGAATAGTTGGTGGACAGGACGGTGAAGAGGATATTCCACTCCTTGGAACACGCGATATAGCCCAAATACGCACTCTCCTCTCCATCGTGTTTAAGTGGAGCGTCGAACCACTCTTATCACGTATCATCGTCGCGTTACCCACCCCTTCGACGTCGAAAAAGGTTCAGGTCGTCACTGAAAATACAGTCAAAGACTACGAGCACCTCTGCAAGCTGATCAATGAGATTTTCGCCCTCCTGTTTCCTTCTGGTGTGCAAAGCCGTCTACCACAAACGCTGATTACCACGACAGTGTTGAATAGGCACGTCACGGATATTCTGAAGCCCGCGATAGTGCTTGGGTGGCTTCCAAAGTCTTCGGTAACAGAACACATATTACCTCTTGATAGCGCACAGCCTTTGGTTATTCGTCTTCTAGCCATGTGCGTGTGAATTTCTTGGATTAAAGCAAATGCTGATCTTTAACCAACTTTCCAGCCTACATCCATCGCAGAGTATCACTGCCCTCGGAGGCATCATCTCTTCTCTCTCCCCTGGGACAGTGTTTGCTCAGCGTATCTGTTCTGTGCTTCTCAGTAGGCAAGTGATGCGGTCACAAGGCGTAAACGGATTATGCGCCGCCGTATTCGGAGACTCTGAGGAGGCCGGGAAAGAATTACATCTGGACAAACTCGAGCATATAGCAAAGGTCCTGACGGCAGTACCGAGAGGAATGGAACCAAAGGTGAGCATTTGATACCG
Organism: Desarmillaria ectypa; assembly: GCA_030407005.1. Lineage (NCBI taxonomy): Eukaryota > Fungi > Basidiomycota > Agaricomycetes > Agaricales > Physalacriaceae > Desarmillaria > Desarmillaria ectypa. The sequence continues at coordinate 3,082,058 of JAUDYN010000004.1, forward strand.
AAAGTCAGCGCTAGTTCAGTGCAATATGAATGCAAAGCATTGGAAAAATACCACTACAGTGGCTTGAAAGTATGGTTTCGACACCATTCATGGCGCACTCGATTTTCCTGATTTTCGGTGAGATTGTCGAAATAAGCTGATATTGAAGGGTTTAGGACTACTATAGTGCTACTGTGCCGCGGATTCTCGCGCTTCTCTACAATGATGCACCTGCATCATATAAGCGCGCGGCAGCGTTTACTATCTCTAGGATGCTAGCGACGGATGGGTCTTCTTCACACCATAAAACTGCAAGAGGTATTATCATGCCTTTGCTTCATGGCCCTTTGCTGCACATCCCCACGCTCTTCGACGAACCAAGCAGCCTGATACAGCCCATCAATCCACTTTCCCAGCCCGGTCCTAGTGTCTCGTCGTCGAAATTAGGTCCTAACACAGCGTTGACCGCCTTATCTACTCTGATAACCAACACTGATCCGGTGCCAACACTGATCGCCACGCTGCTTTCCCCGGTCATACCTTCTCTTTATTCTCTGCTGGAGCATCTGGAGCATGTTCGCACTTCGAATCCCACTATTCGTGAAACTGTTCGCGGTATGCTAGAAACGTGGGGCCGCGTTGTTGAGAAGGAGGAAGGAACATGGATCATTTGGAACATCATACAGAACGAAGGGGGTGAGATTGGTTGGAAGGTGAATTTGGAGGGGCTGATCTACCAGGTCGACAAAGAGAAAAATTCGGGGCCTGCGATGTTCACTCCAGAAGATCTTGAGAAGGCTGAGCTGGCAGGGGAGCTTGATCCGGACGCAAACATCATGGATCTATACCCAGATCCACAACGGTTTGTCTTATTCTTGAAAAAACTCGATAGAAGAGATGTCAGTGGAGAGTTGTTTGTTAAACTATTGGAAGCATATAGGGATTCTCGAGTAGACGGTGATCCGATGAAGTAAGTACCTGACGTTCGCTATTGCAAACGCTCACGTATTGTCACATAGGACGTTGCTATACCTGCAACTCATCATGCAAATCCAAGCGAAAATGTCTGATGGAGACGGGAAGGAGAACATATTAAAAGATCCGGGCCATATTTTGGCGTTTGTAAAGCACGCCTTGGAGACGCGCGCTCAGTCGAACGCAGTTATTGAGAAAACGGAAGATCCTCTAAAGTTTATACACACTCAAAAAGATCTTGGGGAAGAAGACAGCGATGACGAAAACACGCCAGAGTACGACGAGATGACAGAAACAAGCATCAATCTTCTGTTGTCGATATTTGAGTCAAACCCAAACCTTTCGGCGCGAACAGAACCCGTCTTAAACGAGATTTTCGAGCTCCTTGAACCTCTCGCAAAAAACGGGCTGGAGGGGATCAAGCCGATTGCAAGGGAAGCGAGGATGGTTATGACTGCTCGACTTGCCTCTACATCTACTGCCGTTCCCAGCAAAGGGAAAGTGAAAGACGATGCCGAGGAGGTGCGAGAGACGTATCAGCGCGCACTCAAACTCTTACAGGATCCTATCCTACCTGTACGTGCGCACGGACTACTGCTTCTTCGGGAACTGGCGAAAGGAGGGAAAATGGAAGAGGCGCTGATACCAGCAGTGCTGGCAATCTTCTTGCAAGCACTACAAGACGAAGACTCGTATGTGTATCTGAACGGAGTGCAGGGTCTGGCCGGGATGGTTGAGGGTGGGAGATGGGGCAGAGAGGTCCTCAGAGGGCTGGTCGGCGACTACGCTAAAGGAATATCCAGAGGATATGTGTGGAGTCGAGGCGAGGTAGACACAAGGGTCAGGATCGGGGAGGCCTTGGGTATGGTCATAAGACGTTGTGGTAGCGCGTTAGGTGCATATGGTTAGTCCTTTATTCGTCCCATCCTTCCTTGTTCCTGACAGCCGCGTAGTGGATATCATCGTGCCAACCCTTCTGCATGTTGTCCGTATGCGTGAATTACCTACGACGCTGCGTACATCAGCTATCAGTTTACTGGGCGAGTGCGCCGCCGCACATGCACTAGCACTTGCATCATACTTCCAAGATCTTGTAGGAGGGATGGTTGATCTGCTTCAATTGGAAAGTGTGCAGACGGAGGAAGAGGATGGAGAGAAAAGTATGGACGAGAATCCCACCAAAGCTGATGGCAAATTCCCGCCGATGAGACGGGCGGCAGTGAGGTTCTTGGGTGTCCTGGTGAGGGAAGCAAGCAAGGCTATCTATGACGATGAAGATGTGGGGTATGAAAGGCGAATATGGCAGGCAGATATCCTGAGGAGAGCCAAGGTGACGCTCGGGTATCTCGCTGCAACTGACGGAGATGGGGTTGTTAGAGTTATGGCAAGAGAGGTTGGAGAGCAACTGCGACAATTGGAAGAGGCATTTGTGGAGGTGGTTTGATAGTTTCTTCGTGTGTAATACTGTTCCACAACTGTCCATTTTCTTCGTCTATGTAGCTCCGGAACAGAGAGACGCATTGCGACTGTGGGGGGTGTCGCATCCCTGTAAATTGAATTCATCAAGGTATAGAGTGAGACGAGCATCTAACGTTTTTCCTTTTTTTCATGCTTAGGCAGCAGTTGACCTGCATGGGTGGGAATACTTCACGTGCTAATATTGGTGTTGGAGTGTTTTCAAGTTTTTCGAAAATGGTTAACCTTCATTAGCGCCGTGCAGTAACGACCCTGTTGCGTATCCGAATTTGGGTATCACCGCCTGGCAGCGGAATCCGTCGAGGTCATACCGGAGGGCAAAAGTCTTAGTGGATCAAAGAATGTTGTGTCCGAGCGCAATCTTGTTCCAACATACTTGCACTGCACCTTCTTACCACCCATTGCACGTGTGGAGATAGGCGGCAAATAGGTAGGCTTACTGGGAACCATTACATTTTGGAGGAGGGCAGTACAAGGCCATTCTATACCAACGTGGCATAGGGTTACGTCAATAAAGAAACTTCATGAAAAAGTATAGAAAACGGCCCGACCTAAAAATATAGGTCAAAGGCCCGGAACACACACCTTCCTGCGATCGCTCGCCACGGGTTCGCGACTGCTTGGTCATATTTCAATTGAACTCGCCTCACTTTTCTGTACACTTATCGCCGCCGTGGGTATTCTGTTTCCTTTCTCATGCTCAAAATGTCAGCTCACCGACAAGCGGCATGCGTCTATTTCACCACTTGTTTCCTTAGCAGGTACCACGCTATAGCATGGCCGATGTTGACGACATCCATGTCGCGTAAAACATAGGTTTGCTGACATAGTGGATGACCCATTCTGAGGAATCTCAGCAATAAACAGTTGGGCGTCATTCACTTGGCGTTCAGCATAAAATGCTTCATTGACCTACCTGAAAGCCCATCGTTCTGGCGCATTTTTTCTACGGTGATCGGCGCATGCGATTCATCATGCGTTTCCATCTCCTTCTCCTCATTACGACATTGATATCTTGCTCCGTCGCGCCCGCTGCAACTGCCAAGACTCGCTGTTATGGATGTGATCATGGTTATGGTCATAGTCTAAAAGTCGAGTCACGTACTTTGGATGAGCTGTATGAGCTTGCCATGGCCGAAGGAGGTCAATTGATCGTAAAGGCTGGCGGAGACGAAACGTACCAACAGGATTCCGTTATCGCAGCGTTCCAGGAAAGGTTCCCAAAGATGAACATTTCAATAACCGTCGATCTGTCGAAGGTACCCTTGCCCTTTCTTTAGCTGAATAGGTCTAACAAATGCCTCGTGTCCACAGTATCACGATGGCGTCATCGACCGCTCTCTGAATCAGACCGGAAAGGCGGGTACAGACGTCGCGCATCTGCAAACTCTCCACGATTTCATCCGGTGGAAAGATGAAGGCCGCGTAGGTATCCTCTCTCGAGCTGACTGAATCATAGTAATGGACAATTTATCCTTGAAGCTCCTCCCGTATAAACCTGCCGGGTGGGACCAGATTCCAGACGACATCAAGGATGCAGATGGCGCCTACTATGTGTAAGTTCCCGGAAGCAGCGCGTGTCCTATTTCTTAACAGGAAACCGCTGGCATAGACCTATCGCCTACATTTTGTTCTCCAACAACTTCGCCACTGCTAAAGCGAACATCTCAGAAGCACCTACGGAATTCCTTGACTACCTCGACTGCAAATGGAAGGGGAAAATCGTGTCAACATATCCCAATGACGATGACGCGGTTCTTTTCCAGTACGCGAACATACCTGTGTCCTAGAGCCATGTCTAACCTGCTCTGGCTTCCAGATTCTACAAAATTGTGCAAACGCACGGTTGGGGCGCCATCTACAGCTTCATTGCTCAAGACATTCGCTGGGTTCGCGGAACTGCCACCCCCAGGGCGGTTCTCCTCTCTGACTCAGAGCGTGCTGTCACATTTTCTACAAATTCTGGTTTCACCAACGGCAGTTCTGGCGTCTATCAGCAGTTGCCCGAAAGCGATTTCAGTCTGGTGAGCATATGGCCCCAAAGGGCAGCAATATTCCAGACGGCAGAGCACCCTACTGCTGCAAAACTCTATCTCAATTGGCTCCTCTCCGAGGAGCACCAATCGTCATCGGGAGGATGGAGCGTGCGCAACGATATCGAGCAACAGGCCGGGCTTAAGCGTGAGTTAGGTCAACATGAATTAATATCTAAGCTGAATGTATCCTTTCAGCTTTGTCGGAATATAAGGGATTGTTGGAACCGACTGCCTTTGAGAAATTTATGGTAGATCGGGATCTGGTCGAACGTTATCGTCTGCAGTTCGAGCAGCTAATTGGTACGGCACAAGGCGTGAGCCCTCTCGTAGATGACCTGTAATGTAAGAGCGAATTATCTTAGCCTCTAGCGCACTTTAGTCCATATGAGCAAGCTTATGGTTGTCGCTTACAGTAGGTGGCCAGCATTTAAAGAAGGGTTGGAAATAAAGTTCGCGCTCTCCGACAGTAGTATTGAGTCGAAGAATTTGCAGAACCTAGCCAAGAGTATTGAGTTGCCTTGGATTCTACACTTAGTGCCACAAGCGGGAGAATACAACGAGTGACGGTGGAAATTCCCGGTAAATTCAGCAAACCGGGACGATGACCGGATCACGTGCATCGCGTGCATCACTCTAGTCAAATACTCAACCCCGTTCATTTCAGCGAACTCCGTAGGCGCTAATTTGCCAGATTTTCTACCAACTCGGGTGCACGCAGCTTCCAGGTAAGTATTCTTCAATTGAAATCGTGTTCTGCACGTTTCACTAATCACCGGATAGATTATCATGGCTGTAGCTTCTTCGTAAAGCTACTGAGGGATGTTTTATTGGTGGCAGGAACTTGCAGCGGGGATGTACTCCTCCTACCCATCCTCCTATTTTATCAAACACAGCTCTCAAGTATACCAGTCCCAGAATATCTTTTAGATCTCACAACAATTCTGAATGTCTTCGTCTTCACGGCTGCAAGTGTGCATCGTGTTCATGCACAGCTGCAGGAGATCAGTCCGGGCTTCTTTAAGCGCCCAACAGCATCCATAAAAACCTGACTATGTCAAAATTGACCTCCGTCTCGTCTCACTCCGACCATGAAGATGGCGTTATGCTCACCTCCTCTCCTTCTGGAGATCATCCATCTCATCCTCGGATAATTGGGAATGCAGAATGACTTGACGACGCTTTCGTCGTGTAGCCTCGTTTGTCGACCCTGGGTCGAAGTATCAAGATCACAGCTCTTCTACTCTATGGTATTTGGCATAGGTCCACCGGCCGCCCGAGGTGGCATTGTCTCGTCCTCTAGACGCGTTGAACTCCTCCGCAGCAACCCCCATCTTTCCCGGCACCTACGGCACCTGCCCATCGTCACATCAAATTCCTCTCCGCCTTCATCGCAAACTGGCCTAATATGTGATCTCCTTCCTCTCCTCCCCCGACTGAATCACCTTTCCTTTGACCTCAATTTCGACTTGTGGGTATACCCTCCTGCTTCGAGAGCGATCGTTGCGATGTTGAGGCATGACGCGATAGATGTGTTGGATCTCACCAACGTGTGCTTCATTCAGTACGACGACCTCTTCTCACTCCTTAATGCCACAAAGATCAAGTCCTTGAAACTTGACTCTATTTCTTTCGCCGTCGATCATATTTTCCGCAATGGCAAAAGCGTACCTTCTGTGACGCAATATTGTGGAAATCTCACAAAAACCGTTACTCTCCGCAATCTCAGCATATCTGTCGATGAGATAACATCAATATCGCTATTTAATGCCTTTCTACGAGAGCATTCACCACTGGACGTGTCTCGTCTCCGCTCGCTTTCAGTGGTTTCCTCGTACAGGTTTCAAGGAAAAGGCGGTGCTCATCGTTGAGCGGATAGTGCGCTCCCTGAGCTGCTAGGTATCAACCGCCCTACCCTCCGAGAAGTAGAAATTGAAGGGGCGCTTGATGGTGAATTCTCAATTATCAGAATCGTTGGAATATTGCTCACAGATGCGGACAGATATGCTCTTTAAATCTATTGGTATCTACTCCATCCAAATCCTACGCCTCCATAGCGGGAAAGATCTATCCGGATGGCTCTCATGGCTTGTGGACTCGTTCTCTGACCCTGTCGTGTCGAGATCACCATCTTTGTCAACGTTAATGATTCGTGTATCAGACACGTACCCAAGAAGCGCGCAAGACATTCCGAAGCATTGTTCCCCCATGTTCCATGCCCTCGATCATTTATTATGTAAACGTTTCTCCTCGGTCGTGTCGGTATCAGTAAGACTCCGATGGTCAATGGTGGCGGATCTCCAGGAACTTTTTCCTGGATTATATCGAATGGGTAAGCTGAAGGTCTGACACCACACCGCAGACTTGTTTATCCGTACACGTCTTCTATTCCCCCAATATTAATGGCCTCCTACACTCGCCTGGCTATGAATTTTCTCGACGTACGACGCAATGGTGGGTCTTCTATAGGTTATTTCCCAAAGCTGTAATCGGGTGGATTTAATATCGACGCATTGTTATAGAAGGCAAATATCTCGGGTGGAACATCTGTGAGATGGCTCTAGACATGCAACGCCGTTCACGTAGCCCGTCCTTCGTCGTATTCTGGCGGTAGCTCATCCTCCGAATCATTCCATGCGCCGGCCTGCAGCCGTTCGTTGAGCAACCTCAGCGGCTCCTCTGTAGACATATCCTCTCTTCTCTGAGCTGGTATAGGACCCCCCAGATCCACAGCAGGGCGAACTCGTGAGGTCGTCGACTCAGTCCGTACATCTATCTTTCCCCCTACCGCGTCGTTATCTACCACCCAGGACGACGAAGAGGACCCTCCTCTACTCGCATCCACGGCGTATCTAGCATATTTCGCCAGGTTCATAGGATGTCCTCTTGATGGCATCGAAGTGGTTGTAGTTGGTGTAACCATAAATGGTGTGAACATTTGTGGGGAACGCTCGGCCACAACAAGAGGGGTGTCGTTCCTCCGACGGCACCATCTACGCAAGAGAAGGATGCCCACGATTATAGCTGCAAGGACCGCTAGTCCACCTATGACACCGCTATTACTACGGCCAAGCTCTTCTCCGTTAATGACGGCGAGGTGCTCAGGCTCGGGCTAGGAACAGCACTCGAAGTGGGATCACCACGGTTGTCTATAAGCTGTATTGCACTGATCAGCGCGCTCACGGCTACGATCTAGTTGTCACTGGAGAATGAATTGCTCGGTAGCCCTGACCAAGGTATCCCGTAAATGTTGCTCTCGCCTGAGGTCCAGACCTGCTTGATGTCGGCATTATACTGTGTACAACAACAATAAGTTATGTAAACCAGGAGAGGTGAATTTACGAGAGCTCATTTGAACACCAATGTATTCCTTGATATATTCTCGAAGATCAGACGATGTCGTGTTGCGTTCGTATAATGCCGCCAAGGCACGCACGACGAAGTGTCCTCCAGTATCGGTAGCTTTACCATCACGATGAGTTCGCGAGATAAATTTACAGGCAAGAAACATACTGATGATAATTCCATCCGCGAGCGAAAGCCGGCAAGAGCACGGGATTCGAATTGTGTTACTGAATCACTTGGAGGTTGCTTGGAGATCAGCCAGGAGCTATACAGAATATGAACAAGGAGACAATGATATCAGACACAGATCATGCAAGAAATCTGTCGAGTATCCTGGCGCGTGAACGGATTTTGGAAGGTCATGCCGAGCACTATCAACACTGAGATATCACGGTTGGCATTAGTAGGATGGGTCGCTATTAGTAGCTAGGAAAATGTGACAGTAGCTTGAGATTCGAGATGACATCAAGATGAATTGAATTCAACGGAGTTTAGAACAGTTCTTGAAACAACCAGTGAGAGTTTACGCGTAGATCACTAATTGCATAGCAATGAAATGTTGCACGGCTAGACTAACGGGCAGTGACTCTTTGACTCGAAGTTGAACGGCTCAGTTCAGGGAAAAGCGCGGTCCGGGAGTTTACCAGTACATTACACACGAATATTGCCGTCACATCACGTTACTTCCACCTTGAAGGTAACCTATCTCCTCCTACCATGGCTTCTGTCGCCAGTTCTTCCGCATCGAAAATCTGTCCTATGTGTAATGCAAAGCCGACGAAATACACTTGTCCTGGATGTGAAACACCCACTTGCTCTCTCCCATGCTCCAAGGCACACAAAGAACGTACTCGATGTACCGGCCAGCGGAATAAAGTCAAATACGTTCCCATGAATCGATATGGATGGGGAGAAATGATGCGTGACTACACATATCTGGAGGATGTCGGCAGAAAAGTGAGTCTTTATCTTCTTGTCGTTTTTCGCTTCTGACAATGAGGTCAGACCAACGAATGGAGTAAGGATGGGTTTGGGTACGGCGGCTGGAAAGGCAAGGGGAAGTCTAGGGGAGGCAAGCGCGAAGCTCTGCAAATTCACCTCGAAACTCTGGGTATTACAATGGAGCTACTTCCAATGGGTATGTCTAGAAGAAAGCTGAATCAATCTACTTTGGATTCAAGGTTGTTAGCGATTCCCTTTTATTGTCGCAAGGCTAACATTTGGGGCTTCTAGGGCCCAAACCGTATATCTCACCATTGAAGTCAAAAAATACACTTCCTCAATGACGCATTCTACGATCTTGACTCATCGACACGAACTCAATACTGTTCTCTCAGATATTATTGACGTTCATCCATCCTCATGGTGTGCACTTCGAGGTCAAAATGAATCTGTGGATAGATCCAAGACACTTGAAGAAGCGTTGAAGGGTGCCACATTTGTCGAATATCCAACATTCGATGTCTGGGAGGAGAAACCCAAGAGGATGGCTGTTGGCGCGTTAAAAGGCATACTGGGTGGGTATGGGAGCGAGGACGAGGGGGAGCCGACAAAAAATGTCGCTCGAGAAGGCGGAATGGCTGCGTTAGGAGATTATGATTCCAGTTCTAGTGAAGGGAGCGACGAAGATAGCGAGGCGGAGGTTGATTGGGGTGATTCGGAGATAGACGAGGAAACGGTCCCTTCTTGAAAGGCTGGACTCGGTGACGGTTAATGTTTCTCGCCTGCCAAGAGATGCCGTCCTCCTATGGTGGGTTCACGATATGCATTGTAATCAAGGGCGCGTAAATTTTTGAGGAGTAACCTCCTTCCTCCCCTTAGTCCCCTGCCGACATTTACCCGACGGTATCCAGGTCAATATGGGTGATTTCAGATCGTCCTATTCTTCTATCGGTGTTATAATTCTTAAAGGGTGTTTTTCTTGTCTTTTTCGTGCATCGTAAGTACCAATCAGCGTCCTTCAGCGTCCCGGTTAAAATTTCCGCCATATCGTCGATCAGCCTCTGTCCTCCCCTATTTTCCTCCTGTTTTTGAAATATTCTATTAGTTCCGCTGATATTTTATCTTCCTCCCCGTCATGGGCGAATACTCACTGCCGCCCTACGGCGCTGCTGCAGACATTGACCCTACAGGCCACGACGAATCCGATGATGAGGATGAAAGAGAAGAAAGGCTTTATAACGGAGAGCGGAGCAAGGCAGAGATGCGATGGGTCGGCATCGAACCGTTTCTCAAATCGAGAGGGTATCTGTTGCCTGCGCGATTCCGGCATGATTGGCAACCTTCGTGGCAAGGACCTAATGGTATTCCTTACGAATACGCGGTCGACAGCTTCCCACTTGTCGTGCGTGTTCTATTCGTGTCCTTTGAAGCCGTTATATTTTACCATATCATCACAAGCACCCCAATGTTATTGAGGGAAAGAGAGCGTCGGATGACAAAGGGGTTGTCATCAAATCAACTTCAATACACACAGAAGAGGCCAAGAAGGCGGCACTTTTAGCAGCCAAAGTTGATTCTTGTAATCACTGTATTCCAATATGGGATCTGTTCGATTTTCCGGGAGAAAGCGACTGCGTTATCATCGTTATGCCTCTTCTCCACAATATGTGGAAACCGGCATTTCACTGCCGTGCAGAGGTGTTCGAGGCTTTACGGCAGTTTCTCGAGGTTCGTTCACATTTTCCATCAATATGTTTTGGGAGAAACGACTAATGGACTACGTCTAAGGGTCTTGCATTCATGCATAGAGAGAAGTATGCGCACAGGTTCGTGAATTCAGTTCTATTCAAAGTCCACGTCCCCATGGTCTACGTCAGGGATGCAGCTATGATCAATATGACCATGGATGTATCTGACTTGATGCCTGGTGGTTTCTCTCTTGCGAGCCAACATTTCCCGTTCCTTCTCAATTTATATTCTGGCGACCCCCGCAATCGTTGCGAAGTTGGTTCGCTGCGGTACTATTTCATAGATTTCGAAACCACGACATATTGTCCAGAGGGCATAGAAAAGGCTCGTGTAACTGGAACCTATGGATCTGATCATTCAATGCCCGAGATATCGGAAATCGTCCCATATAATCCATTCAAGCTCGATATCTATACACTCGGTAATGCGTTCTTGAAGGAGATGAAGGCAAGTTTGGATATTTCAAGATGCCTATTTTTATGTCTCACGCGATACATACAGCACTATCTCGGCATGGAGGACTTGGAACCGTTTTTGCTGAAGATGACGGCGCCCGATCCAGATGAACGTCCGACCGCTGCGGCCGCGCTTGAGGAGCTGGATGCATTCATAGCCGAGCTGAGCCCTGCCTCGTTGCGACGCCGAACGTACAAGCCATCGTTTGGACTTTCATGGCATTTCTACCGGTTCTGGTCATGGATCTGGTAGGACCAAGGATTATGCTGGTATTGGTATAGAGTAGACAACCTCCTCGTTTACATAGATTATGCTTATTTACTTAGGACCTCGCTCATCGGATATGTATACATAACTAAATTCCATTTTTAGGCGACTCGTGAAGAAAACAAGAGTATAACTATCAATATCTGCCCCGTATCTGTCTCTGAAGTTATGATCTCAAAACAGGAGAGTCAATAAAGGGCATGCTTGTTGTTGGTGCTTCTCCCTGTTCTTCCATGACTTGGAGAAGGGGTCGCAAGCAGTAGAGTGAAATCCCAAGGGAGCTCCATTGCCTGGACGAGGCACCGCAGCTCTGACGGTGGTATAGGCTCACAATGAACACCTATCGAGACCGTTATAATCCAGCTCCTACGACAGCACAAATCTCGTCCAACTGCTGAGTAAATTTTTTCCATTTGGGTGAGTTGAGCGGAACCGGGTTTGCTGGATCAAGGTTAAGGAATGGGTTCGATACTGCATGGTAGTAAGCCATATGCAATGCTTTGAAGATCTACCAAAAATTGTCATAGAAAATACAAAATGACAGCATGTATGCGCACCGTGTGGACTTTGATGTCGGGAACAACTGTGTCTGCGAGAGCGAGAGCAAGGACGATCTTGAGGTTGAGCGGTGTCGTATAGGCATAAACAGCGACGTCGTCGATTGAATACAGAAGGCCAAGGTAGGGATGCTTCGCGTCGTTCACTGCGAGCGATTGGCGGTTAAAACGGCTGCAACGACACCCAACTGCATACCTCGCTCTTCTATGACATCCAAGGCAGTGTGGGCGATATAATGGTACTTGAGAGCATTCCCACTGTCGATAAAGGACCTGACGAGGACTGGGTGATTATTAGCAGAGATATATGCGACTGCGTTGATGCGAATGGGAGCCATCTTCAAGGCCGTCTGCGTCACAGTTTGTGACAGACCCTTGTCTCCAAGGTCTCCAATGTCCTACGAAGTCGCTCTCTTTGGTGAATTCTTTGCGCGGGATCTTACCGCCATTCTCGCGCGCATTACACTACATTCCGAGTCTTCGGCCGCGATGCATGTTCGTGAGGTCGTTTTTGAGCCCGTCAACCGCGACGCCGAGCCCGTTCTGCTACGTGCGCGTAAAGATCTCACGGATCCGGATGGTGGCTGGGTTCTTTTCTCTTACCTGGCACCGGAGAGCGTTCGTGCGCATCCGGAGGCGACGGTACGCCCGTGGGCGACTGTTCATGTTCGTGGAGACGCACTGTGTTTCGCATGTGCGCTGGGGTACGTGAGGCGGTCGCAGATATACAAGAGAGGATATGTTTTCAGGAGGGGGATGCTGGTCATTCAGATGTTCCAGCAGGAGAAAGTATTTATTCCTTGATTATATGCTACCATATACTAATGCTATATTGTAGATTGATCCAAAAACACAAGAACCTATTCCTGCATCTGCTGATACCCTCTGGGAGGTGGAGGTCAAGACCGCGTTCCCCGTACGAAATACTCAGGACACGCCTCTAAGCCGTGCTATCGATGCCGTGCTCGACGTCCAGCTCCTCATGAAAGGCCTTCTTGATCTGCGTCGTCAAGATGTTTGATCAAACCAGTATGATTCTAATACTGCACCCTCAAGCGTGAGAACGCTGCAAGATGCGAAGGCTGTCGTGCAAAGGCGTAGTGGTTTCCACTGCACTCGTAGTGAACGTTTTATCGCTCTTGCTTGGACCTGAAGGACCTTACTAGAGTGGAAGAACTGGGATAGAGGAAGGATAGTACTATTCCATAGATGCTGGAGAGTATGGCGTACAAGGAGGTACAAGGAGGATGAAATGCCGCATAATGGGTACAGCGTGTATTCGTTTATGTATAATATATTCGCTGTGACGAGTATGGTTGCTTAATATTTTAATTTGGAAGTGAATTCCCACGATACCAATAGCACTGTCTCTCCAGAACATTACCCGAATTTTGCCCGAATTTGCTTCCATCGCTCAACGATGACGGCCGTTGCAGCGGGACGACCCCACCTGGGAACGATAGAAGAGTATGTCACTTTGCTCTTTTCTCCTTCATTCTTATCTCTCGTCGCAGGTCTGGGTTATCAGATCCACCTTCGTCTACTTCTTCAGGTCTCGGCATTCAATTAGGCGACGACCAAGAGTCAGACAACGATTCCGAAGATGAAGAATTTCTTTATCCTGGTGCGGATGCATCGAATGCAACGACTGCAGATAACGAACACGTCCCTACGCCGCCTGCTCCGTCACCTGCTCAACTTGAAGCACTCTGTGTGGCTGCCTCATCGGGTGACTTGCCACTTCTTAAAAAGCTCTTTGTGACAGCACTAGAGTCAGGAAATATCCAGTCTTTCAGTTTAGCAAATGTTGCATCGTCACGTACCGGCTTTACAACGCTACATGCGGCTGCTAGCCGAGGATATCTGGATATTGTCACTTGGTGTACGTTTCGTTTCCAGTCGTCTCTTTGTTTGAATTTGATAGTTTGTGTTAGTGGTGGAAGATTGTGGTGCCATGCCAGACCTGGAAGATAAGGAAGGAGAGGTGCGCAACCCTTGCTTTTCACACTGGTGTCACACTCAGCCGTTTCAGACCGCCTTGCATAAAGCCTCTCTGAATGGCCACTTGCCTATCGTCCGCTATCTCCTCCCGGACAAAGCAGATGTACACGCTAAAGATGACGACGGATGGACAGCACTTCACAATGCTTGTTCAAAGGGCTATCTCGATATCGTGCGCTGTATCTGCGAGAATGGAGGCGCAGACTTAGATTTTGATGGCACCCGACGTGTAGACGCGCGAAGCAAGGGAGGTTGGACGCCCCTAAGTCAGCGATTTGTCCTTTCACAGTGTTGTCCGTTGATTTAAGCTATTCTCCTTAGTGAACGCCGCATCCAAGGGCCACCTTCCCGTTGTCCTCTATCTTCTCACTAAGCAGTCTGCCAATCCTTTGGTTCGAAATAACTGGGGTGAAACAGCCTATGACACAGCGGCAGCCGTCTTTGAAGTTTGGATTTGCGAGGTACGTACTCTGAATTCAATGTCGTCAGGTTTGAAATTTCGCTTACACCCTACAGGTTTTACAAAGAGCTGAAGCGGAACGTTGGAAGAACACAACGGTATCTTACGACACTCTCGCAGTTCATACCACTGTTCCTCTCGTCCTGTATGAGAATCAAAGATTGGACATACGTCTCAAAACGCTCGCGGTCTCTGGGGGTAGACCAAAATTCTCTGCCTCAGGCTTAGGAAAACAGGGTCGGAAACCGCCCTTCGAACTGAGGATGCCCAAGTCGGATGATAACGCAGGTGATGTTCCCGCGTGGCGCAGCGACGTGCAGCTGCCCCTCCGGAATAGCCCTTGGAAGCTTCCTCTTCCTCGGTCGGACAACCGGCACGCACTGGAAGGGGCGGAGAGGAGTCATTTCTGGCTGTATGTCCGTGAAGTCTGATGAAGCTCACTGCCTGACGTCTTACTATTTGTAGGTCGGATTGGACGCTGGACATGACACATCCAGGAGTTGACGCGGAAGATGGCTGGCAGTACGCGCACCACTTCAATGACCCCGAGGACCAATGGACGGCAGAGAGGCCGCCGCCGCTAGAAAGGCTCTTGACAGGGAGCGGCAGCGTCGTCTTGGGTGCGGCCGGGTCTTCGTCGAGACGGTCATCACATTCCTCTTCATCAGTTCCGCATGCGCCCCATGCTTGGGTCCGGCGAAGAAGATGGGTTCGTGTCATGCGTAGGAGATTGGATATCCCGCCTCTGCCATTCTTGCAGCCCGATGGTAAAATGTACCATCTGGATGGGGAGGGAGATCTCATACCATACATTGATGATAGTCAAGATAACGTTGAAGGAGACTCGGAAGGCCAGGAGCTTGGGCAGATGCAGTCGTTTTTATCATCAACACAAGATTATGTTGGAAGAGCCCGGTATCTGGTGGGAAATCAACCATCTCGTGATATTGATCCCGCTTCGTTATCTGCCATCGACACTCGACGGGCGATTGCTAAGCTGGAACGTGCAACTATGGAGCTGAGGCAAGGGATATTGGGTGCGTGTTTGCCTGCATGGTGAACATCGACATGGCATTCTGAGGTGAAATTGTTCCAGGTGACGATGATGTTGACAGGAAGAGGCAAGCCGAAGTGCTGTTGAATGCATATAGCAGGGATCTTGAGCGAAGAAGGCTAGCAGCAGGTGCTTATGGCCTCCTTATCGCGGGTGACGGTATGCTTTCTTTCACATATAATTTAGCGGCACTCAAGTTCCTGCTTAGAAGATGATGAGCAACATGATGATTATGATGATGATTCAGACGAAGAGTTCTATTACCCAGGAGCCTCACCCCTGGAAACCTTGCGTTCCCCATCCCGGATGTCCAACTCAACGGACTACTTCAGTCAAACGGGTTCACGTTCGACAAGTCGTGTGCCAACCGACCTGACTCCGCAGTTATCGCAGGCCCCTGATTTCCGGGTGCCTACTCATGAAGCGCCACAGAAGGTGGCACGATGGGCGTCTCCAAACCCTCATCAAATACATCGCTGGGAGAAAGATGAGGACGTATATCAATGTCGAGACTGTCAGCGAAGGTTTACATTCTTGAATCGACGCGTATGTGTTATCTGTCTTTCCTTAATTCGTCATACTTAACCATTTTTAGCACGTATGTATTCATTCTCGTGCATTATTTCTGAGCTCTCACGCATATGTCAGCATTGTCGTCGTTGTGGACGCATCTTCTGCGATAGATGTTCATCATATAGGGCATTGCTTGACCCGTCTGATATCGTGCAAGAGCCAGGTTTCCCCGAAGGTGTCGCGACATCCAGTTCTCAGAGGGTATGTCGTGGTTGTCATGACGAGGTGAATGGGAACGTACCGAGTAGACTCGCAGGCATGCGCGTCAACTCCATTGAACGCGTCTTCGTCGACCAAGGTCTGCTGACGATACCCAGTCATTTGTCAAGAGGAGACGCCAGTTCGCAACTGAGTGATCTTGCCGAGTATGTGCCATCTTTACGTCTGGGAGCCATAGCGACTTCATCTGATATCCTTTGACGCAGGTGCCCGGTATGTAATCGAAATCTTGATGCTATTGGGAACGCATCAGAACAAGAGGTCCATGTGAAGAATTGCTTGGAAGGTGGATCTGGGACTACGCCACAGACTGTCAAATATCTCGTTTATAGCTTACCAGCAGAAAGCACGCTTATCGGTGTTGAATGTAAGAGTATTCTATTCGTCTCCTTTGTGATGATACTGATACTGTCACCCACCCCAGGTGTAATCTGTTTGGAAGAATTCGCTAAGGGTATACGACATTCACCTAGTTCCTTGCCCATCACTGACTTGCGTCTTAGGTTCCATGGTTGCACGCCTAAGTTGCCTATGCAGTTTCCACAACAGTCTGTGTCCCCTGATTCTCTTATCCGACGCGATGACTCACGAAAATACCTTCAGCTTGCCTTTCTTCATGGCTCCAGCGTGGAAAGAGCTGTCCCGTACATGCTCGCTAACCAGGAAACGATGCATTTACTACGACTATACGACAACTATGTTACTAGTTATAATGATACACACAATTCAGGATGGATATTTCACTACCAGTTAATCGTCGTCCCGTGGCTCGTAGAATGTGCTGTACCGAACATTCGTGGCGTCTACCCGGATGATGTCGTAATAGTCCTCCTCATCGGGTTCGACGATATCCTGGCCCTTTCTGCCATCATCCTGATCGTCTTCAAACCAAGATGATGGGTCGTCGTCTTCTTCTTCAGAGTCGTCCTCCAGGTCAGAGTCAGTTGGTTTGTGGTTCCTAAAGGACTTTAGTGTCAGAAGGTAGGGGCAAGAAAGACATCTTACATGAAGGCAAATATCCTCGCTTCTCTTTCCTCCTTAGACATGTCGCCGTATCTCATGTCATGAACTCGCCTCTGTTTCTCTTCTATCTTTTGACGACGCTCCAGGTCAGCGGCATGTCGACGTTGTTCAATTTCAATAGCTTCATCCATATTGAGGGTACCCATCGCCGATGTCCCTTCTGCAGGACCCTACTAAATCAATCAAAACATGTAAAAAATACAGCTGATAACAACAGCACGCACGTATCTCCGAGCCAGAACTCTGCGCTTCGTTTCAATAATCCTGCTCACAGGTGGCTCGGGCGTCATTTCGACGTCCATTTCATCTTCGCCTTTGATTCTCGTATTTCTCAGACCAGCGTTTATCTTATCGACTCCTTCGAGTTCCGCTAGTAATGCTTGTATTTCCAGTTGCTCCGCGGAAATTCGGTGTATGTAATTGGATGTGGAAGCACCCCTGAATATGGAAATGTCAACTAAAGGGTCGACACTGAAGAGAGAAACTACACACGGTGAAGCGAGGAGCTTAGCATTGTTGTCGTACCGATCGTGTAGTTCGCGTATGCACATCTCCTTGACGGAACGTTGTTTGGGTTTGGGTGGGGCTAGAAAACCGTGTGGGATTACACGCTGTGGTCGTGTAGGGGACACGGGCGAGCTAGGTGGTGAATGCATGGCTGTAGTAGGAAATGTTGGATGGTGTTCACAGTCAAACGTCCTGGCTTTTATAGGTTTTCACGAGGCTAGTACATAAGTTTCCTTTTCGGGTCCTCGATACTCCACAACTACAGTCAATATTGCTGCACAGCTCTCCCGGTTCCGGCCGCCATAATGTTGTTTTACAAACTGGTCGTAAAATATACAAGGTCTGGAAGAGGAACAAGCGGCCAGTCCTCATTCGTTTCTCCGCCTTCGCAGCAATGACTTAGTCATATCAAATAATAGTACATCACATCATTTACAAATCACCAGTTCCTTTAACTGAACATATTGTCGTTATGCTAGAATTGTAACAAACATAAGCCTAGCAGCACCCAAAAGTATTATCATGACGTACCGGGCCAGGAGGCGGGAATTCGTCATTGTCTGGGCCCCAGATGTTACCGCGGCCGGGGAGACCCCTGCCTCTACCGGGAATGACTACGCCCGGGCCCACAGGGTCGAACCTAGCACCAGGCGGAGCGCCCACAGGCGGTAAGAATCCGTCTCCTCCCCACGGTCCGCGCTGCTCCCATTCCCTTCGCCCTCCAACACCTAGAATAGGGTGGTTTGGGCCAACGAACATCCCGTCATCGTCTCCGCCTGGAAACAAGGAAGGTGGATTAAAAGGATTCACTGGGAATGGATCCAAGTCCCTCCTGCCAATTTCAAGGGGGTTTCGCGGCGGTAGCTGGGACGAAGGAGGGCGGTGAGGAAACTCTTCGTCGGGATTATATCGAGGAATCTGCGGGGGTTGTGCAGCTCTCAGAGCTTCGTTCGGAGCAGAAGACGCCATCTCGCTTGCGGTTACTTCAGTATAGCCCTCTTTTCTCAGCCCCGGAACAAGTGCTTGAATAATTTTGAGCTTTAGCTGAGAAACAAAATCGGCCACGCGATTGGAAGATATAAAACCGTATACAAGGGGCGGCCCATCGGACGCATTGATGTCATAAGGAAAGAAAGAAGCAGATACGAAATCATTGGTAGCGATATCAAGTGAAGCAGCTTTATCACTCTAAAGGATGCTGTCAGTTGGTTTCACTCAAAGGCATTCCCATAGACGTACCTCGAGTGCAATAGCATTAATAACTGTCCTCACTCCAAGCTTGGATACTTTTACCAGAAACTCAAGGCTGCTCTGATCATGCTTGTAGCGAAACGTGAAGTTTCCAGGAGTCTGTATATTCCATTCAACTGGAAGAACGTTGTTTGAGTCGGAAAATGATGTCGTTGAATCATCTACGCCAACAAGGCGAAAGGATAAGGCAGACAGGACTGCATGCAACAACGCAGCAATGCCATCTTGAGGTGATGCAAGGACTTTCGCTGAGGGAGGAAGTAACGTAGGAAGGAGAGACAATAGAGCAGCGGGGTCAAGAATATCTTTGGACATAAGTATATCTAGTAACGGTAAGTTCTACTGTTGAACAGATAACTGCAAAGACAGCGTACTACAGTCGACTTTGAGGTCGAGATCAGAGTCAGAAACAAGGAGTCGATTGGTCAACTTCAGATCAAGAGCCTCGAAGTGAAACAGATGCAAACAATAGCCTCTTTCTTTTTCTCACCCACCTCCAAGAGCAGTCATGGTGCGCAGGGATAGGTCATACTCCCCAGATTCGTCGAATAAACGGGTAAGACACTCTCGCCGTTCACCTCGGTCACAGTCGCCGACTAGGCGCAATAGCCAAAGGGGTAGCAACAGATCGCGGTACGAAGACGACAGGGACCGTGACCGGGACGGAGAATGGGATATCAGAGACAGAGATCGTGCAAGGGAAAGAGAACGCGAACGTCTTCGTGAAGAAAGATACCGGGAAGAACGACGGAGAGAGGCCCTGAGGGACAGTAGACGCGACGACCGACGTGATGACAGAAGGGACGACCGTAGACGGTCACGCTCTAAGGACCGTCGACCTGCTACGCCTCCTCGATCTCAACAAACCACAGAGGCTGCAGCAACTCCGCCTCCACCAGAGGATGAGAAGGTTAAGGCTCGTCGAGCAAAACTGGAAGGCTGGCGGAAGGAGCGGGATGCCAAAAAAGCCCTTGGTGAAGCCAAGGCTAAGGCAATGGCCCTAGCGGGTAAATCTGCGCCAGGTGTGTGCTCTTTTTTTTCTCGTGTATAAGTTGATTTCACACCACTTGATCATGCCTTAGTTATTACCGACAACGGCAAACCAACTGGGCAGTTAAATCGTGCGGCACTCGGCGGCCTCGGCTTAAAAGGCCTACCACTCAAGCCCGAGTTTGCAAAGCAGAACAAAACTGCTGCGTCTATGGATGATTCGGTGGAGACGAAACGGAAGCTCGAAACCCTCGGTGACATGCCTGCTGTCGATATGACTATGGCTGAAGGAGAAGCAAGCGTTGGTGATTTGGAAGTCGATGACGACGACGAAGAGGCCAACCGTTTAGACCAAGCCCGCAAAGCAAAGGCACAGGATGCGATGGATGTGGATGAGGAGGACGAAGCTGATCCCTTGGATGCCTTTATGAGCGGTGTGAAAGAGGAAGTGAAGAAGGTTAACATGGAGGACATAAAGAAGATGTCAGGCGGTAACAACAGTACAAAGTCACGCATTCGATTAGATGAAAGGATGGCCGACGAGGAGGTGGATGAGGTCGGAGACAACATCGTCATGGATGAGCTCGATACGACGGAGCTTAATCCTGAGGATATCTTGGCGTTGGCTGCGAAAAAAGCCAAGAAGAAAGAATTGGCCTCTGTCGATCATTCACGCGCCAAGTATGAGGCCTTCCGTAAAGAGTTCTACGTCCCTCCGCCAGACATTGCGGCCATGACTGACGAGGAGGCGGAGCTGTTGAGGCTTGAGCTCGACAGTATTAAGATCAGAGGAGTCGACTGCCCTCGTCCAGTGACGAAATGGAGTCACTACGGTTTACCAGCTAATTGGTGAGGTTTCCACATTTTCCCTGCGATTCTAGATAGTAATCAATTTTTTCCCTAGTCTCGATGTCATCAAACGTCTAAATTATGTAGCACCAACTTCGATTCAAGCTCAGGCCATCCCTGCTATCATGTCTGGCCGAGATGTCATCGGTGTCGCAAAGACGGGTTCAGGAAAGACTATCGCATTCCTCTTGCCCCTTTTCCGCCATATAAAGGACCAGCGCCCGCTAGAACAAATGGAAGGTCCGATTGCCATTGTCATGACGCCTACGCGAGAGCTAGCAGTACAAATACATCGAGAATGCAAACCCTTTTTGAAAGTAATGAACTTGCGTGTAAGTCATATGTTCATATACTCTTGATTTTACAGCTGACCTTCTCTTAGGCTGTGTGCGCTTATGGAGGATCACCTATTAAGGACCAGATTGCGGAACTGAAAAAGGGTGCGGAAATCATCGTCTGTACCCCCGGTCGGATGATTGACTTGTTGACGGCGAACTCTGGGCGAGTGACAAACCTCAAACGAATTACCTACGTTGTTCTTGATGAAGCCGACCGCATGTTCGACATGGGATTCGAACCTCAAGTCATGAAGATTGTAAATAACATACGACCTGATCGTCAGACGGTGCTATTCTCGGCCACGTTCCCGAAGCAGATGGACTCGTTGGCACGCAAAATCCTTCGGAAGCCTTTGGAGATCACCGTTGGTGGTCGATCTGTTGTGGCTGCAGAGATTGAGCAGATAGTGGAAGTTCGCCCGGAAGAATCCAAATTCACGCGGCTCCTCGAGATTCTTGGGCAGATGTATAACGAGGATCCTGAGTGTCGCACGTTAGTTTTCGTCGATAGGCAGGAAGCAGCTGATAACCTACTTCGGGAACTCATGAGGAAGGGATATCTGTGTATGTCTTTGCATGGAGGAAAGGACCAAGTCGACAGAGATTCTACTATCGCTGACTTCAAAGCTGGTGTTGTTCCTATCGTCATTGCTACTTCGGTCGCCGCGCGGGGTTTGGATGTGAAGCAGCTGAAGTTGGTTATTAACTTTGATGCACCCAATCATATGGAGGACTACGTTCATCGTGCTGGACGGACGGGTCGGGCTGGAAATAAGGGCACGTGTGTGACATTCATAACGCCTGAGCAAGATAGATACTCAGTGGACATCTATCGTGCTTTGAAGGCCAGTAATGCTACGGTTCCCAAAGACCTAGAAGATCTGGCTAATGGTGAGTTCATATGTTGTGATTTGGCCATTAAACTGATATCTTTGCAGGCTTTCTTGACAAACTTAAGACGGGGAAGGCACATGCCGCAGGTTCCGGATTCGGTGGAAAGGGCCTCGATCGTCTCGATAAGGAGCGTGATGCGAGAGAGAAAGCTGAACGTAAAGCTTACGGTGAACCAGATGAAGAAAAGACCTCCAGCGCTGAAGAGGCCACTGCAAAGGCCACTGCTTCCAATGGTGACGATATGACATTTGGTAACTTCAAAGTCGAGATCAGGAGAGGCCCTGCACCAGACTCGTCGAAAGGTCTTCTTGGGGTTGGCGGGGCAGTGGCCGCTGCTCGTCGTTTGGCACATGCGAAGGAGGAAGAGAAATTGCAGGCTCAGATGCGCGCCGCCGAAGATGCTGCTGCTCGAGCTGGCAAGGATACTCCTGCTCAGAAACAAGCCCTGAGTGTCGTTTCCAAGCTTAATGCTCAAATACGAGCGCAAAGGCTTGTTTTGCAGTCCCAGATTCAATTGGAGGAAAGTGGGGGTCCGAAGAAGCTCCCTGCTAGCACCTCCGATTCTTCCGATTTCCATGCCATTATACCTATCAATGATTATCCTCAAAAGGCAAGGTGGCGGGTTACCAACAAGGAGACGATGGTTCAGGTAAGTGTGATGCACAACTTCGTTCTTTTTTTTTTTATCTGACCGATCTTCTGTTCTAGCTCATCGATATGACGGGTGCGTCAGTAACCAACAAGGGTACGCTGGACGTTCAATTTCTCCTTTCTATGTGCTAATGCTACTATATAGGTATCTACTACGAAAGTGGCAAAGAGCCACCTCTCGAAGGCCCACCGAAGTTGCATCTTCTTGTTGAATCCAATGAGGAGTACAGGGTTCGTCGTGGTTTTCTTCATTTGCAAGAACGGATATATAATACTTTTGTTGCTAGGTCGAACAAGCCGTCAGAGAAATCAAGCGGTTGCTTATCGAAGCATCTGCTGCTGCGTTACAGGCAGAGATGCGCAATCCCACTGGCACAATGGGAAGATACAGCGTCTTGTAACCTATTAGAACTTATTATATAATGTACGCTTTGCCATTATCATAGATCCCTATATTTTACACAACAATTGCCATGATCCAACATGTATTCCTCGTGTAACAAAGATTATCGAAGACCAAAGCCCCTTGACTTGTAGTTGGTATTGCCGCTGAGAGAAGATCCATGACCGGACTCTCGGACCTTCTTTTCAACCTCCGTCACCTTCGTGTCAACTTCTTTCACAGCGCCATCAATCCATTGCAGACTCTCCAAATGGCTGCTCAGAATTTGAGCGATTTGAGACATCGGGTCCTGAGATGAGCTGTCTGAAGGTAACGATAATGAATTGACCGATTCAATGATTTCTGTCAGCGATCCCGAGAGATCGTCAAGGTTGGTTTGCAGATCCGTGGCCAGCATGTAGCTGTGATACTATGTCAATAAAGGCCGGCCACAACAGATGACGAGAGACCATACTTCTTATCCCGTTCCATGTCAGCTGGCCCTTTATCGATGGATCTAAGATTTGCCCCTTGCCCACCAAATATCTCTTGGGCTGTCTTTTCATACGCATCCAACGTCGCAGCAAGATCTCTTTGTTGCTGTTCGATATGATCAAGTGATTGGTTCACTTCATTCTGTTCTCGCTCCGCAGCCAGGACGTGACCGTACAGAGCCGCTAACTGTAGTGGATATCACGTTCGACAATGCTTACTTCGAGTGAAGAGCACATACATTGTTCCCATTTTCTATAAGAGCTCGGTCCCAGACAGCGACCTCCCCTGCGAATTTGTTAAATTCGCGGACATGCGTCTCAAGATCTGTTGACCATTTGTTGACGATCTCTTCGATAGTCTTTCCCTTGAGCATAGAAGGCGGCTGCACCGCGACGGGTGCAGTTGAGGCGCTGGGAGTGAGTCCTGTACGCAGGTTAACACAAGGGCCAAACAATAAGATGTAAAACCCCACCTGAAGGTTTGTTACCTTCCTTTTCGGCGGGCTTCGTGCTTAAGCCAAAGGATGATACTGTTCTTTGTGTGTCAGAAACGAGGTCTCAGAAGTTGCAAAAGCCTTACCTGCAGGTGTGTCCTTCTTCTCATCAGGTTTTGAACCTGGAAGACTAAAGGCAGACGCTGCTGCTAATGTGGCATAAGAATACGCACTATGAACATGAAGACACACGTACGAGTGCCTTCTTTCTTTTCGGCAGGTTTAGTACCAAACAAGCCACCTGAATATTGATTTAATTGAGGAAGACAGGTGTTCTGAAGAGAAGCAAACCTGCGGGAGTAGCAGTGGACGATGCTGCAGCGGTTGCCGAGGTTGAGGTGGTTGTTGAAGTACCAGTTGCAGTATTGCCAAAGAGACCTGGGTTCAAAAGACCGCTGCCCGAAGCCGGCGGCTGCGCGGTTGATGTTGAAGCGCCAGGCGTAGACGATGACGCTGTTGAAGCACTAGTAGAGGCAGGCGTTTGACCAAATAAGTTGCTGCCGAAAAGGTTGGGCTTCAGTGCATTAGAGTCGGTAGAAGTACCAGCAGGAGGGGCGCCTAGAGGCGAAGTACCGGCAGGAGTAGCACCTGCGGGTTTGTTAAACAGGCTTGCGCCAAACATGTTGGGTGCTGGGGTGGCATTTGCTGCGGCTCCACCGCCAGAGGCAGCAGGAGTAGGAGCAGGAGTAGGAGTAGTGGCAGCCGGCGTGTTTCCAAAACCGGCTCCAAAGGCGCTTGGTTTTGGTGTAACAGACGCGTCTCCAGCTGCTTTTGGTGTGGATCCAAACAACCCTCCTCCGGAAGTCCCACTAGATGAGGCTGGTTGGCTGAAGACTAGCAAAAAAAATGACATGTTACGACACTCGAGTAATTGTAGGTAAGTCATTTCTCACAGTTTGAGGTTGGTTGCGTCGTCGTCGTGCTGCTCCCAGCTGGCTTTGGGAGACTGAAAGCACTTCCACCTGCAGGCGCTGCCGTCGTCGCAGCAGTTGTAGAATTCGTTCCGCTTCCAAATAGGCCACCACTGGCAGGAGTTGTAGAGGTATTCGTTGAAGTACTTCCAAAAGCATTCGGTTTTGCTATTTAAAAAAAACAAAGACCATGAGTACATATTCAAAGATCAGAGGACAGCAACGCACCTCCAAATGCACCAAATGGACTTGGGTTACCACTGCCCGATGCTCCAGACGCGCCGCCTCCAGAAAAAAAACTATTGCCTTGGCCAAATGCACTCATGATCGCTCTGTATCGATGAGAATACAAGCACGTTAAAATGAGAGTTGGGCCGAGGGTGAATATGAGTGTTCTAGCGATTGAAAGGAAGTGAACAGGAGCCGGATCGGGAATTTGTTTCTTTTTTAAATTTACGAATATACAAATCCCGATTAGGCTTATCCCTATCATGATGACTACCACCTTCAATAGTACTTAATTCTGATAGAGCATACGGGCGCTTAGGCTATATATCACAGACTGCCCCATTACGAAAACGTGATGAATACCTTGTTCACTGGACAATTTCCCATACCATGACAATGCCTCGCACTGACTCGAGCTCGACTCCTACTGTTGGTATACCTCTCGAGTCGTTTGTATTTTTCAACTACTGTTTGCAGCAGTCTCAGTGCTGATACGCTTATTAGCAATTATACTACACTGAAGTCTCCGGCTTTTGGTACACTTCAGGGTAAGATACCCGAGAACTGGATCCAACACGTTCACCCCCAAGGCTGGCTTTATTTTTCTTGTCCATCTCTCAAGATTGTCACGGCCTATGATATACGAGACCCCGACATCTATGAGCTTCTCACGCTGAATGCCGCAGAGTATCCACTTTCCGAACTCGAAGACGCGATGGAGGTGCAGCTGTCTGGTCATCGCAATCCAGGGTCTCTCCGGTCTCCTGCTTTGAATTTGGTCATCAATCACTTGCATTGTGTCGCATCTTATCAGTTGCAAGAAGTTAGAAACGACATCGCCTCTGTCACAGATCCCTATATTTGTAGGTGTTCGGCACTTTACTCTGAGCGACCTGACCGACAGTACCCACAGTGAACCGTCGCCGTCGGCTATATTGGAATTTTGTTTCCAAGCATCCCTCCCACATACGGTGTCCAGACAGGGCCATCGCGGACGCTTCGGATGCATTAACATGGTATTATGTCAGTCCGTCAATCTTTAACTCTGGAAATGTCCGAGTAATACTTTTTAGACGGACAATTTGGTACGCGGCTCTCGGAGTACAGTGCCCTTTTCCAAAACAGAATGCGAGGAACTTCGTGGTGTTCTGAATGAAATGACACGTAGGTCACTCCTGTCTCTGGTCGTTTCACTTGCGTGACTTCGTCAAATACAGTTCCGCAGAACGCTGGTAGCGTTGCAAAGACTGCCTTTCTGGCTTGGTTTCTACGGGAAGTATGCAGCTTTCGTGATGCTGAGTACTACGGACTTCATACCGAAAGCACTGCCAACACTATTCTGACGGAGAGACAGCGCCCTAAGCTCTCTCCCGCATTAGAAAGCCCGTCTCCCTCTATTTCTCCTTTTGTATACTTGCTCATCAACGTGGTGTTCTTTGGCATCCCGAAGACATATGTGGCGTATCTCAGGACATCGTTCAAATACAAGGGGAGGCTTAACAACATGCATCAAAATTGGGGAAATTATATCTCGAGGCTAGTCGGAGAATATTCGAATTTTCTTCTCATCGTAAATATTCCAGTCTCAGTGTATCCGTCGTTCGCTGATCGTCATTTTTTCGTCAAGTCAACTGTATTGCTTTCGTTCGTCCTTTCTCTATTTTGCATCTCCATCGGTGTGCCTGATCTAGTACCAGCGCGACGGTGTCATTTCTTGCGGTCCCGGGTGCCTCTCCAGCTTGCCAAATGGTAACAACAGTGTCGGTCTTCACCTCGTTAGGTAGCATCATCGTAGGTGTGTTTTCAATTTGGAGACACCAAGGAAACACACGAGGTACGGATGCAGTGAGTGTCCTGTTCCTTTTCGTCTTTCTTGATCGTAACCCGTTGAAAGTATGTTTATATGCGAAACGCGCAACATAACTGGTTGGGAATCTACGGTCACGCCATGCTGTTGAGTCTTCCCGCTGTACTGCTTGTGTGGGCAATTCTTGCGTTTGCTGTGTCCATTGTCGTGTATGCATTGCAAGGTACGAGTGACTATGATGGAAGTTCACTGCGTGCCTCTGCTTGGATATCCCTGGCTATATTTGTTTTGATCGTGACCACTGTTATTGGCGCGATTCACACACTCTCTACGGTGTGGACTATCCACCGACGTCCGTTTTGGTTCTTGGATCGCGTCCGTTCCGGCTGGGTGTCCGTAGAATCCTTTGCTGTATAACAAACACTATTTTCTTATGGACCTCGTCTTACTGGATCATCTCAAACTTTCTATGTGCATGTTGCTCTACTCAAGTATAGTAACAGGTGCGTACGGTATTTTTGTGCCTTGTGTTGGGCTAATTAAGTTGATTCTGCCGTTGGCTAAGGCTGTGGAGTGTTCTGCGAGGTATGCGACAATTACTTATCATTCGTCTTCTGTGTCGTCGTCGTCGTCGTCCTCTCCCCACCACTCTCTTCCCTCTTCCTTTTCTTTCGGTTCTGGGGCAAGCCTCGTGATTCATGGTTCTTTTGACCGGGTGAACGCTCCCGCGTTTTGGATGGGTTCGCTCAGCGCTATAATCCCTTCCTTGGCGCCGAGAATGTTCGGCGGGTACAGGGGTCTTGACACATTCTAGAGTGCCTCCCGTTGTTCCTCGCAGAGAGGACTCGCGAATGATATGTTCACGTAGTACTCGGCGGTGATAGATAAGGGTGTGCCCTTGGCCTCTGATGTGCAATAATGCTAGACACTACGCTGGCATGGTGACGGGTGTCATGCACCTGTTACTGACGATATCTGTCTTGTCGCTGCTTGTCTTTAATACATGTCGGCCCTTCTTCTATGCAGTCCACGATATACTTAGCTGTCAAACCATAGAAGACTGAAGCTGAGGACCAGCCGTGAAATATTCAAATTTTGATATACCAATCACAAGCCTCAGATAGCGCGCTGCTTATTACAACTAATCTTTCTATTGAAACGTAGTTCCATGGCACATTGCTTCTTTGAATATTCGTCGTAATAGACGCGTTCTACGCGATGAAGGTTATCAGTTCCGGCTCCGGTATCATTTGACAATGGTATTGCCGAGACAATAACTTCTTGTTCACGGAAACGTGGCTGACAAACGATGACCTGGTAATGTACTGTCTTTTTACAATATTTTGCCGATAATTTACCGCCTTGTAACTTGTAGATAGCAAGTTATAGACACGTAGCAGGGATCGACTCGGGCCGCGGCTCTGTCTCAATCAGATCGGCTTTAACTTAACATTCTCAACCACTACTTACCATACCGGCACATTGCGCGTTCAGAAGTGCGCCAGTGTCGATATCTCCCTACGATAGATATCGGGGGAGAAGATAGCGGCTGTGATTCCCAGTGCTGCGAAATGCCGACGGGAAAAACTTATCTTTGGCTTATCGGTGGGCTTCGGTGCCAGCATGTGCTTATGAATCAACTTTCCATCAGCTTTTATAAGCGAGTCAAGGGCGTGTAACGTATCTCCTCCCACCCAACGACGCGTCCGACATGTATTCCGAAAAAGTACCAGAAGCCATCGACCTTTCTCACCACCTTTCTGAGGTCTCCAAGGCCAGGGCAATCTCTCCGTTGAAGGGCCTACAGAAGTACATAACCAAGCCGGGGCTGATAATGATGGCTGGAGGTATGCCCGTCGCTGATATCCTTATTGTTCAACTACTTACTCTCTCTCTACGACGTACAGGTACTCCTAGCCCCGAGTACTTTCCATTCTCTACGGTCTCTGGGGAGACGTTGATTCCTGAATCGTTCCCGCTCACAACACAGTCATCGTCTTCATTTTCATGGTTCTGGAAACTTTTCGGCGCTGGGGCGGGTAAGAAGGAAGAGACAACGTCCTTCACCATCAACAAATGGCCCGCTCACACCGGTGACCTCAACTTGGCTACCGCGCTGCAGTACAGTTCGCACTCTTTGCATCTGACTTGGTCATATCTCGTGCTTATGGTGTAATAGGTCCCGCCACAGGCCTCGCTGCACTCCAAAATATTATACAGGAGTTCAGCCAGAAGGTCTATCAACCTGGTTATAAGAATTTCACGACCTTGGTATAGACATTCGCGTCTATTACGCCAATTAATAGTTGACTGACGGTTACTCGGCTACTTTCCCCTGTAGATCGATACCGGTAATACTGACGGATGGGGCAAGGCCGCATTAACTCTCCTAAATCAGGGTGATGGCGTTCTCTGTTCGGAATGGACATATCCTAGCGCGTTGGCAGTAAGTTTCATCATCACTCATCGCGGGCGTGTTTTGATTCTAACGTCATTGCAGGGCATCAGACCATGGGGTATCAAGACCGTTCCAATTGCTATGGATGGACAGGGAATGCGCAGCGACTCTCTTCGTGAGACGCTCACGTCCTGGAATGAAGCTGAGCGGGGTTTCAAGAGGCATGTTCTTAAAGTTTAAACTACTATCAGCGCATCTGACAGCGCTAACGGCACCCTCAGACCTCATGTGATGTACATCATCCCCGTGGGGCAGAACCCCACAGGTGCTGTGGGTGTTCAGATATCCTATGAGAATGGCGTGCTTATGCATCGTTATAGACTATGGAAGCGCAACGGAAGAAGGAAATTTATGACATATGTGTTGAATTCGGTATGTCTTCCATAACCATTATGGCGCAAAATGGTTCTGAATTCGTCAGATATCATCATCGTCGAGGACGATCCATATTATTTCCTCCAGCAGAGTCCTTATGTACCCAAAGATCAGCGCACGGACGAAGATGCCTTCTCTCCGACATCGACAGAAGAGAGGTTCATCGCTCAACTGGCACCGAGTTTCTTAAAGTAGGAACTTTCTGACTCTACGGCAATACCCATATCTTATCTCTATTTCAAGATTTGATTACCAAGGTCGGGTCATCCGTCTTGATACCTTTTCCAAGGTAAGGTCTGAAATCTTGCTCCCATCTTCTAAGCTATACATTTTGTAGACCATTGCGCCGGGATGTCGTCTTGGTTGGTTCACCTGCAGTCCCCAGTTCGCCGAACGCTTGGAGAGGGCTGGCGAGACGAGCACCCAGGCTCCGTGTGGTTTCGCCCAGGTATTTCCGTAACCTTTGCCACCCATTTAATTCTGTCTGATCACTATCTTAGGTCATGGTCACTTCGCTCCTTCTCAACTGGCACTATGAAGGATACATCCGTTGGCTGCGAGGTTTGTTGTCCCCAGCAATATATTAAGCAACATGGTTCATAATCCCCAACTATCATAGCACTTCGTCTCCAGTACCAACAACGACGAGACGCCTTTATCGACGCCTTGGCAGATGCTTTTCAACTTGACATGGCCATTGAGATCAACGGACATCGCAAGGGCTCCCTCGTTTATCACGCTTCTTTGAAGCCGGAACGTCAATTCAGCGAGAAATCGAGCATGAGGTATTCGAAGCCTCTATTTTCGTTTGTGCCCCCTTCATCGGGGATGTTCGTCTGGGTATGCACATTGGCCCTTCACTCCACACCGGTATTAATAAGACCGCGTGTAGTTGAAACTTCACCTCGAGGAACACCCGTCATATACGCCGGTTGGCTACAAGGCGCTGGAGTTCAAGCTCTGGACTGCGTTGGCGGAACATGACGTCTTGTTCGGTTTCGGTGAGCTTATTTCATATACAGTGCTCCAACGGCTTCTAAAGGACATGCCAAGGATCCATGTTTTCTGCGTCTGAGGTCACGGACGAGACGAAAGGAGATGGTCATTTCCGTATTAGCTTTAGCTCGACTAAGGTACGAGCCTGTTTCGATTGATTATCTTCTTCATTGTGAATGGTTGACACACTTACCCTTTCAGCATGACGACATGAAGAAGGCGGCGTCAACGTTCGCCCTCGTCTTCAGGGAATTTATGAAAGATCAGTAGATTGTACTAATTAGACCAAGTTTTTGGTCCCTTCACAGTTATCAACGGTGTAATATATGGATTTACTTGTTCAAAATCATGCGCTTTGTCCCTACGAGGAAACTCTTGTCCACTTCACACGAAGCTAGAATTATTTTTTTTTAAACATAAAATGCCCGACCAAGGGTCTTTCCCCTTCCAAATGGAGAATTGTCGACGGATGGAAACCTTCTAAAGTTTCGACCTGTTTCCGTGCACATCCGCCTCGCCTCACCGTACCGCACGTAGATAAAGCGCCCTGAAATGTGTTCGATTTCGGAACTTTACTCTCCATCGATATCATGAGTCCGGTATACCTCCCCTTTGACATGCCAAAATTTTTTGAACATTTTCGTTCTTATGCTCTAGGTTGCTGTCCGCACCCGAAAACAGTCCCCGACCAAGGCACAAGCGCATACCCAAGATAAACGGACCCAGTATCTGTTCATCGCCGAACTAGCTGGAGAGGCGGAGCGGTATGAAGGTGCGTCCGCGTTCTTGTCGCCGGCGCCTATCTAATCATCGTCCTCGTAGATGTGACCACCCAGATCAAACTCATCGTCCAGCACTTTGGCCCCCAACTGACGCTCGATGAGCGCAACCTCCTGTCTGTCGCGTACAAGAATATCACCAACAATTTGAGGAATAGTTGGCGCATCGTTGACACCCTGGAGAAGATGGAGGCTAACCGAAAGGGAGGGAAGGCGCCGCTCATACGAATGCAGCGAGGGAAGATCGAGGCGGAGCTGGAGCGTGTATGTAGGGATATAGTTGGACTTTTAGAAGGAAAGTTAGTACGGGGGGCGAAGGCAGGAGAGGAAAGGGTATTTTACCTCAAGATGTGAGTGTGCCAAATTTTCCTTGCATTTTAGACGTATTGATGTTCGCATATATAGGAAAGGCGATTATTACCGCTACTTGGCAGAGTTCGCAGGACAGAAAGAGGCGAGGAACAAATACGCTGAAGAGTCATTGACAGCATACAAGCTAGCTTACATGCATGCACTCTCCGCACTAGAACCTTCGCATCCAACGCGGCTCGGATTGGCCTTGAACTTTTCTGTCTTTTACCACGGTGCGTACCTCCTTATCGATGGTCTTTAGTGCTCAACTCATTTTACTACACGCAGACGTGAAACAGAGCCCAGAACGGGCTTGCCACCTTGCCAAGAGCGCTTTGGATGATGCTGTATCGTCGTTCAGTGAAGACACAGTGATGAGCGCTACCATGCGGGATTCACTGATGATTCTCCAGCTGTTGAGGGATGATTTAGTGCTGTGGTCGGCGGAGATGATGAATGCACCGTAGGCTGCTTTGCTTCGTCACATTCTTGGTTAGTCGCTTTGCATGTATTGTTTCTATCTGTTGCATTTGCTGTTCTAAATGTATTGCATTGTATCATTCTGAACACCCGCTTAAAGCGAAGATTATCGATAGTATCATTATGGATAAGTACTGACTCGTCTTTTACCCGTTTCCTTTGGTCAAGTTCGGGTTCAAGTTGAAGCTAAAGTCATACTCCATCATCGACATTCCCAAAGGTCCCGATATAACTACCGACGGATGTAATTCCAGATTGTGTTCATTCACATTCAAGTTAGGCTAGGGACGATTTCTAAAACTTCACTTCCGGTCTGGAATGCGTTTCTTAATTTGGACGCCGGGAAAAAGATACG
Organism: Desarmillaria ectypa; assembly: GCA_030407005.1. Classification (NCBI taxonomy): domain Eukaryota; kingdom Fungi; phylum Basidiomycota; class Agaricomycetes; order Agaricales; family Physalacriaceae; genus Desarmillaria; species Desarmillaria ectypa. The sequence continues at coordinate 3,114,757 of JAUDYN010000004.1, forward strand.
ATTAGATGCAAGTTCGATCTATAAGTAAGTTGTATAAGGCACTGCGAATCGCTCAAAGGATAACGGTGTCCTAGGGCCGAGGTAGAAAGCGCAACTCCATGTCACATCCAAGTACATCGCCTGATTGATCAGATCCCAAAGTGTTGCTGTGGTAGAAACCATATAGCAAAAAGGTCGAGTCTCGACACTGTAGGTTTTGAAGCCATTTCCAGCACTCTTAAAATGGGCAATCAGGCAGCTGGACTTGACCCTGAGGCTTTTATCGAGTTAGGAGATATGCGAGCGGTCGAAAGTGGACGGTGTTGGTGTTAGTGTTGGTACCGGCACGAAGTCCCAATAAGGAACGGCCGGATGCGCTGTGATCACGAAGCACACTGTTGAGTGTGTCGCGCGGAGTAAAAAAACTTCGCGGGGTATAAAAAAAAGAAGGATTATAGTACACAGGTACAGCATCAAAGATACGGAAGACATTAAATACGTATTTTGCTAGAGAGCCTACAATTCTCATGTCCTCTGCCCCAGAAGGGCCTGTATGATTTCATATCCAGATGTAGCAGAGCGCAGCTGGTGCACTAAAGGGTCGGAGGCAAGAAGGAAAAAATTGGTACACAAGTCCTTCAAGGGGCCGAGTACAACAAAACATTGGTAACGAAAAGGGGAAGGACCAAATTTTCGATCAAATTTTGTTCTGATCTCTCTTCACATACAACCATCATCGTTACAACCTCAGTCGCTCTCCTCACCGCATCAGTGCCTCCTGCGCGGTGTATCTGCCTCAAAGAGGGTATATCCGACAAGCGTTCATTGGTTGTTAAGCTTAATCTACAGATAGGGACACACTAGCCTTCTTTGTCTTCCTTTATCATTGCCCTTTACCTTTCTCCTTTATAACTTCGGGATGCATTGAATTCGAAAAGAATGTGTGCCTGTCAATGCATGATCGATCAATGACATCGGGGGTCTGATTTAGGAGAGATGGGGCCTTCTCTCCAACTGCATTGCCCTCATGAAGCTTCCCCGTACGTTTTTCTGCGGACTCTTGAGTAGCATCTGCTTGACTGAAGAAATATGGTAGGCTCAGATGCCGAAATATTCTCCTACGACTATGGGGAAGAACAACCATCTCATTCTCACGTTACATTACCGAATTCGCACAAGCGGTGTCCAGACAACATTTCGCTGAATAGGGAGCGCGAAATTGAGCTTGAGAAGCTTATTCACTCTCTACAGAGGTATCTGCAACAAATCTGCAGCGAGATCCCCTATCACCGTGATGCCTTGAAACGTCTTGAACGACGACGCCAACATCTCCAAGCTCTCCTTGACCAAAACAGCGCCTCCTTCTCCCCAATCAGAGCCATTCCAACCGAGATCCTTTCCCTGATTTTCGACTACTTGTGCTCAAACATTGGTTTCAACGATAGAGCGCAACCCTTGGTTCTTGCATCGGTGTGTTATAGGTGGCGCTGCATTGCTGTATCCTACCCTAGTATTTGGACTCGCATCAATGCTCCAAGAAATTCTCCCCATGCGGATGAGCACACTCGAAATTTTGTGCAGCTCTATCTTGATCGTTCACAAGACATGCCTCTCCGGATACATGTCAGTGACTTTCCGCTCGGGTTGCCCGATAGCACTTTGCTCTCCATACTTGCAGCACATTCATACCGATGGCTCAGAGCGACGTTTTCCCTCACTACTGAAGGATACTACGCACTCTTCCGTGCTCTCGAGGGACAGTCCTTGACCCGTCTTCGGAAATTCAACCTATACGGGCCCAGTCTTGACGGCGTCCCTGATTCCTTTCAGTGCGCCCTGATGACCGCGTGTAAACTGGATATTCTTACGGTCCAAAAGCCGATAGAACGTCCCGAGAGCCTTGGCCTTCCCTTTGGAAGGATCAGACTGCTCAACTTGATCGACCACGATGATCCAGCCAGCATTCTCCGATGTATCACTCAAACCATAAACCTTAGACACCTTCGAATCACTGCCACAAGCAACTGTCAAAGCCGAGGGCTGCTTCCAACGCCTGTCGTTGCGGCCAAAGTTTTATATCTTTCCCTGAGAATGGGAAATTTTGATGGAGACCTTTTTGAAAAGGTCTTGTCGGTTCTCTCGACTCCCACGTTGCAGCACTTGAAGGTGGCACTTCCATTACCGGAAGAGTGTCCTATGGGATGCAGTCCGAAATTGAACGGAACTTTCAGTCTAAAATCGATTTCGGAATTCATCGTCCGGTCGGCGTGCCGGCTCAGATCTCTTCGCGTTGAAAACATCAACGTCAATGAAGACGAGCTCATGCAGGTGCTCGAGAACGCCCCTACAATTACTACTCTTGTTCTTCATGAACTTTACCCAGGCGTAAACATCCCATCTCCTAGCGTCTTAACACCTCGAAGGTGGATAACCAGTAAACTTTTGCGGTGTTTGACGATCACAACCAATGACCCCGCTATCCTTCCTCGTCTCAAACACCTCGACATCCTTCTCTCTTGCAGGATTAGCGAAATCAACGAAGGCTGGTTTCTCAGAATGGTGGCGTCTCGCACGAATCCTGATCTTCCAAAGGGGGTGCGCTTGAAGAAGCTATATTTTTCATCGAAGAAAGGTGCGAAGAGTTATTCGTTGGCTAATGACGGGAAGATACAGCTACACAAGCTTCCGAGGCATTCATATAGCGATTTCGCGTCTAACATTGAGACGACGTAGACTTCCTACATCATTATTTCAGAATTATGCCTACTTCACCAAATGTCAGACTTAGTAGCCCTGCTAGTCGCTTGTCCTATAATGATGCGAGAGCAAGCATTTTTAATATGGGAATACGTTTGCTAGATAAAGGGCTCGTACAATGCCACTTCAAGGTACTCTTTGACGTTGTCCGGTTTTGTGGAGTGGCTCCTTTGTTATTCATGCCACGCGAGACAAGACGGTTCTCGCGATCAATTCTCGCAACTTGGAACCTAACAGTCATCATCTACTGCAGTAGTCGACGAACAACACGTCTGTACGTTGGCAGCTTCTTTGTTTTCTGCGTCGCTCACGAGCCAATCGCCCACAGAACATGTCTCCAATGCGCCCTAAAATGTCGAATGCTGAAGAGCCAACGGAGGATAGGGAGAAACGCCCGCAGAGAACGAGAGGACGTCGTGGTAAACTACAAGGACTGATGGATATGCCACTGGACATCTGGTTCGAGGTGTGCCCATGCATGTCACGTAATTACGCGTCCTAACTACGTCGACACGTCCTAGATTTTTGAGGTTCTGCACCCGCTGGATCTACTGCATCTCGCTCGTTCCACCAAGCATTTGCGCTCAATACTAATGAACCGGTCTTCATCCACCATTTGGAAGAATGCTCGACTATCATCAGACTTTCCGGAGCCGATGCCCGAGTTTTCCGAACCGGCGTGGGTCAGTCTTCTCTTTGAACCCAACTGTCATGTGTGTTTCCAAGTTCTCTCTCTCCTTTGAACGGTGGCTGACGTACATTTAGTTCTGTGTCAAAGCTACAGTGCATACAGTCGATTTCACATTTCGAGTGCGCGTATGTAGAAAATGTAGCCAGCAACAGTCAGTGGCTTTCATTGATAGGTGCCAGTAAGGCTAATTCTTTTGGGACTTTTCAGATTCATCTCTTACCAAGAGGCTCTGCCGTACGATGTAATATTTACCTCAAAGGGCGAAACCATCAAAGAAATTCTTAACTGTCTACCTACTCGACGTTCATGTGAAGGGTTATACTACCTCGTTGGAAATCCTGCTGATATCTTAAATTAGCTCGAAAGCCTTTTAGGGGTCATGATATATGTCTACGTCGAGAGTATGAACAAATGAAAGCACACTACCTTTCTCTGAAGTCCGACCAGCGTAACACATACCGTGAAGAACGAAGAACATTCCTCCAGGAGGTAGCGAAGGTCCAGGGTGTTCCTTTCTGTTTCATCATGGTCTTACTCTGTATGTAGCATGTCAAAGTCGATGAAGCGTGGCACAAGAAAAGGGCCCGTAGTCGAGAGGAAGAGCTAGAGCAGTTGCGGGTGGATAGGGCGACAGCGTAAGTGAATTGGACAGAGGTCTGTTGAATGCCAATTGATATCGCTGCAGCATATCAAAGAAGCTCGTTGACCTTGGCTATGAGCGAGACCTCGAAAGCATTCAGGCGCCTGATTCTTTCCAAGACCATCGTCTTGTCAAACAACCTCGCGCTTTAACTGAAAAAGGTATACCAGATCTAAAATCTTGTTCTGCACATATGCTCACCGTTCTCTAGGCTGGCGCAATATCAGTCAATATATGATTCAGTTCATGGAAAAGATGCGAAACAAACGCCTTGCTCGCGAACACGCTGCTCTGATCAATTCTCGGAAAGCCATTGCAGCTTCTCTTCTAAGAACATACAAATTATCCTTCTCTGGCACGCCTTACACCACTGTCCTCCCCACCATCGTTGACTTTTACAACTTCGGCCCAGTCAAGGAGCTCCTTGATCTGCCGGATGAGGTTATCGTCGACGAACACACTTTTGCGCCTGTCGTACCCCAGATGGATGCGTTCTGCCAGACCTGGCGTGAGCGTATTCACGATGAGCTCATCCAAATTGTAGGACATCCAGATCCTCCCTCACTCCAGACTATGGAGCAAAAGGTTGCCTTCCTCAAGCTCGCCCATAATGTGTTCTTCTGCGATTCGCAGTGTGGTTCTTTTTCCTGGATCGGTGGTGTTGCGGAACAAGGACTTTACTATCCGCAGGTCCTGGCGCATCAGTGCAGCGTGACAGAGTCGGACGTGGGTCAGGACGAACCCCCAGACCAGGCTATCTCCCTACCGCCCCTGAGAAGGTGTGCATGGACTGCCAAGCACTTGTCATTGCATAACAAGGCGAGCGCTGTTGTGTCTGCCTTAATCACAGCCTTGGATCGGGACCCCGAGCAGACAACAGTCGATGACATGGATAACCTGGAGCAGTTCTATCGATGCATTCTATGTGAACACAACAGGTTCTTCTTCGTGTCGCGTAGGGTTATATACGGTTGGCGCACTTTTGTGAGTAAACCTTTTATCACTCATCTATCTGTCAGTGATACATTCTTTCAGGTAAAAGATTTCTGCAATGAGCACCCGTTTCACGTGGATAACGGCGTCCTGACTTTGACGCCTGACAAAGATTTTGAAGTAATGCCGATTGAAAGCATGGACCCGAAACATTTGGATTCCTACAAACAGGTGATAGATTATCACGACCTCCGTTGGCGTTGTCTCCGGTGTAGAGATTTGTCCACTGAGACCGAAGCATGCAATTTTCGCTCGCTCAAGGCACACTATTGTTTTAAGTAAGTGCTTAATTCAACATGTCAGCTAGTGTTAACATTTCTGTAGACATGTGGGAGTTGATGTCGAGACGCTTGTTATCAACAGGGATTACTACGAAGAGTTCGGTGTTCCCCCTCGTATGGCATCTATTGAGATTCGAACTTTGGACTTGGAACATTCCGAATCATCCAGCAGTCTTGATAGTCTCGCAGCCTTCTGGTAGTGCCGCAGTCAATATAGTCCACAGCCTCTGTGCGGGGAAGAATCCTGGCCTTTCGGTATGTTGTATAGCTTAATAGTATCAGGCTCCTCAGGTTTGGATTGTTTGTTCGTTGTCGGGGCGCAGACGAAGTATCCTCGAGATCTAGGATCATACAGTCTATTTGGACATTTGGGTTTAAAGATTTTCATTTCTGAAATGGCAATTGTGCGGTTTGAAATAGTAAAGAGTTTAGTACCGACATACACGTGTCATGACTGGAGTGAATGGCAGGAGAAGGGAGTAGGATTAGCAGAGTCGCAAAACAATACTTATGATACAGATCACCCAAAATACATCACATCAAGGTCAGTGATACCGCGGCCATCCCGCATTAGCCCTAGAATCCTCTCCTCGTCCATCAGGACCCCATGAACGTGACGGTGGGATATGCATCTCATGACAAACGGAAGATTACCCACGACTGGCTCCATGAAAAGTGGTAAGTCCATGCGAAGCCTGTCGGGCACGTCCGAGTCAATGACGACTTCTGAATAATCCTTAGAAACACGCGCCCTACGCAGGCTCCACGGATTGAAGTCGAACAAGAGAATCTTCCACCGAGTACACAGGACATACCGATGTCCAGTTGTCGTCGTGATCCAGTCAATCAAGTCGGCTGGAAACCACCGCGTGCAGGGCGGACCCCATGCGCCCCATTCGACGTCCCCCTGCGCATGAACATCGAGAAGAGCTTTTCGATGCACAAGGAACACTACGGTAGATGTCCCATGAGAGCTGTTAATGTGAATGTGGAAGATAAGTAGCGATTCGGCAGGATTTGGGTGGAACGGTCGGGAAGTGCTGAGACTGCCTGGGTTGGGTGAGCTACGACAAGCCATATGGCTGATATTCATGTTGATCTTGAGGTGGGGAAGGTGCAGAGCTGTACGCATTCGCCCCTCGGGGATTTCCCAGATTTCCAGGGTCGCGTTATGGGCGTTTGGGAGGAGGATAGTCAGTGGGTCGAGGAAGACGAAGGAGGTGTAGCATCGATTGGGCGCTTCAATGACGTGCAGCAGTGTAGCCTTCTTCCAATTAAAGATATATACCTTGTCCGGTAGCACGAGTAGGTGCTCGCGTGTAACGAGGACAAGGTGGTCGCCGACGATCTCGACGCCGACGGAAAGCCTACCAACATCATAAGAGTGGACAGGAATAATGTGATTAGTTGCGAGGGGATGAGGACTTTTGGTGGAGAGCTGATATAGCTTCACCTTGAGGTGAGGTGAAGGATCCCTTGATCAGCTTTCAGACTAGTCGAAATAATAGGAAGTTAATAAGGAGTCGTACATGACGATAGCAGCGAACAGATCATGTTCGTACAGCGCGATCCCAATATCGACGATTTCGCAACCCACGATGAGCTTGTCCCACTCAGTTTCACCATCCGGAGTCGAAGGTAGCCGCAGAAACGGTATGCTGGTGCGCCTGGACTCGCCAAGGAAATATGTTCCACCTGATATCTCATAGATACCTGTCTCTCGATGATCCACGTGTATTCTCCTCTTGAATATTGGTTCAAATTTGGTCCACGCTTCTTCTCTCTTCTTCAGCATCTCGAGGCAATCCGATGCACACATGCCACTATTTGGGTTATGGATCATGCCCGATTTCTCAAGCGCCATCTGATACTGCAGTTGAACAGAGCTAGTAATGGTGTCTTTGAAGCTACGGCAGACATATTGACATGTTACCAGCTCGGATAGGGTGAGATGGGCGAAAATGGCTATGACAAGTTCAGGAGGGAAATCCTGCATCTTGAGTAAAGTTTGAATGCGAGAGTGAAAATTTTCGGCACAAAAGCTTACCATTAGTGTCAGTTTTCGTAGAGTGGTGTCCCACAGCACAGTTGTTCGAGGTAAGTGTCAGCTGCTAACTTGAAGGACAACATGAGAAGTTGACGTTTTGGGAGGTTTCGGCACGAGATGGCAGAATTCGGTCCGCCGTTCCTCCACGTGTTTTCCTGAATTGCCTCCACCATCGCCCCAAGCAAGTTCTGTTGATTAATTGAGTACTGCATTCTCAGTTTCATATAAAACTCAATTCATAAATCCAGTGCTTCATACAGATTGAATATTATTACAGGCATAACTATTTTTCGAATTTAACTTTGCTTAACTATGAAGACTTTGGAACAGAGTGTTTTCTCTGGAAACGTCTTTCACGACTGAAGAAATATGCATACTCACTTCGACAAAAATGGCTCCTTATGTTTCCCTCCGCTTCCCCACTCAAATGACTTCGGTGTCAACCTTCTTTCTCGACACGAAGATGCTTCCGCAATGAAGGATTTGTTCATTTTCTCGCGAGCGTGATATCCCCTGAAAAATAGTGAGTGAATGATTTTACGTATTGTGTCTTAATCCCAACCTCCACCATATGCACCTTCAAAGTTCCACGATTGGCCAACTGGGGCATAGCACTGGAAAACTTTCGGACACAATCAGCTTCATATTCAGCTGCATCTCCGCGGTCCACTACGACGATGATATCAACTCGATCGTGCACAGCAAGAAGAATGATTTCCAACCACGTCCATTGACTTTCCTCGCATGAGAGAATACGCTCAGGGAAGACGTATAACTGTAGAGTCATTTTCTTTACCGCGAAAAGCTCTGGTGGGTATTTGTCGAAGAACAAGTTCTTCAGTCCTGCGAATGGCTCCCGTAGATAATTGAAGTGTTGAATAGTAACAATGGGGATGCGCGACAGGTCAAGAGCGTTGGTTCCTGCGATGTCAGCTGCAGACGAATAATTCGCCCTCGTAATAGATGAGTGGCTCACTGTACGGTTCTGTGTTAATAACCACCTCCTCTAGTCTCGGAGCTGCATTGATCAGGGTATCCTGAATGATGGTATGAAGCTGGTGCCCAGGAGCGCCCGTCAATCGTATCTTCTTCAACTTCGAGGAGTCGATATATTTCAGAACGTCACCCTTCATACGGCGCAAGCAGAGATATTCGGGACGTGGTCTCGAACCAATATTGGGACCCCCTGACTCGTTACTAAAGGATCCAATCTTTAATAGGTGGATACCCTGAAGGCCGGGAAAATGTATGCAAAGCAATAGGAAGTCGGCCGGGCTCGCAAAGTTTAAGTTTGTGAGAGAAAGGGACCGGAGGTTTGGGCAAGAAGGCAAATCTTGACAGAAGCGAGAAGGAATAGTCCTAGAACAACCTCTGATGGAGAAGGCTGTGAGATTTGAGAGGGCTCTCAAGACGTGGGGAAACATCGATAGCTCTTCCGCATCGTGATCACCAGGGCTCGCGTCAGGCTTAAGGATGAGACGGACAGCTTTTACGGCTGAACGGAATCCAGACGATATCGAGATGAGTTCGAGAAGCTCGTAAGACGCCTGGTAAGAGGCCTCTACGTTGATAAGAGAATGGAAATGGAACCGTGCAGCGGAGAAAAACGCGTGGTTGACCAATGTGCAAGCATACAAAGCGTCGTGGTCGTCACACACTTTGTCCACGATGCTGTTGATCAATTCTTGAGGAAATATTCGGAGGGACATCTAACGCAGAACATTAGCATCAGAGGGATGGAGAATGATAGGTATTAGTCTTACAGCAATGTGGATAGATGATGGTACTGAAGAAGGGGACACGAGTGCCACGTTAATATGTAATGATCTTGAGGCCACGTATGAGTCACTCCGGTCTTGAGAAGCGGTCGGAAGATTAATGAGCAATGTAGAGAACAGCGCGTGCCAAGGGTGACGTGGATGCAATGCTTAAAAAGGTACTTAAAAAGGTTGTATCAATACATACAAGTATGGGCTCGTTGCGTAAGACTGGGGCAAGATTTCAGTAATTCTACTGCAGAAGGACGCTTTCCTGGATCCTTATGCAGCATCCTCGCAACCGATTCTGAAATCGCTGCCGAAGGATGCAAATAGAAACGAAATGCCAGGAGAAGTGTCTCCAATTGCTGCATCTGTATCTTCCTCTCTGTATCAAGGACCTCTGCCATAGGATGGTCAATGCAGATTATTAAAACAGAAAACAGAAATGCGTACCGATTACGAGCGCCCCTAGATTCCAAATGTCTGACTTGAAGCCATAGGGCTGGCCGGCAGTGACTTCCGGAAGTGATGGACGACTTCTTTGCGTACTATGAGGATCAGGTATCATAGCACAAAGCTCTGTGGTCAAACATTAGTGAAAATACATCTACGCGATTATGGAATACCCACTCAATCGTACATGTCCCATTTTGCTAAAGAGGATGTTCTCCATATCGATATCTCCATGGCTTATGCCATGTCGGTGAAGGTAATCCAAAGCCTGTGCAATATAAGGAAGGATGGTAGCAATGAAAGTTTCCCTTTTTGCCATCGACATGCCAGCGTTAGCTATCACGACTTTTTCAAGTGTCATCATGTCCGATATCCCCTCCGTAACTACCCAAAGTTTATTCTCATAGCGAAAAACATCCATATAATTTATGATGTTGGGGTGGTGTAGCCATTGCATCCCGATGGATTCGTCTATGAGCTGAATGACCTTGGTTCTCTTTTGTTTTTCGACCTCAATACGTTTGATGGTCACTTCGTTTTTTACAGACTGGGCAGAAGCATGGTAAATTTCGACAGAAAACCTGAAATATGAAAAGGTTACTACGCCGAAATTTGGTACAAAAAAGCACCTACCCTCGCCCAACCCTGACGAATTTATGATATGACCGCAGCGGATCAGCGTGTACCCGTATCTGCAGCAGCCGCAGTCTGTAGTCGTCCTCTTCTTTGAATAACTCAGCCGTCAATGATAGTTCTCGATGGGTAGCATCTTCTTTGATACCCTGACCAAATAGCGATCCAGAACGAAGCGGCAATGACTTCATTCCCCCAGGACTACTGCTGCCATTCGACGACGGCCCAGCAAGGCTAAACGTGAACCTTTCCTGTGTCAGCGACGAAGTGCTTGACTTTGGCTTGGAAAAGATGTATCCTTTCATCAGGCCTGGCTCCGATGCTGATTCCTGCAAGAATGTTCTGAGCATTTCAACGATTTCTGATGCTCCGGGCCTCGTGTCGGCTCCATTCTCACAGCATACACAAACAAGCTGCCACAGATCGTCTTCCATGGAAGCTGGCCGAGGAGGGAGCTCTCCGCTCAGGACCATCTCTATGATGCGGACTTCATGTTTAATATCAGGGAACGGAACCTGGCCTGAGTAAAGCTACACATGGTTTCAGCAGAATTCCATACTTAAAGATCAGGTCATACCTCTACGCAAACACAGCCGTATGCATAAATGTCGCTGGAAACATTCGTTTGAAGTTTACTGAGGGGTGCAACAGTTCTGGAGCCATCCAGCGCAGAGTACCCCCTTGATCGGTTGTAGATTGTCTCGTAGTATCAGCAAAAACTGTCAGTCCGAAATCTGCGAGCCTAGGATGCCAATGTTCATCAATTAGGATATTTCCCTGTCAGGGTAATCAGTGATAGATAGTATACTAAAGCGCAACACTTACACCCTTGATATCGCCATGAACGACTGACTGAGAATGAAGGTATTCGATACCTTGGGCGATCTCAAAGAGCTGATTAACAGACTGGATCAACGAGAAGAATAGAAAGAATGACGGACAGATGCCTACCAGCTTATCGATATTGGCGTTAGGATTCTGCTTGAGAAACTGTGAAGCCGTCCCATTCAACATCCAAGGCGATACCATGCACGGTTGCCTTGGAAAGTTCTCTGCGTCGATGCCAAGGAAGGGAAGTACATATTTGAAGGAAAGCTGTTGCCAAACCACAGCTTCCTTACAGAATTTCTAAAAGTCCGTTTGAGAAACTGATTCAATGATATAGGGCAGTAAAGACACACCCGATATATTTTCGCTCTCTCGCAGTTCCGGAAAATGCGCAGTCGCTTCAAGGCTACAGGTTTGCCTTCATAGGTGCTCCGGTAGATATCACCGAAGGTTCCTCCTAGCGTATTTTTATCTCGCACAACACCAACACCGGATATAAACATAGACTCGGGGAGCTGAGAGATGGCCTTGACCATAGAGCCTAAAAGCATACGTGCATCGGCATTAAAATGTTCACTTTGCGCTTGATCGTCCAATATCTAGGGCATGGTCAATTCATCAGTATCCATACTCTGAATATGGAAGAACCTCTTGGACTGCGTCCATAAACCTTTCCGACTCGTCGTCTCCGAGGCGAAGCATTACATCCCTCTCTGTTGGAGATCTGATGATGACCTTTAACAGCTCAACGATCTGCGGGTAGTCACTTGAAATGGCATTATGAACTTTTATCGGGTCGAACCCTTCGAGTCTGGATAGTAACTAATGATCCAAGTAGCATCAGCAAGAGGTTCGAGTGAGTGAAATCGCATACTACCTCTTCCAATTTATGACGATACATATGGCTCTCCACAACGGCATCAACGGCAGTAGTTGGACGGACTTGGCTGGATGATCGTCGTAATTCTTCATATCTCGTGGGAAAAGATTGAAAGCTAGGTGCAGTGGTAGATATAGAAAGGAAGTACCTCGTTGTGTCCCCTTTCTTAGCAAAGTGCTGTTCCGCCAAACGACACAAGTGCTAGAATCGCGGAACGTTTAGCGTGGAATAGCTGTAAATAGTAAGCAGCATACCTGATACACCTGTATGTGGAAAATCCATCAAAGATCTTCATTACCAAAATAAACAGACTTTCCTTTGCCGGTAGATCTGCATAAACATGAGTATTACGTGTCTTCATTCAGCTAGCAACGCACAGGAGGGTAATGCGTCTGATAGAGTTAATGGCACCTGCCCGTTCTCTAATGCGGACTCCGGCGTAGGGGGAAGTGGTTTGCTCAGCTTCTCCTTCCTTGTCTGTCTGCGTTGTTTCCTCTCTCTCCTCTCCTCTTCATCAAGATCTACTGCTACTGGGAGGGGATACGTCTTAGTAGGTGTACGAATGCTCTGCCTTGTTTCATCTGGTTGATTCGGTGTCCGTTGAGAAAAAGAATTATCCTGGTTATCCACGGTGACCGAATCGATGGAAGGCTTGGTGTTGCTTGCCGATTCATTGAAATCGGATTGTTGTTGGCGGATTCCGGAGTCCTGGGAAAAGAGAGAGTGAAGGTCAGGTCATCGCTTGATTGGTCGTAGTCGACGTGTGGAGTCCATCGAAATTCAGATAGGGTGCTATGAATGGAAGGGCAGGGGATTTTGAGTCATTCGAGGCATCTAGAGGCCGTGCAATGGATGACTATAGAATCAATGCGTAGGCGCTTAATGTACAGCATTATCTTCAGTGAACCTGACATGAGGCTGATGAAACCCAGGTTATCGAAAACATGGACCAAACAAAGACTCGTTTATATTATGAGAAGCTTGTAGATGCCATCAATACAATACTATAGGTCAAGTACAGTGCTTCGTGCACTTACAGCAGGTTGTTCGACACGCCCCACTCTTAAATACATATCCTACACATCCTACACACTTGTGTAAATTTACGATCGCAAGAGGCGTAGATAATTCGAGGGCACGACAATGAAACAATCGATTAATGAGGGTCGGGTTATTGAGGGTCGGGAAAATGAACGTACTGTCTTTGGATCCATCCGTCTTTCTCGCTTCCCACCACTTCCTTCGAGCTATCTTGTTAACGTAAAGAATCTTATCAGTGGTGAAACTGAGTTCTTCAGCATCAGCCGGTGACGCTTGATCTATGAAACCCAGTTGTCGCTAGGTGGGTCCGACTGATTTGATGTAGTATGCCGTTGGCTTGAGCTGGAAGGGGATCCCATGGACAACGACTCCTCTTCCGGAAGGTCTTGAGATATGTCGCTGGATGCCGCAGTGTCCTTAGAAAAGTGGAGGACCCAAAGAATGTCTATAATCGACAGGATGATTCAACTTGCTGCTATAGCTTGTTGACGTTGATCATTGGAGTATACTGTCCTATCCACCCCAATGGCTTCGGAAATCACGGCCATAGACGCAAAAATGGTTATTTGGTGCCGATGAGGACATATTCCTCTGGTGTAGAACGCGCGCATGACGCCGACGATGACAAAAAACTGGATAACCATAGCAAACCATAATACGCCAACTGTATCGTGTCCAGCTTGGGGAAACTTTTGTATTACGTCAATGTCCTTCTTAAAAGCACGCAGAAGACATACCAGATGATGTTAGGAGTGCCTGTGCGATGAGGACTACGATCCACGCTGCCTGTACTATGTACTGCATGTTCAGCAACCTCTGGAAGAGAACAAGGGACGTACGGAGGCTAATACCAAGGACGCAAGGTAGTGGCTGGCCTGCCTACTCTGTCGTTGCCCGTACTTCATTCTGGACTGCCAGTCTAGATTTAAGGAACAAATGAACCATCTGTATCAAAGAACAAAACTAACTCGGCAGCAGTCAAGGCAAAGTCGGGCCGATATCGCCGGCAACTACTTTTCCCAAGACTTCAATGATTTCGACTGAGCTATCCATGCAATACTTTAAGCTAATGGTAATGGTGGACAGGCGTGCTCGTCATAGACATACCGTCTCATTCTTGTATCGAATGGAAACATGCAAAAGAAAGGTCGATTCTTATTTAGTGGATGAGAAGCAGCATCTTTTCAAACGGGGTCGTGTGGACGCATGGACTCAGAAGGTTATCAGTTACTCATGAGTACGGGTACCGTATCTCACTTCTACTGAAAACCGTCGAGCTGACTTGATTCCTCCCGTTGGTAAAGAAAGCGAAGGAGAAAGGCGACTTTGAAGAATCAAGCATATAGCATCTAGCCCGATTTCATCTGCTGGTATTCCACTGCGCATACGATGCGGGTGAAGCCATGAAAGCTGTCCAACCCCAACATAAGCGCTGCGCGACCGACGGCACTGTGACCTCGAGAGTCGCGGAGGACGTTGGATGCTCGTTAATCAATTCAAAGGTATGAACAGTGCCTTCTTTGTCTGACAGCCAACAAGAGTCCACTGACAAAACTGACCGGCTCATCACCTTCCTCGCTAGCAATAGGGAAGTCACAATGAATAGTAGTCCCAAACTTACATAGATGAGCTTACAGAAATGATTCCATTCATCCAAGCTCTTCTTCGTCAGCGCGGCCACATCGCCATTGCCTTGCTAAGATACCTCGAACACCTCTATAGCATCGGGATTTCCGCAGTAAAACTTTGTTTCTATAAAGGTCGAATGTCATACAGTGTGGGACAACATGAGGTCGAATATGAACAAGAGCACAGGGTCGTTTTTGATGCCAGGATCTTGCCACGTGGACTTCTCTTCTCCTATTGCTCACCCTGCTACTACACTCTACGACGATCTGCCATATGGATGTCAAAAGGACCTCTGAAACGTTCCTTGTTCGATAGTAAGCTGCAGCGGTGCACGAGATATTAAATTTGAATGGTCTTTTCGTATTAACTGTCCGTAGTTAAAGCAGAAGCAAATGAAGCTCGTTGCGGATCACGTTGAAGACTAGAGAAATGTAACTTAGTGTAGCAGAAACTATGAGCAAGGTATCAAAGTTGTCACTGATGACCGCTAGTAATATACCGGTCCGTTGATGTGATGCGCTTCATTCTTCCAGATCTCGTCTACTAGTCCTTCAGCAGCTCCTTAGACTGGAACCGCCATGAAATTGATTTCAAAGTGACCAATATTGATTCATTTTTGGCTTGATGAGTAGGTTGCATACATATATAAGAAGTCGAGGTTTCTGTCCTAATCGGTCCTGTGTACCAATGTCTTTCTCCGAGCATCGAGTGATCCCCCCTCCGCCCCAGAAGCAGGGGGAACATAGCGCAACGTTCCTCCCACCTCCCATCGATGGATCGTTTACCCTGCAACAAATGTACGACTGGCATCTCCAACACTCTCCGACCCACCGCATATTTGTGTATGTGGGTAAGAACGGAAGCGTAAGGAACATTTGCTGGACCGAGGCAGTCGTCGCCGCATATACTGGTGCTCGTTTAATGAATATTCGTATCTTTTTCAAGGAGAAGAATCCCCCCGTGATCGCTATTTTGTCAATATCAGGTTAGCGACATGAAATATACGTCTCTGATCAGAACACTGACCCTATCGCTGCAGATACTATTACCTACGCTACTACGATGATGGGTCTTCAGCGTGCCAACTACGATGTGTTTCCGTTTCTCTGCGTAATTCTGCGCCTGATGTTGCACGCCTTCTTCACGAGGTGGGGGTAGAACACGTACTTGTCGGCAGAGGTGCATCCATGCAAGTCCTCTCTCACGAAGCACTTGACATCTTGGGATCTCAATATCCCTCTGCCGACCTGCAGCAGCTATCTCCTATCCCAGTATTTGAGGACCTCTTTCTGCTCGACTGGCAGAACCATACAAATGCTGATGATCTTCCTCTCTTGAGCATAGATCCCAGCACTGCCAGCTTTTACTTGCATTCCTCCGGTAGTTATGTTTCCACTCACTTGAGACAATTCACTTATATTTGTTGAATAGGCTCAACAGCATATCCGAAGCCAATTAACTTGAACTGTCATCGTCTAGTTGAGCACACCTTGGTGCCATGGTTCGGCGGAAGAGACTTATGCGAGTCGTCTTTGCTGTGCACGGCCTACCCATGTATCATGGTTTAGGTATCCTGCAGCTTCTTTGGGCGGTAAATCGACTTCAACTTGCGTTTGATAAAGTGCCTTCCTCATCGCCAGTGGTTTAGGTATCATCGGGAATGGTGTTAGGTGTATTTGAACCCAGAACACCAGCCACAGCTCCTACACTGGATAACATGTTTTCGTCGGCCATGGCAATGAACAGTGACATCGTATTTTGTGTTCCCTTCTTTTTGGAAGTTCGTATGTTGGTTGAATGCTATCTATCTCTTAATGTCCCTATTGTTTCAGGCCTTATCTCGTGAACCAGAGTATATCGATTGGCTGTCTACACGTTCTGGTGTGGTACGTTCGATCAGTTTTGTACAGGAATCACTGATGATCTCGTGCATGTATAGCTCTATGGTAGGGGGCCATTAAACAAGGAGGCAGGAGACCACCTGACATCTAGAGGTGTTTTCATCTTTGTTCTTTACGGGACGTAAGTCCAAGTTCCTCGAATAATCAGGTACCAAACTGATAGTGTCAATCAAAGAACTGAATGTGGTCGTGACCCCCGTCCTGCCTAATACGTGAGACCATGGCAGGATAAATGTCATAGATTGACGCGTTGCTTCAGCGAATGTTAGTGACTGTTGGGATTACTTCGAGTTCACGAAGCTTGCAACGCCGAGGATGGTAGCAAATGGTCCCGATTTGTTTGAGTTTGTTGCGGCGGTACCTGACTGATTAGAGTTTATCACCGATCTATTTTCCACAAAAAATGAGTTCAGCGAGCCCTCCATCGTCAACACAAACGTTGATGGTGTTGATAGCTTTGCGACATCAGATATCTTTATCCCACACTTGACCAAACCTGGGCATTGGAAAATCATTGGGCGAATAGACGATCAAATCATGCACAACACAGGAGAGAAGGTATGCTTTGCAGCGATTTCCTCCATGTTTCACAGCTGAAGCTTATCTGTGTTTCCCAGACGAACCCCGGTCCTTTGGGCATGTCTTTTCCCGTTATTTCAAGTTTTCCATCATGACTTCCATTATTTCCAGAGAACATGCTTAATCAGGATCCGCATGTATACTAGCCGTCATATTTGGGCGTGGAAAATACCAGGTTGGGGTTCTTGTTGAACCGGAACCTCAATTTTCCTTCGACCCTGTGGACGAGTGCAAGCTTGCTGAATTCAGGAACATGGTTTGGTACGCCAAGGATGTTTGTTTACTAATGCAGCCACTGATCCCATACCTGAACAGGCCTACGGTTAAGAAGATGAGTCAATTCGCACCACAGCATTCGCGTTTGTTCAAAGAAGTAATTCTAGCGGGCTAGTAAAATGGTTAACGTCTACTCAAATTGGCTCCATAGATGATTATCGCGGCGAAGCCGGGTCGACCTTTTGCCTACACAACAAAGGACACGGTGAGGTGCGACATTTTGGATTCATGTAAGGACTGCTAGATGACAGTACCCAGATGTCAAGCTGTTTTGAATGACTACAGCGCAGAAATTGCGACCCTGTATGAGACCGTAGAAGCCAGCGCACAATCTGGCATCCTCCTGCTTTGAAATGGGACGGTATCTCTACTCAGGAATTCGTTCGTAATGTTGTCTTGCAAATTCTTCTCCGTCCGATCCCCGACGATGAAGACCTTTTCCAATACGGGTGCGATAGGTAAAATACTGCAATGACATCTTACCGGCGGTGCTTATTGACTATCTCTCTCAGTTTACAGGCCACGCGGATTTGAGACATCCTCTTTCGCGCACTACGGGATTCAGCCGAGCTCGATACCCCCAAATCTCGGACAACTTCGTCTACTCCAATCCGAGTATCACTGAACTGGCGAAGTTCCTAGTTTCAGTCGCCCAAGAAACGCAGATCCTCGGTGTTAGTGCAGCTTCCCGGGTGGATGCTATGCACAAGATGGTGCAGAAGTATTCAAAGAGTTTTCCGCTATATTTGAGAAACAGTCCTGCGCGTCTACGCTGGAGGCAGGCAAGACCGTACTCGTAACGGGTACCACCAGGGGGTTCGGATGCCACGTCTTAGCAAATCTTGTCTTGGACGAAACCGTCAAGCATATATACGTGGTAAATAGGCCGGGAGCCGTGCCTGTGATGAAGAGACAGCAGCTGACATTTGCCCACCATGGACTAGGTGTTAACATAGGAAAGGCCACCGTGCTTGAAGCTGACCTATCAGTTGAGACTCGAGTTCTTGACCAGGTAAGTGTTGATCATCTTGAAATGCTCCGGATATTCATCATTCTCATCTAGGTCACCAACTCCGTAACACACATCATTCACATTGGTACGAAGGAATCGGCCTTTTTCTTTAAGCATGGCGCGTGAATTCCAACCTGGGATTATCCTCATTTGAGTCCAATATCCGAGGACTATGCAAGTTGATTGATTTAGCCCTGGTTTCACAAGCTCGGCTTATCTACACGAGCTCTGTCGGGGTTTTTTGAGGTGAGTTATCGTTGTACCCCGAAGATACCAAGACTGATTTATGCCTTTCACTGTCAGATGCTGCAGAAGACCATCCACTGGCTGAAGCGCCTGTCAATGCCGCAGTTGCGCAAGGAACAGGATATGGTGCGTCGAAGTGGGTTTCGGAGGAACTGCTGCGCTTGGCACCGAGTTTACGCTACCTCGCCGTTCATATCGGCCAGCTCACAGGAGGACCGAGGGGGACATGGAAAATCGAGGAATTGGTTCCGTCGATGATCCAGAGCTCCACGGTGCTTGGATGTCTGCCAGATGATGACAAGGTTTGTATGCTTTTATCCCATAATCTATCTCTTGAGTATTTTCAGTTTGTATCATGGCTGCCGGTGCACATAGCCGCGCAGCTCCTTGTCGACCGCATCGACATTTCCGCTCCCATCCTACATCTGGCTCATCTGAAACCCGTTACATGGTCCACTTTAGCTCGCTTCGTTTCACATGAGTTGAACGTGAAACTCGTGCCTTATGCAAATTGGCTGGAGGCATTGGAAAACTCTGCTTTGAACGCGACAGCACTGTCGGCGATGCGTCTACTTCCGCACTACAAGCAGGGTGCTAGAATTGTAGGATTAAGGAATCGAGAGGCATTCAGGTTACCTCATATGTCTATGACTTCGATTCAGGAAGCGAGGATTCCGCCATTGGATGAAAATGAGGTCCGGAATTGGGTGGAGTACTGGCGCGAGGCGAAGATGCGTAATTAATGAAAACATTCTTTTGTTTACCTCTAATTCAATAAAGTACGATTCTGTCAGACGGGTAAGAGATGAGTAGCCATTTGTTCTATCCGCCTGTAAGTTTCGTATTTGTGTGGTGCGGAGAGAGCATCATAAGCAGCGACTTAACTACCGAGGATCAAGGATCAAGATTCAAGATTCGAGAGGCTATATAATAGGCGCTGGTTTCTAGAGACTCAGAAGCTCAAGACACGTTGGCCATCACCATCGAGGCGAAAGGCCACAATCACATTACCATCTGGGACAAGTTGACAAGTGCCATGGTACCAGAAGAAAGGTAGGAAACAGGGATGCCATATATTTCTTCACAGTCAATGATTTTATCACACCAGGCTTGATACTTATGAGTATCAACACGGGTATGACATTCTTCCGGCCATACAATAAATTATTCTGAGTGATATAATATTAAGATGAATGATAGTTCAAGGGTATAAAAAATAAAAGCGAAATGTCCCAACAGCCACAACATGCAATCAAGAAGTCGTTATGCGGTAAATCATCCATCGTTATCTAACCAAAGTCCTGACGAACATCATGGCCCCAACCACGAAGGCAGTCAACAGTCCACTCGCACGGAGTCCAGCAACGCCATTTTGTGATCCCTTGCTCGTGCTTCCTAGAACATCCTTCATGCCACTGTGTCCATTACTCGTTGATAAGACCGCCTGGTCGACTGTTGCAGTATTCACTGTCTTTGTCTGAGCAGTTGTGGGGAACGTCATTGGGCTCGCTCCATCTGTCTCAGTAAAGGCTTCATCGTTGAGGAAGACAAGCGCGAAACCTGGCGCTGGGACAGTGATAGGGCAGGTGTTGGCGTTCTGGTCGCAAGTCACGGTTTGGATGTCTTCTTGGCCCATAAGACGGCCGTCTGATTCGAATATGTTTCCGAACGTCTGTCCGGCCCATCGGAAATTACCTTTTTGTGATACGGAATCCGC
Source organism: Desarmillaria ectypa (assembly GCA_030407005.1). Taxonomy (NCBI): domain Eukaryota; kingdom Fungi; phylum Basidiomycota; class Agaricomycetes; order Agaricales; family Physalacriaceae; genus Desarmillaria; species Desarmillaria ectypa. The sequence goes on from JAUDYN010000004.1 coordinate 3,135,100, forward strand.
GGAAAGATACCTAGGCAGGGAACATTTTAGTCGGTTCTCAGAGGGAAAAATATACGACTCACTTCACTTTGACCTGGGCAGGAGTGCCATTTGCTTGGCCGGTCTCACCACCACCAATGGAAATGGAGGCGGTATAAGTGCTAGCGCCCGAAGAGTCTGTTATGTAATTGAAAAGCGCAACTCGAACAGGATTCCCATTCTCGTAAATGGCGTAAGCAGGAGTAAAGATACTTCCATTGTTAGCGTTCAAGTCTAGAATCTGGGAGGCATTTGATGCGCCCATCGCCTCCGCCATGATCAGTGCAGAGTAGTATATCGGGCCGATCGTCCATTGGTGGAAGGTTGACTGATTAGTCGGAGGTGCTGCAAATGAAAGTGAGATCATCTCTTGAAAAGACCGATTGAAAAGTCATCGTACGAGTGAAAGGCTAATTCAAAAGGTGACGAATGAGCTACGAACGACATTGCTCAGAAGAACTTACGTTATAGAAAACGTTCTGTCCACCGATGTGCATCAAAGCACCGGAGAAGTTGGAGTACGCCATTTGCATGGAGTAATCAAGTCCCCACAAAGCGGCACCAAAAGAATCACTGATACCTGGGAAACCTCCACAGGAAGCGGTGTTTGTCTCAAACATGAGCAACTTCTTGTTCTTCTGCTGGGCGTAGTTACCAGAATTGACGTATGTCTGAACAATGGACTGCCCAGATGAGTGATTCAAGTACGTAGGGAACATGGTTTGGGCATCGCGGGGCGTTCCAGATCCATAGACGGCATAGCAGTTGTCCGTTGGGTAGCTATACAAATATATGAATAACAATTATCAAGGGAGCGAAAAACGCACTGTTCTACTGCCAGATAGGCCAAATTCTCGTTGTATGTGTCAACGAAACCTGTCTCCCAAACATCTTCTGGAAACCAGTCCCCGGTAGCGATGTTGGGTCCAATAAGAAGGTTCTTATTAGCGGCATTGGCATCGTTGCCCATAGCCTGGACGAGAGCGCCAAATTCGTTTCCATAATCAGAAGGTCCATAAGGCTAAGAACTTTGTTAGCCTGTTAAGAGTCAACTATATCTTTGTTAGCGCTCACGTCAGTCCTGTGACCGTGGCGCACATAAAGATCAGGCTCGTTGCCAGCCTGAAGACCAGCTAAGAAGTCGCCGAGGATGGCTTGACTTTGTTCAGCGATGGCGAGTTGAAATGGATCAATATTGAAGAACGGGATGCCCAAGAACCATCGGACATTGACGAGCCCGGATATACCTCTCATTAGATGAAAGAGGTCATTTGTGTAGTCCAAAGGCGGGGTTTGAGTCTAGCAAAGCATTGTAAGAGAACATGGATGGAAGAACAAACATATGGTCAACCGACGGGATTGGTTGTGTTCTGGTTATCCTTTTCAATCATTTTCCCATCAGGTAGGCTGTCTGTATAGACAGCCGTTTCCTGCGTGTTTCCTCCTACTCGAACATACACTCTGCCCGCGCGTTGCTGAAGATTCGCCATAAGATTAAGGAAAGGAACCTGGATATAACTGGAGTTTTTGCCAACTGTCAAAGAGGTCTGAGCGACGTTCCTCTGCAAAATTGTCGGTACTCACGAGCTTGGTTCGCTACGGACATTTCTATCGAGAATCCCACAAATGAACCCGACTGAACGATTGAAACGCCCGTCGTGCCGCCATTCTGAAGCTGTATCCCAAACTGCATAGGCGGTAGCGGGTCCGGGATTGGCGGTGGGTTGAGCACCGTGGGATTGTAGGCCGCCGCACCAGTGTATGAAGCGGCATCAGCAGAAGAGGTGGAGGTTTGGGCATTTAATGGAAGTTGCGAATATATGGTAACTTGGGCATGAATAGCACTGGCGAAGAAGAAAAGAGAGAGGAAGGTTTTGATAGTCCTCATGTTGGAAATTCTTGTGGTCGCCAGGGTGTGCAGCCGGTCCGGTGATGCGCCGTCTTTAAGCGTTTTCAACACGTCTAACACCCAGCAGCCAGAAAGTGTCACTCAGCGAGAAGAGGTGAAATGGGATCCTGGTGGAAGGTGAACAAGGAAGGAAGGTATTACGTCCTGATATTCCTTGAACTGCCAAGTCCTTCTTATGTCTATATCTGGAAGTGCATGATGACAGCAACGACTTTTTCGTCATGCAAATACTGGAACCAAAGAGCCAATATTTATCTCTATCCAGAAAAGTAAGACTAGTTCTGTAATGGCTAAATTTCTGCAGAACTTGACATTGAAGAATGCAATCCAGGACACTGATGAGATGCGGGCCGGCACTTCCAAGAATTCGTTCTCCTCTGATATGACCACTACTGGAGGCTTATGTCTCGCAGGAATGCAGTGTTTCATTGACTAGCACCAGTATATATGGCCGCAATTGCCTCCGACCAGCACATCGTCCTGATACTGCCACCATCGTGTGTGTAGACAAAAGTACGGTGATTGACAGAGTGAACCAGATGCCAGTTATACATCTGTTATAAGGTAAACGATCCATCGATGGGAGGCGACTGGAATGTGGTGCTCTTCTTGCCGTGTTTCTGAGGTGGAATAGTACGCCAAGTTGAGAAAGACATAGAATCAGATACAGACAACGATTGTTTATGAACCAAAGCGTACTACGAGAGAATGGACACGCTAAACCCCAGCTGTACCAAATTAAACCATCTGATATCTTCAGATGAACTTTAGGAATCGTTTCAGGGACTATTTACGACCAATCGAACCATGCATTCAGATATCTATCAGTGGATAAGTGACCTGAAGAGGTAGCGGATGCCAATAGAGTGGGAAGAGCGACGAGCAGATAGTTCTTATGTGGTTCCTGCTACCAACCCGCTACCCCCGATTGTTACCCGTGTTATTTCAATTGCAGTGTGGGTGTGTAGCAAGAAGTTTTCTGAAACAATTGATCATCATTAGATATCATGGAATGACGAGCTTGCCGCACGATTCAATACTGAAGTAAACGCAACTCCATTATTTAAACAGTGTCCTAGTCCTCCTATCAATGCCTCTTTAAAACATCCACGGCTATAACCGACGATCGCATGTGTGTCTGCTTAATAAGAGCTTAGTCAGCACCTTATGAGGCCAATCACACCTCCCGGGCCGCTGATGTCAGCCCGGGCCGATTATTGCTCTCCTTTTGGCGGAGCAAACTTTTTGGACCAATTCTGGAAGGGTACTCGTGAATTAATACAACTAGATCCAGCTTCTCGGAGTTTTCAGTACATCTACCATCTCACTTTCCTCGCTGCCATCTCCTTCGATACCAAGGTCACTCATGTACTCCCATCGCGCCTCTTCAGGAAGACTGGCCAACACGTTCTCAACTTGTACGCCGGGGACGGCCAGGCCAAACTTCGTTCCCCTGTCGTAGATCAAGTTGAACTCGACGTACCGTCCCCTACGAATGAGTTGCCACCTCCTCATCTTCGGGGTCCACGCTGTGCTAGACCGGTTGGATAGAATCGGGATGTATGAAGGTATAAAGGCGTCTCCTAGGCTGCAGACGAAGTCAAATATCTCCTCTGCAGTCCGAGGGCGGGGAGCAGACACATCTTTCAACAATGAATGCGGCTCGTCGCAGAGATCATCAAAGCGCAAGCCGCCGATCCCCCGATGCTCATTACGGTGCTTCAAGAAGAAGTACTCATCGCAGTTCTGTTTGAACGCAGGATACAGGGCTGATCCGTACGGATCACAGGCATCTTTCAACGTACGGTGAAAGTGCCGGAAGTCATCCTCGAAGAGGTATGATGGTGTGAGGTCGGTAATACCTGCAATAAAGAATAGCATTATTATGGGCTTTTTCTGTCAAAGGGCATGATAATACCTCCGAACCACCACGCTTGGGGCGTCTCTGATTCGCTCGTTCCTGGTTTAACGATCTCAAAATAACGGTAATTGACGTGGGCACTGGGTACATTGGGGTTTCGTGGATGAATGATAAGACTGATACCGGCAGCAAAAAACGGCACATCGGAATTGATATCTGTTGAATAACTGACAGATGGATGCTCCGTGGCCATCTTTTGAACGGCAGATGGAGATAAGGTGCCATGTATCATGGATATGTTCACAGCCGCTTTCTCAAGAATGCAGGTGGCTGATGGTGACGAAAAGGTGCATGCTCGTCCCCGGCCACCTTCATCTCGAGTCCAGTTGGCGATGTCGAATGGAGGAGCGCTACGATCCAGTTCTTGCAAAACGCTGACAATCTTGCTCTGAAGATTTTCGATGTACACAGTGACTTGCTCGCGCATCGGAGGATCCATGGCAGTTTTTCTAAATCAATCTAATCGAAGCTGTGCATGTGAAGTCTGTGGGAGCTCACTAGAGAGTAAAAAGTTCAGTGACAAGGATGGTCAATACTGATCGTGATTTGAAATGATTTAGACGCTAATATCTATCTCAGGGTTTGCTCAGGGCCGCAGCAGATGTTTCGTCTATTTTTGTGTTACCCCACATCCTGATCCTTTTCTTTCTTGATGAACCTTCAGCATTTTCTAGCATATGGCGACTGTGCTGTACACCCTTATAAAGGTCGATCCTTCGTATCTTTTACATATTATCAGAGAGTTTTCGAAATGGTCGTACAGGACGTATCCTTACTCCCCCGGGCGATAAAATTACCTCCTTCTGGCACCAACTACATTGTTATTATTAAACCGACATTGACTGGCGTTCTCATCGCGCATTCCTTTACGGTCATACTCATACCCCTCCTAATTGCTCTGCTGTACCTATCTACTCCGCGAGGACGCCACACGCCAATATTCATACTAAATATTATTACTATATCTTTGGCTTTTACCACCGGCGTGCTACTAGACTACCGAGGTGTAAGTTGTTAAATTATCTCAACGCCATCTCTAGTAAGACTCACTTAAACGCAGATCCGCACCATCCTATCCCCTGAAAATCCTCCACAATTGGCTTACAATCTTGTTGTGGGCGTCTTTGGTTCCGTTCAGTATATTCTGGTCGACACTATCCTTCTCCTTCGTCTGCTGGCCGTTTATCCTCGTGCATACATAGGCATAAGGAGATACATCGCGCTCATTACCCTGCCGGTCCTCCTGAAGGTCGCGCGCGTAATTAATCTCTTTGTTTTTATCAGCGTCCTTGTCGAAGCTACAAGGAACCCTGCGACTGCAAGCCTCAGGGTATCTCAGGTGTGGTTACAGGCACCCTACCTGAAGATAGAATGGTGCACGCAGCTGGTTGATAATATGTGAGATCAGTCTAGTCATGTTCCGAAATTCATCCCAATTTATTAATCCCTTGCTTACATAGGTATGCTTCCACCCTTTTTCTCTGGAGACTGGTACTGCGGAGCAGAGAAAGTGGGTCGCCGAGTCCATCAATGGTATCCTCATCAACAAGTAAGTAATTCTAGCTCCGTCAGACGACGATGATAGCAGCATTGACATCTGATGTATCCAGTGTCATTCACTGAACGCCTCAAGATCCTCTTTTGGATCGCAGTCACCAATTTCGTCCTTCCGACGTTGTTTTCTGTGGCTCAGATAATTATTGTTTACCGGGGGGTGTCATACGTCGCTATCAATGACGTTGTGCTTGCCAACACATCAACCGCCGTTATTCTCGTTGCATTTGCCACCGTTTGGGCTGGTTCATCACATTTGCAAAGAGCTACCAAAGCGTCGAGTGAAGCGGGAGGTTCTTCGGAGCAGGAAGGGGTTACCTCGAATATCATCTTCCATCCGCGTAGCCTTGGAAGCTTGACCGGGGGTGGCATTGATGAGGTTGGCTTGTCAGAATGTGGGGAGGGTTACGCTGAGAAGGCTCACATTTCATCCAAGTCTGAGACAAGATAATCTGGATTCTGTATGTTACTGGATGGCTTTGAATATTTATTAGTGTCATTTCCTCTGGGAAAAGGATAGTCTGGCAAAAGGCCTAGTGTTGGACAGGTACACGCGGGACTCATGGTACGTGTTTTACGTGTTCGGTGCGTTCTGATGCACTATGTGGTACAACCAGAGAGAAGAAAAACAAGAGGAATAACACCAAGCAGCATTGAATCACGTAATTGTTAGTTACTTAAGGCATAATGTAGCGTATGTACACATAGCTGACTTAGTATGATAAGTATTTGATACAATACAAGGATGTCCGTGTCGCGTTATCGGGATTTTCATTCCCTTATAAGATGAAGCGTAGGTTCGTATTCTAGAAGGAATTGATTAACCAAGAGATGAAGAATAAGCTGGAGAACTCACTATATGATGAGAACTACCAAGCTGAGGTTTCTGACTGTACTTCGGATTGAGAATCTTCCTATGAAGATGAATCAAAGGAATCAGCGAGAGAAGTTCATTAGAGAGCGTGCAACTCGCTGACCTGATTGATCGAAGTAGCTGTTGATAAGATTGCTCGGGGGTCCTCCTGAGTGATGAGATGAAGGCCTGGCGCCTCCGGTCAGGTCAAATGTGCCAGGCGTAAATCAAATCGCTCACATAGCTCATAGCGCCAACAGCCACGCCACCCTGGAAAGTGTCTGCACTTGTCTGACCATCTTTACTCCCCGACCAGGATATCTATGCAAAATTATACACCATCTGCTGAAACGGAGGAAATAGGACTTACCACATCAGCAGATGTGGATTTGATCTTTCCCCACTTCTTGGATACTTGCTCTCCTTTCAATCGACCGTCGGAACCGTACTTCAGCCTCGTTAATCAGCACCTTGGGAAAATTAGGCGATGCTGTCATGCACTCACGATATAAGGTAAATCTGAGGGGATAGAGGAATAAGGACAATCTTCGACACCAACATACACACATACCCAAGGCGGTTCCAGAGTGACAACACTAGACGATCACAATAACTCATTAGCAGATAAATTTTGGAGATTCTCTGGCTTACATCGAATAGAGCCTGAGTTCCAATTAGTTGGTGTTTTATTTCTCAAAAAAGATGCACATACCGTCAGACGGCACCCGGTAGGAAGAGGTTTGACCATGATCGAATGCATTTCCTGTGCAAATAATAAGTAACAAAACAAAATGTCAGTACATTTTGCAATCACGTCATCGATGATTTGTCCCCGACGCTTGAAGTCAACCGGGAAAATGGCTAGAAACAATGCTCAGAGTGTACATAGTATAAGCAGAATTGAGCAGACCTTCGTCGTAACCATCCACTTCATCTCCATCCAAGTCTTTCGCTTGTCCGCCATGTCCGGAATCTGACAGCGAAGAATGAGAGAGAAGAAATGTATTAATCTTTAGTGGTATTACAGTGGAAGAAGAGCGAATCGTGCGGTTGAGCGTTCTTGACAAGCCAGCGCATTCCGTCAATCATGTTCTTCCTTGTTGGCTGGGAACGGGGATTGTTGCTATCATCGGTAAGCATCACAATATCTTCAGATTTGTATCCCCAGTGATCTGTGTTGTTCGTAGGGTCAACGTCCGAAAAGAAGACTAAATTCAACTGACGCATTAAGAAGTCACGTATATGTCTGGCATCATTGATGCATCCTTTAAGCTCATGGGGTTGTCCGCGATAATTTATTCCGATCTAATCGCTCAAGGTCAGCGCTTAAAAATCCTATTGTAGGGGGAAGCCTACACAAAGCGCCTTTTTACGTCCGGTACACTTGGAATATGTGAAGCATTGATGCTGTAAGGGTTGCGAAGGTTGTGTAGGTTGCGCGGCGGGAGTGGTGGGTGTAGGACGTGGGCGACTGCTGCTATGACTGCTATGGTGATGCGGACTGCTAACAATGGTATGTTGTCTGCCGTTATGGGACACGGCAGCAGGGCGCTCGGGGTTAGAATGGTGCCGGTTGCTGCTGCTGCTGCTACGGTGGTAGTGATGATGATAATGTTCTTCACGATTGCTGAGAGCCCTGGGGACCATATTCGTGCTAGAACAATGAATGATTACTCTCCTCAAGTAGCTTACCGAGAGTGTGCACGTACTCTGGGACAGTTCTATATGACTTGTACTGAGCGCGTCACAGGAAGACAGTGTCGAATTTTGGACTTACAGAAAATGGGAGCCGACAGGGGCCGGGACGGAGTTGTAAGATGAGGCGCCAGAGTGCAGGTCATGGTGAGAAGAGCCTGGAAATGCGACAGGTTCGCCATAGCCGGGCTGACCATGTGCACTACTTACGCGTTATTGACCTGTGTTCCGCATTGCAAAATGGCTACTCACGCGGGTGGACACCTGTATGGGGTTTTTCATCAAGTCAGTCAATTAAACGGATATTCTGTACTCACGCAGGAGATGGCATGCCATATGCCAATGGTTGAGATGGATGATGTCCGTTGGGTGGCGGAGGGCGGCTGTTTGTACCAGAAAAATCCCACATCATCTTGGCAGATTATTGATGCAAATACCAAAAAAAGAGGGACAAGAACAAGGATGCTGTCCCAAAAACAGATTTTACTTACGATGGTGGTGGTAAGAGGAAGAGTAGTCAGCTGGCTGTGCCACGATCAAAGCCAGATCAATCGGTTTCGAAACTTGGCCGGCTGACCGGAATCCTGAAGTCTGGCGCTCTTTTCACTCGGATCCTGGCGCCCACTGCTGCCTGGCAGTTCACCTGAGCGCGACGTTTTCGTATCCCCCACCTCGGCACGGAATTCCTGATACAGACCTCTGTCACGCTACCTGCAGTGAAAATGACTGACTATGACACGGAACAGGCCTCGAGTTGGAGATCATGTCCGATCATGATCGACCCGATTATATTCTCCCTCCCAGTGCTCTCCTGATCTTGGGTCTATTGTGCAAAATGATATAGAAAAGAAGTCTACTAATATACATGGAGGAGTGCCCCAAAAGCCTTCAATTGAATCATAGTACAAATCTAGTGGCTTCCTTGCTTCGCCAGAACCAAGCAGGTTCTAGTCGGAATGTACACCTGAAGTCGATTAATTAGTCAAGCAGCCCAGCTCAACAACAGAACATGCCAGAAACATACCTGAAGCCAGTTCTTTCTATTGTTCCATTCCATAGGAGTGGTAAAGTATTCCCCACCTAACTTGACGTTGTCGAAACCGCCGAACCGCCCTTCATCACTTGTCAAAATCACGCTGTACTTCCCCGCTTCATCTACCCCAACTCGATAGTCCGTGAAACTCTGCGTCGGATGGAAGTTGAATACAAAAAGCAGACCAGCACGTTCGTATACAATCACTTTATCGATCTCGTGCTTCAGGGAGACGTACGCCTAGCACATGCGTCATCACAAGCATCTCGTACCATCGGACTGGAAGCCTTACCGGTTGAGCAGAAAGCCAGCCATACTTCTCGTCTGCATGATTCATTGCGCTGTCAAAGTTGTTGAGATGCTTGTACCGAAGTAAAGGGTCGTCAACCACGTTCCACTGGCGGCGCGCATAGTGGAATGAATTGCCGTTACCCTCTCGGGGAAAGTCGAGCCACTATATCAGATCAGCTCAGTCACGCTCAATCTGCAAATTTATGGACGCACTTCGGGATGTCCAAACTCGTTCCCCTCAAAATTCAAGTACCCTTCGCCGCCCAGAGAATGTGTCAAAAGTCTACGAAGCGTTTTATTTTCACACTGATGATACAATATGAACACTGCGTGACATACCGAATCATCTTATGCAGCGCGATGCCCCGAGATATGACATGCGTCATCGGCGCGAAGTCCGACATATGAGTATCTGAATTAGGCATTAGATCCTCTTGGGATAAAGCACTTTTGGGACGTACACATTTCTTTGTCCATCAACCAAAACGCAAGGGTTTTGTCTCCCACGAGAGCCTGGTCATGGCTCTCGCAGTATGCCACGCTTTTTTCACCGTATCGCCGGTTCGTAAGAATATGCACAATATCACTCATGTTCCACCCGTCATCCGTTTGGTGCTTCAACAACTTGATCCACATGTCCGGGATAGCCATGGACAGGCGATAATCGAATCCCACACCGCCCTTATTTACAGGAATACAAAGTAAAGGCATCCCGGAAACATCCTCGGCTATAGTGATGACTTTCGGATATAACGAGTGCATGGCGTCGTTTGCCTGGAAACGGTCAATGTCGTCTCAAGATCAATCTAAGCGTACGTACCAACATAAGATAGACAATCCCTTCAAGATCAGCAGAGTCACCAAAATATTCGTGGTACCCGCCCGAGAACCCAGCTCCTATTCCGTGGTGCGTATACATCATGCTCGTCACGCCGTCAAACCGAAATCCGTCGAACTGATATTCCTCCATGTAGAATCGAAGGTTACTCAAGAGGAATCGCAACACCTCATGATTGCCGTAGTTGAAGAGACGGCTATCCCAAAGGTCGTGTCGACCCTTGCCTCCTTCATGGAAGTACAAATGATCAGTTCCATCGAACTCGTTTATCCCGTCAAGAACGTTCTTGCAAGCATGGGAATGAACAATGTCGAGGAGAACGGTCAGCCCCATACCATGTGCCGTGTCTATGAGCTCCTTCAACTCTTCTGGAGTTCCACATCGTGAGCTTATCGCGAAGAAGCTAGTCACCTGGTACCCGAAGGCTAAAATGCGTCAACTGAGAACCGTGAATGTATGTGGCAGAAGAAGAGCGTACAAGCATAGTAGGCATGTTCCATGATGGCCATCAATTGGATGATATTGTAGCCAAGATTTTTAATGCGTGGCAGGACATTCGCCGTAAATTCTTTGTATGTCCCTACCCTGGGTTCGGAAGTCGAGATGCCAACATGCGCTTCGTAGATTCTTGCATCCTTGGGGTAGGACGGACGGGGTTTTTTGAACTTGTACTTCTCAGACTTGGGCGGATTCCAAAAACGCGCATCATAAATAGGTGAAACGCTGAGCTCCTGAGTGACGCGTTTGATCCATGCTGGAATGCGTTCGACACGTTCTCCTGATGGGAGAATCATCGAGATCTGATGCAACGTCACATATATGCGGGATTTAAGGGTAAGACGCGGTGCTTGCCTTGATCTTGGAATCGTGTGGAATAGCGCAGACGCTTGACGACAACGGAGGCACTGCAATCTCCCAAACACCAAACTGGTTCTTCTTCATTGGGTGCGATGTCCTGTTCCAGTCATCTAGAAGAATATCAGCGAAATGGCTGTCTATCAGACCGCGTACTCACTGAATTCGCCAATCAAAAATGCCTCTCGTGCATTTGGAGCCCATTCTCTGTAGACAACTTCTCCGTTGGATCCAACGTTCAGCCCAAACTTCAGATATCCCTTGGTGAAGTTGTCGTATCCTCCTTCGTGTTGCTCAATATCTTCCTTGAACTTTCTGAACAGATCATGTCTTTTCACGATGTGGTCGACGTTCGGTTTTAGATAGCCATCAATGGCAACAACGGTCTCAGGTGAAAGACGTTCTTCAGGCATGAGAAGAGGAAATGGTTCGAGATGGTGGTGGTAAAGAGAAGAGACGCAACCTTTCGAAGCCTCCAAATCGCTATGACGTAGTTCATGATCGTAACCTACATCACCACCGAGATACTGGAGACTGAGCTGTTACACTCACAGGGAAAGCTGCGGACAGCCTCCGTCGCGTCCTATGATTACATGTAATGTTGTGTTAGTAGAAGAATGATATCTGTGGGATCCGCCTTGATAAAACTCGGAGGATTTCGCGGGTCTGTGGCAGCTTTCAACGGGTGGCAATGGCAATGCTCAATGCATAAGGCGAACTTCGGCGAACTTGAAGTGCAAGGTTAAGATATCCATTCAGAAAAATATGTTCATTTGCAAGATAGCTATGCTCAGTGGATATGTTTGGGTCTGATTAATGCGTCTTGGTTCCGTCGGGATATCCGGACAGGGGCTTCATGCTTACTGTTGCTGCCTTCCAGTAATAAAAACCAGACGTCGTTCACGAACATGTCTGTAGACCTAACAACTTCCTAATGACACTGCCACTGCGACTAAGAATTGGACAGCCTACTGTTCCCACCCTTCCTAGCTCTCTTACATTTGACGGAAAGACCGTACTCGTTACCGGTGCTAACAGCGGACTGGGTCTTGCCGCATGCCTCTATCTCCTGCAGCGTCGTCTCCCCCGGCTCATAATCGGTGTCAGAAGCAGAGACAAAGGCGAGGCTACTAAGGCGCAGCTTCTCGCTGACCCGATAGTCGCTGCGCTGGAACATCATCCGGATATCCTCATCTACGAGCTGGACCTCGTGTCGCAGAAGTCCGTAGTCCACTTCGGGGAGGAAATTCGGAGAGATATACCCAAACTAGACCTTGCCATTCTCAACGCAGGCGTATATCTCTTCGAATTGGAGCTATCACTTGAGACGCGCTGTGAGCTGACTTTCCAAGTCGACTACGTTTCCAATGCGTTCCTTGCCATCGCGCTCCTCCCCCTCCTTAAATCCTCATCCGTCCAATCAAATACGCCCTCCAGCTTATCCATCGTCAGATCAGAGATGGCGACTACTGTAAAGCCTATGTCTATCGCTGTCCAGTCCGCGGTATTCGACCTCATGGACAATAACGAGAATTACGACACCAAGTAATCGATACTCGCAATCCAAGCTCTTTGTAGACATGTTCGTTCAACAGCTAGCCAACCACGTGGACCATACACAGGTGATCGTGAACTGCATGTGTCCAAGAGTGGTTAAGACAAGCCTTGCGAGAGAATAGCCTTGGTACTTGAAACCTTTCCTGGGAGTATTTTATGCTGTGAAGGGCGGCAGGACACCAGAAGTGGGAGCTAGGCTAGTCATCAAGGCGTTAGCAGCTAGCCCCCAGAGCCACGGGAAGTTCATAGCGAACGATAAGTTGACACAGTGAGTTCTGATGCGATATCAGGAATAACTGGCTAACAAGACATCCAGGGTTCCATTCATGGAAACCGAGGATGGAAGCGAAGCTGTGGAAGGAAACTCTTGACATTGCAGAAAATGTTATACCGAATTGTACCTACGCTTTGTCGAACTAGAGGACCGTCATATTTCATTTAGCTGATACCAGAAGTAATAGTAGCCATCGGCTGCAGTGAATGTAACTTTGGCTTCGCATCAGTGGTGTTGGATGGTAAATATCATCGTGAGAATAAATTTCTCTTATCGCGTCGCCACGTGGCATGGGTGATGCTTCAACTTCGATGCCTTTGCCGTCGCTTCCTCGTTGGCCGTGCCGTTACTCCTCAGCGCTCATATTTCGTAAACACCAGACCGACTCCTCGGCGTACAGTACGCGTCGACAATCTCCCTGATAACTGTGGCGTTACCAGTATCATCCAAACGATCCACGCTAGCCCGGTGGAGAAGATAGTTGCAAAACGGGACCATTTACTGGTCCAATTTTTTTGGAAACTACATGGCCGAGCATTGTATCCAGAACTATAGTGGCCCCCCTTATTTGTCGCTAAAGTTGGATGAAGCTTCTTCGCCGCCCTTATATGCTGCAAAAGTCGCGGCGATCGGGTACCTCAACCTGTCACGCTCTCTCAAGATTGACAATATTCCTTTGGATTTTAACATCATTGAACACGAGTATTTGAAACGCATTTCCGAACAGAAACCCTGGAATACTCCCGAATCCATTGCTTTCGTACTAGGGCAAGCGCCGAATTATGCATGTTCGATATTGAGGAAGCCATCAACGTATGCGGAGCAAATTCAACAATGTTTCATGTTAACCTGATTACTACCCTTAGACGGTTGAAGTCTTCAAGGGTCTAGCGGCTACAGAAGCGTTTTTCAGGAACACACGGGTGTCCTACATAAACGGTGACATCGAATCCATCTTCCCCGTATGGTACAAGGAGGACCACAAGGTTCAACCTCGGACAATAACTTCCGAGACATATAGGCCTCTTCGAAGTTCTATAATGGAGTTCGAGAGAACTAATCCGACTTTATTAAACGCAAGCACAAATCGGCAAAAAAATGTGAGTAGGCAGCTTTGGCACATAATTAGGAATATAATTTATGTTCCCACTTGTAGACCGTACTATTACGCATTGCGACGTATGACTCCGCCCAATTCTTCGGGAGGATGCTCCAATCCCGGTCGAATGAACTTGGCCTGACGATCCCCTTCACATACGATAATCGCTCGGACTTTGTATCTGACAATGTAATTACTGTTATCGCCTTGGGCGCACGACGCACTATAATTCTTAATGTCCCCGTTAAGCGATTGGTAGAACAGAGCCAATATCATCTCTTGTTTAGGCAGTTCGGAAACATCTCTTATGTTTCTAAACGTGTCAAGTGCGACTTCGTTGTATTGTTTTCCAAAGTATCGTTAATAATCCTTGATCATTAGCGAAGGCCTCCATACGGCCTCCATACGGGTTCAATTCGAAGATATACGCTCAGCACTGAAAGGCTATGTACCTACTCTCGTCGCCCGGATACCAAAATGACATACGTGCTTTCCTTCAAGGTTCTACCGTGTCATTTTTGGGGGCCCTGCACCTGCAACCCATCATTATTGACTGATGGTGGCTGCTGACCCTTGCTGTCATCCCAGATTTGCGGTATGTCCAGATCATGAATCTCAATGATTCGTCCAAGTTTAGGCACTACGACCAGAATTCAAATAACGAGAACGAGACCAACGCCACGTACTATACGTACAGGCAGCATCGCAACGACGGGTTTTCGATTTTCTTTCAGCGGTCGAGTTGAATGCTGTCTAGGGAAGATAAATGACATCGCTAGGATGGTCAAGGCGGCTACATCGTTTATACAAGACTATGAAGATAAGTAGAATAGGCTATGGATACACGAGGGATCTTTATGAGTAGCGTAAAAGTCATGAGGGTAGAAAGTGCGGTTCTGAGATAACATAGATAACATAGATAATGCGCTCACTCAAACATGGCGCCTCCAACTGTCGTCATCATCTGGGCCAAGCAACACTCGCGGTGAAGACTTTTTGGTGGTGGTGTGCGGACCAAGCATAACACCACCGGTAACAACACTGGTCGCTCCACCCTTATAGAGGTAAGTCGTGATAACTCGCTTAGTCGTCGGTGCCTGGCGTGGGAAATATGGCTTGGAGTGGGGCTCGGAGGATCCCCTGGACGATACAGAGGTCATCGACTCGTCAGATGCAGAGGAGAAACACGATGACGATGCAGTAGACTCCGCATCTGAATCACAGTCCATATCTGCATCTGCTTCTGGCGAACTGAGATCGAGAAGGGTGGGTACACAAATGGGTAGACGAGCACGAACACATGGTTTGGGTTTCGCCAAAGGTCGCTGGCGGGCGATGGAAGGAATATTCGTGGGACACAAGTCAGCATCTGCCTGCCAGAGGGTAATCATGCGGGTGGAAACGTGAGCATGGACGTGAAGGGGTGCGATAGTTATATGGATCGGCTGGTTCCCGAGCAGGAGCATCCATTGGGCCCACGGCAAGCCGGTAATGAGGCAGGCATTATATATGGGACGTGGAGGATGGGCGTATGGGATGAGTGACAGAGACTGTACTGAACGGAGAGATGTCATGAGCTGGAAACGAATTTTCTGGACCATTATGGGGGAACAGAAAGGAATAAGCGCATCGGTAAGAAAAGAAACAACGGAGGAAATGGCGTTCATGTCGATGGCCTGCATGGCAGAATGGGATCCTTTCTTGAAGCAACGGTCATTTTATAGCTTGTTGATGGGCAAATAGTAACCATTGTCGACAGCGCAACCATTGTGCAAGTACAAGAGACGAATAGGCATTGTGTGCAAAATCCATTGTTGCCTTTTTCGTTTGTTTGCACTACTTTCCGGTCCGAAAGCCGATCCTGCTTCGCGCTTTACTTCCACGAATGCAGCGACATTTTTTCTCTGCTCTTTCTCGCTACCGTAGAGCTCCTCAATTCTTTTCCATCCGTACCGCCAGTACAGGACCAAGATATGAAGGCTCTATCTTACTTCCTGGATACAGCCATCGAACCGTACGCGTCGGCAATCTTCCTCAGGATTACGATTTGAACAGTGTTCTCAATGCCATCCAAGCCAACCCAGTGGAAAGAATAATGACCAGGCACAATCATGTTTTAGTCCAGTTCTTAAGTGAAGAAATGGCCCAGCGCTGTGTCCGCGACTACGAAGGTCTTCTGTCGTTGGCCATACACACACACCCGTCGCCCCCGTTGTCCTGCTTTACTGTTGCCGCTATTGGATATTTTTCGTTGTCACGAGCCCTAGAAATTTCTAACCTATCGTCTGACATAACCGAAGACGTCCTCAAAAACCAGGTCTACTGCTACTCCGCACGCATTGAGACGTCAGAGTCAGAGGCTCGGGCTCGACTTGAGTTTCTGGACGTACATGATGCCATCAAAGTAAGAACAACATTCTCCCATCTTCAAATGAAATGCTGACAATTATTTGCAGGCGAAGACAATGCTTATGCGCCTCAATTCATTTAAGGACGCGAAATTTGCCTACGTAGGACACCCAGGAAGCTACATGTTTCCCTCTTGGTTCACACCATCAGTGGACGACGCGCCAGGAGCTCAACGAAAAGTCGTCATTGAAAATATACCCGACGGTGCTGCTGTGGTGGAATGTCGGAGGTGGACAAATGCCTTTGATTCGATTATGCCAACGGTGCTGTCATCCGCCCGTTTTACTAAACTCCAAGTAAGGAATCTTCGCGGTTTCCATACACTCCACCTATTCATTGTAAACAGACATTCGTTATCAGTTTCGGCACCGTTGAATCTGCCCAAAATTTCCTTGGGACATATGGGCCACGAGCTAAAATTCGAGGCATGACAATGTCGTTGGCACAAGATAAGTCTCAGTACATCGATCGCAGTATCCTCTCGGCAAGAGGTTTGGGTGCGAACCGGAAAATTCATATACATATCGGCCGCGAAAACAGAAGAAGCGACGAAGATTACGTCCAAATGTTCAGTCGTTATGGGGGCATATCATCTGTTGCGGATAGATTCCAGTACGTACCGTTCATAATGCATGTCCTAAATGAATAATACTTATTTGTCTTGCAGAGAGGGTGCTTCAAAAGGGACTCTTTGGGTCGAATTTCAAAGTATACAGGGTGCCATGCGTGCAGTCATAGCTCTTTGCCATGGTGCTCCTTCGATAAGGGCCTTACAAGGCGCTGACTTTGGGTTCTATAATACTCAGCATTTGAAACGCATGGAAGTCAACACCAAGAAATGAAGTTGTCGTTTCATGGGAGACTGACCAGCGTATTACATTTGACACGCTTAGGCTGAGGATGGATGGCGATGAGATAAATTTTCCAAAGAAGAGCTATTCATTTGGTCATTCACGAAGGCTGATTACCTCCAATTCTGGACTGGCAATAGATTCCGCAACAAATGACCCTAGGGTTTGACACTTACCCCGGAGATAAATATTCAATGACCGTGGTGCAGTAACGCTGCAGGGAACCAGGGGGAAAGGCTGGGACGATCGCATCTCGGTCAATGTGTGTCGGTACCGGGCTAAGTCCATCGATACTTGAAGGGTTACGGGAATTGAACGGCGAGAACCATAAATGTTACTGAAAGATGGTGGCGTGTGGAGGAGATTTTGGGCGAGATTACCTTTCTAGGGACACTTGTTTATGTTTTCAGTGTCCCTGATGATCGCGTCGTGTTGGCGAAACAGGCTCGAACAGGAAGTCCACTGCTCCAATATGTTAACGTATTTAAAGGCTCCGCATGCGCCTACCACCGGTTCCAAAGCGTGAAGCAGAAGATGAAAATTCGAAGGGCGATTGAGCAGGGTAGACTAGAGAAGCTAGACCTGTAACCTGAACCACTAGCGTGGATCGCATCATTAGGGCTCGGATGCTTCGTAACGCGCCTGCAAATTTGTATTGGTAGTGCCTTAAGCGGGGCCGCAGCCTGGAGAAACGGTAATTCACAAAAACTAGGCCTAGAAGAGCGATGAATAAACACACGGCGTACACATACTCTTCATTTTAGTGGCTGACTCCACTGAATATCACGGATATATTCTTAAGGATGATATTCATTTTGTTGACTGATGCAGACGGTGGCAAATTTCATACTAGTAGGCCCTGAGAACAACTCTGGACACCTGATGATGGCCTGAGAGGAATAATCAGACATAGCAAAGAAGCATCGAACCTGATGATGGGTCGGGTAGTGGGACCTCACACAGGGCCGAGGTACACCACCTTTGGAGCAGGGTACTAACTGAGCCATATGTTTCCGTTGTAACGATTATCCAGTGTGAGCAGTCGGAATAAAAATCAGAAAGGCCAGGCGGTGAGTAAAGGCCAGAAACTGAGAAAGGAAAGCCAGGGTTGCGCGAATTTGATTTTGCCTTCCTCAAGCGGAAGGATCGGCGTCCGGGCCGAAAGAAAGGGGCTCTAGCCTCGGGCATTCCATCCGGCATTCCTTTCCTTTCCATACGCCAGCCAGGCCCACGCCAGGTTGCCTTCCGTCTTCCACCACTTCTTCTCTTTGTCCATGCAAGTCACTATTTCCTTGCTCCCTGTTTCCCTTTCTCTCGTCCAGATACCTCGCTCTCGTCTCTCCCAGCTATCCCATCCAGTACTGCACCATATTCTGCAGCCGAGCCATACCTTTCTCAATATCACCTGCAATGAAATAGAGCTCAGCCTGTTCGCAGACCAGGATATTCTTCCCTCTTTTGAACCTATAGCGCGAAAGGACAGACAGCGAAGTCAACGATCGCGCTCTGGCTCCAACTCTAGTCGAAAAAGTGTGGATGTGCTTGAGCCCATCGAAATCTCGTACGAAAAATGGTCTGTTCTGCAGATCGATTCGCATAGCGACCAAGTGGGTGAGCATACATGCTAGGCCTTTTACCGCACTAGAACCTCACCTTTCTTCAGATAAATCCGGTGCTCGTATCAATGAGCTGTCTGCGCTATTAGCTGACGCCGGAATATCCATCCTGTACCAGTCATCGTACATGTGCGACTTCATATTTGTACGCCGTTACTGTCGTCCTGCCTATACATGTCCCTCACACTAGTCCTCTTCAGGTAAAAGAATTTCGTCTTCCTGAAGCCTTGTCGATCTTCTCAGAAGCGGGATTCGATCTATACTCCCCCAACTCGCCCCCAGCGTCTCCTACCGCAAAGGTTCTTACTCGTACGAATTCTCCAGACCGCCCCCCAGCTCCACCATCACCCCGACAAAAATCTCAGTCGCCTCATGCCGGTCAGGTCAACGTCTTGACCTCAGACCTGACATGCGTAGGCCTTGCGGATGACGGCGCTGAGCAGTGGTCACTTAAAATCGTTAAGCTTATCGCTTTTCCAGATCTCATAAAACCTTCACCCAAGAACAAAGACTCGACATGTTACCCCACCCCCATTACTCCGTCGTCATCATCATCTGACGGTGACTCTGACACTGATGAAGACGGGTACTTTTCGCATTCCCCATCAAACTCATCACCGGTGACCAGTACCAGTAATGGCTCGCGGTCGACATCTGACCTCCTATCCACCACACCCACTATGTCTTTTAAGCCGCCCTCCAAGCACCTAATTTCACCATTGACCCCCCTCCGTATTGATACCACCCCTTTACTGCAACCCGCACCAGCACCCCCTCCCCCGGTTCCTTTTTTCAGCTTTACCCGTACATCGGAAGGTTCATCCCTAACTACAGATGTACATCTTCTTACCGCACTCTTCCCGACTCACGAACGGTATCTCATATCTGGCTTCGACGACGAAGCGGAAGAGGGCGAAGAGGAAGACTCTGAACGTCTGTTCAAATGCCTTCAGATCGACCTCCGTCGCTTTGGGCTCGACAAGCATGGGCTTGTGAATCGCTTCTCACGCGTGCTGGAGGACGCGGGTATAAACCATATGTACAGCTCGACCATCAAGACGGCTAACCTACTAGTGGAAAAGAAGTGCGCATTGAGGGCACAGGCACTTCTTAGGGCATGTTAATGGCCGCATGACCTTCTTTTTGGATTATCCTTATACTCATGACCTACCGCACTTCCGTACATATTGCATAAAACTGTTGTACTAGCAATGTAGCCACTGCCTATTTATCGAAGGTATCCATTCCATCTACTCCATTCCGATCCAGAGATAATCATAACGCTGCATGTCTTCCGTAGTCCGAAAAACGCGATCACGTCTTCACCCCCCTTCTTTCGTCATCCTTACATTGAGTAAGTTACGTTCCTTTCCTGCACTGGGTTTGTTATCCTTTCAATAATGAGGCTATGGCGCGCCAGATATAGTACGACACGTTGATATGCACGGCTTATTCACGCGTCACCCTCGATCGCTGCTGTTACACTAAAAAATTTCAAAAATGCTTAGGCTTCCTTCCACCAGTGATATTAACTCCGGGATGTCTTCCACTTATCTTATTTCCATCCCAGGAAAAGCAGGCCGAGTATCAAAGAGACCCCTGTGCTCTTAGGCTTTGGAGCAAGTTCGGACCATCGATATCTCTTAAGATCTCTTAGGAGTTCCACTTCCTGGTTGCAGTTCCCAGCAAGCCACCTTTCCATATACCTCTCTACTTAATAAGTAGTAGTACTGTTGGATTTGTACTCTGTGGGTATTTTCAATTATACACTAGCTTTCTTTTTTTTTTTCCGAGGACGGCGATGAAATGCCCTCTCGTGGCGCGACTGTCATGATCAGACAGGAGAGTAGCGCGCGATCGTATATACGGCGCGCCGGCGGATCTGTCAATTGTAATCCTCATCCATGCGAGTACCCAGAACCGGTGACTCTGTACTTTAGATTACTTTAGATTTTTCCTAACTACTAAGCGGTACTGAGGAGCTATTACTTCGAAATTATGCGGCGATGTTTTTCAAATCGAAGCAAGCTTCGTTCACTGATTTTCTAGTGTCGTTCTTTACACTATCTTTCTATCCATTCAGAAAGCCGAGCATCTGCTGATTCCCACCGTCTCCTTTTTCTCTCCGAGTACTCCCTTGCGCTAAGTACTAATGAGACGATTCGACAATTGGGTCAATTTAGGGACTCAATCGGGACCATCAGATTGCGAAAATACAATCTTGTATTACCGCTTTCATTCTGCGTTAAACACTGGTTAAAGTCCCTTTAACGTTGTATCGTACAAGTGCCATTGAACGTAGATGAAAATCAAATGTGAATGATGTAGAAATACAGAAGATGTTGTCATGGATGAGTGGTTGTACAAATGGAGGTATAAGAAATGAGGGTATCGAGCAGAGGTCCATAACAAGCACGAACGCAAAACCGCAAAGAAACTTGACACGTAGATCATTGCATTTGTACTCCATTTCTTTGCGCAATTTGCTGATACCAGTCGTCGAACGGCGGTAGCTCGTCCTCGTCCTCGTCTCCCCATACATCCTCGTCCTCCTCCTCCTTGATGGTTTCCAAGTGTACCGGAACCTCTTCCTCAGGCGTTCCAGGCGGCGTCGTCTCGGGCTCTGATTCTTCATCCCTATCACCCTCCTGATCAAAGGCGGCCGGCAAAAAATCAACATCATCGTCGCATTCGCTTGGGACTTTCATTACGGTGTGATCGTCCAATAAATAGTCCTCGTCGTCCCAGAACCCTATAAGAGGCATCCCTGGGACAGCCAGCCATCCGGGATACTGTGCTCCTGTCTGATTACCCCATGCTATCCATGGGTTTTCGGGTGGGGCAAAGGTGATGACGATATGTGGCGCCTTGAAGGGATTGATGGAGTCAAGGACCAGAGTGCCGAGGGTGTGAGAGTGAGACTGAAGAAGCGGAATAGCAGGGTCTGTCCATCGGTACTCGTAAGGGCCCTTTATGGGATCAGAAAGTGAATGGGAGAGAAGCAGGGCTTGGGCGGCGGCAACGTATGCCTAGAGGGGTGTCAATGGGACCGAAAGCAGGAAGATATGAGGGGACATACCACGGCTTTGACGAGGTGCCGCTGCAAAGCAGTTACAACGTGGAACATTATGAGACGCTCTGTGGCAGCGGCCTTGACCTGACAAAATTAAACCATTGGACACTTAACGGTCCGATGCTCACCGGACACTCACCACCCGAGTAAACTTGGCTAAGCTGAATACTTTCTTCGCTTTAAGAGCTGCCAGTGGGTTGACGTCGAGTACCGGTCCCAGTATGTCAGCCTGGGCATCTGGTGCTATTGGAGGCATCCTTGTTCGGGAAATATATGTTGGTGGTACACATAACCATCCGTGCCACTGAAAGTCTACCCGGTTTCCCCATGCGATGTAGTCGTCGTATGGCGTCGATTCTGCAGGTGTTATGACAATGTGTGGGGCCTTTTCGGGACTGAGGCAATCGACTACTATATTCCCTGGCGTTTTAAACGCATTTTGAAGGAGTTTCTGTTAGAGGGGGTTTCGTAAGACTGGTGGTGAAAGAGAGTTGAGGGTTAACCGTACGTCATCAGCGGATTTATCGAATGCTTCTATCTCTCCAGGGTCTTCGAAGGCATAGGAAGTCTGATCCGACAAATTATTATTAATAGATGCACGGTAGAGTCGAAGAAAATCCATCCGCACCATGGTAGGGATATAAACAGACTCTTCTTCAGAATAGTCTGGGAGTTCGAGGTCATCCTTGGATCCTGGGAGTAGACGCTGAAAGTCTGGGAATAGTTGACACGAGGTGGCAACATGATCAAGGTCCGACTTTGGGGCGTCTAAGACATCGATACTGAATTCTGCAGTGGCACTGGTTGAGGTCGACACGGCTAAAACAGGCTCAACCTGATCATGGCTTATTACGACGAGAAACTAAGAGATGAATAAAGGAACGAACCTGGCCATATACGTTCTCGTCGTTATCATCGAGGTTGAATATCGCTGTGGTAACGGACGTGAACACGACGCCTGCGTCGGTTGGTCTTGTGACAGTCGATTTGAAGCTCGTGCTCAACGTTTCCCACGATGCGGCCCGTGACGCCTTCACCGCGGGGCATCGCGACAAGGGGGTTCTCGAAGCACATCTGGGCGTAGAGTCGCTACAACGGCCGACGTCCATCCAGCGGGCGGCGTGTGCGAGTATAACTATGGGAACAAGAGTCGTTCGTAGGTGGATGGTGATAGCTATGTTTGATGATGGCGCGTTCAGACGAGGCGGAGACGTGAGATATGTGGTAGAAATGAAGGTACGATGGGAGAGGTTAGGCGAGATGGATGTGGTGATGGTAGAAGAGTGGTTTGTTTGTGTAGTGTGTAGCTGTCTGCTTACGCTGTAACTGGATGTGGCGACCAAATCCGACAGCCTTTGTTTCGCCCGTCAGTGCCTGGTATCGGTGGCCTTAGGTCCTTGGCACGGTTTCTTTGTTCGTGGGCTTTAAGACGCGTCGAACAAAGGCTCGTTGAGGATGTGGCGGTGCCCCAGAAAACAAAGGCACTTCCTGCAGGTTCGTCCAGAAGGAATCAACGTGAGGGAGAGAGGAAGAGAGGTTAATCCAAGTGAATTTTGCAGACCAGAATTGTTTGCGGCTTCGTCGATTTTTTTTTTAAAAAAAAATGTGGCGCTGGGCAATGGTGGATGTTGCTGTAGTGATGGGAAAATGACAACTCGGGCAAAACGGCATCAATTATCTTATCAGATACAACACATTAGCCCTACATGACGTCACCCCAAAATTAACTCTTCTCGGCAACATCTTCATCTGCCCGACGACCAGTTGACTTTTTGAAATTGGCGGTAGAGTCGTCGGCTCCCGCGACCTGCATGGGCTAAGCTCTCGGCAACTTTGTCATAAATCCACGACTCACCCACTGGCAAAAATCCCTTAAGAAACTAGGCAAGTGCTGGAGGAGCGGCATAAAATTGACGTAGAAGGGCAGCAAAATCGTCTGAGAATATTGATCATCCAGCGCACCAATGACTCTTTTGACAACAGTAACTGGCGGAACGGTTGGAATGAAGAATTTGAAGATCGGAGATGGTGACGTATTGATGCTTTGGAATAAAGGAGTGGATATACGTCCTGAAACAACCAGAGTCGTCCTGATGCCGGGACATTTGTACCTGTTCCGAGGTTCAGCAAAGATCGGAAGAAATAGACTGAAACGTACAACTTGTCCAGTTCATACCGGAGGGTTTCATTGAGAGAGATAAGGGCTCCTTTAGAGGCAGCATAGTCCGCTGAAGGGGGTCAGCTTCCAGAAGAGCAACGCAGAAGACGACAGCGTACACATGCGAACTACCCCACCATATCCCAACGCTGACGACATGGTGACCTATGTAAGTTATAGTCATTAAAGAGTACCATGTAGGCAGGCAAAGGTATCCTTACGATATGCCCTGTTCCATTCTGAATCATACCAGGAAGGAATGCCTTGAGCGTATAGAAGTGTGCCAGTACATTCACCCCGAATGTTCTACATAATCAAATTACAACGTTTGCCCAGGATGAAGGAAAGACACTCACTGTTGAACATCCTCGGGCTTCAGGTTCAAGATCGACTTCCCTTGCACTACGCCTGCGTTGTTGATTAGGATAGTCGGTTGACCTATCTAGGATTAATGTGAGGAGGTATTCCGAAGATATGGCGACGGCCCCACCTCATCAATGACCTTCTTCGAAACAGCATCCACCTCCTCCCATTTCGAGACATCACACTGGTAGTACGTGATGTTATCTCGAAAAGTTACATTTCAATTCATCAGCCATTAAGAATAACGGCAAGAGCTCACAGTTCTCCGTTACAATGGGATTAATATCCAGAACTACGACGTTCACGTTTCGGACAGCAAGAGTATTGGCCAAAAGCTCTCCTACACCAGACGAACCTACCATATCATGAGCATCCAATAGCAAGGTGTGAGCGAGTGCTTTTGGTTACCTCCGGTTATGACCACAATTTGTTCACCCCAGTCAAGCCGCAGAGGAGCAAACAAGATACTTCCTTGGTTTCGGTAGAGTAGTGAACACCACTTGACGAACCCTGTATTCTTTTAGATGGAATTCACCGGTAGTGAGGGGAGAAACCTACAGAAGAGCGAAATGATGACATAGTAAACCCCCCATCCGACAATGATTGGGTCCGTGATCTTGGCACCTTGGAAGAAATGGAAGATAGGAATAAAGAAGATGAAAAAAGGACCTAGAGTACAAGTCTATATGGAGCTGTAGTCAGAAGATGGGACATGATACGCACTGAAAGCGGTATGAGACAAAACTTTGACGACGAGGTCTACGTCAAAACTATCGTATATAGGGGAGCCGTCTGAAGATCTGGAAGACATTGAAAAGAAAAATCAGGCGCAGCCTGGTGAAAGTAGACGAAAACTAAGGGGGGGATGACAACGAAGTGTTGTGATCAGTGATGCCGGCGTCTATTACTGCTTTTGGTGACAGTGCGGGCTGCCCTTTCTTGCCTTTCTGCCTCGCTCTTCGGTATTGATATTAAGGATATGAATCTCGTTATATCAGCTATACAGTATTGGCGGCCTTGCCTAGGTGATAAGGATGTGCTTCTTGGCTCTGTTTTAGGTCACTGTCTTCACCTTTCGAGCCTTGGCGGCGACATCCCAATGAGGAGCTGAAAAACGAAGGAAATACGCTGGATATGAACAACCAACAGCCTTCGGCTTCAACTTCAGGCATGAAGAAGATATGCAGATGTCCGTGGAAGGGATCGAATCGGGGGGTTATGACATTATTGCCACGTTCCAGCGCGTTTCACTGAGCTTCGAATCTGCTTCAGCGCACGCCTGTCCCGTCTCCCTTTCAGTATTTCATGAACAGTACCCTTTCAGGACGGTCACAGTCGTCTCCTCTGACGACGATAATCTAGTCCCCTTGGACGTCTTTGAGCACCTTTCGCGACGTCAACGACAAACACTCTATCTGAGCATCTTCTGAGTCGAAGAGACGCTATACAGAACCCAATCAGGGTGATATACGCTCTGAATGCAATGGTGTGTTCATTTTCTGTCACCACGGTCGCTCTCTTACCTATTCGATATACTAGAAAAACGATACCGACAGCGAGACAAGGCGTTCTTCACCGCAGGTACTACCCTTAGGTCCTACTTTCTTCTGCTTTACCTGACGGACTATGCGTAGGTATACATGGACCGCGACATGATTAGCGGACATAGTCGAGTCCTCGTTAGAACGTCTGCATCAAATGAATGGATGGCTGCATCAGTGTGTATCTTTTATACGTTGTAAAGTACGCTTGCATACTAATGGTTTCTAGTTACAAAATAATGCAAGCGAAATACATAGTAACACATCGATGGATCTGGCTGACAGTTTAGGGCGTTTGCCCAATGCCTCCTCACCACTTTGCCTTTCCGCCGAGCTCAACGCTGGGAGCCAATCACACCTTGTATCCCTAGATGTATGCGACGAACATCTCAAGACACTCCCAGAATGTACTAGCTCCGAAGTTGTGCGCATATACTCTATTTTTCTGAATGCAATGGGCTGATTTACCTCACTGTAGCTTAATCTCGCATCGGCGATAGCAGAAATCAATATTTCCCACACCTCTCTCTCCAACATTTATATCCAGCCTGCTGCAGTACAAGCTTTGTCGAATTCATCTGATGTTTCGTCTGCACCACAATGCCAATGCAATGTCTCCCATACCAAGAAATCCCCCGCTAAACACAACGTTCAACTGCCTATTCTGGCATCCTATGCTGATGCGACAAATGTATTTTTATTTCCTTCCTCACGATTTAACTGAGAGCTGACATTATGTTAGTTCGCCGCTCGTTTTCCAGAACTCGCATCTGAAGTCTTGTCGCGTCCCCTGCGAACAGCTGCCACCTCAGGTTTTGCAAACGTAGAACCATTCAAGCAAGAGACTGGGCACTCGAAGCTGCCTGAGCACACCGCTGATCGCCCCAACTGGGCTCTGGCACCAGAAGAGACGGCTGACTCGAACGATAGCGCCAGACCTGGAAGTTCCAGTATAGCTCCTGATGAGATAGACGTAGACGTTGAGGCAGCTGCCGGCGTCTGTGTTTCCAGGTCCAGGCAGACGAAGGTTTCCGTCCGGGCACCGGCACCTGGTGACATAGGATCCAGCTTCGATCTCGAATCTCCCGAGCAGTCGAGAAATAAGCGGGGAAGTTCTTTCCGTCGAAGGCCTCAGATGAAGGTTGCGAATTCTCACATCCGTTTTGGTGGCATGCGTGGTTTTAGAGATAAGCAAGGAAACTCTACAGACTATTCTTCGCACAGTGCTTCCTCACCTGTTGATTGGACGTTACCAGAGACTTCGGATGCACCGAAACATCCCGGCCGCGAAGAAGTCTGGCAGACTTCCTGTCACGCGTGGGACATCATTGACGATAGGTCTCCACAGCCGAAATTTGACGGCGAACGGCAAACTTCGTCGGTAGAGGCTTTCTGGGATAGTAAGGGAAAGATAGAGGGATTCCCTAACTCACAGCAGGCGCCACAAATCGATAGGTGGAGCCGTCCGGTAGTGCAGGCCTCCTGGGACTACCTCGCATCGGTACCTCCAGAGATGCCACGAAGCCCACAAGGCTCGTCGTGCCGTCCATCTGAGCCTTCCCAACAGCCTCCAATAGAGCCGGTGCAAAGTAGGAGTCCAAAAAAGCTGCAGACACTCCCACTTGTTGGATGGGTGTCTCCAAGCGACATTAAAGGCGGGGTTACATCGCGACACCGTACCGAACCTCCCAGAAGTCTCCAATATCGTCCTCAGCCTGATGGTGCCAATGAATGGCATACATCTCTACCGTTGAGACGGATATTGCCTGGTGACGTTGGGCATGCTTCTACGGTTGTGGACAACCGTCTCAACGATATTTCAATCCCAACTTCCCGTATAACTACACCATCTGCCAGGAAGTCTTTTGTCAGAGAGGCAATCATCAAAGTAGAGCAGCTGTCGGAGCCACCCGCAGATATTGTCAAGACTAGAATGTTTACGCAGTCCGTCCCGCTTTCTCCACGACCGGTTTTGTTCCGCGCTGATTCGTGGAATTCGGCGGCACCATATGAAGTACTTGGAACCAGCAGAGGAGAGGGGGGTAGGGCTCAGAAGGAGCCCCTCGTATGGCGCACTGCGCAGACTGGTAAGAGTTAGTGATACGTATCGATTCATCGCAAATAATCGTTTGATTCAGAGGTGGCAGAAGTCGCTCCAGTCACAGCTGATAGCAATTTGCCTATGAAGTCGGTAGGGCATTCGATGCGACTTGATGGTGTTGTCCCTTCTGCTCCATCCCCCGCACACACACTCGGCGATTCGGTATACCAATCAAGCAAGCCTCATGTCAGTGCAACAACCGCTACCGCCGAAACTGTAGGGCGCGTGCCAGGTGTGTAGACATATACTTTGGGCGATAGGAGGAACTGAACATGTTTTACGTTCTTAGAACTAGAGGTGGAGGCCAGTGTCGATAGGACAAGACGTCTCCACATCCTTAAACCCAAAGAGAAAACCATTCAGTCATGCCCTGTTGCGTTGCAGTCTGACTTGACACTTAGCAAGAAACGGCAACGCTCACCCGATAGCGGCAATCAGTCTCAAATACCTCTAAACGCATCACGCGGCCCAGAAAAGCCTTTCGCTATATGTGAAGTCCCGGCTTATCCGTCTACTGTAGAAATGCTTGGTGAAGGAAAGGGCGAGATCGATAGTGGCGTTTCGTCACAGGTCAAAATCTTCTTGGAAGATCCGGGAATACAGTGCTTCTCGGACACAACAGTTTCTTCTACGCCTGAACGCGGTTCTGAAACGCAAAAAGATGAGTGTGAATGTCCCGGGCAACATTTGGAGGGCTACGCTTGGAGGATGGGCAGACCCGTGTCTGGCTGGAGGCGTGGACTTCTAGATCAGTCCTTGTCCCAAAAGTATATTCCTCCGCCGGCTAGGCGTTTTCCTCCTTCTATGTTCAGAGAAAAGCCTGGCCTCACGATTTCGGAACAAAACAAGATCTATACGTTCAAACTTTCGCCTATTGCACCGGTTCCTGGATCGACCTCCCAAGACGTCAAAGCGGCTCCAGAAGCTCAGGTGAAACAATCCGTATCAAAAGTGAAGTTGGAGGCGCCGCAGAATACCAACGCCACAGACGCCGGACGCGACCACCACACTTTCGCTGCAGATGTATCTGCACCAGAAATAACCATGCTCACGGAACTAGGCCGGTTGTCATCGGACGCGCTTCGCGGAACTTCACCTCTGTGCGACATCGCCAACACTGATACGGATTTGGCTTCAGGCAACTACTTCGAACGATCCAAGTCCCCGCTCATGTTACTTTCCGACTCAAACTGTGTACTTCCTGAACACAAGACGATATCCGGTGCACTCTCAAGCGACAAGGTTGAGACGCCTGACCTGCTTTCTGCTTCACAATACAGCTCCCCGGTTCTGATAACTTCCCAATCTATGGACGAGGAAAACATGTTGGACAGTATTCATTCTTCTCCTACGCCTTGGCTTAGCAACCGAATGCTGTCTTCCCATCCTTCGCCAAAGGTGGTGGGTGAGCTACAGTGGCCTCCTAGTGTGGGAATAGCCTCCTCCATTCATGAACATATTGTACCACGTCAAGATTCGATCGATGCGAGGGATTATTCGCATTATCTGCGGCAGCCTCCTTCCAGCAGCTCTAGCCCTAACACTTTTTCCGCCCATAATCAACTTCCGACAGCCTTTGTACATGACTCAGCATGCCCGCCTATTCAGGATTATCACTATAAAATGCCTAGCATTCATTCAGAGTTGCACCGCCATTCTCCTGCCCAGCCTTATTTTCGTCCTGAACTAACGCAGGATTTAGTTGGTACATCTGGGTGGATCGCATATCCGAACTTTGATGGGGATGCTCAATACTTGATTAAGGAAAGAGGCGCCTTTGACATTGTCGGCCTGTCTCCACAGAGCGAGGCCCGAAGTCCTCCCCAAGGAGAGCCTCCACTTGTCAACTCTTCATCATCTCAACGTTCTGATTTCATGCCGTACATCTCTTCCCGGCGAAGTCTGCCTTCTGGGCTTGCATTCCGTACTCAATATCTTGCTGGACAAGAACCCTCTTTTTTTTGCTAGTGGAAGACAATATGTTAGTCTGCAGTATCCGGTCGCGCCGTCTGTCCGTACTTCGTCGTCGCGTCACTAGCATGGCCAGTACGACATTGTCTCGCACGACGCCTAGAGAGAATGGTCTGCGGCTAACTCTTATCCTCTTCTTGCCCGCCAAAATGGGCAAGGGTACTCTAGTCAATAATTTTAGGTTCAGGTTACCCTTTCCCCACTTATTCTTTTTCCCAGATTCCTCGCCCGTACATCTTAGCTATCAAGCAACATTCGCATAGGACTGTTTTCATTATTTATTTAATATCAACGACACATGTACTCGGTTGCGGATACCTTGGGACGAAAGCGCAGCTACTTGTCCAAGTCGGAATTGAAGGTTTTCTTTTTGCACCACCTAAAGTACATGTAGGTCGGGGAACGATTCAGATGGAGCAGAATGGGTCAGAGTTGAATCACTGTCACTGGATGGCACGTGACCTAGACCTGTTTAGGCGACCGTACATCTCTGATCCTCTCTTCGGAATTCAACACCAACCTCGATGTCTACCCTTGTTAGGATCCCACGTATCAAGTTTCTGCAAACACATTAGAAAGACCCAAACCTCCAGGGATGCTAGATCTGTTCTTTAGCAATGCTGTGAAAGTATTCTCAAATGCTTGTAGACATCCAAGTGCTACGAGAACTTGTGCCCACAGCAAGTACTGATCTCATGGTACAAGTTGCTTGTACCACGGATGTGTCTGTGGATGATGAGTATGTTTTTCTACACTCATGCTCTCAAGTGCGAGTGCACTCAAGTACACACTCGTGAAGATATTTAGACTTCAGTACAGAATATCCCCAGTCGACAATGTGACCAAAGGTATTCTTCATCAAAGTTGGTTTGGAAGATGCCGACAAGGACGCTGGTTTCATGATACGAGGGTTTGACACTTCAAATTTAGTGCGCATGCAGGTTCTCTTGATTGCGTTAATACACCCGACATGGGGGGCATCTCCGGTTAGAACTGACTGTGGTGAATCCCCGTTTCGTGACCAGTGAAAAGTACAAGGATGTCGGGGGTCATTCGGGAGTCAGCTTCATAAAGACAAGTTCAACGCCGGGGCGCTGCCGTCTCAAACCAGTTAATTTGTGGAGGCAGGATGGGGCTTTGATAAACATCTATTAAATCTCGGTGTAGTTGACATTCAGGGTAGGGTCAAGTGCCTGGATCTTCAAGCTCCAAGTTTGACAGCATGGTCGGTATCTTTGGCAGATGGGTTTTAACAAGACCTGAAGGAAGCAACGAACATACCTGGTCTCGATTCGAAATTTCGCAAAGGTCAACAAGTACAAGGTATTGAACACTAGGTACGCACTAGGTAGGCTTGGCAGTGACAACAAGACAAAGCAAGTGAAAAAAGGGTCGCAAGAAATAATAAAATATACGTATGAACTGGAAGTCACGGAAAACCAGGACCGTGAGAACAGGCTGGCATCTAGCGCGGTCTGATGAGAAGAACTAGACACGACTATGACGCATTGAACGGTACTTCATGGCCAGCGGGGGTCACATGAAGAATCAGACTTGGACATTGTCCCTAGATGAAAACAAAGATCAGGAGAAGGCGCCGAGAAAGAAAAACTGAAACGTACGTAGCCTCGCCGATAACATTGCCCGGCGGGTTGTACAGACAGACTATGAGCGTCTGTGAACCACCATTGTCAAAGATGCCATTACAGGCCGTGTTTTGTGCGCATCCTAGCTCCGTAGTAGACTTCCACACAACTTGGGTAAAATGGTTCAGGACATCAGAACCATCGGTGTAGTCCGCTGTATATTCAACACGTGGTGTGAGCGTCCGGATCACCAGGTAAGAACGTCAAAACGCGCCTTCATCAGCTACGAACGAATTGATGGCAGTTTCAATGGAAACCTCCCCTGAACCCGCAACTATGATTTCGCCGTACGAAGTGTAGAACAACTGGCCATCGGTTGCTCTGAATTCGCATTGATTTACCCATGCCTGGGCTGCATCGGCGAGGGTATAGGACCATGTCAGTGAGTTAGCACCGTGTTGGATGCGGATGGTATTATGGGCAGACAGGAAGGCATATGCATCAAACCAAGACGTATCCCGTCTCGACGCGTGGCGCCTCTGGAGATGGGCAGACACAGCTGGCACATAAAGAAAAGACAGAACAGTAGCAACGGCTGCGATAAAGAAAGAACGTCGGGTGATGGATATCATGTCGGGTGTAATGAACGTAAGGCGCTGGCTCGAAAGCCGCTGTGAAGGTGGTGTAAGGAGAAGGCGCGGAAGATTCTCTTCGTCTTGGCCTGAAAGACGTGTTGATCAAAGTGTCATGTGGAGAACAGTCCAGTTGTAACTTGTTACCCTGGTGATGGTGGATGATCGTACGTCCGCCTCGCCAAGGCCCGGATCCGGCGGATAACGAGTCCGACACTACAAAAAGATAACGCAGAGAAACAAGAGGTTATTTTGAGGAAAGTAAATCTCCCATACGGACGGGGTTCACCATCGTGAGTGAACAACATTCACACGTCATGACGGAGACAATACAGCTTTTTTTTTCACAGCTTTGAGGAAGAGAATGCTGGGGAGTGACTGGGTTAAACTTTGACAGTACGACGGTGATTCGTATGGAGTCAAAAAAAAGATGCGTCATTTCGTAACATACGCACCGACACTTCGCATAGAATGAGATTGGACTGAAATTTTGGGATCAACAGACTAATGTCATAATTAAGGTCCAGCGACAGGTCTGATTTTGTACAATTCTTTGAATGCGTCAAGCTCCTTCTCTTTCGTTTTGTACTGCTCAGCGAGATTGCCCACGGCCTGAAGTATCTGTCAAGTCGGAATCATCTGGAAGCTGTTGCACCAGATATAAAGACGCACATACCCCATCTCTATTCATAGTAAGGGCAGGGACGACATCCTTTACGGTCCGTTCGACCAGAACACCTCCGATAAGGCGGAAGCATTTGCGATCCGGTTCTTCCGTCAGTGCTTCATTGAGCGTCGTGAGTACAAGCCTGATAGACCACCATCAGAAATCAACAGCCTGGAATAAGATTGTCTCACGCACCCATGTTCATCAGCCTCCGATTCCAGTTCACCAATTTTTCCTGCAAGGTTTCGAAGATCGCTCTGGTACCGATTAAACGTCTGCAGAATCTCTGGCTAATCCACTTTAGTTACCAGCAGAAGTACAGGTCCATATACGACATACCCTGCTCTGATAGCTGGGGAGGCTTCGTTTTTGCCTTGTTGGCGGACATAGTGGTGGTCCAAGTCAGAGATAGCCCTGTTGATGAATTCTGGTTACGCCATTGGCTGGGGTCACGTCACGACCCGTGACCCTCAGATTTCCGTGTCACATCAGGTCTCGGAATTGCAACGTCGACCATGTCTTTCGCTCGTGGACGCGCCTTTGGCGCCTTCCAATCTTCTCTCAGATCATTTCAAGCGTTATCCTTGACGCCTGCTCGTTCCATACCTGTAACTCGCCGTCTCTTGTCGACATCGGCATGTATTCGCCAGCTGCATGGCCTGAAGGCCAACAATACTGATCTCGAGAGTGACATGAAGCATTTGCACCACCATCGGGGCCAAGACCCCAAACTGTTCGATGAGGCTGGTCGTGATCTAAATCCGTACGGACAGGGTCCCAGTGCTGTTGACAAGGCCGTGCATTTGTTCTTCCTTACCGAGATCGTGAGAGGTGCGTCAGATAAACTTGGAAAATAGGATGTTCAATAATGGCTTTCCAGGAATGTGGATTGTCTTGGAGAACTTCTTCCGCCAACCGTACACTATCAAGTATCCTTTTGAAAAAGGCCCGTTGTCGCCGAGGTTCAGAGGAGAACATGCTTTGCGCCGCTACCCCAGTGGTGAGGAGAGATGTATTGGTGAGAGGGTACTTCGTCTTCCATTCCAACGTTACTGACTTCATGTCCGAACCAAAGCTTGTAAGCTTTGCGAAGCCATTTGTCCCGCCCAGGCCATTACCATTGAAAGCGAGACTCGAATGGACGGGTCAAGGCGAACAACGAAATATGGTCCGTAGCCTCCACGAATCACGAGCCTAGTTTTATGCTCACGCTCCACTCGAAAAGATATTGACATGACGAAATGTATCTACTGCGGCTTCTGCCAGGAAGCTTGTCCAGTAGATGCTATTGTTGAAAGTAAGTTCGGTTGGTTGCTTTGGATACCCGTCATCTGAGCTTGTTGTCTGTTAAAGCTCAAAACCAAGAATTTGCTACGGAGACGCGCGAAGAGCTGTTGTATAACAAGGAGAAGCTTCTGATGAACGGGGACAGGGCCGAGGCTGAGATTGCTGCCAACCTATACTGTGCGTTCATCTGCCTTTCTTGAGTGTACGTTTTCTTATACTGGGTTCCATGTATTCAGCCGAACACGTCTACCGGTGAAAAGCAGGCCTTGTCTGACGAAGTAGCGGGGTAGCTAAGCAGGTGGTGTAGTCTAATATATCAATCCATGAGGATACTGGACAATTGTTGACTGATGAGCAAACCTTTCTCGATATTCAACTAGTGAGATGAGGTCTGAGCGGGAGTTCACGCTTCCCTTCTTTCGGCGACCAAACCAGCCAATCATATTCAAGGTAATGCAATGCTGCCAGGAAAATTGCCGCCGTCAAAAAAGTTTCCACACTTGCTCACCAGACACCAATCTCTACAGCTCCACCGCCCATTATCCCTATATTCATACAGGGCCGTCCAAACACTAATTGGTCCATTTCTAATGGAATAATTCAATCATTTGTGTCGGCTAGAACCGACGGGTACTACCCTAGGTACTTATTCATTGCTTTCTCGCCGTAAAGGGATGATGCTGATGTATTCGTTTCTCTCATGCACTATCAGTGTGACTCGCTGAGCTGCAAATTTCTCATACATAGCCTGCCGTACTCTGGCCTCCTTCAACCGATATATCAAACATGTACGATCAATCCAACCGCGTGCATACGCCGCCCTAAATAGATCAGCAGCTGTAGAGAACCAAACACGGCGGCTTCCTAATACTCCTCGGAAGAACACCGATCATTGATACGTGGTATACGCCACTGCCTGGAGTGGGAACCACTGTGTCGATGACAGACAGTGCTCGCCAGGAGTAGATTTCATCTAGGTTTTCAGTCTCATCGAAGTAATGATTTGAGACCTGTAGCTCCTTTACAGAATTGGGGCCATTCATATTCTAACCACCTACCGCCTTCTTGCCCACCGCTTACCGCAAATGGATTTGCATCTCATTCTTGATCCCAACTCTATTGGGAATGCAGAGAATCAGCGTCTGAAGAAGTTCCGAGATGTCAAGTATCACAAGTACGTCCCGTTCCCTTCAATACAGTGTGCTATCTATCTCCTTGCTCACTTGAAACCCGGTCAGATCTTCCGTAAATGGGACCCCCCGCCGCCGAAGTCTGCGTGCCCAAGGATCCATTCCCGAATACTCCTTGAAGTCATCTATCAGGAAATCAGCTCGTCGTACGCGTGCTACGATGTGCAGTCCCCTATCAGCACAGCAGAATCACAGTCCATTTGACAGTGAGCATCCCACGCGCACTACTAATAGACCCCATATGTCAAGTCTTGGGAAAGCCTCTGGTGTGCAGTCAGGTATTACTGCTAACACCCGTTCCGTAACACACGATCGAGCATCGTCATCGGCTTCTCCTCCATTGTCCACTGCCAC
Organism: Desarmillaria ectypa; assembly: GCA_030407005.1. Classification (NCBI taxonomy): domain Eukaryota; kingdom Fungi; phylum Basidiomycota; class Agaricomycetes; order Agaricales; family Physalacriaceae; genus Desarmillaria; species Desarmillaria ectypa. Next base: position 3,170,796 of record JAUDYN010000004.1, read on the forward strand.
CTCTAGTGGTCTGTCCCGGGTCCGTCAACAGTTAGAGCGAGAAACAGCTCGCCTTGGTCGAAATCTCTCCATTATGGATTTCGTACTAGATTCGAAATCTCCCTGGGTAGATTTCTCTGAGGAGATGCTCCTAGAGATCGCCATCCGAAGCCATCTGTACTCCCCCTCGCGCCGCGAGTACGCGTTCGGGGACGAGCATAGCTTGAAGGCTTATTGGGACGAGCAGGCATTAATCTGGGCCGGTGTTCAAGATAGCCAGACCCTCTTTGGAGTGACTCGGTTTCCGGATTCCTGCGAGCGCTCCACAGTTTCTGTTCATGTCGCCAATGGGTAACTATTGCAACTGAGGCACCAACTATATGGGACGGGTCCTAGCTAGATATGCGAATAGTACGGCCGTAGCTTCGGTATTGAGGAGGGCCACCACGGAATGTCATATGTGCTTCTTCTTGAGCCACCAAAAGAGTGTCCTGGGGTCTTGTCACTAGTCAGGCATCTTTGTATCGTTGTTCCATCCGGCTACCTACTGAAGGCGAGTGTACCTCGCTAAATTGTCGCGGAGTCTAGGCTCGGACGTGAGATCCCGCGCTGGCATCAGTTGTTCCGTTTCGTAGTCGCGGCGCTCGTCACCACTGCTCGGCCGTAACGTGTCTCCAACGAACAATTATGATAAATGAACCTAGTACTATTACGCCACACAATACTTACAACGTCATGGGCATAAGGTTTTTTGAAGTGAAAATGACGTTCGTGGGTGAACGATGTATCTCTGCGACGTTCCACTCAACCCTTGTATAGAGAATAGGAAGAGAACTCTTGTAGATATACATACTGCAGAAGGATTGCACGACAACAAAAATAGAAAGACAGGCCCTGATTATCGTACCTAATGTCCAAATGGAACCGTTAGAGGCTTTCAAGACCCCATGCGGTCGTCATCCTGGTCCTCACCACCCCGTACGCGCTCCCTGTGATATCGTTTGGCACTCCTATCCTGCCCGGGATAGAGACCTCCCATGGCAGGATCGTCAACATCCATCATATCTACACTTCGTCGTTTTCTAGCATCAATCCTAGCAGAGGACCTTCCTTGTTCCGAAGGTGTATAAACGCCACCGCCGCCTCCACTGCGATCTCTCGACTGTGATCTACCGTCTTCGTGTACAAAGTCTAGTTCTTCCTGAGGTGGGGCTGACGGCGGTTGTGCTTGACTGACTGGGCGCAACCTAAACGATCGTGGTCGATCGTGGTCATAGTACTGACCACGAGAGTCCGGACGAGAAGGACCGTCAGCCCCGCCAATGCCAGAGCCTGAACCACCTGATCCTGAGCCAGGAGTCTCGGACCGAGAGTGCATTGGATAGCCAGGACCCGCACTCCCGCTACCACCTGACAGTTCATGGTAATACCCTGGTTCTTCGCGCATACGCGACGTGTGATGGTCTGTGTATTCCATGGAGTGTCTGGAGGACCGATGGACTACTGGAGGTGAGTGCATGTGAGCAGGACCCAACTCAGCCTCCCGGCCACCGCGCATCATATCGCGACGGTCACGTTCTCTTATCTCCCACTGCCGTTCCGCATCGTATTCAATCTCACGTTGACGGTCCCGATGATCCTCTCTGTTGATGTACGTGCCGGGACCGAGACGTTGGTGGTTGTGCACTCTACCGGAAGAAGACCGGGTATCAGACGAATGCGAGCGAGGGGATAGCGGGCCCATAGCATGATTGTGTATATCGCCATGAGGAATAGTTAGTTCGTGCATATCTTGACGTCGGGAACGTTCGCGATCTGACGGGGATGGCGAACTGAGCAGGACATGACCAACAGGTGGTAGACTATCCACTGGGTACGGGTGCGGCGCATAAGGTGCCGAAGGGGCCCTCCGCGAACTAGAATGCGACCTTTCATGAGGTGAATTGACGTGAGAATGGTGAATGGTTGGGCTGGTCGTATGAGAGTGAGAACGAGTCGAATGGCTTCTTCCGGGTTCCATAGGGGGCTGCATGGGAGGTAAAGGGGGTATTGCACCGAGACGCGCGTCGTGGACTAGTGGAACGCCTGCTGAGCTCCGTCGTGTCGAGCGCATAGAGGAAGTTGCCGGCGCGACTGCTGGGCCTAACGACGGATCAGCGACGGGCACAGGACGACCGTCCGGGCCAGCGACGACCCTTGCATTGCCATGAATCCGCATGTACTCGACAAGAGCAGGATCATGGTCCATGGCTGGCCCCTCGCGGTGATGGTGGGAGCTGGGTAAGGGCTGGCCCTGAAGGGGGATAGGAGGGAGCGGCTGGCGATCCTGCAATTCTGGCGAGTGTGGGTGAGGCGCGACCGATAGGCGTTCGTAAAGAATTCTGATAAAAGGATTCACGGAGGAACTTTTAGACATACGGAGAAAGGAAAACAGAAAATGAATATTGTGACTCACGCCCTCTCGAGCTTCATCCGTTGGATATTTCGCTTGGCCTGCATAACCTTAAGCTGTAGTTTATCATTATCCTTTTCGACAGGTCAGCGACGGAAAACATATGAAACACGTTTTAGCACGCACCGACTCAATTTCTTTGACTTTTCTTTTTAGCTCCTTATACTTGTTGTGGTATTTGGCATCTTCAGCGCCAGCAGTGATACCTCCAGAGTATGGTTTTGATTTTTGTTGTTTTGCAGACTGGATTTGCCCTTGAGTCTGGTTGGAGAGATGTACATTTCCCGGTGAAGGTTGTCTGGACATGATGGTTCGAAAAAAAGAACCAGGGCCAGATTGCTGGCAGGTGATGGATATTTTCGGCGCCAAATTCTCGCTACGAAGGTGTTGTTGCCTTTTTTAGGAAGAGCTTAGGGCCAAAGACGAACTGATGGTGTACTAGGTTAGTAGCAATGACGAATCCCCGTCGGACAAAATATTTATGCTATTATGTGTACAAATTACTCCAACAGCTACCCATCATATGCAACCAACCGGTCGCTTCCCTTTCGTATTCCTTGGACAGCCCGGGACTTCTGGCTAGCCCTGAAAAATTACGAATTCGAATTCTCGATAATGATAACGCCGAGTCGACCACAAACCGCTTCCATCCACAACTGTAATGACTCATGGTCGACCAAGATGCCAGCGCCATGATAAATATCTCGATATCTAAGCAAGCTACGTACAGATGCATAGGCGATTGTTGCCGCAGTACAATTGATACAAATTACATTACGGACAATGATTCCGTGCCGGCAGATCAGCAAATCAGACACGGCAAATGTCGGAATCAATATCTCATCACATGCTTTGTAGCTGCTCACGTGACCACAAGGTTAGTCAGTTACCACCACCATCGTTGCAGTCGTCACTGCTGTTGTTTCAGTCATTCTAGTTGCCTATTAGCCAGTGAGTTTAGCTTACTGAACTTCACATTGTTAACATGCTAAAACCGTTTCTAGTGTCGATCCCATATAGACAGTATGTCCATGAACCGGCACCATTTGAACCAGCTCTAACTCTAGCAATAGGGATATGCCACCACCGGGAGGCTTCGAGTCCGTCAAGTATAAACGGAACTTGCCTTTCCGTGGACCCGGAGCTCTCGCTATTCTGGGTGGTATCACGCTTGTCTCCGTGTATGGCTTCTATCAATTGGGTAAAGGAAATCTGGAGAAACGGTGTGTGACCTCTGTTTGTGCTACTTCCACCGAAGTGCAGACGTCAGCTGAACGTGGAACGTGTTCATTTGGGTCGCGCTCGTCGATAAACGTGGCTACTTGCTGGATCCGTCCGCCCAATAGACGCTTATCTGCACTGGATCGTCCGGTCCGTTATGAAGGGGGCAACACGAATCTGATTCTTCTTTTTTTTTTGTTCCTTTATTGCAGGGAGCTAGAGAGAGAAAAGGTCTGGTCACGCATCCACTTGGTTCCCCTTCTATTGGCCGAGGGTGATCGCGCCGCGTACGCTCGCCACCAAGCGGATATTGCTTTAGAAAAGGCCATCATGAAAGACGTGGCTGGTTGGGAGGTAAGTGTCTACCTTGAACCGATGAAGCCGTGATTGATTTGCGATCCGTCATTTCCGAACGGCACTTCTAATCGCTACTCATCTTTACCTTACTCTTGCGCAATTCGGGCAGCCTGGTAAAAGCGTCTACAACAACTCGAAATACGAATCGCCACGGATTAACATATCGTAGTGATGTATTTATTTCCGAACATCGATGCATTGACGTCTTCCATTGGAGCCTGAAATTAAGAAAAGAGACTCATGGTTGCGTATCAACGACGTATTGTTGATCTTGAGTGATGGGCTGGATATATTCGACAGATTCGATCCATTTGATGCATACTGTCCGAAGGAGATAGTCCTTTGAGGGACACACAAGGCCGAGGCGTAGATGTCCAAAAACAGACAATGGCCATAAGACCGGAAATGCCCGATCATCAGGGTCATATATACCAAACTGGGCGAAATCGTGGGAAGAGAAAATACGGGTTTTGCGTTTCTTCCGTTTCAGCCACACTTGCACTAGTCTCACTGTTACTGAATTTGTGCGGCATCTGGACGTCTGGTGATTTGTTTTCGGCGTCTGGTACAGCATCCAGGAATCGGACAATTTAACATTATAGAAGCGGGTAAGACTCGGACATCGGAACGGGAACGGTCGAAGGGTACTAATTGCATGTCAGTATTACAGGCATTTACAGTTATTACAGGCATTACAGGTATGTTCGGGGAATTGAAAGTGTTACGGATGACTTTCCGTCAGTGATGGTTGATTGCTATTTGCGCAGTGTTTACACACTATCGGTATTTATCTGGATCTATCACGCGAAACAGCCCTCCGGACACCGACATATGCTCTGTCACCTCGCATCAGTTCGTGCTATAATTGGGACTTTTCTTCGATAACCTGATCAGGACAACGGTGAGAAGCAACAAAGACCTCCTGTCTCCCCTTCCTTACGCGGCTCGGGGGGGCAATCTTGGCTTTTATCGTGACTGATTCATGTCGAGTCAGTAACATACACAGGAATGGAAACATTTCGAAGGCCGCTCCGGATTCCTCATAAGCTCAGCTTCCGACTGCTCAGGGCGTTTTCTTGTGCCCGAACTTCCTCTTGCGTGACTGCGCCACGTATTTTTAAGCGCTACAGCCTACGGTTATCATCTTCCCCCTCCCCTCCATCCCCTGCCATGCCTGCCCCAACTCTACCTCGCAGACAGTTTTCCCCCCTTCCCAGGAGCACCTTATATCCTGGCGACGTTCCCATGATGGACGCGAAACCACTTGGCTTCGACGACAACCACTTTGTTAACCAGGATTCTGACCAGATGCTTTTTGACTTTGACGACGTGTCATTCCATGAGCAATCTAGTGTCCAGTTTCCCTGGGACCTTCACGATATCGACATGGACTCCAAGCCCGTGTTCGATATGCACACTTCCCCGCGTTTCGGTTTCCAGCAGCCTCCCACTGACAACATTTTTGATTCCACGGGATTTTTTGCACCTGAAGCCCTCGACAATTCCCCGTCATTCGACAACAATCTCTATTTATCCAACTGGGTACACGACACTGACTTATCCTCGCCATCTTCTCCCATATCTATTCCCGCTTCTACACCGTCTCCGCCGTATATTCCTTTCGCTGAGCGATCACCTTATGCTACAGACAAAGCCTACTCACCTGCAAACTTTGCCGCTCTTCATCACCTTCCTCCTTCTGCTTCCCCCGCTTCATCCTTTGAGGACATCCACTCCTTTGAACGTTCCCGTCTCGATTCCATTTCTCCCAAAGAAGTTTCGGCGGTGACGCCTGCCTGGGCTTCTCAACTCTGGGATGCTCCGAGACCGGGTCACATTCGCACTTCGTCCTCTCGTTCTCCCGTTCGACACTCTCCCCTCTCTCCCACTAATACCCAGCGATTACGTATACCCAGACGCGATACTGTTTCCCCGGTCAATATGTTTCAGTCAGCAAGCGCCCCTGCTTTGACCCTTGCCCCGGGCATGGCTCGGGCGTACAGCAGTGGCAAAGCTGAGTCAGGCGGCGTCACCGACCGTGATGCGACCATCCGGCGAAAGAGAAAGACGTCAGATCCCGAAGAAATAGAAAATAGATCCAAGGATAGCGACCCTCGTATGTCATCTACTCCCGCAGTGGCTGTTTTGACGAATGATTGACATTTGTATCTAGCTCCGTTAAAGTCCGTGCTGCGTCCTCCAAAGTTAGCTCCTTCGGCTTGGCAGCTGTACTTCACGGACTGGATCCAAAGGCAGCAGGCATCTAACACACGTAAGCTTAATGTTGCACAAGCTGCTAAAGAAGCCGGGCAAGAGTATGCAGGGCTTAGTGCAGAAGAGAAAGAGGTGTGTGATGACCCATTGTCTGACGTCATTCAGTCTAAAGACTCTCAATAGCCCTATAAGCGACGGTCTCAGGCTATGAAAGAGGCCAGGGAGCGGGAGCTTGCCGCTTACATGCGAACTCTGACTCCCGACGACATTAAGCGCGAGAATGCATATCGTGCTGCCCAACGGAAAGCCGGGAAATCGCGAAAGAGCAATATCAAGGATCCTAATGCGCCAAAGAAGCCACTGTCCGCATACTTCATGTTCCTTCAACGTATCCGGGCGAATCCGCACTTAGTCCAGGAGATCTTTGGTGATGAGACGGAGACGACGAAGCAGAGTGTTCTCGCTGCAGCCAAATGGCGATCGATGACTGATGATGAACGCAAGGTGTGTTGGACTTGATGTTCACTGAATATTGTGACGTTTTCTCATTACGGCGACTTGGCAGCCGTTCCTCGCTCAGGCTGAGCAGGAGAAGATGGAATACGAAGCCGCACGGAGGTTGTACGAAGAAGGGGCACCAGCCTTCGGAACGACAATCAATTTTAGCATCTTACCTGGCAGTCCGGCGTTCCGAAATGTCAAGGTGGAATCAGAGAGTGAGAGTGAAGGATACACTGATGACGGTGGCTTCGAACGGTTCACTCGATGATGGTTTTTTTGCTTTTCTTGTTGATGACATATTTCCTGTGTGAGCCTTTGGCTCGCTGACGACCTTTCATGCCCTTTCTATTATACGTACGCCCTTCGAAACGATCTTTTGCTTATTGGTGTGTTTCGAGTATTTTATTGCTTTGAACAATCTTCGGACAGCACTGTATAATGGGAATACCTATGCACCCCACTTATGTATTGTTAGCACATATTACATCTCCATATATCTGACGAATACAATTTTATTCAATCAGAAGACTTTGGAGCCATTAAAGGCAGTCGCAAAACCATCTTCTGATGAGGTTCACCGTCCTCATCAAATTCGGCACCCTAAAATGATAAGATAGCCATGAGGCGACACCGGAAAGACGACGGGCTTCTTGACATACCTCTGGTATATACCCAAACCTGGAAGAGGAAATATATCAGACCATACTCCGATGTTCGGCGGAGAATACCTACTTGGCGTAAAACCCCTTGACAGGTATCTGAGAATGGGACACGACAATCGCGTATGCGTCATGCTCGGCCATAGTGGCCATGGGACTCGCGTCAATTTTGACCCACTCATGCAAGCGCAATACGAGTTCTTTCCCAAACTTGTGCTTTCGATACTGATCGAGTACAGCGAGTCTACCTAGCTTGTAATAAACCTCGGATAGTCTGACTCCGCGAATGGTTCCGACTGGCTGGAGAGAAGGAAGGAGCCGCAGAAGGAAGTGCGTTGCAGCCTGAGGGTTATCGAACCTGTTGGAACATCATAGTCAGAGGAAGTGTTACGGTCAACTAAACGAAGAGGGTGCCAGTAACTCGTCTATTTCGGTTGCAAGGGGAAAATTTTGCTCGTGATGGAAGACCTGAATTCGAACATCAAGGCATTGCTGAATGTGTTCCTTTGTGGTGGCGATGATGATTTCGCGGTCTAGAACGCGGTCGAATGTAGGCATAGTCGGTAGACGTCGGATGGTGGAGTGATGGTGATCTGTACGGTGACAAGACCCAGGGAAGTATGGTGCGCCGCCGACACTGTTCGACCTCCCGTGTAGGAGATATATGGGTAGCTATAGCACAAGTTTGAATGGGTATCCGAGTGAGTTACATGGTGACCGTAAATACCTAAAATTAGAATATAAATTGGGGACACGGGGAAAGTACGGGGCAGAGGAAGAAGGCCGGGACAAGTGAAGGGAATATAGAGAAGACTGCGGTAAATATGAACTATATGAAGTTCATGAACAGAAATGAAAAAAAAACGGGAGCATTACACTGTCAGAAAGCGGATCGAAGCGGGGAAATCGCATCACCTCACGTGATGCATTTCGTGACCGTGACACCGTCGTCCTTGAACAAAGTTTTCTTTTGCAATCAATTACCGAATATACTGGTATTCATTCAATCACCTCTCATTATTCGCCTGCAGGTATTCCAGCCACTGTTTTTATTACCTTTACCACACTTTCTAATAATGGCTCTGCAGATACTCGTCTACTTGGACGAGTGGGTACATGCTGGAACCCGTTGCAACCGCACTTTTCACTTCTGTCCTTGGTGGCCATATAGGACAGCCGTCTGCATTCCAGGCTGCTGCTCGATCAATGCGACGTTCTTCGGCAAATGCTTTGACGTCTGATTTCTTTATTCCGCAACCAAGACGCGTCAAGGACAAGGGGAAAGCAAGGGCAACGGGGGTCCAGTTTGAGCAACACGAGTGCACCCCGGATCGTTTGTCGCAATGTCGAGAATGGTCATGTATGGCCCGGCACTCGATATGGTGTTCAAGTGAGTCCGACGGATTCTTCTCGCCTGCTCAATTCTCATCCACGCCATGTTAGATCACCATCGACGGCTTCTGATGAAGGAGTTCCCTTTGGTTGAAGACATTCCGTTCAGAAGTCGAATCTCCACGCGAATTCCCGCCACTCTACATTCATGCTCTTCTCGTCGTGTCGCTGTCCGTGCTCACGATGGGCAGAGAAGACATGTTTCGCGTACTTCGAAGACCGGGCCGCCGTCTGACGATTCCGGAGTTTCTTCTGTCGCCGACGAAGATTCTGAAGCTGTTGATGCATTCCTCACACATCCGGAAGTGGCGTCTGAGATTCCACACGACTCTTCCGACTCTCGGTGGGTTCTACCATCGCTTCTCCTTCCGCCGGATAAGAGCGCACAAGTGATACATTCCCTTCGCCGTGTTATACTCAAGCCTCCGGACGACTTTGATATTGAAGAGGCCTGGGCAGTGTATGGGTCCGTTGTTGAGGAACATGCAGAACATCTAACAAGCGTTTATCTCCTCCTGCAACTCGTGGAGCGCATGTTGTACACGACTGGAAAATGGTACGACTCAAAAACCGGACTAGAGGCGCTTCATCAATGGGGGGATCGGATAAAACATCTCTTGCGAACCCTAGACTCTCGGATGTTGTCCCCTTCTCGGTTTCACTATACACATTGCTGTCTCGCTGCACGTGCACGTGCATTAACCGGCGAATACGAGCTCGCGGCCCAGTACCTTCAAGCGGCGCGGGCATACAGGGAATGTTCACCGGTGGACCTCATTGTGATGCACCAGAGCATATTGCTATCGAAATTTCGCTATTATGATGTGCGTCAAATGGTGGCATACCTCCTTGCTGAATGGGACGACGTAAGCGCCTATCTTACCGTGCCCCTACGCGGATCATTTTCTCCCAACCCTGTTCAGCGCGCATGGACACTGTTTTTCTTCACTGTGACGGACCTTCTGTGCCGCGTTCCAGATGCAAAAGTACTTTTTGCCCCGGAAGCGCGTCTAGACGTTATTCAGAAGCAGCGTATAGGCAACTTATTCATCCAAGCGCACTGCACTCATCAGCGACCTCTGCATGCTTGGGACGTGTTCCGTGCGATGCGCTCCCAAGGCCTCGCCCCGCAGTTTGAGACCCACTTAGCTCTCGTCCGTGCGCTAACGAAAGAGGAAGCGATGGGTCCTGCGAAAGAGGCCTTTTCTTACCTTGACGAAACACGTGTCAAACTCTACCTGTCAACTGCACTTTATCTGTGCGCCCACGACGGTGACTTTGAACGCGCGGAATATTTTTTCGACCGGCTCTCACACGATGATCTGGTGACGAGGGAAGATACAGCCATGCTGATGCATTCGTACGCGGTACACGGCAAAGTCGAGCAGGTGCTACACTTGTTTAATGAGTTCTTTCCTGCGTTTGTGAATAGCCGTGGGCAACGAAGGCGAGCGAACGATCCTCGGAATATCCATTACGCTACCGTGTTGTATGCTTATGCACGTAACGCCAACCTCGGTGGCATCGACCAGTGGTTAGGGGTCATGCGTAAGGCAGGCATCAGGGTCAATGTGGTCATGTACACTATGATCCTCCAGGCGATGGCCGTCAAGGGAGATCTCGAAGCTCTAGGACTTGCGATGGAGCGGATGCAAAACTCTGGTATGAAGCCTACCGTTGCCACGTATACTGCCCTCATTTCGACGATGGCGAAGATGCAGGATCCGCTTACTGCTGAGAAGCTTTACAAGAAGGCTCTGGAAGATGGAATTAGGCCGAATTCTCGGATGATCAATACACTTATGACTGCTCATGCTGAAGCGGGGTCATGGAGAGGCGTTATCAGGGTATTCGACTACGTCCGTTCGATTCCCAATATGCCATTGACCATCGACGTCTGCAATATCTTACTCAAAGCCTATGTTCGGATCGGAGCACCGTTCCGTATCGTAGCACGGCTATTCACGAAACTCCGGCAATCCTCTCTCACTCCTGATAAGTACACTTATGCGCTAGTCATCCTCGCTGCATGTGATGCGGGTCTCATGCCTAGAGCCACGAAGCTGTTTGAAGAGATGGACCGCTTGGCAACATCTGCCTCCGACATCAAAGTAACCGTACACGTCATGACGATGCTCATGGGAGGCTGGCTCCGGATAAATAAAAAGAAGAAAGGAAAAGCTGTATATGACATGATGGTCGACCGAGGGATCCAGCCCAATTCAATCTCATTTGGGGAGATCCAGAGTGCATATGGTATGGAACGCTCGGATGAGGGGCTCAAGCTCGCGGAGGAATTCATCGACGCACTGATGAGTGCACCGCCAGAGCACCGGACGTGGTTAGTTCCCCCACGACGAGGCAAGACGTCCATGGACCACATCTATGCGCCGGTGCTGTGGGGGTACTCGCGCAAGGTCCAACCAAAGGACGTAGAACGGATGTACCAGCACATGTTGGACCACGGTGGCACGCCGTCATTGGGGATGGTCACTGCGCTGATGGACGCCTATCGAAGGACGATGGATGTCAACGCGGTGCTTCAGGTGTGGCCGCAAGTGTTCCAGCTGGGTTTACAGCTTACTCAACGGACAAGTGTGTTTGGGCTGGATAAGGACGGACAGGGCCAAGTGAGAGTCCGCGGAGACGTCCTGAGTATTCCATTGTCGATATACATGGATGCTCTCTCCCGTGCCGCCCTTTTCACGGAGGTTGCTGCGATCTGGAAGCGCTTCCAGGATCACCATTTTGTATTCACGTCGCAGAACTACAATCACCTCGTCGTCATTCTTCTCCGCGCGGGGGAGATCGAGCGGGCGTTTGAGATTGTGGAGAAGGTAATTTTACCGTACCAGCGCAAGTACAAGGTGGTGCTGAGCGAGCGAGATGAGCACCCGGAGACACCATCGGTGTTTGAGGAATATGATAAGATACTGGAACAGGAGCGAAAGGGTGACTGGGGCAGGGAGAGGAGGGAGTCAGGGAAGATGCATGTCGATATGTTCAAACGGGAACCGTGGACGGAGCAGATGATGGTAGAGAATACGCGAGAGGACGACTACGCGCACCCGCTTTACATCCTGCAACAGATCTCCCCCGGATGGAACATATGGCGGCCTCACCGGGTAGCGATGACCGCGCTGTTGATGGTCTTGCTAAGACTGAAGGCGGGGCTGCTGTTGGAAGCAATGGCTTTGCATAAGCGCAACCCCGACGATTTTCCGGTGCAAGGGCGTGAGGAGCTTCTGGCAGAACGCGAGGAGAGCGAGGCGCTTCTGAACAGCCTGCACGGGCAGTTCTCCGACACCATGGAAGAGCTGAGGGTGTTTGAGATCAAGGAGAAGAGTCGGTTAGTGAGTGGCTTCGATAAGAAGTATAAGCAGTTCGTGCCCAGATGATTCGGATTCGGTTGGGCTGGTAAAAAGAAAACCGGTGGGCTAAGAGTTCAGAATCGACCATCGATTTCCCAGCTGATCATCCTACCGACAATGCTTGCGAGGCGATTACGCCTCAGTCGTCGGTCGAGAGGAGGTCAGGTGGTGAAGCCGAGAGGCGAAAAGAGGAATGCTTAAAATTTTACTTGTAGAGAGGAAAGTAACGATACGAATAAACTACTACTAGTCGGGATGCAGGTGTGCAATTCGGAAGATGATTTTCGTCGTAATGATAGTTGGGGAAGGCAAACGAGAAACTGGATCCACTAGTTGGAAAGCACTTCGTCACGACACATGTATGTTTAGAATGCTCAGTCACGTAAGTAGATATTTACATCTTGCTGACTGACATTTAGTTGTAGCTATAGTTAGCTAATCCATTGTATCTTTTTCTGAGGCGGTCCATATTCCCCGGTAAACGCTGAGGAATAACAAGATGGTATATTTGGACTGCATAACTAGCAACTACATGTTACTCAGCGCATTGCCTTTGGTTCGGTTCACGGAAGTCATTCTTATGGCAATCAATGGACCTTGGACCTTGACTAGTAGCCGAATCATGCCGTGGAATTTAGGGTTAGATAAGTACGCAGTATCGATGAAACAGATGTCTGTTAATAAAAGTCCCATGGACGAAACTTCTGACATCATTTCCCAATTTTCCGGGTGGGAGAGTCCATACATATATGTTTGATAAGTATAGCGGATTTGCGCTTATATGACTATCGGTTTTTGTTCCTGAGAATAGCATAAATATACGCGCATTCAGATCCTCCGAGTCATTGGTATCAATCATCTTGTGCTGGGGTCCTTGTGGTGACGGGATCAGTGGAAACTCCCGAAGACAAGCTGTGGCTGAGCTGTGAAAACTCGGACTCAGATGCCGTAGCCGTCGCGAATAGCGTCTTTCCATTTTTCGTGACAAATATCAGTTTGAATTGGTGTGAACAGCAGTGATATATTGATAATATAGGACTCGGAGCCGCCGGATACGGGCATCAAAACGAATTACGTACAGGCAGGTTCGTTGGCAAATAGCCCCGCGAAGACGGTTGTACTTGTCAACGACGATTACGTCCAATTCAAGGCTGGGTCAATTGGAGGCCGGGGACTTACAGCCATACCTAAAGCGCCCGAAACAAAAAGAGTAAATGCAAAAAAAAAACTGACTGCGCTGCACATGGGGACGAAACGCACCGCACTAGAGCTGCCCCCGATAGGAGAGTATGGTTCTCATCTACTATCCATGAGTCTTCGCTGAACTCCGAGTCCCAATTACTGACTTGGCATGTACTGTGGGGGTCGGCATGTGCAAATGGAGCACGACGTGCAAATTTCGACACAGCACAGTTTTCTCTAAACCCACCAATAAAATCATTGTGCACTATTAGTTATACAATTTCATTCAGTCTTCAGAAAAAAACCGAAGCCAACAAGTAGCCAGAATGTGTTACAAACCAAAATTTGCACATCGCGATCCATTTGCACATGCTGATCACCAACAGTAGTCTTTACTTCTCCTTCACTGCGCGTCAGAGAAGTCGCCGAAAGTATCGGAAAACCCTTAACTTGAACACTTCCCATCATCGGGCATTTTCCAGACAACTAGGGACAGTCCAGGCGGGACTTCGCCACTTTTCCAGCTCCTTCGAACCGGTTAACTATGGCCGTCCCGGTAGTCTTTGTCCGCAGGAACCAAGTTCGATCTGAAATCTACCCGCAATGTGTGCTGACGGTGCTTTGTGGTCACCGAAGAACTTTGGGGCGTTCGCCTTGGTTGCCTCACAGCACATTCTCGATCTGCATAACCCCACAGTAGACGCTGGGGTCAAGGTTCTCTTATTGCAAGCATTGAAAGGCTGGGCACACATCTAATGATAAGTTTGTCAATAAAGCACCTCCGGGGATGTGTTGAGTCCCTTCGTATCTGGAACGGATCTATACGCCCGGTTTGGGAAGTTTATACGATCTTTGTTCAGTGGATCCGGGTCTTCAGCACTGCTCATATGGCGACTGAGCAGACTACATTTCTGAATGCACTGTATTATCTTGGGATGATCTGACTACAGCGCGGCCCTGCCTCCGCGACCCCCCCCCCCCCCCCAAAAAAAAAAATTGACCCACGCGAGTATTGACTCCGTACTCCTGCAAGTGTCGGTCCAGTTGTAAGTTGCAACAAGGACGGGTGCCTCCAAGACTCCACCTCAAGACTACAAACCTTATAACTAGCCGTGAAGATGGGTAATGAATCATTTAACATAAGGGAAAGCGAAAGTATATAATCCGTTCTCATGAATTCGTTATAGGCGGGAGAATGGAACAGCTCCACAGATATTGCATTCCTGTAAATATGCATCCTGAAAGGGGCACCGTTGCATGTGGTCGGGGAAGGGATAACAATCACTGATTGGCGGAGAAAATGCCCTATCAGAGGCGAGTTGAGTCAAGCGCCAGTTTTTCCGCAGCAGAGAAAGCGTTCAAGAGGCGAGAAAAAAACTATTGCCCCAATAGACGGAGTAAATCGTCAACGAAATCTTATTGGGGGTCTCAGAGAGAGAGGAGAGAGCGTCACTTGCGCCTATGAATATATGGGAAAGAATCACTTGCCTCTTTGCTGCCTAGGGTCTGGGAACAGAACTTCGGCAGGCCTCCAGACTACTTGCGCGGCGTACGTCGAGAAAAACACCTGTAATTCTCCCCTAGTGCGTAAGAGGAATTTGAAGCTGCACAGCTGCTGGGCAGAAAAATATTACTTTGGGAATTGCACAGGAAAAGACAGAGCGGCGTCCATTCAATAAATAGCACAGATGCCAGGATGTTCCAACCTTGGCTTTTCCTCCGTTGAAGGGTTGAAACCGGTACACAGATATCATGGCGCATCTTCCGAACGAGTCCTTATTGCACAGTAAATTCGATACCAGGGGCACAAAAATCAACGAAACGGCCGTCAGTTCCATGCTTGGAACCAGACAGGCAACCAGGTGTTGATGAACCCTACATCTAAGCTGGGCATCGAGAAGGCGCGGGGGAAGCATCCATCAGACTTGACAAGGTCACAGCACCTCTGCCAGGCCCAATTTGTGTATTGCCGCTGTGAGTTTGTTAGTACGGGGGGATGGTGCGGGTCTTTTCGCCGCAAGGTGAACATACACGCATCCGCACACGAGTTTTCAGTTATCTTGGATGAGTTTGTGAATGAGGGGTATTGTCCTGTCGTAGGCTTCGATGGGGTAAGAAGAGAAAGTGTTGGTTTGCCGGCGTTGGTACTGACCGAGTCTACAGCCCGAAGGGATGTCTGGAAGAGGGTGTCTTTTGCTTGGTAACGAGGCTCGCTGTTGCCTAGCAATATAGCTGGTTCTTGAGAAAATTAATATTGAAAACACATGAGATACATTTGAAGTGGAGAATAACACGAGTTCGCATTCATCGGCAGCTGAATGGGCCGCGGAGGACTCGGGTGAAGATTCAATGGTACACGGATATCATGGCGCGCAAGTCCTATTGCATAGTGAATTTGATAGCAGAAAATCGACTAGGTGAGGAAGGACTCGGGTTGGAAAATGAACGAACCCTCAAGCTGGCGTATAGTGATGCATGGGAAGGGGTAAAATTTCTTCTGGCGAAACCTATTAGTTCTGTTTCCCCCTATAGATGTATGGTATTGTGAAAATTCCAATAAAAGCCTACCTGAGCGTTTTACAAAGTAGAACCATCTTGCACAAACCATGAGAGGAAATCGTATTTGATCCATTCACAAAATCAACGAGACGTCGGTGATAGGAACCAGACAGGCAGCCTTCAGCGATGAAGCTGGGAGTTGTCTTGATCATGAGAAAACACGGGGAAAGCACACCGAGGCCCAACTTATGTATTACCGCCGTGGATACGCATAGAGTTTAATTAGCACGGCGAACGGTGCGGGTCCGCAATGACAGTGAGTTCTTTTCGCCGCGAGGTGAATATACACACGTCACCTATTAGCGTGCGAATTTTTGTTACCTTGGTCGAGTTTGTGAAGCAGAGGTGTTATCCTTACTGAAAGGTCGTAGGGGGTCTGAAGGTAAGACGAGAAGGGATGTCCGAAAAGTCTGGAAGAGAGTGTCTTTTCTTGATAACGAGGTTACCCAGCCATATAACTGGTTCTTGAGAAAATGAATGTTGCAAACGCACCCGATGAATTTGAAAAGAGAGAGGCAGAAGACAACATGAGTTCGCATCCATCAGGAAATCTCAGTGGTCCATTTCTGCTTCTTCACCGGAAGCTGAAGGGGTCAGGCCGGAACCTCTATGCATGAAATCAGGTGAAGATTCAGTGAGATGATGTAGTCCTTTTTTGAAGGTTGTGCCACGAGGGTGGTGAATCCGACATGAGCTCTCGTCGACGACGTACTAGGCAGGCTTCGAATGTCCGTCGGAGATAAGGAGACTGAGATAGCCAGGGGTAAAAGACTCGCGAATGGCGAAAATTACTCGATGAATGGGCTTCTAAAGGAATATAGTCTGTACATCCCATGTAGGCTTTCTTGAATATCAGGAGCTTGGAGTAGAGTTTAGAGTTTAGAAATCGGCAGAGTAGTAAGTTGAGTCTGGTTGATGGTGCTCCTGAAAAGGACAGTGGTGGTTCCTCCTTCGCCACTTAGCCCGGTAGTCTTTGTCCGCAGGGATCAAGTTTGCGATTTACAATCTACCCATGATGTCTCCTTGTCTTTACCGTGATTAGATAGGACCTCAGCCTGGATGTTGAAACTTTGTGTTTTCCGGAGAACTTTGGAGTGTTCAGTCTTGGTTGCCTCACTGGCATAGCTTGTTCCCGATCTGCATGACTTCATAGTATATGCTCGGATAAGGGTCCTCTTACCGGAAGCGTTGAAAGGCTGGGCACATATTTCCATAAATCTGTGAATAAAGCACCTCCAGAAGGAAGGCAGTAGGTTTCATTAATCGCCAGTGCTCCTGAACAGAAACATAACGACGGGAGGCGTCGAGTCCCTTCGTACCCGGAATGGATCTATACGCCTCGTTTGGGAAGTCAATACGACCTTCATTCAGTGGATGGGCTGGGTCTTCAGCACTGCTCATGTGGCGACTGATCAGACACTACATTTCTGGATGCACTGTATTGTCTTGGGATGATCTAGCTGCAACGCCATCCTGCCTCTGTGATCCAAAAAGAGCAGATCTACGCGAACATTGATTCCTAAGTGTCGGTCCGGTTGTTAGTTTTTGCAACGAGGACGAGTAGAGTAAGCTCGAGCTTCCTACGTGGGTCTGATGGATGGTTGCACAGGATACAAGCACTCTATGTTCAGTTATTGACGTTAACCGCTCTCTGAATAGCCCGGTGTGTTCTCTTCCCACCGAAAGAAGGAAGGAAGAACGAGCGGTTGGTAGGTCGGAAGCCGGGTTATCAATACCACTTGCAATTTCGGAGGCGGAGCGTAATAGTATTAGAGCCAAGTCTGTACGGAGAAGAAGAGGAGTGCTCACGATAAGAGGCGAGATGATGCTATGCAGTACTTCTTGCCGGTGCTTGCGAGGGAACGAAACCCTCAGCATCAGTACATTTCCACTACCAAGTGTAAATGGCGCTAGTGGAGCCTGAGGGAAGCTCATTAATTGAATAAATATCAAATATGGTTTGGCCATGGCACGAACAGAATTCAGCAACTCCACGCGACAGGTTACCATACTTGTACCAGCCAATTCAGCTTGATGACCTTACGCTGACAAAAACGCCACATCTTAGGAGAGGGTCCGTTCCATTCTAGTGACATATATAGAGCACAAAAGTCGACTTTTAAATGACCCAATTATTTTGTTTGTACTAATCTTCATGATAGAACGGAATGCTCCAAATGTGGACCGATGCTCACATTCTCTCTAGAACTCAAGGGTCAAGGTAACTGCAAACGGGGCAATAAATCCTTTTATACAAGGACGAGAGAAAGAGAGAGACAGAGAGACAGAGCGCGTGCAATTGAACGCGTACCATAAATTCGTTACAGGAGGGAGAAGGAAACATAGCAACGCCCCTCTCTTCCGCAGCAATTGAATTCCTGTGAATATGCATCCTGAAGGAGACCGTTGCATGTGGTCGAGGAAGGAGTAATGATCGGCGGAGAGTCTCCAGACAGGATACAGCTCCTTGCGTTGCGTAGGTCGAGAGAGAGAAAATACCCATAACCAATAATTCTCTCCGTGTGCATAAAGGCGGCTGGGCAGGGACCTTGGGAACGGGCACCGGAAAAGGCGGAGCGGTCTCTAGTGCCGCCGGCCTTCATTCAATAGCGCAGACTCAGGGATGATCCATAATGGATCGTCCCCTCCGTTGAAGGGTTAACCCGGTACGCGAGGATCATGGCGCGTTTCGAACCTTTGGGGAAAAAAGGTGTTGATTGCAGGCGGCGGAAAGGAAATGACCTTGAGTTCATCGGGCTTTTTGCGAGGAGATCTATCTAGATTTGTGACTCACGAAGCAGGATAGCAATTATGGTTGGTATGCCAGTCTCGGTGTTATTTCTTTGTTGAAACATGCGGGAGAAGATCAGAAGTACCAACATGATGGATATGGGCGCGAGAAATTTTACGGCTCCTTAGTGACTACCAATAAGAGACGGGCGGGATGGTGTGTTGGGAAAAAGAGACAGGGTTTCAAGCGCTTGGAACGAACCCTCGGTTGTAAGATAGCCGCCGATAACTTTCCCGTTGTACATTAAGCAAGGGTTAATGAGAATAAGAGCAATCGGTACGCGAAAATCATCGTGTGTCCTTCCAATGAATCGGCGAATTCAATACTAGACTTGGCAGGGAAGAGAGCAGGAATGAGAAGATTAGGGTACCTTGCTTCTCATTGTTGTAGGTATTGTGGAGAAAACGTTGTCGGCTGCGTTCGTTTCATGGCTGAGAACACCTTCAATGGCGTGTGATCTTTATCCAGCTAGATATTATTTTGTGAAACAACACAATGAGCTTCGGAAATGATATTGCTGGGGTGCGTACCTGAAAATAGGGCGTGGAATGGTATATTCTATTCTGTGTGAGATAATCTTGGTTGTTGAGAATAAAACAGCACACCTGATGAGTTGGAAAGGAAAGCACGTATTGCACTAGGGAAGCTCAGCGCTTCATTTTTCTTCACATGCAGCTACTAGAAGACAGAAGGGTCGAGTCATGTGGAGATATATCAAAGAAATGCCATAATTCTATGGCCCTGTACTATTGTTGAGAAGAAGAATTTTGAAGACACCGCACCTGACGAATTTGGAAAATGACAGCAGCTAAATGCTTCTTCATTGGTATAAGTATATAGAGGGATATTAGGGGAAGGCAGGCAGTGAGTGTGGGGGCAATGAAATGCCGTAATCCTTTGGGCTGCGAACTGGGGATTGCATGACACGAGCTCTCGTCAGTGAAGTAGGTAGGCTTCGAACGTTAATCGGCGATAACAGGAGACTCGCGAATGGCGATAATTTCACGATAAATGGAAATCTAGTTTGTACCTTCCACGTTGTAGTTAACTCAGAGTCTGGTTGATGGTACACCCGAAAAGGAAAGCAGTGGTTCCCTTTCTACCATCATGGACCAGACAGCTGCCAAAAAGATCCTTCAAAATCTGGTGAAGCGGGAAGACCTTGGGAATCGAGTGTGTGTGGATTGTGGGAGCCCGAATCCTCAGTGGGCGTCGCTAAGGTTGGTTTAATCTAAATCTTTGCAGCTAACACTGAGTGAGGATGGTATAGCTTTGCTGTGTTTATGTGTTTGCAGTGTGCTGGGATGCATCGAGGTTTTGGGGTGCATATAACGTGCGTGAGTTACTGTTTAGTTTATCCAAGCTGATATATTACAGATTTGTTCGGTCACTGTCGATGGATACGTGGCAGGATGACCAGGTGAAGCGTATGCAAGTCAGTTGATGTGGTATATCTTGTGTGAATTGGCTGGTTGACGATGGTAGCTCGGTGGGAACGGTCCGTTTCGCGAATTTATGAGGGCATATAGGCCGGTTGAGCAGGGCGGGTACAGTGATTCGTTAAGCGTTCATGATACTTATCATTGTTGGGCTGCGAGTCAGTATCGGCAAAAGGTGCGTATCATATAACAGTTATTATTATTGCTAAATGCTTGTATAGCTTGATTACGATTTACTGGACAAGGAATGGACATCGTCGCTCCCGCCTGAGCCCGCTTCCCCCGCCCTGCGCAAATCGCGAAGAGGAGCGTCGTCCTCGCCAGTACCATCCAATGAGTATCTCGGTCAGACGAGTACCAGTCGTATTCCTCCGTCGCGAGGTGGTCGCTTCCAAGGTTTCGGAAACTCGCCAGGATCTACGCCGCCCAGAGAGACGCCCTCGCCCATCCTTGACCAAAAAGAGGCAAAAGACAGCTACTTTAGTTCCCTCGGACAGATGAATGCTAGCCGTCCTGACCACCTCCCTCCTTCCCAAGGCGGACGTTACCAAGGCTTTGGGAGCACGCCTCATCCATCACAGAACACATCCTCCAATACTCTCCAAGATAACCCAGTGGCCGCCCTCAGTAAAGGCTGGTCTTTTCTCTCTGCTGCAGTCGTAGGCGCCTCCAAAGTTGTCAAAGAAAACGTCATCCAGCCGGGCATGGAAAAGGTGTCGGATCCAGAACTCCAGAAGAACGTCAAGGGTTACTTGGAGGGTGCAAAGAAGAGCGCAGTGAGCGTGGGGAGCTCTGCGAATGCTTGGGGTAAGAGCCAGTTCGGAGTCGATGTCGTTGGAAGTGTTGGCGAGGTCGTGGGCAAGCTGGGTGGCGGGCCGTCGAGGGAGGGTTATGGAACTGTGCCGACTGGTTGGGAGGGTGAAGGGAGGGCGTTGTATGCAGAGGAAGACGATGACTTTTTCGAGCAAAGGATCAAAGCCCCGACGCTTCCTCCAAAGAAGTCTGGTGATGGATGGGATGACGACTGGAAAGATTTTTAGATTAATCGAATCAGTTATTTATTGGAAATTAATTAATTTGATTTCTGCCCCGCATCTTATCCCCACATCCACCACCACTATGAACCGTATCATCCAACTCGGTCGACGAAGATATCATGCCTCTGTTTTGCCCTCTCGTATATCATCTGCCTCTCCAGAGTTTGTTGCCAAAGCACAGGCAATGGATGACCTTGTCACGAATCTCAATGCCAAACTCGCTAGGGCCCGACTCGGAGGAGGCGAGAAGGCTGCAGAGCGCATGAAGAGTAAAGGAAAGCGCGTTCCTAGGGATAGGTAAGCTGCAAGTATCCTATATTCACCTTTTCTCATCTTCAACAGGCTCAACCTTCTTCTCGATCCGCACACACCCTTTCTCGAGCTCTCCCAACTCGCTGCACATGACGTCTACCCAGGCGACCACGTCCCTGGAGCCGGCATTATCACAGGTATAGGCAGAATAAAGGGAAGAGAGTGTATGGTCGTCGTGAACGACCCAACTGTAAAAGGCGGCGCGTATTACCCACTGACCGTGAAGAAACACCTCCGTGCCCAAGAGATTGCTAGGGAGAACGGCCTGCCCTGTATTTACCTCGGTGCGCCTTTTTTCATCTTCTCCTCAACGTCTATCAAATGAATCCCAGTCGAGTCGGGCGGTGCTGCACTCCCACACCAAGCAAATGTCTTTCCAGATAAAGACCATTTCGGGAGGATCTTTTACAACATGGTATGCGGTCCCTTCTACTTTGTCCGCCCTTATTCACGTCCCAGGCCCAAATGTCTGCACTCGGTATCCCCCAAATCGCCTCTGTCCACGGTATAAGCGTCGCAGGGGGTGCCTACGTCCCAGCCATGGCTGACGAGAACGTCGTTGTCCAGAACCAAGGGCGGATATTCCTTGCTGGTCCCCCACTCGTGAGGGCCGCGACGGGAGAAGAGGTAGGCGAGGAGGATTTGGGCGGCGGGAGGATGCATTCGACGGAGAGTGGCGTGACGGATCATTTGGCGAGGGATGATGAGCATGCGATCGATATTGTGCGGGGTGTTGTGGGTGATTTGGGAAAGGGCAAGGAGAGGATGGTGGATGCTGAACCTGAGGACCCGTTGTACCCTGCTAGTGAGCTCCATGGTATTGTGGGTACGGATGTCCGCCAGGCCTTTGATATGCGCGATGTCATTGCTCGCTTGGTTGATGGCAGTCGCTTTAGAGAGTTTAAGAAGGAGTATGGCCCGACTATCATCACTGTGAGCTTATTCTTCCTGTATGAACTGCCACTCATTCGTGTAGGGTTTTGCCCATATACACGGCTACCAAGTAGGCATCGTCGCCAACAACGGCATCCTCTTTTCTCCCTCTGCCTTGAAAGCCACCCATTTCATACAGATCTGCGAGCAGAGGGGGGTGCCATTGGTCTTTCTCGTCAATGTCACAGGTGGCCATGTTGACATTGTCAAAACACTTGTCATTAACTTAAGATTGTAGGCTATATGGTGGGTTCCAAGGCGGAACGAGGGGGGATAGCCAAAGATGGTACGTTACACCCGTTCAATTGATATGTGGTTCCGTGAACCTGGTGTAATAGGTGCAAAGATGGTCAGGGCCGTTGCCTGCGCGACTGTGCCAAAGTTTACTGTCATCGTCGGTGGCAGCTTTGGAGCGGGCAATTACGGTGCGTCCATAGTAACACTGTGTGTTGTTCATTAGTTAATCACTTCATTCATTCAGGCATGGCCGGTCGAGCGGTAAGTCCCCCATCTCTAGTACACCTGACACTGACGTTAGCAACTCCAAAGTATTCTCCGAGGTTCCTGTGGATGTGGCCTGTACGTTACTCACTTTTCATAACCACCCTTTATAATTTAATATCATTTACAGAACGCAAAAGTATCCGTAATGGGCTCTGCACAGCTCTCGCAAGTTATGACATCCGTGTCCAAGTACGTTACCTCCCCCCCTCTTTTTCTGCCTCGCTTCTCATTTTTGGTACCAGGGACCCAACACAGCACGCAGCACTCAAGACGGAGATCGAGAAACAGAGTACGGCGCTATATTCGACGGCGAGGCTGTGGGATGATGGAATTGTGGCTCCGCAGGATACGAGGGATATTTTGGGGTTAGCATTGGGTGTTGCGGGGAGGAAGAGGGAGGGCGACGGTGGGTTTGGCGTGTTTAGGATGTAAATAGTAGGAACCTTGCCGTATATTGGTCCTCGGGAGTTATGTCCAGATGCAAGGATGGAGTGTGGCAGCTATGGCAACATGGCCGAGTGGTTAAGGCGCTAGATCCAGGTTGTGTACCACGTGACTTTCTAGTCCGTAACAGGGCGTGGGTTCGAGTCCCACTGTTGTCACATTATAATTCCCTGCTTGCGTCAGAGTGATTAATTGTTTTTCAACTTACAAAACCCATCACTCGAGTAAATACTTGTGGTGCGTCAAGTCGGAGCTGTCTTGCGTCAGCGCCACTGGGGTATCAGGCTGCAGGGGCCGGCATTTGTGTCTTTTGACCTCCTCAAGGTTCCAACACCCTAGGAAGGCAGAAACATTGTTGCGAACTACCGGGACAGTAGAACACTTTTACAAGATTACTAATTTGGAACATATGGTTTAACCAGTTGGTGGTGTAAATTTGGATTCGAATCGCAGTCTATTTTGAGCCGAGACTCGAGTATAATACTTGCCAGGGACCTAGACCGTGATTTATAGTGCATAATGTCAGTCCTTTATTCCTCTCGACTTTTGTCCCAGAAACCTGAAATTAAACACCTTTCCTGATTTGTGTTTGTGACGAAGTTACTTTTTTTTTTCAAGTTGACGAGCACACCGTCTTTCCTGTTGCAGCGCTGATGATAGATTCCGAAACGCTGCAACTGATTCATTCTTCCTTCCGAAGGCACATTTAATCCTCTTCGGTGCCTGCGTATGTTGACGGTTGTCCTGTACGCCTCCCAAAAATACAGTTGATATTAAACAATGTGACCGAGGATTCGTTCTCTCGCCTTGCTCGAGGGGAGAAGGGAATGCGCTTGAACGGCGAGTGTCTTGCCAGATACGACGGCTGCCGATTCCATCCAGGGTGACCGTGTGGATGCAACGGAGAAATGCACCCAGAAATAGAGTGTTATTGTTGTGCGGGTTGACGGTAAAGTGACCATGGGACAGTTCAGCGTCAAGCCTGTTATTGCGAATGTCAGTCCATACCGAGCGTACATGCTTCTAAGCGCAGATATTTATGAACATTAGATTGTCCCGTATGCTAGCTTGATGTAGAGTGCTTGAACGAAATTGAATAAGAAAAGTTCACTGGGGTGAAAAAGACAAACGTCTGACTTTGAGCCTTCGGACCTGGACTGGGAGGATCCGCAGATAACATGTTACGGGAGACCCTTGAGGAAGATCATTGCAGATACCGACAGCATACAAGGACCAGTACATATAAAGGGATCTAAAAACAGCTTCGGGAACGATTCAAGTCGTGGGATGATAACACCATATTAGATACGGAGTCGACACGAATGTCGCTGAGTTTTGTGTCACGATAGCGTTCCACTCGCACTCGACTTGGTAGCTTCTCGATTGCATCAAGTAGTACGACTCGAAAAACCCGTTCTTGGATGAATGACAGAATTCGAAGATACGGAACAAGACAACCGGGTGATACTTGAATTCGAGAACCGGTTCATCAGTGGTATTCAAGAACCGGTGATATACCACACCAGAATAGCGGTACGATAAAATTGAAGTGAGTCATGTTCGTAAGCAAGGCTGCTCGATCCCGACGTGGCTGTGCATTAAAACGCGCTCGTCATTAAGCCACCACCATCGGCATCGAGACTCAAACTCGGCGACAACATTATTCCAAAGCAGGTACTATCGGCATATCGCGCAAGCAGCGTGACAGGATTATTGATCGTCAAAGCGTTCCGCTGTTTTGGGTCACCTCTCTCATCACACTCATCTCCTTCCCCCCTTCTTCCTCCTCTTGCCTCTCAGCGCCTGGATGATCCAACAAACGAACGCTCGTCAGGCTGGAACAAGCCTTCGTGGAGGGGCCGTGGACGGTTCAGAACTTACATGGGGCCAGTGGTCTGGGCGAAAGTAGGCGTTTAAACTTTATTCCTGTCTGTGTTTTAATTTGCGTCTGATCCTCCGTAGGTTATATACTCTCGAGGTTATTCAGAACCCACTAAGAGCTAGGATGTGTGGCTTTGGGGACAAGGTAGGTTGGGTAATCTGAAGATTTCAATTGGAAATCAATGTATATACAGGATCGACGACCTCTAGCACCAGCAGCAGTAGTGAAGATGGTAGTTAAGCGGGAAGACGACAGTATAGTCGACGTCGAGTACGTGTCTCTTTTTATACTGATTACCGTGGTTTACCTCCCCTTAGCGACGTGGATTGCTCCTTCTTCCTCGTAACAGTCGATCTCTGGTCTGGAGATGGGAAACAAGAAATGAATCTAGTCCTACACCCTTCCTCATCTGAACGATATGTCCAACAGACACCAAAGTCAAGTAGCAATAGCAGGCGGCGCACATCAAAAAGTGGACAGCCGCCCAACCCGACTCGAACGCCCACGCCGACACAGACGCCGACTTCCCCCGAGCAACCGTACCCGTCATACCCACCGCCCACTACCGACTTTGCATATCCGGAGACTGCCCCAACATGGGGATACCCCAGCACGTCCTTCCCACAACCTCCCCAGCAACCTCCCCAGTCTTTCGGCCGAGAACCATGGCAAGTCGACCCCGACAACTCCGAAGGACCTGAATACCGTCCGTGGACTGCAGAGACTTACTCTAATCCACCACCCAACCCAAATCCTAATCCTAATCCCAGTCCAAGTTCGTATTGGGAACAGACTGCTCCCGCCCCTACGTCTCCGTCTGTAACCAAGGAGAAACGACCCCCGCCCGCACCTTCAATCCCGCCCCTTCCTCGACATACCTACACACGCACCCTTGTCGGTCCGTTATCTGCCAATGCCACCCGCCTCCTAGATGAGCACCGAAAGTCAGGGATATTCTTCCTCTTCCAAGACTTGTCCGTTCGCACTGAGGGCACATTTCGCTTGCGTCTGAGACTGATGAACGTTGGAGCCCCGCCTGCACCTGAACCGGGTGCATCGGCAGTCCATACGGACATGTCACCTGTGCTAGCGCAGACGTTCACGGAGCCGTTTACGGTGTTTTCGGCTAAGAGGTTTCCTGGTGTTCCGGGTATGTGTGGGTTTTTATGGTATGGTGTGGTGATTGATAGTTTTTGTAGATACCACGGCGTTGTCTATTGCCCTTGGGAATCAGGGGCAGAAGCTTCCCTTGGTGAGTGTTAAGATATATGGTGCGTTTGTGTGTGGTTAATGGTTTTTGAACTTGTAGCGGAACCGACATGGGTCGAATAAGCGGCGGCGGCATGATTCTGATTCGGAGGATGACTCGGATGGGGAATAGGATGGATTGGTGGTGTAGATTCGTTTGTTCGTTTATATATATATTCGCTTATATCTGTAAATTTTATTATTATATGTCGGAAGAATTTATGGTATCTTTATGCGATTGGATATTGATGGATGTTTGTTAGTCTCCGACTCTGCCATATAACTTGTACTGCCTGTCTTTCAGATCCTGTGGTACGTTGATATGCCGCTTTCATGTTTCTTATTTCATCCTTTGGTTTAGTAGAGGTAAGCCCTCAATGCAGAGGCTGATGTGTTTTCGATAGCCCAAATGTGACCTTCGAGGGTTTCGTTTTCAGCCTCAGTTTTTACACCCTTGTTTTAAGTGCTGTAAAATGAAAAGGCACCTTGATTCCATTGTTCCATAGGGGAAAATATTTTCATACTATTTTACTGATAGCCTTTTCAGTATCGAGAAAGGCTTCGCTAAAATGAAACCTCTGCTATGCCTGTCTCTGAAAATTTGGAGTTATCTTTAATCGCGACTCGAAATATTCCTCTAGGTATTTGCGGATGCAGTCTGTACGGTATCGTTTCCGATCCCGTATGGTAAGCCGCCGGCTCTCAGATCTCGCAAAAGTATCCGTGATGCTCTCGCAGGTCTTGTCATTCGTGTCAGAGTATTATTGTCTTCTTGACTCGAGGTGCCGGTCCGTCTGCAAGCGGGGACCCAGGGAAACATAGGACGAAGACGGACATTGAGGAGCAGAGTACGGTGACTGCGAAGGCGTGGGTGGGAATTAGGACTTTCAATTGATAATCAGGGAAAGAATTGGTAGGTTGACCCTATATCATCGAACTCAAACTGCGCGAGGTATCTATTGACAATTGATATACTATGTCCTAAAACTCGGTTACTGACCGGGTCCAATCGGAATAAATACCAGGCTGTTATATTTATAATTGTCATCCTGCGAGTGCTACCGTCGTGATATGGCTCGGTCTTTTGTTGCCTCGAAACACAGTGTCATTTATAATTCCAAGCCAGAATTTTATCTGCTGTCCATAGATTTATCTGCCGGGGATTCCGCCTGTACAAACTAGTAGCCGCGATTCACTTCGGTACATGCCCAGGGGCATATTGTATACAGAGGCGCCACAGGGTATCACTTCCAATTAATTAGGAAGGAACATTTGGCCCCCCCAACCGTTCTTAGTGTAGCGGTAGATGTTCGACCTTGAATGGGTTGGTCTAATTTTCTCAGCCTAGTCAATACAAAGCAATCAATTATCCCCGTTTTGGATGAGAAGACGCTGTAGACGAAGACTACCAGTTGATTGTAGTATTTGAGGACCGGTTGAGTGCCACGCCAGAGTAATGGTATTGGCAAAAGAAGCTTGCCGTGTAAACATAGGAAAATAATACGCCGTCGATCGAAGAGGCGCGTTTGAGTGGCTGTGCAGTGAAACGCGCTCTTGATCCACAACCCACGCCGACCAGCGCTAGCTTCAATAGTATTGAATTGATTGTTGAGATATTGCGCAAGTAATCCAGAGTGATTAGGTATTTATGTATCATCGAGTATTCCGTTGTTATGGATCACTTCTCTTTTCTCCCTCCCGTCCTAAATTCTAATGATAAAACAAACGGATGCTCGCCAAGGCCACCGTTGATGATTCAGAACCTACATGGGGTCAGTGGTCTGAGCAAAAGTAAGCACTTGGGTTTTTCAGTCTCTCTTTACCCTGTCATATTTGTAGGCTGTACACTCTTGAGGTCGTTCAGAATCCGCTAAGAGCCCGGACGTGCGGCTTTGGAGATAAGGTTGGTCTGTCTGTTTGGAGGCTTCAGTGTAAAATTATGACATGTACTACTGTAGGACCGGAGACCACTAGCACCAGCGGTAGTTGTGAAGATGGTAGTTAAACGTGAAGACGACAGTACTGTTGACGTCGAGTACGTGTCTCTTTTTATACTGATTACCATGGTTTACCTCCCTCCAGCGACGTGGATTACTCCTTCTTCCTCGTAACAGTCGATCTCTGGTCTGGGGATGGGAAACAAGAAATCAACCTGGTCCTACATCCCTCCTTAGCCGAACGATACGTGCAGCAGTGGCAGACATCAAAGTCATGTAGTGACAAGAGGCGGCGAGCATCCAAAAAGGGACAGCTGCCCCGCCTGACATCACCCAATCCTCTACCCACAGACCTCGTCTATTCGGATCGGGAGCCTGGCCCGATGTGGTCTTATCCCAGTACGCCCTTCCCACAACCACCTCGGCAACCTCCCCAGTCTTTCGGCCGAAAACCATGGCAAGTCGACCCCGACAACTCCGAAGGGCCTGAATGGACTTCAGACGCTTACTCCAGTCCTAATACTCCACTAAATCCAAACTCTGGTCCGCTGCCAAATGTATACCGTGAACTGCTTACTCCTGTTCCTGCTCCCACTTCTCCGTCTATAGCCGAAAATAAATGGCCCCCGCCTCCTCCATCGTTCCCTCCCCTTCCCCGACACACCTATACACGCACCCTCACTGGTCCGATCTCCGCCAACGCTACCCGCCTCCTGGACGAGCACCGCAAGCCAGGGATATTCTTCCTCTTCCAAGACTTGTCTGTCCGCACTGAGGGCACATTTCGCTTGCGTCTGAGACTGATGAACGTTGGAGCTCCACCTGCACCTGAACCGGGGGCGTCCGTAGTGCATACAGGCGCGTCGCCTGTGCTGGCGCAGACGTTCACGGAGCCGTTCACGGTGTTTTCGGCTAAGAAATTTCCTGGTGTTCCGGGTATGGATTTTTTTTCTTTCCGTTTACGTTGGATTGGTGGTAATGGTGTTTTTCTGTAGATATGACAGTATTGTCTATTACGCTTGGAAATCAGGGACAGAAACTTCCTTTGGTGAGAGCTAGTCTTTGGTACGTTGGGACATGGCTAATGGAAACTACTTGCAGCGGAGTCGGAATGGGTCGAATAAGCGAAGGCGGTATGATTCTAGTTCGGATGATATGGATGGTGTAGAGTTATAGATCCATCTGTTTGTTCGTATTCGTTACGTCTGTAATATGCATTGCTGTACTTTCTATAACGGAAGACTGGTCTTTTTATTGTCGGACCTTCGTCCTTTAGCGCCATTCAATCATCCTAGATACGAGGATCTTCCCGTGTTGTACATAATACACCCGGTCCACTTTTGAATGCTGGCTTACAAGATGGCATCGTACAGGCCCTAAGTTATTTATGCTTCAAGTAAAATAGGGGCTATATCTATTTGTATCGATGACATCATCCCAATCTCATTTTTATTGCACGACTGTCAGCTTTATAACTCGAACCGGTACCTGCATGTCGCTCTCTCTACACTCATTCACACCACCATAGCGATGGAACCGACAAAGTGTATCGAACCTCTCCCAGCTTCTACACGGAGCAAAATACGGTCTACCCAGATCCTCACCTCCCTCCCCCAAGTTGTGTCCGAGCTCATGCAGAACTCGCTCGACGCCGGGGCGAGGCATATTGACGTCGGGGTGGACTGTGAGGGGTGGACGTGCTGGGTGAGGGACGATGGGACTGGAATGGGCAAGGATGCCTTGGCTAGTATCGAGGGGCGCTACGGTACGTAACTGGAATCGATAGTGAATTGCGAGTTTTGCTGAGTGCTGGCTAGCTACGTCGAAAGCCTACGATCCAGACTCATTAAATGTCTTGTCGACATTTGGGTTTCGTGGCGAAGGTGTGTCCTTATCATGACTTTGTTGTTTGATGAGTACTCACATACCGACACGGATAGCTCTCGCCTCGGCCGCAGACTTGTGCTGCCTAGAGATATCCTCACGGACGGTCGTGTCAAGGGAGACGTGGTCTGTTATACTCAAGGCAAAGACTACTCGGCTCTTAGTTTACAGCGTTTCTCACGTTCCCCAGGGAGGCGAGACACTATACTCCGGCGCTGCCGTTCGATGGAGGAGAGAGACACCCGGGACGGTCGTTTGTGTTCGGGATGCCTTCTACAATGTGCGCCTTGGTCCCCGTGGGTGCATGTAGCACGCGGCTGACACTTTCCAGCTCCCAGTCCGACGGCGCTCTCACCCGTCCCCAGCCCGGACACTGGAGCTAATCAAACAGGAAATCGAGACCTACGCGTTGGTCTTTCCTGGAGTTGCTTTCTCGCTCGAGAATACGAACGCGGTCAGGAACAGCGGGCCTGTGATGAAGGTTCCCAAGGTCAGGTCGGCTTTCGCCCTAATGGAGTATCCTTTTTTCCCTGATTAAGGGGCGTTGCAGACGCCGTCATCGCTTTGTACGTTCCGGCATTTATTTGGCAAGGCTTTGGTCCAGGTACGTGTCTTTTGTCGCGACGGTGGCCAATATGATATGTTTTCGGCGGGAGGACAGCTGAATCATGGCGGGCTTCGTCCCAAAGACCTGGTTTTCCGGCGTCTCCAATTCAGTCCTTCTGGATGTGCGCTTTGTTAGACGTAGTCCGAGGAAAATCAAGATCTGTTCATATTTTTCGTTTTACTGGCGTTCAATTTCTAGGGTCCCGTGCATAAATCTGTTTTCTAAAAGTTTTAACACGGATTTCTAGCACGTCGAAGAAGTTAATCTTTCCGCGAATGGCCTCACCCTTGAAGGCTTCATCAGTTTGGACGGCGCGCCATCCAAGGTACGTCGTAACAAATTTGAGAGTTTTCCATGACAATCGAAACTTGTCTCCACAGGCATATCAATATATATGTATTTATTTTTGCTCCCCAGTTCTGTGACTCGCCACTCACGTTGTTTGAAAGATGTCAATAAGCATCCCATAGTTGTAGGCGATTTACACCGTCTCATCGATATCAAATTTGGTGCCAGTACGTTCGCCAAGCATGCACGTATATTCTCCGCAGATTTCTCCTAGGATGACGCTTACTTGTCCTTTTTTCACAGGCTTATGACGAAACCGGGGAGACGAGTCTACGCCCAAGTAAGCGGCTTCTTGTAAAGGGGGGGTAATCATCTAAGCGCAGTCCACAGCCTCGCGGAGATCTCCCAGAAAAACAGAGAAAAAGCCTGTTTACGTCTTGAACTTGGCTGTACCGCCCAGTGAAGTAGACAATTGCCTCGAACCCGCAAAAGGGGACCTTCATTTTCAGGTAATATCGATTTTCCGGTTTCATGATACCATATTGTTACCCCTTGCTTCTTTTCAGAACAGAGGCACGGTATTCACCCTTCTATCTAATGCCGTCCAATCATTTTTGTCTCGTAACGGCTTTTCGTCTAATGTGAGAGATGGAAGCACAAGAAACGACGCGTCTCCGCCCTCTCGTAAACGGAGAAAACCGGATATTGACGACTCGGGTTATGTTTCTGATGAGGAAGCGGATGGAGGCAGCCTAGAATTACAGCGCGCCGCCACGCCGCTGTTCATCAGACGGGTATGTGTTTCGATCAGGCGTCCCTGAAACAAATTCACATATTTCAATTATCAGGAAGAGCGTGACAATGTGCCGGGCGAGTTTGTTTGGACCGACCCAACAACAGGGCAAGGCTTTGTTGTGAACGGCCGAACTGGCAACTCGCGAGCTTGCGAGAATGCTATTCTGGGAGGAGGTAACGAAGTGAGAGATGTCAAGCTCCGAATATCAAACTCCAGAATCACTTTTCCTCGCTTGAAACAAGCTTCCGGAGCTGATAAATCTGTAATGCCAGACTGGATTCAAGAGGCCCTTGAGGTTAGTTTGACTTTCGCATTCATTGCTCGATGACTCATTCTTTTGACAGGCCAACAACCTATATACCCAGACTGAATTCAAAATACCCTCTATTAGCATTTCGGACTCCACGCCGTGGCTGAATACACCAGATGCTCCAGGACGCAAGAATCCCTCTCACGGTTGCCAATCCTCCCGCTACTTCCCTTCCGGACAGCACAATCCGATGACCTACACCATGACCATCGGTGGCTCTTCAAGCCATCGATATCGAAAGGAGGACCTAAGAAATGCCCATGTCATAAATCAGGTGGACAGGAAGTTCATAGCCTGCCTTATCAACGACACCGGCCAAATCGAAGGTGGCGCTCGACATGGACGGGCCCTTGTCCTTATCGACCAGCATGCTGCTGACGAACGCATCCGGGTTGAACGATTCCTGAAAATACTTTGCTCGGGCTTTTTGTATAGCCAGAAGGGAGGCCAAAATAAGACTAAGATGGTAGAGACGAGGGTACTTTCTCCGAATATACCCATACTCTTAACGAGACATGAGGCAATTCAGTTAGCTTGTAGACCTCAAGTCCAGCGTATACTGCGCCATTGGGGATTTGGATTTTGTGGGCTGGATGAAGTCGGGTCAGAGTCAGAGCCGGATTCTGATAAAAGTGGATATACACAAATCATGGTGGATACTATACCGGAGCTCGTCGGTAATAAGGTCGGGGGAGTATTTTTTATACAACTTCTTCCGCGCGCTAACACAAGTACCACCAGCTCCTAGTCGGGGACGAACTGCGTGATTTGGTCAAGGGATCTCTTTCCAATCCAGACTTGTCCGGTGATCCAGCCTTTGAAGATAGTACACCAGAGTTGGATGAAAATAGTTTTGTTTGGTTAAAAGCTCTGAGATGGTGCCCCCGAGAACTCATGGATTTGGTTAATTCAAAGGCCTGTA
Source organism: Desarmillaria ectypa (assembly GCA_030407005.1). Classification (NCBI taxonomy): domain Eukaryota; kingdom Fungi; phylum Basidiomycota; class Agaricomycetes; order Agaricales; family Physalacriaceae; genus Desarmillaria; species Desarmillaria ectypa. The sequence continues at coordinate 3,204,017 of JAUDYN010000004.1, forward strand.
GAGGTGATCTTGTTTACCTTTAGTCTCAAGGTCGCTGACTAGACTTTTTCCTTACAGGTGCCATTATGTTTAATGATACGCTTAGTATGGCACAGTGTGAACGGCTGGTGCTGCAATTGGCTAATACTGCGTTTCCATTTCAATGTGCACATGGAAGGTCGGTCGGGCTGTTCTCACATGCTATTTCGCTGTTGTGTAACAAAAGTGTTTTACTACAGACCGTCTTTGGTACCATTGACCGATATATCGAGGAACGCAACTGGAGCGAAAGGGGGTCCGATATGTTGGTCACAGCTTGAACATACGGAGAGTAATCTGCACTAGGAACCACTATTGTCGATACCAGGTATGGTATACAGTCATGCTCTGTTGTTCTGGTTTGTGCCTTCTATACTGGACGAAGTCGTAATTCTTAAAGAATCCCATCCGGAGTTAGGCATGATCATTCGATGGAAGGGGGAAGCAGTGCACTCGGTGAGTGCACCGTGCTATCTCGACGAATTTGTACATGAATATCCCATATGTACTTAGGTCACGCCACAATGACCGAGGCGCAGCTTATGACGCTTTTCGCCACTTATCGGGGACAAGCACACTGCTTAGACTAGACGTTTGTCATGCTCTGCTATCGCTATCTATAAACTCCCGTATCGAGCTGTGTCCGTGGGACAAGATCGAAATGAATGGATTTCTGGAGCGGCGGAAGCAAAATGCTCACTCCCCGTATCCAGCTGCCCTATGAGGAAGCGACCTTGTGCATGTGGAGACAGCCTTTCGTATGTGGTTATGTCCTCGGATTCAACGATCGAGTGATCGAGAATCGAAGTAGTTACTAAATCCAGATCCCTGTGAATTGGTGCTGATGGATCTAAACTTTTAGACGGGTGCAACGGCAACCCTGATCATGATCTGTAGGTACATACGGTCAATAATGTGAATGAATATTGTAACACTTCAGTCTGATTTTGTTATAGGTGATTTACGAGGGTAGCTTCGAATTACGGAACGTTGGGAGGAGTTGGGTTATTATAGGACGATGTGCCGCGCAGAACCAGAGCTTGACAGATGGCTTGAATGAAGGGAAGGATAGGAGGTTGGGAAGGGGCCTGGTGACATAACGTTGGTGCGGAGAAGGTCTTCAAGAGAAAGCGGATCCAGAGCGCATCACGGTTCCGTTCATTTACCATCGGGGCCGCTAGCCGGTTCGAAGCGATATCCAAATTACCCATTGATTGGCTACGAATATCTTGCAGTGAAATATTTCCGAGGCACTGGAAACCAACTAGAAGTTTGCGGTGATGTCTTCGTCCTGGAAGATAAGCCTTGGCTAAATCCATCGGGTCTGTCGGCTAAGGCGGCAGAAGGGCGAGCATCATCGCCCTGCCGGGGAAATTCTGGTTGATGTGTTCTGATGTACATGAGGAATTTTGCCGAAGGCACACCGACAAGTCAGCATGCTCGATCCCCGAAGGTGGATCGTCTGAAGATGCGGATACTGTACTGAGAGTTCCTTGCGCAGCGGTATCCATTACAAGGGGATCTATGTAATCAAAGTGTATCAGATACAGACCGTTGCTAGACTCGTCAGCGACCTCATACCATCACTAAAACTTCTCTCTGTTTCATACGATCAAGTTTTTCATAGAATATCCACGCCATCCAATGGGAAGCCCGCGAGTTGTCCCTTTGTAAACGAAGCTTCGTAAAACATCCGGTCTGCACCAAAGTCTTGGGAATTGACGGCCATTAAAACGAGAATACTAACGCCTTGTGTCGAATCCTTAGATGACCGCAAAGAAGCTAACAGATGGACGGCGTGCTCAGAGGAAGCTTTGGGTGTGACAAGGAAAATTACAATGGTAGCCGTAACTTGCGCAGATATCGCTATAGGACAGCTCGTTCTAGGAGGAAACGGAACGGAAAGGCATTGAAATTCCTTGGTGTCTTTTCAAAGCAACGATAACTTGGAAGTTTGAAAACCTTTCCAGAAGTCCATGCTATGCTGTCAGGCCAACACATGTACTTGAGAGTCCAGATTGTCCATATACTAGTATAAGCATTCCAGTACGATCGGAAACAGCCAAATATTTTTCCGCCGCTGTATAATGCAAAAAAGAAACCTACAATCACGTATACGACATGGCGAGTCGCTTCATCATGTACTCGGTGGACTTGGGAAGACATGTTAGTTGATAGAATCGTGCAAGCACCAAATGACCTACATCAATAGGTTCGTATTTCTTAGGTACAGCCTCAGACCATGTCCCAGGAACACTGTCGATGATCGCGGAGCGGTTCTGATGACAGCGAGAATTACAGTGATCTCATCGATGCTTGAGAAAGAGAACGTACTGGGCCGCAGAACTAAACATTGAAGAGATAAGATATCAAGCGGCCAAGTTAAAGTCATTGCTCACGTAGGGAATAGAGTATCGCTCCGGTGTCATGCAATCAGTGCCATACATGTACTTCGGCGCACGGACGCGGTGAACGGTGCTTCGAATGGTGTCGTTGGACCCTTTTCAATGGATAAGGGCTGTAGGAGAACAAAAGATATCCATGACATACATCGCATTAAAAAGTCACCGGCATTGATCACGAGAGAACCAGGAATAGGTGTCGCCGCCTATTGAAATGCGATTATTTAACAACGCCGAAACGAAGAAAAACACGAAGATACTTTGAATTCGCCTGGGACATGAGGATCTTCAACTTCGAGACCACCGGCATGATCTTGAAGTAATATAGTAATGCTACCGAAATCCGAATGCGCTCCGATACGGGGAGCTAACCCTTCTTCGACATCTTTGACAGGAACGCTAGAAGACAGAGTCAAAGGTGACGAGAAGGAGGAGCGAAGCACGTAAATCATACCTGAAATAATGCAGTATACGGAGTTGGTTGTCAGCAGCAGAGTGATATTCGGTAAAAAATTCCTCGTCAATGCGAAAGCCAAGAGCAAGAGCCCTAAAGATATTCAACTCCACTTCATAACAGGTCTATGGATGGAGTTCATCAAATTCACACATCGAAGGGGTGTGATAGAGGTAACTTGGCGCACCCAGAAATAATCCAAGCAAGCCTCCTTGAACCCTGGTAGAATCCCATCGGGCAACCAGATGTTCGGCATGACTTCGTCATTCTCTTTGCCAGATTCGAAATTTTCTTTTGCATCAGGAGCCTTCTTTCTGCTTTGAACAATCTTGTCTGGATCATACTCATGCTGAATGATCTTCTCGAGCCCAGGTGGCGAGTACCCTGAGAAGTCATAACTCATCTACGCAATGAAATGAATGCATGAAAGTATACCACGATGATGGGTACCAAGAGGGGGATGTGGAGCCAGCATCTTTGTTGCCATAGGAAGAGCGAAAAACTTCTTGGCCTGCTCGAAGTCTCAGAAGCTGGACGGATAAGGGATAGTGCCGGCGTACCCAACCAATGATACCGTCCATCTTCTCTTGGGGTACGCCGTGATTAACTAAATATACAAACTTTTCATCTCGCTTAGTGAGAAACACAACGAAGCAGGCTGTAACATATTGGCACGTACCCCCACCTTCTCGAAGGACTTTAGGATGGCATCAGCGACCTCTTGTTTCCGAGTCCCATCTCGGAATGGGCCGAAGTCTACAACAGGAATGCCGCTTTCATGGTCGTAGTTAACAACGGAGGACATTCTGGTCCAGGTTAAGCAGAGACTGATACGATACGAGATAGACCGTAACGGCATAGCCTGAGATAACTAAAACAGACCACGTGCTAGAGCATGGGAGAACGACTTGAACGGAATATTGGTATCTTCTAGGTAGGATGTGTATAATTCCTGTCCTCAATAGCAGATCTTGGGTGCCGAGCTAACATCTCAAGTCTCGACTGGAAGTAATTTGAACGTCCAAGACCGACCCAAGACAAGAGTTGGAGCGTTGAGGGATGAGCATTGTCTTCAGTCTGCCAGAGAGCGTGATAGAATGCTAGACAGATTAGCGAGAAAGGGATCTTTTCTTTTGCATTGACTTCATTGTTGCGATGATGACGCGACCGACACTGTCAAAGGAGTCGGTCCGCAATTGCCGTCGGCTCGGGTCTCGCCCTTGTCGGCGCACGTCAGCGCACTCGTCGTTGAACCCTGGTGATTCTGCACCGTCACCATGGATGTCAATGGCGACGAAGAAGAGTGGGCCCTACGTGAACATATCCGGAATATTCTATATGAATATGCTGTCACCCATCTAACGATCGACTACGTTCAATTTACTGAAGATGCCGTTTCCGAGGTAAAGGACATTCTTACTGTTTCAATTTGGTTTCAATGGGATAGAGCTGATTTTCCACTTTCCAGTTACTGTCTCAAGCTCTCGTTGAGGTGCCACTACATGATAGAAACTCGATACGACTGCCCACAGATCCCTTCTTGAGCCTGACGCAGCGGTATCGTTTTGACCATCTCGAACCTTATCAAGAAAGATTTCAAGTTCTTCCTGAGGTGCTACAGTATCTGAAAAGCGTAATGCAGGTCAAACATGGACCAATAAAGAGTGAGAGTGTCTCGTATGACTTTGACAGTACGTTACTCCGCCCGTCGCGTGCCTGCTCTACTGACTGACATCCGCAGATAATGGCACGGAGAACTTTGTCGTTCATGAGCCCTTATCGCCAAAGCTCAATCGAAGGTCGAGACGGGCTACCCCACATCCTGGTTCAAGTGGATCTACATTGGTGCCCCAAAGCCGTGCAGCACTTTTGACGTCACAGTATTGTATCAAGGCCGTCTCGCTTGACGATTTCAACGACCCTAAGGCCTCGCCTGCAGAAGTCCTGTATGTCCTGATCTCTCAATTTTCCCGTAACACAACGTGAAAATGTTTAGGGATCTCAATTGCCGCCTGCAAACCGAAGAACATCGGGCGGTATCTGCTTTTCTCAAATCTGTTGCTGCTCTATCTCGTCCAGGGCCGGCACACAAGAACAAGTATTTGGACCCTTCCACTAGGGAAGATTCCCCATCTCTCAGCTTTCGTGCAGAGGACCCGGTCCCTATGTTTCCGAGATCAGCTAGACTGGGTGCTGGCTATTCAACCAATGATAGCTTCTTTCCCTCTGACTTCCAGAAAATGCGTGATCTGCCTTCAAAGTTGCCACCAGTAGCCAAAGTGGAGGACGACGACATGGAACTGTACAAAGCTAACATGATAGTTGTAGATGGATGGCGTAAATTGCACTTCTATCCCTAGATCTCATTCAATGCTTATGAAATTTTTCTTTGCAGAAACGTATGTTACTTCGTCGCCAACGCCTTCAACGCCTTCATCGAGCCAAGAAGATAAAATTGATCAACTCTTCACTGTGTCGTCCCCCGACACTGACATATCACCCCTCAAGCTGACTCGTATGGGTAGGGCTCTCTTCATGTAACTGGAATTATCTGACTGTCTGGAAAGATGTGCCACCTATACCACGTAACAGAAGAATTCACGGCTCTGGAGAACAAGTCTCGCCCATTGGAAAAGGAAAATCGTATGCTCTTTGACCATCTGTGATCTTCAAGGGACCATAATTTGTGACAACAGATTATCGTCGTTTCTTCTGCCCCTTATCTCGTCGACGGCAGCGCGAAAGGAGCCCGAAGAGCACTGCTGGTCGCCAGAGCCTGAATCGTCAATGTTGGGCCAACCACCCTCCAATATGGATGGTGCTGTTCAGAGTGCAGACACGTTGGATGGCGAGATCGACCGGATATATGAGAGTGTGCATGCAGATAATCCCAAAGACGTCATCCTCAACGAAACACTCAGCGAAGAGGCTAGCTTACTCATGAAGGGTATGTCGATGGGATTTATTGTCCCTTGGACTTACGTCAAGTCTGCACAGTTCCTGATCTACTGCCGCCTAACGAACATCAACCGGGTGCGCTTTTCCTACCAAAGAAGCTGCTTGAATACGTTTGTCCACCGAAGATGACCAAAACACACAACGATCAGGTAATACCTACGCACAAGTTTCTAAAAAAGGTCAAAGGAACACAATCTCTAAGCTTAGCTCTCCCTTGGACGCAAGTGTTGCAAGCTACTATCCGCCTCGACCATTGACCTGATATCCTAATAGGCCATTTATGATCAAGGGAAGTCTACCTACACATATGGACGTCACTGGATCTACGATGCTCATCGATGGTGACGATTTGAGGAACGGTCTTTCTGAAGATCATATCAAAACTCAGGTACAGTCTCTGCTAGAAACGATAACGGTGTTGGACTCTTCCCCCGTGGTTTCGGATACAAAACACTTCTCGCTCTATGAAGATAACGGTCTACTTTCCGAAGATGACCTCCATTCCTCAGAAATCATGTTATCTCGGGTCGAGCGAGGTCGGCTTTCTGGACTCAAACTCCTCGAAGACAACGACGAAGATGACAGTAGCAGTGACAAGGAGAATCAACCTTTATCTCCAAGGCCTACGAAGAGAGCAAGAATTGACGTCAACCGCCACGGCATTGATGATTCCGGAATCGCCTTCTCTCCCCGCAAACACTTATCTGTCGAGAATCCTTCTCCAACAAACTATTCTCCTACTGTCACTCCAAACGAAGACACCTCAAATCTATTTCGCTTTTCTCACCCTGACGATATATCAGATGTTGTTATGATTGACGCTCCCTCGTATCAGCACGAACACAGGGACCAGTTCCCCCAGCAGCAGCTATTTGATGATGACTCCTGCCCAATGTCGCAATTCTCTACCGGTATCAGGGAGGACTCTCAGTCTCAACAAGGACCCTTCCAACCCTTATCTTTTGAATCAAACGAGGCCTTGTCGCAACATATTACTCGGCGAGAAACCTCTATGGAACCTCATAGCGTGCCTCCTCGGTTGATTTACGACTATGGACCTGATATTATGGGCGCAGATGCCAACGAATACGCTATCACCGATGGTCTTGCGCCTGCTCTATCTACCCAACCTGCTTCCAATCTTCAATCTCGTTCTCCTGCTGACCCTATTCCCTTCACAAACGATTCTATACTCATTCCCGAGATTGCAACTCATCCTCTTGGTATAACTGACTTCCTTAAGTTACGTGCCAAACGTACCAACTCTACCGATGCTCCATCTGCAACCAGTCATCCTTGTGCCCCTGATATTCAAATCGAAAGTGCCACTAACATTCCCAAAGCTCCTCGAACTGCACCTCCTGAAATCTTTGACAAAAACACTATACATCTACCGACTCGCGGTGATCCATCCGCCGCACATTTCTATATGGCATCCATGGAGACCCTGCAAAAGCAAGTCTTGATCCGAACGCTTCGCTCGAGCCTGTGTGCCGTCGGACTTGTGGAACGCGACCATCTTTCCGGCGTCGACCTCATCCTCGACCCTAACACTGCCATCATCTTCGCAAGTCTGATCTCTTTAAGTTCTCAACGCGAAGCTCTCTTGTCGACAGTTTCTGAACAGTCCTGGCGTTATACGAGCCTACTCGTCATCTTCGAAGCGTACCCAATATCTGCTTCGTACAAGGCATTTGCTTCTGCGACGTTGTTGAATGCGTACACATCTCCGAATCTCAAGGCGATAGGACGCTTTAGGCGTGATGTGGACCTTGCCGAAGCTTGCAACAAGAAGAGCTCCGTTTGTCGTGTTCGAATGGCATTCGCCGATACCATAGAAGATGCTGCGATGCTTGCGAGGTATTTCGGTGACGTTACCGAGGCCGAAGATGTTTCACAGGGTACGGTGTGGGGGGATCGTGGCTGGCTCGACGGCGAAGTACCAGAAGTTCGTACAGATGTCGCTTCCTATTTCTTGATGTGCAGCTGATTCACGTCCCCCACAGGAAGAGGAAAGTCTAGCAGCTGTTTCTGGTATGAATCGGTTTGCTGCATATGTCGTTCTCTGCCAAATTACAATGGAGGAGTTCTTGGATTTGTCGCCACAGGAGAGGATTGACAGGTTCGGGATCTATGTGGGTCACGAGCGAATGGTAACGAACTTCGCGTTAATCGATGGCTTGTGAGGCTGATGAACGATGCGAATAGGTGTCTGTGAATGCTTTTGTGGAGGCTCGAAGTCGTGTCATCGAATCCTCTGACACGAAGTCGCCTGATGGTGGGTATATGAACTATTCTTAGGCTCTAGAAGCGCTTCTCCTTTTCATGTTGTCATTGCTGTAGCTCATACATAAATGCGGTGGTCTCTGTAGACATATTGTTGTTGTTGTCACTTAAAAGGTCACTCTGGGTTTAGTTTTAATCGTTCCTCAATACTTGCTTTGCATACTGAAAAAAGCCTGAGTTACCCCACTGACAATTAAGATGTAATCCCAAGCAGGTAGGCGGTATTATATGGTGCGGTCCTACGAGGACGCCGGGCATAGACGAGAACACTGATACTGTAGCATAAATCAATCATATACTTAATTTTCTACTGATGCATCCAACTGGACCAGAGGCTGAAGCTCGTAGACAGCCTGACGCTAAGAATGGGTGACGTACACGAAGACTAGAATGACGAAGATATACGCGCCGCTGAAATTTCTGGTTCGAATAATTTGTCAGATGGATTCTGTATTCCGTTGATTATCGACGCCGGCCCGAAAGTAATCCAAAATTACCAACGTCTATTGATATCCTCTACATACGGGAAGAATTAGGTGTTAGAAGATTGTTGCGTATTATGACAATGTCTTCGTCGGTAAGGCCTAGATACGTTTTCACGTATTCTTCTACGCCGTTGTATGTGTCTACAAGGTGTGCTAGAAATGCGAGCATCGTCTCCCGACTGAAAAAAATCCAATGTTAATCCACCTAATGATCGTAATGAAGTTTGTCGAAGACATACCGACAAGTCAGCATGTTTAACGCGGCCTGGTTATTGGAAGCAAACAACGGCTCCTTGGAAAGGCGTTGTAGTATCATCGCACGAGCAGGTTCCCGTCCGACGCGAGATAAAGCGTAGTCATCTGCTATGCTATCATCGTCAACCCCCGCAAGCTAAATCGCGTCGTCCCGGGGTCCCGGTCAGTTCTCATCGGCACCAAGAAAGGCAAACCGACCTTCAGAAGTATAGCCGCAACGACACCAGTTCTGTCTTTCCCGGCAGTACAGTTGAATATCAATCCTTCGTTTGGCCTGTCTCGAACATGACGGAGGATGGCGCTAAACGCCGGGCCACCGTTGTCCAGTATCTGGGAATAAAGCTCCATGAAAGCCTACAAGATAATCCAGTCAACTCCTTGCACCCTGCGGCAGTTGCAGTCATTGCTCACTTCTATATCTCCCCTAGCGTATAGTTGATAGCGCCTGATACAAGATAAGCCATCGCATCACAATTATGCCGAAGGCGATCTCCCCAACACGTACGTACTTGGCCATCACCTCAGGGCTGTAGTCTTCCAGCTTGAACACCGGGGTTCTAACCACATCGACACCCTCTATGTCCGGCAACGGCGTATTGTATTTTGCCATCTCGGTATCGGATCGCAAGTCATATACTTTTGTTATACCCATTTTCTTGATTTGTTCTTTGCCTTGGTATTCCCAGTTAAGATCAAGGATACACGGATCACTGAATGAAGCAAACCCTCTTCTGTGATACCAGAGAGCTCAGCTGAGCGAAAGACGAAGCCTGGTTTTGTGATGTAGGTTGGAAGTGTCACTGAGGGATACAAGCCCAAATCCCTGACATTTATTACGCCGGGTATCTTCACGAATGGGTGTCGAGATAACAAATCAGATACATAGGTGGGATCAAGAGGCGCCAATTCGTTCGTTACAGCCATTAGGAGGAAAGTAGCAATGAGAAGTAAGAGATCAAGAGGGGGAGGTTCACTTTGTCCTTGCTTGCACGGATGCAATCCTGGCTAATATTGCGTCATCACTCTCCGTGTACAGGTGCATTAAATATGACTATCATATACTTAAAGAGGCAAAGAGAGTATGTGTGTACTAATCCGGTGTATGCGATAGCAAAGAAACAGATGGAAAAATCGAAATAATGACGGTAAGAAATAAAGAGCCTGTGATGGGAGACTACGACTTCGCGTTTCGACTCAAGCTAATCGTTCGCCTCTGTTTCTGCGCTTGCTGCGCCAATGCGGCGGCCGCAGTTGGGGGAGTACTGGTTGATGAGATCGCGTTAGCCATCATCCCGCTGTTTCCGACCCTTGCTCGTGGATTCAAAGGGGACAATGCACCGTTTCGAGGTGAGAACGGTGTATTTGGACCCGGTACGGGTGCCGATGTTGCATTGCCGTGAATCGATATATCGCCAGTCACTCTTCTCCGCATAGGTGGTCTCACCCCTGCATTACGAACGGCCCGTTCTCCTGAATCAAGTGGTCTTTCTGGGTCAGTGTATTCAGAGAACGACGTGGTGTCAGTGCCCAATGCCTGGCGGCGCGCTTTCTCATGTTTGGCCTGCACCGAACGGAAATGCTGCACGAGTTCCTGCCATTTTATCTCATCGCGACCGATCTTGGACCGGGTAGACATTGTTCCAACAGTACTGGAGTTATGAAGATTTAGTGGAGTCGATGAACCGTTTAGACGACTCACGATTTGGGAGCGATGTGAAGGAAACCAGCCGAGTTAACAGCATTCAATCGGTTTCTCAGCGACACAAAGGCGGAGCTTTGTGGTAGCAGCATGAGGAGGCCATAGAGGCACTTGAACAGATGGGGGTATCGCTCAGGTTCTAGTAGTTGGAGGCGAATATCTAGGAGCTCTTGCTCAGGACGTAAGGTCGATATGAAAACGGGTTGCTCACATGTAAAAACAGGTGACTCGATGAGCTGCACTAGCTTGTCAATCTGTACTAGCATTGGCACAGTGACTTCTAGGTCAGCACTTCGGGAGAGGCCATACGTCAGTGCAATGTCAACTTCATGTGGAAGTCAATTGACGTACAAGATGTAGAGAAGATTTGACGCATGTTCATATGCCTGTGCTAACAAACACAGGGAAAAGACAGCGACTGCGTTATGACACCAAGACCGATATAGCGTAGTGAATAGCGCCTGCCCGTCTTGCTGATGGGTTCGTCAGTGACGTCTTAAAGTTATATACATCAATAGCTTACACGTGTTTCAAGACTCTTCAGGCGTTTTCTAAAGTCGGCGAGCTCTGGCGACGTAATAAGGATGATGTTCAGCTTCTGAACCATACCACTAGCGAATTCGAGGTCCTGTGCGGGGGTTTAAAAAATGAGGACTAAGCTATCGGGTACACGTACATCTTCCTTTTCGAGGATCTCGGCGAACGTCCGATATATCCTTTCGGTGTTAAGATTCAGACACAACTGTCTGATTATGAGGCTGCCTCGCGTTTCTAGTAGTCTACGGTCAGTGCTGAAAAGCTCTAGCAAGTTCATCATGAAGGCCTTGAAATAGGTCTCTTCTGAGCTTGATGAGATTTGGGCTAGAAGTTGGAGGTCGTGCTTGATAACCTAGCTCAGCACAGATTAGTCGACGACAAGATAAATTTACGGCAAGGCCGACCTCTTCCGAACTATCCGACAATGTTTTAAGTAATGCCGGAAACGTACCATCGTCCATCGCTAGAATCTAGACGAAAGATGGGTGTCACAGCTATTGTACAGTCTAGACAACAGAAATCGTGAGCGTACCTTTTTGGGAGCTTTCTGATGCAGCATGATGAGCCACTTAAGTGCTGCAACTCGCGTCTCTTCAAACTCGCTTAAGAACTGAATGGTCAATTCATTCACGGTAGCCTGGTAATCGAAAGGATCCGGCTCCTCCTGGATTGTCCCGGGGGGAGCGCTAGCGTTTGGTCCAGTCGTTTGGCTTTTAAGGGATATAGGTGAATGTGACCGACTAGATCCTGCATTTGTCTGTATATCAGCAACGGGAGGAGGCCGCGGTGTCAACGTCATATCCACACCGCTTCCTCGACTCCGGGAAAGTCCACTAGGCCCCGTAGCGGGTGCTGTGGTTGTTTCAGCCACGGATTCTGGTGATGAAGCTTCTCTGGTAGAATCCTTCCCCATCGTGGACTGCCGCGAAATTGAGGCCGACGTAGCCGGTGTAGGAGACGCGCGATTTCGGGCGGGTGCAACTTTGTCACGCTGTGGTGCTTCAGATGGAGAGGGGAGGTTCTGGATGACGTTCAAGAGAAGCTTATTGGCGCGGATGGCCACAGACTGAATCATGCCGACGTGGTGAGCGAGGTTGGGTAGTATCGCGGGAATGAGACGCGGAGTAAATGGAAGCATGACTTCCGAGGCAAAGGTCAAAAATTCTGCCAACCATCGCAGAGCGGTGGATTGTTGAATTTCGTCATCTGGGTCAATTTCATGAAGACATCAGCAGGTATAACTTTTACACGAAACTTACGTTCTCCGTCCAATTGTTGGATGAGTATTTCTATAATCGCTGAGTAGTCTATTCTGACTCCCTGTCCAGGAATCCAGACTGCCACGGGAGTTAACACCAAGGCGGAGAGATACGGCGCGGATCACTGACCGCCAGCATCCCGAAAGTCGATATCAGATGTGAGATCATCTCTGAGATTGTCGGGATCGTAGGAAGAACGTTCGTCTTGATCAATGATAAAGGCTGCACGCTCTGCATCCTCAATCGGAGTATCAAGAATTTTCTCGCTCGTATTATCCGGTGGCCTGGACTCAGATTTTTCGCTGTATTTCGATTGCTGAAGGGGAGACTCTGTCGTTTGCTTCCGAACCACACTTATATCGCGTATTTCGCGGAGAAATTCCGCGAGTAGGGTTTCGGTCGCCACGCGTACGTCTTCGATGGGGTCGGAGAGGTACTTGCTATGCGAAGCTGATGAGGTTTATCTGGCATTTGAATTGAAAGCGCTTACAGAAGCCCATCCAGGAATTCTGGAAGATATAAAATCAGCTCGAGTTCCGGGACCGAGTCCAAAACGGTGATCCAGGACACTAGATAACTTCTTGTGAAAGGACTAACGACGTAGATACGCTCGCGAAGTAGTGGAATGAAATGTGCAAGGGAAAATGCCTTCCTTGGTCCTTCCTCATCATTTCCAAGCGTGCCATCAGGGTGCGTTACCAAAACGCCTTGTACTTGGTCGCGAACCTTCTCGGTCTCAGGATATTGAGGAATATAGACAGAGGCTGATTCGGCAACAATATCTTTCAGAAGGCGATCCAAGAGCTCAGCGCCGTTCTTCACCGACAACTCCGAATCTGCTGCGAGCTGTACACGAGGTTATCCACAGAGCACAGCAAGGGGAAGAAGACGCACCTTGCTCAAAGCATCGAATATCTCGTTGAAATATACCAAAACTTCTCCCTTTGACACCTTAGCTATGTTATATAGACACTCCGCGGAAAAGTACCGTATCCTGTTTTCGGGGTCGACGAAACAGTCCAACAAGGGGTGCACGAATTTATCCATGTACGGCGCGACATCAACACCTAATGCGATGGCAGTGCCAGCTAGCCCTATCAAGCCACCATTACGCATATGTAAAGGGTTAGCCGGGTTGTTGAACATTTCGACGAGCTGGTCGATTATTTGGGTAATGCGCCGTTCGTCCCCTTGCTGATGACATTCTCGAATCTGCCTTCATACCGTCACCACAATCAGTAAAATTTCCTTGCTAATGCTAACGATGAACCTCACTTCTCAAGGTCAAGGGCAGCCGACTTCCGCTTCTCGTAGATTTTGTCAATAAGTTGTTTGGCAATGGCCGATTCTGCATGACAAGTCAGTAGACATTTCTACTATAATAAGATAGCGTACCCATATGTATTTAGACGTCTACACTTGCGGGGTGAAGTTCATGAGGAAATATGGAACAAGGAGAGGGAGCTGCGTGATTGAGACGCGTCCAATAGGTCCCCGAGGGTGGCTGTGCAAAGAGGAACTATTTGGCAAGAGGCTCTCGCCAGACATAGCTATTTTGGTACTACCGCCTGCTTCTAAACTCTCATCATGGACGAAGACATCATTGTTGTCGACGATGGCGAGGCTCCACCACCTCAAGCCGGGCCATCCAAGGTCAATGGACTCAGCGGTACATTAGATTCGTCCGCAAAACCTTCACCAACCGGTACTGGCGAAAGACATTCTTCGCGTCTTCGAACAACAAGTGCTGCTGCCCGTGCTGCAATGGATGCTGCTAACGAACGAACGACACGATCCACAAACGTGAAAAACAAGCCACCGCCTAAACTAAAGCTTAAGTTGAGTGAGAAAGCGGCAGCGCAGGCTCCAGGAATGTCATTTTTGGGTCAGTACGACAGGGAACTGGATTCGGATGACGAGGAACTCGCATTCGAAGAACAATTCATTCTGCGTATGCCAGCGGGAGATGATTGTGATAAATTAAGGAAGATGGTTGCTGCTCGAGAGATACCCAATGATGTCTGGTTCAAGTTCAAAGGTGCGCGGTTTAAACATACCGTTGTATTTTGTATTGAACTCGTACTTGAAAGACTCTCGTCGTGGTGTGTTTCACATTGGTAATTCAACATATACCTCGAAACTCGTGGATTTGCCTTGTATTACTGAGTCCCAGAAGACATTGGATAATAAACAAATGTTCAAAGTTGCAGATATATGTCAAGTCGGTCGCAATTTTTCGTTTTCCGGGGTTCACAGATGATTGACAGGCCTTTGACAGATGCTTGTCGTTGAAAATCGTGTTGAGAACGAGGATGGCGCCACGAACCAGAGGAGTTTCAACATTGAAGAGTTCATTTGGCCGCATGGTATCACCCCACCATTGCATCACGTCCGGAAACGGAGATTTCGAAAAAGGATCAATAGAAGGGTGAATCACGCCGTGCCCGGCCTGTCGAAGGTCTTCGAACTAACGTCGTGATAGACCATTGAGAGCGTCGAGCAAGCGGTCGAAAGGCTTCTCGAGGAAGATTCGCTGGCAACGGAAGTCAAATATGGTGGGTGACACTTCTGTGAACAATCTGTATACTAATTTTTTCATTAGAGGTTCTTGAAAATGTCAACCCTGACTTGTCGGACTCGGAATTCATTGAACGAGAAGAAGCGATCGACGCTGCGACTCCCGCTATATCTGACCTTGGTGACGCCGCTACCCCCGGAGGAGATATCGGAGAATACGAGGGTGAAGGAGACGAGGAGGAGGAAGAAGAACCTGACGGGGACATTGACGAGGAGTTGGCGGCAGAGCTCGATTTGGCCCTTGGTGACGAAGAGCAAGGTGACGGTGATGAAGATGAGGACGACGAGGACGAAGAAAGTGAGGAAGATGAAGACGATGAAGACGATGAAGAAGCCCAAGCAAGGAAGTTATTGAATGAAGAAATTCGTGACTTGGAAGCGGCGGTGGCGAAGAAGGGTAACGAGATTGCAAGCTCTTCCAATCCGCTCATTAGGGTACGTATTTGTTGTTTTTCGTCGCACTATTATTGCTGATTTTGCTCCCAATGATAGAAACGGTTCGAAGATGCGCTGAAGAAACTGACGTATGATCTAGAAACAAAGATTGTTCAGCGGGACGAACTACAGGAGATGCAGCGGTTGAAGAAGGAGGGCATTACTCTCGACAGTAACCGTGAGTCTGACTCCGAAGGTGACGGAAATGACGACGGTGATATGGATCGAGGCGGAGACGGTCCGATGGAAATCGACTGATGTTCTGCCCGAGCATTTGTTGTTTTTCTGTTGCTTTGTTTACTGCTTATACTATTTCTCGATCTCAATGGATCTTCTTTTTCCCAAGTGTCTGCTCATACTGGCTTTTCCCAGAGCTGTCCGATCACTTTCGACGATACAGTATTGGAATAGACACCAACAACCCAGATCCTTCAGATCGGTATCAGCAATGTACGCGGCGTTGGACCGACAAGTAAGCTGAGAGTACTATCGGGAAGATGTGGCGTCCTCTCCATTTTCTTACATTACCCGCCGTCTCGAACTCCATGCTTGTTCTTGACTTCGAGTGCAGGCCTAAAGGAGTTGTTATTCTTTTCTTTTCCATTCTCCCCCATCCAAGGATGACCAACATCCTCAGAGGCAGTCACTGCAACTAAATCTATTCCCATTTTCTTTGGCCGAACTCAGAAGACACAAGCCAGAAACTAATATATCCTAGTCGAATCCGACTGCGGGGACAACCAGATGCGTACGCATCCGGCATGGCGGATTCTAGCTCATAGGATATAAGAGTTCCTACATCAAAGGGTATCGGGAGACTGAATTTGCTTCCCCGAAGCCCTATAGAAAAGAAAGATGGAGAAGACAGGGCGGTTAATGTTTCTATTGCAAAACGGTTTTGCCACGCATTGGAAATTGAAAATGAGAGCAAGATGACACTTGGGGGAATAAGGAAAACCTACTCAGTATCCTTTCGGTAGGCCAGTATCCGGCTGTCCTGAGGCGGGTTTAAAAATTAAAAACAGGGCATGAGAACGCATGTTCGTCGGTGGCACCGATTATTTAATCAGGCTGGGCCAAACAAGAGTATGCTATCGATAGAGAACTCAAAGACCAAAGCCGGTACGGAAGATAGAGAAGAGGGCCACCGGCATAACCTGACGAATAGAAAAAGGCTTCTTTGTTGTGATGAGGAGAAATACGGCTTCATGAAGCTCTCATGTCGAGTCATATGTTTAAACTGAGAAGCGGAAGCCCTGGTTAACCATCTCAGGAGACAAGATGGTGTTATTAGCCATTAGGTCATGAAAGCCATGACTTTTTTTTTGGGTGGAGTAAATTTTATCCGCAACTGACCATGTCAGCCCATTTGAAAGCTAAGGGGAACGGGAATTACACCCGCTAAGAGACCGCCCAGAGGAAATGCGGTTCCAAACCAGTGTGGGACTAGGTCGTCGCAAACGCCCACGTGGACGCTTCCTCGCCGGCTCAATATGGGCCCACTAATTGAATCCAATGACCTGGCGGCATTTCGCTGTTCATGAGCACTTCCTCAGCGCCTTTTTGCCAAATCTCCAGGCATTCGTCGCCATACAGTCTTGTGCGAGCTTGCTATTCGTGGTTTGGACCCACCTGTTCTTAGTTTCCATGACAGTGTACCATTTCTCCGGAGCGTCGTCGCCCCTTGTATCCCTCGTTCGCATCTTACTTTCCAGATTAAATGCGCGGATTCCATGACGAGCATTTCAAGCAATCGAGTCTGCTCGGCAAACCACCTTCCCTCAGCCATTTTTGAAGACTGCTAATCCATATGCCAGAATCTTTCCAAAGGAAATTCCTGCCCAAGGGCCCTGCTTCTTTAGCCAAAGTTCCTCAGCTAGGGCCCAAGCTATGTCGATTCCATACGAAGACATCATTCTTCGTCCGTAGAGTAAAATTGTACCGAAGGAATCGGGAGACACTGTCCCACATTTTGTATATCATTGTCTCTAAAGGAACAGAGGAATTGTTACAGCATGTGGGCATTCGCCAAGCTAATGTGGATGTTGGAAGATAAATGAAGTGACCGGGGGCCGCGACCCGGACTTACTTTAATGTGACCTTAATGAGGCTAGATTTTCAGCCGCAAAGGGAGGGAGGATACTTATTCTGGTTTTCCTGTCCTTGAGAAGGAGCTAACCAGAATCTGTACTACACATGCTTGTGCTACGTAACGTTAACCAAATTTGAAGGAATCGACAATAATGTTCACCTCTGGAAATGACCGCCGGAAGTTGACGTCGTTGACCCCTAAGAAATAGCTTGTGGCTGTGTATTGACAATGTGGCTGTGCAATGATGCCCGAAAAAGGGGTTTTATGTCAGCCCTCGGCCCCATCGTCGGCTGCTTGTGACTTGCCTCCAAACCACCATCTCGTTGTCGTCGTCTCTGGCGCCGAACTCGTTCCTCGCCCGTACAGCGACGCAACGTCTGTGTAAGAAATGCCACCATTTATGCTGCAGTAGATTGCTAGAATCCTACTAATGTCTTGTCTTTTACTTGTAGCTGCGTACTTGATAAACACGTCTTGAGCAGCGACGCTTGCTCCAATAAATCATGGCCTACGCCCAAGCATTTCCGCTCGCACAGTCTCAAGCAAAAGCACCACTACCGCCGACATTCGGGCCTGACCTTGCTGTCCGCCTCATTTGTCCTGAATGCAGAGACCCCAACCCTCAGATTGCTGAAGAGTTTGGCTCCGGTGACCTTGTTTGTCGGAATTGTGGATTGGTGTTAGGTGACCGTATTGTAGATACGCGGAGCGAATGGCGTGTATGTTCCGGTTTTGAGTATTCTATCGTATTCCTCAAGTTGAAAATTTTTGATCATAGACGTTCGCCAATGACGAAGGAGATGACCCATCTCGTGTCGGTGCGGCTAGCGATCCATTAATGGAGGGCATGGAGCAGCTGGACACGGTGATCAGTTTTAGGGATGGCGGGAATGGACTGTCACGAGAACTGCAGCGCGCCCAGTCCCGCGGGCAGGGCTCGCGGCAAGAGCGAAATCTTATGGTGGCATTCCGCGATATCTCTAGCTGGTGTGACCAGTTCTCTCTCCCAAAAACCATCAGTGATATTGCCAAGCAACTCTTCAAGCGCGCCGAGCAGGAAAAAATTCTCCGGGGCAAACCTATGGACGCCATCATTGCTGCCTGTATCTTTATAGCATGCAGACAGGCACATGTGCCGCGAACGTTCCGAGAGATATGTAATCTCACGCATGTCTCGAAAAAAGTCCTTGGGCAGTGTTACAAATCTCTTGAACAAGCCTTTAATCTCACTCCTGGAGCATCAGCGACTCATCCATCATTAACACCCGCCACTGGTCCAGAGTCCCTCGTCGTGCGTTATTGCAACCACCTGGATCTTCCTCCAAATTTCCAGGCCATATGCTCTGATATTATCATTGCTGCACGTGAGTTGGGCATTGGTGATGGAAGGAGTCCGGTTTCTATTGCGGGAGGCGCTATCTACTTTACCTGTCTTTTGCTTGGGAAGCCGAAGTCCACGAGGGACATTGGTGCCGTTGCCGGTGTTAGCGACGGAACGATTAAGCTCGTCTATCGTCTGTATCTTGCGGAGAAGGACAAGTTGGTGAAACAGAAATGGATTGACGAGGGGAAGGCCAACCCGGACAACCTGAAAGACGCTGTATAGACCAGACCGTTCATCCTTTCATTTCTTTGCTTATGGATTCACAATCGCTTCGCAATGTATCTACATAGTCATTGGTCATAACTCACGTAAAATATTAGTATTTGTTGGACACATCTCAGCGAGCTCTCACTCAAACATATTCAAGTACTAGATACAGACAAGTCTAAAGAACGGAAGCCAAGGGCCAGTTCATCTTTTCGCACCCTGCTTGCGCTTCGCGCTCCCGCCGGACGATTCTCTACCGAGAGCAATACCTCCTCGGCCTTTGCTCGCGAACCTCACAGCCTTCCGAACATTGACGACACCGTCTCCAGATGACGAGGCCACCCTCGTCTTCCTGGCATCGCTCTCCATTTTGGATAGTAAGGCCAGGGATGTATTCTTTTCGTGTTCAATAGGTTGCTCATTGGCATCGAACTAACGCCTCTACGTTAGATAGACGATGGCAAGGATTAAGCAATTACTGACCTTCCGTTTCACACCACGCATCTTTTTCTCGCCCTCGAGTTTCTTATCGAAGCGACCCATACTTGCGGTGCTTATCCGTGCTGAAGAAAGTGTCTTGACTATCTCTTTCTTCCGTTGTTCGCGAGGATTTGTATCTGCTACTGAGGGCGAATGGGCTTGTGCACGAGCATAGTTTCCCTGTCGTTGTTTTTCATTTTTGGCCACTCTTGCTTTGCGTTCCTCACGAGCTACTTTCCGGGGGTCGTGATCCACATCTGCGAAAGGTTTTCAAAAAACGCCAGTACAAAGAGGAAAACTGTGCGGACCAGCATTGAGAGGTACCTCCGTAATCCATTGCTCTTCAAGCTGCTTATTCTTCCCATCCCTCCCCCACCTGTTGACCCACTCTTGTCTATCCTCGTCCCACTCTTTCTTGTCCTTTCTCTTCTTCTGAATACCCTTCGCTGCGGCAAATTGCTCCCATTTGGTGGGTGGTTTAGGCTTTGGCAAAGGCTTGGAGCGGGGTAGCTGAGTTTTTGGAGGCGGTAACTGAGCCAGAGGACCGTCGTCAGAGCTTTTTGTAGGAAGCGTGAAAAGAGACGAAAGCAGTGATTGCACGCCGTCGCGCGCGAGAGACTGCAGGTGTTCTTCAAGATTGGATCTAAGCGAATGTCAGACAGGTAAGTATTTCATAAGTCTAACCTGAACGCACTTGTAGCTGTCCCCGTCAATGGGATTCGGGTCCATTACTGTGAGGTACCCTACATCAACGTCCAGCGGCGTTTCCTTTTCGACCGTTACCGATTGACTGGGACAGAATTCTAAGACCAGAATTCACAGTAATAACTCAAATTCGAGCTTACTATTTTGCGGTATGCGAAGCTAAGATATTCGAGACATCCATGGTGGGTTAAGTGAAAGCTGCAAAGAAAATCGGTTGTATTTGTTGATCCCGAAGGCGCCAAACAACGCCACCGCTTGAAGTTCACGGAATCTCCTTACGTCTGCGGGGCTCTCCCCCTAGGTCCCAAAGGATTTCCCCTCTGAAAGTACGAATAGAGCGGAATATCCTAGCGCCTTCGCTGGTATATCTCTGTACGACACAACGTTACAGGGCCAGTGACTTGGGCCTGACACTGGTCTATATGTCTATCATTTTCTCTCGTATGGGACTTGAATGCTAGCATGCTCTGCAGCTGATAAGTATACAGAGTACCTGATGGTCCGTAATATGTGTGGGATGGACAAACTCTGCCTCAATATCCTGCACCCGTTCTCTATTAAACTGCAGCCTAGGTGACAGCACGACCTATCGGAAGTCAATAATATCTAAGTCTCCTTGAAATAGGCACCGGTGCCGTGTCATCGATTGCCAAGCTAGACCATCAAGTCAGAACCCTGCAGGAAATTTCTGAACAACCTACTTATTCTAGATGGCAGACCCATCTGTTGATGTAAAATCTCCACCCTTACCCCTTCTTTGCTCCCCGTATGGTCTTTTCTTCGCTGACATTTATCGACTAGGCCTCGACGCTGAGAATGCTATTGACACCTAGGTAGACTTGAGAATCTCGACTTCATGGGGTACATAAACAACATTTGTCGGAGATATCAAGGCACGGAACAATACATTTGTCCCTGTTCTTAATGCCACTTCCAACGTCTCCGTGGGACATCGTCCAATGCGGCAATAACCGTGAGAAGGCCGTTTTTAAGATCCCAAATCTCAAAAAACCTACGTGCAATTCTCTGAGGTGAGTCGCCCATAATACTTCCAAATTGAGGCAGCTGGTGGTAGCGCTAACTGAAGATTTTTGGCCTTGGTTTCACCCTTACTAATATATTTATTCCTCCTTCCATTGAACATGGCTGCTAGTTGCTAGTTCTTCTTCCAGGGAATATCCTTCAGTCTCATAGTATCATACATCTTGTGATCTACCGTGTGAGCCTCTCCTTTGTCCTGCCGACCGTCGGATTGTCGGCAGCAAATATCTTGGTGGCGCGTCCATAACATCGCCTGCCTGGCCTGAATAAATCTTGCGGAATGTTGAACGACACATAGACAGGATCCGTTGGTTGATTTCCCTTCGACGCGCATCGTCGAATGTCGGACAGAGCAAGCATCCAGACACGTATCCTCGTCTTTTTCGCGCCATTTACGGGATGCCCGAGCTGCGAGACTTGTCCCATTCTCTTGCGGGTACAAGGACCGAGGCCGACGCAATGTGTTTTTTTTTTTGCCAAAACATCCGAAGATGCTTTTCATATGATCAAGACCGAAGCATCCTCTTCAAGACATAAGGCTGAGATAGTAAGGACCTGCGATGCCCAAATCTTTCTCAGATTCCTCCGTCGGACCAAATCAATGCTCAGCCGGGAACAAGGGATCCTTATCCATCTGTGACATCATTGCTTATTCCCACTGATGATTTTAGTAGAGAAGAAACATGGAAATGCAATCTCTTTGCTTTGATACGAGGGAATCGGAACTCCCAGGTTGCCTTGCACGCGAGCTGATATCTTTGGCGTCTTATTCGACCTGTCGCACCCTGTCCTCTTGATACCTTGGAATTATTCATTGTGGATGTAATGGGGATTTTTCACCGCATGGACTACGTCCACGGTCACTACACGGCGAAATTTTCATTACATACATATTTTTTTTCTTGAAACCAACAAACATCTGGCAGGGTCGACCGGGAAGGTCAGGTCGGACAAGCCCTATACTCACCTATTCTGATCTGCTTCGAGCCTCGCGTCGAAGGCATGTGCGATCTGTGCACAATAAGAGGCCTTGATTGGTCTGTCGCCTCTGCATTGCCTAAATTTTTGGGAGCTAAAAGAACTTGAGAAAAACGCCAGGAACATGATCTCGCGATTTTATTGATTAACCTTATTCCCGTTGGACAATCATCAGCAGCAGTGTGTGCTACATGTTGATGGACTATGTCGCCCCTTGGAAGTACTTAAATCCACGCGAACGGCCCGACAACCGTGTTGAAAAAGAGTCGGTGCTAATTAAGTTTGCTCCTATTAGTGTTGACAAACAGTCCCCTTTTGGATATAACCTACCACCTTTCGCGCTCAGTGGAATACTGTTCCCCACGGTGCCTGTGCTTCGCCTTTCCCTCGGATGATGTATTACCGACCATTCCCCCCCTTCGCTTCCATTGCATCCGTTAATTGCGCGTGCACACGAGCTCTCGCTTTCTTTTGACTCCAGCCCACTGGCAGATGCTAAGATTCAATGAAGCGGACTCCTCTGGTCGGTACCAATACTTAGCTTCTTGATCTGGCCCTATTAAATTCCCCGCCAATAGTAAAAATACTTCTATCTCAACTCCAAGTGCTCAGCAGTATATGGGATAGCTCTATCTAGCTTCCGCCAAAGTAGCTCTCCGTCCGAACCACCAAGTGGAGGGCTCATGCCATTCTCGTTCCACAGGTCCCTCTAGAAAATGTGTTGAAATGAGTCTGGGAAAGTGGAATAACAGTACGTTCTTGGCAACTCACGTCCATTTCTGCGATCTGTATTTCCCATCTGATCCCTCGCCCTTTCGTAAATGGTTCGATGGCTTTCTCGTATCGCTGCATGAAATCTCTTTTGCGTTCACGTCTGCAGGGTCTCCATCAGTATTCATTCTTGTCGTATTGTACAAAAACGACGTGCGTAGGCAGATGGCGGGCAATGTGATGGACAGATATCCTCACAAAGTCAGTGGAGGACTTCCCACTGACATAGAAGTTCTCCTCCGAGACCTCGATGAAGTTGACCACGACGTAGAAGCGCGGAAGACCAGCTTTAACATAAACTTCGGTCACAGCTTCCGCGATAGACCGTTTGTCGTATGGAGAGTACAGTCCTTGGGGGACATAGAAACGATGGAAAGGCATGGATAAGGCAAAAACAGATGCGGCGTTTCTTTACGCTCATTTCATGGAAGTCCTTTTGTACTCGGACGGCCAAACGCAGCCCTTTGGGTCTCACAAGGTTCAAAGTATATCTGAGATTGGATTTGACTGAACATTCGGGCCACTGACGACTTTTGAGGTCCGCTTGGAAATGTAAATGGCCCAACAAGCTCCAGCCGCGATGTTTTCACATTCTGGTGTGGTCGGTGATGAGAAGCCCGAGGCACATTTGTCGTCCAGCTCTTGATGTGAATCAACAGAGGATGATCAAGAATTGTGGCCTTAGTTGGCGAGACTCTAGTAGTTCACCAGTGCATTTTGAACTTTTTCAGCACAGAAGCTGCTCATTTCCGCAAGTAGTTCAGCAAGTTCCGAGGGCCGTACATATTCGCGGTGAGTTTTCTTTGGGTGCACGATGTCGATTGATAGTTGCCTACCGCCCAGTTACTTAATGGAGCACACACTATGAATCAAAACTTGGAACACCGCTCAAATACCCGTTTCCAGTTATGATAACATCCAAAATATCTCTTTTGGGAAACCCGCATAAACCGGACTCGGTCCGGATAACTAGGGGGTGCTCGATGGATGCTGGAAAAATATATACAGGATTGTAACCTTCTAAGGAACATTATAGGGTATGACTCCGCGGTTAGTGCCGGTCACTGACAGATTCCCACAAGATTCAAGGCTGCAGTTCGATCATTTGACATCAGCGTGCCCCTTCATATGTATCATAACTCTGTTCCTTCAGGGAAATGCTGAGCCTTGCGGGTTTCATAAAAGTAGATGAAGTTCGCCCGGAGATGAAGTCTAAATGAAGCCTAGAAGACCGACTGAATCTGGACTGAATTCTATTGTCATCTACTAATTGGTGAGAAACGTTGATAAGCTCAATAACCAGTGCATATATTTCTGTTATATCGCTTTCCCAGTCCGTATACTTACTGATCTCAGAAATAACCTTGTCAACTTGATCGCGAAAAGGGGCAATGTTTGTTTATGCTTGCATTCAAGCCTGTTGGCTTGCCTCGGTGCATGGCTCATTCACCGCCCTAATCCGAAACGCCATGGACAACGGAAACCAGAAGAATCCCACAGTGATTGATGTCCTCAACTCTCTGTTGAAGGCGCAAACAGGCCAGGAAGTCTCTGAGCAAAACGTCGCCCAGCTCCTCATCAGCAACATGACGACGCTGGTTCAACAAGGGAAGCTCAGCCAACAGCAAATCCTCCAGGCTCGTTTTCCGTATAATTCTGGATTATTTTTGTTGGAATAACGGGTTTTGTATGGTGTAGCTGAAACGATATGCCGATCAGCACAAGAATAACCCTGCTGTACCAACTTCGACGGCGACACCCACGGCTTCTTCGTCTGCTGCACAGTCTAGTCATCCAGCATTCAAAGGGGCGACAGACTCGGTGCCCAACCTTGCAAACACCCCTTCGGAGACTGCGTATCCTATCAGCCCAAACCTCAATCTTATAACAAATCCAGGAGCCGTGCAATGGACACAAACGCGACCGACACTGACGGGTGGCATTCCAAGTGGGCGTATATCTGGTGCGCTGGGTTCACTTTGTTATTGGATCTGTGAGACTCATGCGTTGTCTCGGTCAGGTACCCCCGCACAGATTGCCCGTCCAGCTGATGATTCAACAATGCTGTCTTTGGATGACAATCGATCACGGCGGAAAAACACCCCTGGAGATCAGAGTATGCGGCGAACAATACAAGACCTAGTGGCAAGTGTGGATCCGAACGTGAAGATTGAGCCAGACGTAGAAGATGTTGGTGTGCTTTTGCTCCCGAGTCTTTGCACGTCAATAATTTGTTTCAGCTGCTTCTGTCTATAGCAGACGAGTTTATAGACTCGGTAACAAATTTTTCATGTCGACTAGCGAAGCATAGAGGTGGAGATACGCTAGAGGTTCGCGATTTACAATTACATCTGGGTGAATTCCCTCTTTATTTACACTACAATTCCAGTTGATGTTTCTTTAGAACGAAACCACAATATTCGAATACCTGGATTTGCTTCTGACGAAACACGCATATCTCTGTCGCAGTCATCAGTTGCTCCCGTTGCTCCCGCTCCCCAGGCCAAAAAGACGGCGCAAGGAACCCACATGACGTTACGGAGTCAACGCCTAAATCAAGTCCAGCAGGCCAAGAGAGAGGCTAAGTTGATGTGAGTGCCTGCAGAGTAGTTGGTGGTGCTTTTGGACAGGCTCACATAGTTGTAAACATACATTTCATGCAATATTATACTGTTATATCAGACTCCAGAGTTGCATGTTCGAGTTTCGTTCCAATGCCCCGCCATCCAGTCTTAGCACCCACAGTCTGTGACATGCGACGCGTGTCCGCTAGAGCCTTGGAGATGAAGTTGGGGTCGGTGAGAGGTGTCATATCATCTCGTTTGGGAAGACGCTATGAACAGACATCAGCAAAGGAAGCGACATGAAACTAGGGTAGTCTACCTCTTTGATCACATCGTAAGGTGCCTCCCAGCCACTTGTCTCTCTAATGATCATGGGAGGTTCCGATGAGAATGAATGATAAATTCTTGTGTCCGATGTACGAAAGAGTACGTTGTCGACTCGAAGGGTGAATCGGCAAAGAATGAAGATACACGTCGGCATGACACGCTAAACGACGCGTGAGCTCCTACATAGTCGAAGGAAAACGTTGACTTACTATCCTCACAAGAAGTGCCGACGACCCGTTGTCGTGCAGCTCGTCCTCGAACAAGGGTATCTCTGCGTAAAACAAGATCGGGTCGGGCCGAGTTAGCTCAGCAATGGGGATGTTATACGCTGGATCAGTTTTGTCTGACGAAGTCCACGATGGCACGAAACCGGATTCTTCGGGTTCCGTGTGCCCTGTATATATCGTAGTATATGTCCAGTCGTAAGGCTTGGTCGCAACAGTCTTGGGCATCGTGAGATTCGACGATGGGCCGGTTCTATGCGTTGATTGAGTCAAGAGTGTGTAGAATAGCTGAGAGGAGAGCGCACCGACTTTTCAGCCAAGCATCGGCATAGTTGACCTTGACACCGCCATCGCCATCCTCGAGCTCACCCTTTTTTACCGATCTCAAAGCGTCCGCGGCAGTAAATGAGTACTTCCACCCAGAAGAACGGTGCTCCAGCGTCAGGATATTGTTCCCAAAGGTCATTTCAGGTAGAGGGATACCTAGGGATCCCTGGATGGTGTCGCACTCAAAGGCGTTGGATATCGGATTCGTGGACGCGGTAATGACCCAGCTGTTGACGTGAATAGAGCGTGAATTGGGTGATTCAAAGAGTTTGTGTTCCGGCACTGAGACTGCTGCAGACATGATTCCGTCAAGATAACTGCGCGCCGTGAGCGATGATAGCGAGGATGAGGTCGACGTCGTTGCGAACAATGAGCGATGGTCGGAATTTGAATACAAGAATAGAATCGTACAGGCAACGTGCTACATAGAACTTGCTGTCTTACTCCCAATGGATTCACGGCCTACATCGCCAGAGGCACCTCCTCAAGACTTATGGTGAAGAGCGTCTACGATTACCGTTGACAACGTTCTGACGGCGTGCAGGTCGTCCATTCTTGATTCTGTCTCCTCGTCGCGTTCGATAAATTCCAAACAAATCCTTTTGCTGGGCCAACCATCAGCAGGGAAATCTACGCTTGCTTCTGCGCTGCTGCAAAAACCACTGGATAGCGATGGCAAGGAGGACCGCAAGGTTGATTTTGCGTTGGGATATGATTTTGCGGATGTAAGAGATGATGCGGATGAAGGTTCGTCGCTTCGACACTTTGTTCTGCTACTACCATATATTCATCGACACTGTCAAGATACCCTTGCTAGACTGTCGGTATACACTGTACCATCGTCCAATCCCTCCTATACTGCCCTCCTTCCACATTTTCTACCACCGCGGATGTGTTTACCACATACACTTGTCATGATTGTACTCGACTGGACGCGTCCTTGGACCTTTGTAGAGGAGCTGGAAATTTGGTTCAAGTGGATCGACGACTGGGTCAATAGCGATAGCTCTCGCGAAGCGCAGATGGCAAGAGAAGAAGGTCGCGAACGGTGTAAGTGTTGTCCTACAAACCTGTTATCTTCCATTTACATTTCTACAGTACAGTCGCATCTACAGCATTATACGGAGCCATCCAGTGACCCAATACCTGCGACGTCAACATTAGGTTCAAGCACTCTATTGCCACTGGGTTCCGGGACATTCACTCACAATACAGCTGGCATCCCAATCATTGTTACATGCACCAAAGCTGACCTCATCGATGAAGGACATGATCTTGTAGCTGGATCTTCGGGCATGGGGGGCATGGTAAAAGGTACGGGCGGAGAATGGGAGGAAAGAACCGACGGAATTATGCAAGTTCTACGGACGATATGTCTGAAATGTAAGCCTGTTTCGGTGTCTTGCGGTAACATTTGCTGAGGATTTATTTACAGATGGAGCTGCATTATTCTACACTACGCCTCTACCTACCACACTACAGGTATTGCGACAATACGCGCTACATTTACTTTTCGCGCCACCCGCTCCTTCACCCGCTGCGGCTGGTGGAGGGGAGCCTCCTGCTACTGTCAGAAACCCTTTCCCCTTCAAACATAAGCCAAACCCTTTAGATCGAGACCATCTCGTTATCCCTGCAGGATGGGACAGCTGGGGAAAAATAGAAATCGTGCGGCCGTTTGAACCTAGGACGTGGGGCGAGGCATGGGGAAGGGACTTGGAAGCTGGACATGACCTAACATCTGACGAGATGGGGGCTAAGAGGATGTTCCAGGCTTTAGTCCCCGATCAGGGCACGAAGGTAGGTTTCGTCATGATTCTCGTAGAACTGCCGACACTAACAGCTACAAAGCTTCCACCGCTACCACCATTCAACAGCCCTGTTCCCGAGCAAACTTTCCTTTTGAAAAACTACGAGGAAAACCTCAAAAAGGCAGACCGAGATCCTCGGGGGGCGTTCCGCAATCCCACAGAACTGGAGGGGGCGACTGCAGGTATCGTCGGTCCGCTGGGAAGTAGCAGCTTTAATCTTCCGAATGTTGTTCGGGCATTGTCTGAGATGGAGATGGGTAGCAATAGCAGCAGTGGTCCATCAAATTCGAGTGTCGCAGACGCTGCTGCTTCGAGGAGACTTGCCGGACGGTCAGCGACGGGAAGACCTACAACGTTAGGAGCACAGACATCACCAAGACAGCCTTCATCGCCATCGATGGGAACTTCTTCGAGTCCTCCTGCGACTGGTGGACAGACGCAGCATGAAGTGCTACAGAACTTTTTCCAAAGCCTGCTCAGCAACAGGGATCGGCCGAGTCCTGCTACTTCTGCGTCTCGCCCAGTAGCTAACGGCACTTCTTCAACGGCTTTGGGCGGTCAGGATGAAGCAAGTTCATGACGTGCTTGCCTTGTGTTGCCTTTCTATTATCACACACGGATGTCCGTTAATTTTGAGCGATATACATTTTGACTATGATTTCGAGGAACAGCATCCTGTATATCCGCTATTTACTTCTCGCACTC
Source organism: Desarmillaria ectypa (assembly GCA_030407005.1). Classification (NCBI taxonomy): domain Eukaryota; kingdom Fungi; phylum Basidiomycota; class Agaricomycetes; order Agaricales; family Physalacriaceae; genus Desarmillaria; species Desarmillaria ectypa. The sequence continues at coordinate 3,232,998 of JAUDYN010000004.1, forward strand.
AGTGCAACGACGGTGTCGCATCCAACAGCTTGACTTTCAATGTGTTCATAATGGGATGCCTGATACAGGGAATATCAGCGAAACGCAGCGCATTTTAAGGAGAAAATATACCTGACTGATGTCAATACCATAACCCACCCCTTGGCCACCGACAAATTTTGGAGCGATGGTTATTATCACTGTATCGACCGAGTCTCGTTCGGCAAGGAAGGAGCCAATGACCCGAGCACCTCCTTCGACCATAAGTGACTGGACACCAAGTTCATGGAGCGTCTGTAAGACGGATGGAATCGATAGAAGTCCTCGATGGGCTAGCGTCAGATCTGAAATGAAAGCCTTGAGTAGCTAACGCTCTACCTTCTGTAGCTTGTACAGGTACAACACGTGCCCCCGCGACTTGCAAGGCTTCAAGGCGCATTTTCCAAACCTCTCCGCCGACCTGTGGCTCGTGCGCGCATAGCACCCAAGGTCGTCTACCTTGTCCACTTCGATAATTATCCAAAAGCTTGCATGTCGTTGGCAGGCGAAGCTGAGAGTCCAGAATTATCGGACGGGGGAGATTATACGAATGCTCCTGACCAGAAAGTGGACTTCTAGGCGGAAGATGGCGGGCTGTGATTCGTCTTTTCTATCTGAATGCACTATTCGGAGTCCCGGGTGCGTACCATTCAGCTGCGGGTTATCGTTAACAGCCGTCCCTATCCCCACCAGGATAGCATCATGCATTGTTCTCATCCTATCCACTGAAAATTAAAAGGCAGCCCTTTCCGCGAGAAAATGGACTAGACCAATGCGTCATGATCATGCTCTCGTTTCCACTCAGGATAAGCTGTGCACCCTCCTGTCCCGATATTTTCGCATCTAGGGACTGTGCAAATGTGAGGGTTACCTTGGGACGCTTTCCTCCAAGTGTGTACGGTATAAAACGGTTGAGAATCGATGTTAGATACTGAGGTGGTTTTGGATCCATTGCAAGAGCGACCGGCCCGCGAGGCCGCCAATTCGATAGACACGTTTACTTTTGTTGTGCAAGAGCCTCGGCCAAATTTCTCCCTCGGACGTCGATGGCGGTAACAGATTCAATCTCGGTCTTCGCAGAGGGGACATTCGAAGAACAGGTGTGTCCTGAATTCTAATAAAAATCTGTTTTAGTTCAATCCTTGTTCCAGATTCAGGAATTGGTGTTCTACTTAGTCCGAAATCAAGATGAAGAGCGCTCTGTTCTTGTTCGCCCTTTTCAAGATGCTTTTAAAACGGAAAATAAGCAGAAACCTCTTGCAGAAGACACGGAAAGACGCCAAAATATTTTCGCTATGGTGGTGGCTGAGGTGAAAGGGCTTGGAGATGGTTCGGATAAAGGTACGTGTTGCTCTTTAGTCTTTCTTCCAATGTTCACTTTGTTTTATAGAGATCGAAGGATTTTTTAATCTCCTCTTTTCACATCTTCTTTCGCTCTACCCGTATGATTCACCAAAGACGAGAGAATATATCACACAATTGCTTGGAACCGTGACCTCAGCACCAGCCCAACATACTGCCATCAAATACCGGATGTGGGACTGTTTCTGCTTTCGTACTCAACGAAACTAAACTAAAATAATTTTTATTAGATTGTCTAATTTATTCAATGCTCTCCCGAGGACGTCACCATTACGATATCTCGTCTATAATTCCTTATTGGACACCGCTCTGTCAAACGACGGCATCGAGGTCTTGCAACTCTCAAAAGCAGAAGTAGAAAAATGGCTCAGCGAATGGGACATATCACCTGAGGAGAAAAGTACCTTCTTGAAAAGCATTGTAGATGCCTGCGCAAAATCGGGTCAACCGTAGGTCACCTATCATGTCCTCTGCCGAAGAACCTTCCATCTTATGTTGCTATAGCACGATGTCATACGAATACTCGTTGTCATATGTCCGCTCGTTTCCCGCCACTTCAGATGCTGCAAAGGCCGCAGCTCTCGACGTCATCGCCACCGCGCTGCGCCTCCCATTTACATTCGACTTTGACCCGTTGTTCAAGCTGGATGCAGTTGTGGCGGTCAAAGGCCACGATCTTTTCTCTCTTCTCCAAGTCTTCCTCAGCGGTGGTCTATCCGAGTTCAAGGCATGGCAACAAAGTCATTCCGGCGTGCTTGAGAAGTTTGGTAAGTGCAGTCGTATCATTCTCCGGGCTATTTTCAGATGGTTGGCATGTAGACCTTGAAGTCACACAGTTGGAACGCAAAATCCGACTCCTAACCCTTGCATCGCTAGGGTTCCAAAGAGTGGGACAGAATGTGCCTTACTCTAAAATAGCGGAAACGCTTCAAGTCGATGTGTCTGAAGTGGAAAAATGGGTTATCGATGGTACGATCACTCGTTTACTTCCATATGCACTGTTGTCCGTCTAAAGTCACCTTTCAGTCATTCGTGCAGGCTTACTCTCGGGAAAGCTGTCGCAAACGACCCAATCTTTGCATATCATGCGTTCGACAGCGCGGACCTTTGAACGGGAGCAGTGGGAGGTTCTGGAAAAGAGGGTGTTAGCATGGAAAGCCGGTCTTGCTGGCGTGTTGGAAGTCGTTGCTAGTGCTAGGAGACAAAATGGAGTACACGGGATACCCGCACCTGCCTAGTCAGAATGCCAATTCAACTTGTGCACTCCAGATGTTACATAAATCCGACTCCCTAGTGGGAGAGTATTTACCATTTTAGATGTATCTAAGGTGATATGTATTGATGGATGTGTGTATGTCTAATAGTTGGCCGGGACCGACACGAAACACGATGAACTTTCAAATTATGCAGTTAGCCGTTGGCTGCTTTACCATTCACCGTCAAACCCGATGAATCCTGAAGCGTATCATCAACATCAGAATCATTTCAAAGTACTGCATGAACATACCAGAAAGCAAAAATATTGGGAAATATCTTTTCTTTTCCAGAGTCGAGCACCAATTCCACGCGCTTGTCAATCTCCCATCTATACAGCTTCCGGCATCAAAGAAATTATCGGCCCCGGATCCATCAAAACCGTGCCGGAAAAAGTCTCCTAATATCTCAAGGATAAGGTTGTCCGTCGACCCAAACTCATCGTCGATGTATGAGCGGAGAGCGGGTTTGGCTTCTAGGGTGGGTATCTGTTGTAGGGTATTACAAATAGGAAGAAGAATGCGGTAGATCTGAGTATATTTGTCTATGAAGAGGAGGGAGTTCGGGACGTTGTGATCACCCATATGGACCACGCTGGAACCTATCCATGTACCGACGCTTTTCTGGGCTTTATGGAGAATGCTATGCATCATTCGAGATGTTTTGGGACATGCCTGGACACGGTTAAGTCCTTGACCAGTGTCACGTAAACGGTAAGGAACGTTCTCCGAGAGCAGATCCTGCTCGGCCAGGGACCAAAGATGGAACATGTCTAGCGGAGATGGTGAGATTTGGATTTGGCAGAGATCTTGGGGACATACCGTGAAGAATTTCCTTCCATAGGGTAAGACTCTGCAATACGTATGCATACTGCTTACTATGGTCATGCGATAATCTCGCTCCACCACGACCCTAAGGACAAGCTCAGCAGAACCCACGCCAAGCACCGAAATTCTTACAGATCGAATAGCCAGACTGGTCTTATTGTCCTTCATTTGTGTGGGGTGGAAGTACTGCTTGAGGTACGCAATCATACGTTCACATGGGTCGCGGTTAGCGCGTAGAAACGCGTGGTTGTCGCCGATACTGTACAGACATTGCCGTACATTCTCTTGCGATAGGCCATTTCGCCCGTAAAGAGATGCGAGAGTTTCGATGGCACGCTCTTTTCTTTTGATGTCCTTCTGGACGTCACGTCGTGGCCGACCTTCAGCATAGATTTCTTTTGTCGCCACTGTGATGAGGTCATCTCGCAAAAGATCTAAGGCGCCCGCCTCCTCTAGCGTCGTATAGACAGTCCTGATGGGCTTTACACAGGAGAAACTAAGCATATCCTTGACCTCCGGAGATTGACTGTCCTACAACTCGACGTGAGTTGTTATGTAATGCAGGCGAAGAATAGATCCAACCTGGAGGAGATAGATGAGCTTTCCGTAGGTCGTCCGCATCTTATCAGGATTCATGATCTTGTGCCTCCGGCCGAGCTCGAAAACGTTTTGATAGAATGTAGCATTGGCTTCAAAATCACGGTCCTGGAATAGTTCCTGTCCTTGCTTGTAGTCTGCAGAAAGTAACAGTCCGGACATTATAGCACACAACTCGCGGATCTGGTTAACGATTCTTTTCGACTTGGACTGGCTGAAACTGATGGTATCAATCTTGTCCGTATACTCTGATACTGACAACGCAGCTTCCAGGAGACGTAGATATTTGCGTTCGGCAAGGGTGAGACGGAGGGGGATGAACTTTGAGCGTTCGACGAACCATTCCCCGCTTTTTTCGCCCACTACAGGTTGAGCACTCGACAGCAGGGGGGCAGGACCAGCTGTCACTCGTTCCCAGTCATCATCATCAGAGTCGGCAGCATCTCCATCGACGTCCATCTAGATACAATGAGACAAGAAATGTGTCCAAACATGCGGTACTCACCGATGTCAACCCATTGCTCGTCGGCTCTGCTTTCTTCTTTTCTGAACCCTCTAGCTGTTTGTACGTGTGTGATTTCCTGGAACCCTTTCGGTGCTGGGCAGCAAAGCAAACTTCACAGTATGTGTCGGTGCATGTGATGCATAGGACCTGTGCCGGCTGATCTAGACCACCTTTAAGCTTAGAATAGAAGCAACAGAGAAAACTATCTTACCTTCACATTCGATACAAAAACCTTCCGCTGGGGGCTTCTCGGGGGTCTCTTCGTCCCAACCGGTAGCCGGTGAACCATTGGTACCGGGATGCTCTAACGACTCGTGGTTGGCACCAAGAATATTTTCAAGCGAAAACACGCCGTTCGTCGCTGTCGCCATTGCATTTGTACCGGAGGTGGCGTTGGACATTGGACAAGCACTTAACGCGTGTCATTAAAATTTGTCACTCTAAGGTCATTGGACAACAAGAATAAATTTATCCGCCTCGCGACCGGCCCGGGGATCCGTTTCCTACTTCCACCTTCGATTTTTTTATTACGTTTTGAATTTGCTCAATACCGTCATGATGCGCCATATGGAAACGAATTTTATTAAGTGGAACCACCTTATCGGCCTGGTGGTGACTGTGACTGAGCATTCGGACGGATGGCCAGTGAGTCATCAGCTTGGGCATTTATGCTGAACGTTCATAGAAAGAGGTAATAGATGTCCCAGGAATCTTCAAGTCTTCAGCAAAATGCCTGCTATTGTTTGAATTGTTGACACATGAGTGATGGGCCGCCTCAATTACACTATTTCCCATCATCGGATAGCATCTCGCTATTTTATATCCAGTTTTGTCCCACGGTCGGCGTATAAGAAGCGGGCAATTCGAGTCTCCCATTCCCACTCTTCCATATAAACGCCTCTGGCAATGGTGAGGCTGCTGCTGTTTGTCGCATTGTCGGTTCCATTCGTATTCGCAAGTTCAGATACGAAGCGATGGGTCCACAAAGTAAAAGAGACTTTTAACGCTCCCAACGGATGGACGAAACACAGTCTTCCTTCCCCAGACCATATGATCGAGCTCCAAATCGGTCTTCGCCAACCCAGCTTTCACGTCCTTGAGCAGCACCTCTGGGAGGTCAGCGATCCCGACCATCCCCGTTACGGTCAACATCTTTCCAAAGAAGAGGTCGACGCGTTGGTTGCGCCTGACGACGAAAGTCTTGAACTTTTGCATGGATGGCTTGCTTCGTACGGTGTGGACGAAACCGGCATAACCAGGTCGTCGGCACGAGACTGGATCAGAGTTACGCTACCACTGCAGTTGGTTGAAGAAATGCTGAACACGGTAAGCGGTCGTATTACTCCGTCCTCTTGATGCATTTTCATCTCCTGAGTAGACGTACCATGTCTGGCAACATACTGACGGGGACTATCTTGTTCGCACGACGCGTTATAGTCTTCCAGATGTACTCCTAGACCACATTGACGTTGTACAGCCCACAACGTTGTTTGGACGTTGGAAAAGTATGAAAAGCACTGTTATTGATTTCGAAAATTTCGACCTGGGGTACACTGCCGATGTAGCCAAGCTCGATGCTGAAACCGACGACGTCGATCCGGCTTGTAACGTCTCCATCACCGTCAGCTGTCTAAAACAGCTCTACAACGCTGTCGGCTATGTTCCCTCCGATTGCAACAAGGACAGCTCCATCGGAATCACCGCGTACCTCGAGCAGAATGCGAACGAAGCAGACTTACAGCTGTTTTACCACGATCAGGTTCCCGAGGCCGTTGGTTCTACCTTCGATTCCATTTCGGTCAAGGGCGGTCTAAACGATCAGAACATCAGCTTGGCTGGTGTAGAGGCCAATCTCGATGTTCAATTCGCATTCGGACTTGCGTTTCCCATTCCTAGAACTTTTTATTCGACTGCTGGTCGCCCACCTTTCATCCCGGATGGGACTTCCACCGAGAACTCCAATGAACCATATAACGATGTACGTATTGAAGTTGACACAAAATTCAAATTGCTCATTTTCTCCATCAGTGGCTTGATTTTGTCTTGTCGCACCCTGAACCTCCCAGAGTCATCTCCACTAGTTATGGAGAGGCCGAGCAAACGGTTCCAGAAAGCTATGCTCGTCGCGCATGTCAAGGCTTCGCTCAACTTGGCGCTCGTGGTGTTACCCTGACCTTTTCCAGTGGTGACGGTGGTGTAGGAGATGGTAACCCAGATCCCGCTACGCAACAGTGCCTTACCAACGACGGCCAGAACAGGACACAGTTCATGCCTCTTTTCCCAGCGTATGTAACCGTGTGTCTTTGTTCTTATTTTATTCACTCAACGCTACTCAAGTGGATGTCCATTGTGCGCACCACCTCGTGCTTCCAACTGCGACCTTCTGACTTCTTGCCAGTGTGACTGCAATCGGGGGAACTGTGAATGTCCCCGAGATAGCCGTGGATTTCTCCGGCGGTGGATTTAGCAACTACGTGAGATTTCACCATGATTCCGCTATTGCTTATTCATTTTTTGTATAGTTCCCGCGTCCTTCATACCAAAATGCAGTCATTGATGCTTACTTGAACACTTTACCTGAAGGTACCTACGAGGGTCTATTCAACAGGTACGCGTTCTTGTTAGTGCCTGAATTTGTAGTGACATTTCCCTCATCTCCAGATCAGGACGAGTACGCTAGAATTTCGGTTTTTCTCATTATCGATCTCATCATTTTTCGCCAGGCATTCCCAGACATCGCCGCCCAAGGACGTCGTTTCCGAGTGTGGTTCCAAAACAGGACTATCTCCGTTGGTGGCACCTCCGCGTCATCGCCTACAGCAGCTGCTATCTTTGCGTTGTTGAATGATGCTCGACTTGCTAAAGGTTTGCCGACCCTGGGATTCGTTAATCCGTTGTTGTACAAGGACGAGATCAGTGCGACATTTAATGACATCACTGAAGGGAACAACCCAGGATGTGGAACTCCTGGATTCAATGTGAGCGCTTGGTGGTCTGCAATACTGCTCAGAACTGACATGGTTTATCTACCCAGGCTACCAAAGGTTGGGATCCTAGTGAGTACTGTCTTTCTTTGCGTCTAGCACGTCTTTCGGTCTAGTGCTGATTGCTAACAATCCAGTAACCGGCTTCGGAACGCCTAATTTTGGCTGGTTGAAAGAACTGCTCGCTCCCTAAGGCCTTAACTTCACTCTTTTCAATTACTTTCCAAGTTTTACTCGTTACCGCAACCATACCCACATGTACGTTCCTTTGTTATAACATGCCTGAAAGTTATCACTGTCGAGCCGACCGAGATAATACGAAAGCTTTGAAGCCAAACAACCGTTCAAATTCGATGATATTCTAAGAGGACTGTTCTAAAAATCTATCCCTGTTTTAAATGTCTCCCGCCCAAAATTAGTAATGCGGTGCCATGTTTTGTACACGGTATAAGTACGTTGACATTGTCCAAACCTATCCCTCAATCTTCGATTTTTAATGTTCTCGATGAGTCGGCTGGCTGGGCCGCACTTGGCATCTGTATGCTCTACATGGAGAAGTTCCTCAGCGACCGCACACTGGTACCCGTCCTTCGCGCGTAATACGCGGCGTAATTGAGTTTGAACAATGATTCTTGTAGTCCAAGTCTGGTCGTATCCGCTGGGCATACACTTGGATTCTCAGGTTCGTGATGTGTCAAGGCCATTCCGGAGGGGACATTTATGTAATGGCCGACACCAGTATAAAATGATTCGAAGCTTTGGGGGGGTTCCAGTCAACTCTTCCCTCCCCGGACATGAAATTGTGGACTGTTCTTTTATCCCTAGCTGCCTCTGGGGCTCTCGCGACGCATAGTATTAAAGAGAAGGTCATTCCTCCTCGAGAATGGATTCGCGACGGTCTCCCTCCTTCCAGTCACATTGTAGAACTGCGAATCGGTCTTCGGCAATCCGATTTTGACGCTCTTGAACGTCACTTGTACGAAGTCAGCGATCCGTTCCATAGCCGGTATGGTGACTACCTGTCCAAGGAGGAGGTGGAGGACCTAGTCGCGCCTCATCCGAAGAGTTTGGCAGCAGTCGACGCGTGGCTTTCGTCTTACGGCCTTCTAGAAAGCGACTATATCCGTTCTTCAGCCAAGGACTGGCTAACCATCAACATCCCTGTCAGCCTTGCCGAGAAGTTGCTGGATACAGTACGTTTATGCACACCTTCTACAGTTGAATAATAGACATTCTACATTCCCAGAAATATCAAGTCTGGAGACATGCCGACAGCGGAGAGTACATTGTTCGAACGACCAGTTACAGCCTACCACCTCATTTGCACGACCACATCGATGTTATCCAACCTACAACTATATTCTCTCGTATGATGGGCTTCAAGTCTACTATCCACGGTTTCAATGCCTTGCCCCCAACGATGAAAGTTTTGAATGGCACGACCACAGATCTGGACTCTGGTGCCACTATCGACAACAGCTGCAAGTATGCTATTACTCTCAACTGCCTCAAACAGCTATATAACGCAACTGACTACAACGCCACGGACCAATCCAAGAACGGCATCGGTATTACCGGGTACCTGGAGGAATATGCCAATGATCAGGACTTGCAATCTTTTTATGGCGAGCAACGGCCCGAAGCCCAGGACTCTCAATTTAAAGTCGTGTCGATAAACGGTTAGCAACATATTGATTATCCAGCTCATACTCAAGAATTCTGAAGGTGGCCAGAATCCCCAAAACATTTCACAGGCTGGCGCTGAGGCGAACCTTGACGTTCAGTTTGCTTTCGGGTTGAGTTTCCCTATCAAAGTATGTCCATTTGAACCTGTAGCAATTTCCGTTCTGTAGACAATGATTCCACTTTAGTCCACTTTCTATTCAACGGCTGGTCGTCCACCTTTCATCCCGCCATATCAGACTGGCAATTCAAGTGCTCCCGCTAATACGAATGAACCTTACGCGGAGGTGAGTACTTGCGCAAGTTTCGGTAAAATCAGCACCTTATTGCTACTTATCTAGTGGCTCGACTATATGTTAGGTCAAGAAGACCTTCCGGCGACTATTTCCACGAGCTATGGAGATAATGAAAATACCGGTATACACTGCGAAATGTTCGGGATGCATCACTGATACTTATAAGTTTTCTTCAGTTCCCTTGCACTACGCACGTCGTATCTGTAAAGGCTTTGCACAACTCGGCACGTTTCATTGCATTGCCTCTCTTCTTCCTCTTTTGCTAAGCTTTCACAGGCGTTCGCGGTGTCTCTTTACTATTCGCCAGCGGTGACAGTGGTGTCGGTAACGGAGAGTGCATCACAAATGACGGTACCCAGACCAAAAATTTTGTTCCAAGTTTGTATCATTTTCGTCCTCTGACACATGAAAAAAGACTCAATTTACTTTAGGTTTCCCTGCTTCTTGTCCCTAGTAAGTGGTTATGGGCTCATCGATTAAGTTACAATGACATGTTCACAGCGTTACGGCAGTAGGTGGAACGTCAGGCATCCCAGAGCAAGCGGTCTATTTCTCCGGAGGCGGTTTCAGTAACTATTTCACCCGTCCGAAATGGCAGGACAAAGCAGTCAAGAAATACCTTGCAAGCCTTCCCAACGGCACCTACGAGGGCCTTTACAATGCGTGCGCGTAGGATTGCTCTCTTTGAATAGCAGATTAACTAAATGAGATTCTAGTTCTGGAAGAGTACGCTGGTTTTCTAGGTACAACCAACCTTGCTTAGAACTATTATAGGGAATTCCAGACGTCTCCGCATTGGCAGTGAACTATCGCATTTGGTACAGGGGAAAGGCGTCCAGTATCGGCGGTACTTCAGCGTCAGCGCCCGCATTCGCAGGACTAGTTGCGCTGCTGAATGACGCCAAACTGAAAGTTTCCAACTCGACCCTGGGATTCTTAAACCCGCTGCTCTATGAGAAAGGCTTAGCGGGTCTCAATGATATCAAGTCTGGGAACAATCCTGGTTGCGGTACCAAGGGGTTCAATGTAGGTTTTCCTGGCATGTTAACCCCTCTTCCTAAACTGACGATGACACGACAGGCGACTAAAGGCTGGGATCCAGGTTAGTATGATGAGAGCCTCAGTGTTGCCCTTACGCTTACGGATGACAGCGACCGGCCTTGGAACTCCCAACTTTGGCAAGCTCAAAGACCTGCTGACTTGTTAAGGCGTCCAAACCAGAAATACAGATATATACCACAGACCCGTAAAGATGTACAAGCATATACAGAACGATGGGGGTCATTTCCGCATTCGTTTCTTGAACCGCTCCATGACCTGCGTAGCGGTGTGTTAAGATAGAAGGCTTTGAGTGACTGTAAGCACAAACCAATTCGTCCGTAGCCATCTGAGGCTTGTCATTCGGCTTTTGTGGCTTGTCTTCTGAAGTAGGCAAACCCATAGCCTCCAATTTAGCGTCTCGCATAATGTCAGCGTCCGATTTAGATTTTAGGTTTGGTCGATAGACTGTTTGCGCGTTAGAAAATCAGCATACAACGGAATGGAACTGACAACTCACAGCGATTAGCAGCTAAATGGGCCTCATCGTTGTTCGTAGGCCGTCTGTCCTGTTTTCCCTCAGCGACAACACGCTTAGCTTTCTCGGTGTCTTCGATGTTTTTCAACCTCGCACTATAGGATATTACATATAAACATTCAGAGGCAAAGGGCGATGACTCACTCCATGCCAAGGTCAACCTCAGGTATAGCCGTCAGCATTGATATACTGTTGGTAACGCTGCCGTCATCTGTGGTCGGCTTCTGCTGATCAACTTTCCACCGGTCTGAAATTTGGTAAAGCGCCTCCTGGGGATCCATGGGCTTGTTCTTGTCCTCTGAATCGTCGCATGGGTGGCTTCTTATTTTGAGGTTCTCCTCTATATATGCCATCCTACAGAGTATAGTTAGTATGCTAATGAGAAGACGCGATGGCCCATGCACATGTGCTTGTCGACATCGAGGGCATTGGTCTGCTGAGTGAAGTTGTTCGCTCGCACCACCCTCCGGGCTCTAGCATCTCTTTCTTCGTCGCTGTAGCCACATTCGTATGATTAAAATGTCACAGAGAGAACGCATTCGCAGGCATACTCTTCTTCATCAGGATCAACGGTGGCACCCTTCCTCAGTCCCCCTTGTTCCTGTACTCCCTCAATGGGGCGCTTCCGTTTCTTCTTCGTGTCACCCTTGTTCAATTTCGTCGCGTCGATACCCTGCCGCAACTTCCTCAGCCTTCGGAGCTCTATGAGGTCAGATAATCTACGACCGTTACTATTAACAAACTCCCAGGACCAAGAAGGAAAACGCACGGCAATTTCTCGTCACCTTCTTCTTCTTCTATCTCTTTGTCCTCTGATTCTGGCGATACTTCGCGGACTCTTGGCTGAGGTCGGGACCGTTTCTTGATCATGGTTCAAGTTTGAATAACAAAGTTTGTGGCTGTGCCATAGTAAGGTAAGGCATAAGCAAATGCTACAACAAATCCAAGTAATTTATTCGGAGAACCAAAGCTACAGAAGTCGTCCATGTGTTGACATAGAGATGAACAGTTTTATACATTAATTACGATATTAATTCAGTCTCTGGTGGTACGGACAGGCTGGAGCGAGCTCGGTCTCGATCACCAGTATCTGCAGTGTCACCCAGAGACACGGGAGAAGGAAGGGCACCGAGATCGGCAAGGGGAGAAGCATGGCGGGAAAGCATGGATTCGGGAGGTCGAACGCCACCGCGACGAAGCCTCGGCACAGCCAAGGTTCTTTCTTCACTGATTTCGGTGGTAGGCGAGCTGACAGGAGAGCGAGATGTTACAGGACTAGGAAAAGGGAACCAATAACTTGACGGTGGGGCAGACCTGGGTTCATTGCGGTCCTCAACGATATCTATTATTTCTGCTGGGGGTGAATCGCGCGGTCTGCCTCGTCTGGGAAGGGGAAAAAATCGTCGAGCAGATGAAGAGGATGAGGTCCAAGCTGGCTCTCTTTCTCTAGAGTCTGCGATATGGCTGGACTCAGGACCCTCCGAGAGGATTCCCAACGACTGTCTTAGGCTGTCACGTATGGTCGAGCGACGACGGGAGGTAAAGTCATTGAAATCGACGGTTCTTGAACGAATGGGGCGGCGTATGGATGATACTCTGCTAGGTGATGTATGCGACGAAGTGATGGGAGCGAATGAAGGCATACTATTATGACGAACATCTGCTGGAGGGGATGATTGAGTTTGGGGATCGGACCCGGAGAGAACATCAGTTGGAGTAGGGCTGCGATGTTGGACGACGGTAGTGGCACCGGCGGAACCAATCCATCCATCATTCCAGCTGTCACTGCCATACGCATCATAAAGGTTGGAGTTGATTCGGACACCTTCTATGGTCGATGACATAGGATCAAGTAGATGGTCAAATTCATCATCGTCGTCCATGTCCACCACTCGAGCCGGAGGCGAAGTCAGATATTCTGACAACATTGGCCTCCGAGCGACGGAACGACGGCGAATGATCTTGTAGTCCATGCTGAGTGCCCGAAGGCTTTTGGCCGTACGTTCAGCTATGAGCTTACGATCGCCCAAGTTTTGCCGGTTCCGGCGGTCAGCCAACTCCTGATAGACATTGATCAATCAAGCGAGAAAGAGAGCAGCGGGTTATGCACCTTGACCATTATATCGATGATAGAGGTAGTGAAGGAGTCCCCAGGTTCCAAGTCCTCTACAAAATCTCGATAGCTAATAGTGGGCTCCATCTTCTCTTTCTCCAGCATCGCACGCCTGATAGCACCGGATCTGGTTACAGCTTAGATTCGAACTCATTCAGGGCCCGGGTATGATTCACATACACAAGACTTTTAATTTTTGTGTTCAAGACATCATCGCAATAGTCAGAAGTCCTGTGTCCGTGTGAATCAGCAAGACCGTGATATTGCCACCGCAACGGGGACCCCACCATTTACCCATTTTATGGGGAAGATATAGTTTAACGAACGAACGTCCAAACAGGCTCCCGAGAAGAGTTAACTTTTAAAGAGCCAGCAGACAGGGAAGACAGAGCACAGCTGTATCGTCGTGGGTGGATGGTGGGTGATGGTGGTCAAGGAGGGCCTCAACGGAACAGGTAAACAAGCGTCATCAAAGATGTGGCTGCAATTTTTCCCTCTACTATTTTTGGAATATTGCTTCCCATGGAGTCGGCCTTTGACAGTGGCTTCAGCACTATCGCGTATATAAGGGTCTATTGGCTTGATATCTCCCATATTCTGGCTCCGATAAAATCCTTCCGAGCAAAACGTGGATTTGAGCCAGAGGAGCGGCCAGTGATGGACCTGATGGTTGAATATCACTCGCGCGCTACAAGATCCCCAAAAAGCGGCAATATTCCAGTTGAGTGATGTATATGCTATCGCTGCTGATACTCAGAGAGTCAGTAGTTATAAACTTAGCATCTCCTTCATTGAGTATTGCTACGTTATAAGATCACCCCAGACATCGCAGCAGCCCTCTGCTTCGCTGCCTTTCTAAGTCTTTTCCTCTCAGCTTCGAGGTTGAGTGGTGTAGGATCAAACGCTCTATCTTCCGGCATCCTAGCCAGTTGTGACTTTGATCTTATACGCGGCCTGCTCTTCGCATACCACTCCCATGCGAAACGAATGACATCTCCATCGGCGTCATACGGTGTCGGGATTTCAGAATAACCCGGCCGCGCCGTAGGATGACGAACGTACACGGCGGAGCAGGTCGTAAAATTAGGTTCGATATATGCGGGGATAAAAAGCCAAGGTGAGGCAAAGTGAGGCAAATAAAATGGCGTGAGGCTTGGGTTATCGCCTTTGCGCTTTTCATAGTCGTTCACGTCTGTGACGGGCTCTGATGGTGTTTTGAAGAATCGAATAGCATCTGGATCTACGGATACCATGTCGCCAGGTGCCAGTCGCGTATTGGCATCCGAGTGCTAAGAATATTTTTCAGGATGTCCATGCTTGTAGGCAATAAGATACACACCTTCTTCCCGTTGAGTTTGACGTGACCATGGATGACCAAACGACGGGCTTCGTACACACTGTGTGTAAAACAGCACCGGAAAATGAAGACATCTATTCGCCGTTCCACGGGAGAGAACATAAGACTTCCGACTGGGGCCAGTCCTTTCTCTGCTTCCGCTACATGGTATTTCTCCACCTTCTCTCGTCTAACCGCATAGGCATTCAACATGGTTGTATCATCCCCAGCATTGGCCGAACGGGGTCGGACGTTGGGCAAGGTTTCTAGGAGATACCACCGCTTGAATATTTTTTCTGGAATGTAGTCGCCATGGTAGGCACGAACAAGAGCTTTCGAGAGCCAACGCTGTTGGAAAAGTGTACGGTTACTGGTTTTCATGTCCCCGATTTTTTGGGCCAAAGGGCCGACTGTCCGTGCCCAGAGGTTATACAGGTTGACCGGGTTCCAACTCTGCCACGAAAACGTGAAGACATTGTGATAGAGTAAGTAAATTATACTGACCATACGAGGCAAAGCCCTTTTGATATTGAAGATTCCCTTGTCCCGCATCGTTGCCTACGGTCGACCGTCGTCCTCGTCTTTTTATTGAGATTGTCGGTGAGGCTCGAAGAGGAAGAGGTCTAAAAAGAAAGGTGTGACAAAGTGTGACCGGCCGACTTCATTGCCACACCATTGCACCGTTGCTGTCGTCGAAAAACGCTCGAAAATTTGTGCCCGTGCTGCTCATGGATTATTATACTCCACGCTCGAAGACGGGCGCGCGCCAGAAGAAAATATCGCTGTCGGCAAAGGAATACACCAAGGCAAGGAAACTTCTCATTTGCTCTTCTGCATGCCAATCATTGTCCAGATTGCAGGTACGATCGCGTCAGTGCGTCGTAACCGTGTTCAGGGAGATGAGCCGGATAATGAAGTCGATGGGCGCGGTCATTCGTCGCGTGAAGCTCGCCATGACGGCTACAACGAGCCCTCTTTCATCGCCGAGACTTCCTTCGTGCGTGCACCCCTCAATTCTCGTGTCAGCAGTGGTGTCGTTCCACCAAAGTCGAAGGGGAAAGGGAAACAGGAGAGCCTGGACCATGTGTCTGTAGAGATCCAAGAGGCCATCATTCTGGAGGACCTGCTTTATGTCCTTATGGTTGGTGGTTCTAGTTTTTGTGCCGCCGCTGTCTCATTGTTCATAGGGCATCGAAGGGACATACGTGACTTTTCATCCCGACTACTCGCCTGAGGAAGATGATCCTTTACAAGGTGCCCATTTCATTGTTGCACCATCACTGGACTCGTCTTTGCGCGACCTCGTGGAACGAATACTTCCTCTTGGCACGTATTACACAGCCATCTCATCCTTTATTGAACATCGAAGCGATCTTGACTACGGCCTCGTCAACCATGCCCTCTGTGCTGCCATCCGTGATATGCTCAAGGTACACACACATTTTAGTTCCTGCATCCTACTAACACTCTGTACAGGATTATCAAACCCTCCTCTCTCAATTAGAACATGCCTTCAACTATTCCCCTCAGTTCTCCCTCCAAAAACTATGGTTTTACGTGCATCCGACTGTTCACACACTATCCCTAATCTACCAACTCATCCTAGAGCTAGGGTCGGCGGATGATCCATCTGGAGAAATTTCAGGCTCTTCATCTGATAGTGAGAGTATAGATCCTGAGGAAGAAGCTCGTAACGAGGCCCTTGGTATCGGAGGTGCAAAGCTCAAGGCCGTTCTCTCAGAAATTGACAAGAATGGCCTGACTACGAGCAGCGGCATCGCGGTTAAAGGAGGAGAGGTCCTAACCATTATATACGAACGGATGCAAAACATGTCTGGAGATCCCACTGCGAACATGTTATATGGGTCTCTACTCAAAGCCGCGGGGAAGCCATACGTCAACATGCTAAAAACGTGGATGACGACCGGCAGATTGGTGGACTCACATGAGGAACTATTGGTGAAGGAGTCTAAGTTCATCGATCGGGGCATTTTGGAGATGGACTACACTGACGAATACTGGGAGCGGAGGTATACGTTGAGAGATGGCACGTCGTCTACAACTTCCAAGCGGCATTTAGCCGGTATACCCTCTCCTCGGTCTATCGGCGGAAGACTACCCGGAGGCGCCTGTGTACCTCCACTGCTCGAAGGGTGGAAGCACAAAATTCTACTCGCGGGAAAGTATCTCAATGTTATTCGTGAGTGTGGCATTGAAATACGGCGAGATCCTCACGACGATGATGAATGCAGTATGGATGATGAAAAGTTAGTTTCTCAGCCTCATCCGTCTTTGATGCTCATATGGTCGTAGGTTCTATGCGTTCATCGAGAAAGCTTATTCGCACGCCAATCAGACACTCTTACAGCTCCTGATTAAAGATCAGCAACTCATCCCTCGCCTCCGATCCTTCAAACGCTACTTCTTCTTATCCCACTCCTCGTTCCTGACCCATTTTCTCGACCTCTCCCAGAATGAACTCCGCAAATCAGCCAAGTCAGTCTCCATTATCAAACTACAAAGTCTACTAGATCTGGCGTTGAATAATGATGTTCACGGTGACGAAGCTTTGTTCAGAGAGGATATTAAAGTCACGATGGCTGCTACGGGGTTGTACGAGTGGTTGATAAAGGTTGTAGGGGAGAGTGGTCAGATCGGAGACGAAATTGATCCCACGAAAGGAAGAGACGAGAAGAAGGAGAGGGACAGAGACGAGAAGAAGCCATTACTTGGTGAATTTTCTTTTTATCCAAGATGTGCTCTGGGCTTACTTCTGGCTTCTCAGCCATCGACGCACTAGTCTTTGACTACAATGTCAAGTTCCCCCTATCTCTTGTCATATCGCGCAAAACCGTCCTACGGTACCAGCTCCTCTTCCGTTTCCTTCTCAACCTGAAGCATGCCGAACAGTCCCTCTCATCCGTATGGATTGACCATAAGACGACCACATGGCGGCGAACAACACAAGACCAGCCAGAGTTTGAGAAGTGGAAACCTCGAGTGTTTTTACTTCGGGCGCGAATGTTGTCTTTTGTACAGCAGATACTCGCTTTTGCGACATTCGAGGTCCTTGAACCTAATTGGCGGGCGCTGGAGGGAAAGCTAGACAGGGTATCGACTGTAGATCAGTTGTTGAGAGATCATGTAGACTTTCTGGATACTTGTCTCAAGGAGTGCATGCTGACTAGCTCAAAGCTAATTAAGGTCTCTGTTTTCCCTCGCCTTATGTGACGTCTTCTTATCATGGGGCTACAGGC
Source organism: Desarmillaria ectypa (assembly GCA_030407005.1). NCBI lineage: Eukaryota > Fungi > Basidiomycota > Agaricomycetes > Agaricales > Physalacriaceae > Desarmillaria > Desarmillaria ectypa. The sequence continues at coordinate 3,250,806 of JAUDYN010000004.1, forward strand.
GTTCTCGAAACTAATTGCGACGTGTTCGATGTTTGCGATGTACGGGCCGTCGTTCACGCGGTCCGCGAACAAAGCCGTGGATGGTATGGAAACGGAGCAAGACCAGGCTCGGCGATGGGATACGTTTATCAAGTTTGAAGCCAACTTCAATCACTGGTGAGTCTTTCTTTCTTCGGTCCTTGTATTTTACTTGTCTGGTGTTGACCACCTCATATCAGGTTCCTGGTGAGTTAATAAGCTCTCTTGCGACATGAGGCGATCCACTTATCGTTACTTGCAGATATACCTAGACTGTGTGCAGTATTATGCATCAAGTGAAAATGTGTCACTTCTGCCGCTTGTCGTTCGACTGGGCAGCATCAAAACTGCGTCTGCAGCGCCAGCACCCTCGTCATCTCATCCGCCAGCACCCTCGTCGTGATTTTTGGTCTCGTAATGACTCTCGCCGGTGCGGCTACTTCATCGCTAGATATTCTAGGCGCTTCAAGTCGGCCGCGAGGAATTGACCTTCACCCCTCAATCTCCCTCCCCCACCTCATCTTCCTGCTTTTCCCAAACTTGAATTCCCGTGGAGCCGCTCAACGATGTCTCAGTTTGCTAGGTGGATGCAGGGTCAAGGATGATAGAAGAGGACGGTACCTACCCACGACCTAGAGGGCATTCTTGTAGTTTTTCACCTTCGATGCCTTTCAATTAGGACTACAATCCATCTAAGCCCAGATCTAAGTACCAAGCGGTGTTGTTAATATTACTTTGACCTTTAATGACGGTGATCCAGGACCACTACCCATAGCTACGAGCATTGCGAGTCTCTATTAAGCATGCTCCTCAGGCCAAGGAACCTGTAAGGCTCCATTCATCAGTCTTTGAACGTTACGTATCTGATGCACCTCTGAAACTGTAACACTGGCAATCCTTTCCTGAACAGGTTGATCAGTTTACAGTACTGAAAAATCATAGTTGTTGACTGGCTTCAGATTGAAGTAAAGACATGGTAGTAAATGAATCAACATACTCCCAGTATCATGAAGGTTAGGTTAGCCGAGTCTGCTTGTAAGGCTCGAGCTCACGATACAATGGCGTTACTATATATATAGATCAATGATACCAAAGATCATTACAGTCTGGCTAACGCTAGTGTTTTGCCTTCTTGCCCGAACGCCTTCGTGTCTTCTGCTCCTTCCCTGTATCACCACCACCAACATCCTCTACTTTTCTTTTCTGTCCGGCAACCCCGTTGCTCTTCTTGACACTTATGATTGTCTGTCCAGCCTTGACACCGCCAGCAGCAACCCGGCTTTCAGCAGTACTCCAGTCCATCGCACTATCGTCAATGGCATATCTAGCCAGCATCAGAGGGTGAGACGAAAAGTCAAAATATCCTTACACTCACTTTTTTAGGTCCAAGGCATTGATCATTTCGCGCTGCCGTTCCCTTGCCTTCATAGCCTCTTTCTCCTGCTCTCCTGCTTCCTCAAGTTCCTCTTCCACCGACTGGAGAGCGTTCCCAGTTATTTCCACAACGGGTCCAGACGTACGAGACATACCCTCCAAAGATCTATCCGGACCCATTGCTTCTGTCACCCCTTCCTTCTGTATATCTATAAGCCGCTTGGCAATCTTCCGAACAATTTTGACGAGCAGAGCAAGGACTTGCGATACGGGTAGCGAAAGCTCAGTCTGTCGTGGTCATGATCAAAGAATTCCAATCGTGATTTCACAGGACGTACCTCAATATCCTCGACGTTCTTTCTTTGTATCCCCATTCCCAGCAGGATAGCGTTTTGAGCTGCACTCAAATTCACAGATCCCTCGCTTTTGCCCTCCGCTGTGTCCGCCCGCTTATCCAATCGTCGTTGAAAGTAGAGGGAAGAAATAGTGGGCATTAGATCCATGATAACATGGAAATCCAACACATTATTTCCATATGTCTCCAATCGTTTCAGATCAAAAGGCGTCAGTATTGTTGGCAGTAACGCAGGGGTAAGCGTTTTGACGCCGCCGCCTTGCCTGTCCAGGTTCTTCACGCCACTGAAGGTGTTGATAGCCTCCAAAATGCTCAGCGCCGTCACACACCCAAAGTCACGAAATTTTGGGAACGAAAGTAGGGTAAGTAGCCGCGACCGGAAATCTAGTAAACATGAGCCAACGTGAGGGGAAAGTAAGGTTTAACTCGCTTACCGACGGCGAATTCGGCCAACCATTCCAGCTCACTGTCAGCTGAGCTGTTGAGCCCTCTTACCATAACACATGTATGTTCCCCAGTCAGATCGCTGGCCGTCTGGCGAAGATACAATGGTACATAGCCCAGTCGCTTCCAGAATCTGGGCAACGACAGTTAACATAACGTTCATGGTATAAACCGCAGATTAGTCTACCTGAGAAGTTGGCCAGTCATCCCGTAGCTCACGCCCAGGTAATCCAAATTTTCGGGTTTCCGTTCCGACAGTCGTTGTAGAAGAGGAGGCATTGTTTTTGGTGAGCGAACAGTAGGTGTGTCAGTGTCTAGAGAAGCAGACTAGATAAAACTGAGATAAAAGCATCTTTGGAAGATAAGATATAACGCACGGCATCAATGGCAGTGATATCAGGATACTCTTCTTGCCGCTCTGCGTCATCGAAATTGTATAGCTCGCCGCTGTAGTATGAATTGACTGCCTGCAGAGCTCTTGAACCATAGCCCATCTATTTAATGGACATATTGGTTAATACTGAAAGACGCGAAAACTATGGACAGAAAAGGCTTACATTCGCAACTTCGGGTGACGTAGCAACTCGCACAATTCGAGCTCCACTCATTTCTGCAAACCGCCCCTCCTGGAACTGGTTCGCAATTAGCCATGGTATCAAGTCGCCTCCCGATCTCAAGCCTCGACTCAAACCTTCCATGATGGATGCTTTAGATATCGAACCTTCAAGAGCTACCTGAAGGACCACCAACGGCTCAGGGAGGACGGACGCGTTGGCATCGCTGATGGGAGGAAGAAGGACAAATAGATGGTGAGCGGGTGCATCGGACATTAGTTGAAGGTCGTTAGGCTGGTTCTTGTAATGACTTGACACGTAGAGAGACATCATACGCTGGAGAAAAGCCTCTGATGCAGGATGGAAGCTGAAAAGGGTGTCTCGGTTCACGTAGTAAAGGTCGCAGGTTGATGGATGAGGGCATCCGGAGGAGAGGGTAGGCGATGCTGGAGTAGGAACAAGGCACAGAAGGATGTTGAGCCATTTTTCAATCTCGTCATCTTGGGAATACCGAATGGGGGTGGTGAGGCTGACTTCACGGAGGGATCGGAGGGCTTTAGGAGCAGCTTTGGTGGCCGTTTGGACATGCTTTTTTGGTTCTTCGTCTTTGGTTGTGGAGGTTGTGGGGATAGATGGGCGGGTGGAATCACGTAGCTGCTGGATGAGCTTGAGGGAAAGCGAGCGGCCAGTTCCTTCGTATCCATTTATCGTGGAAGCAAGGAAAACAAGGTAAGGTCCAATAAGATTTCTGACAAGAGGTAAGGGGATAGCTGCGGCCTCGTCGATAATAACTAGTTCAGCTTGGCCTAATACATGAGCATCTTCGGGTTGAATGTACTAAAAAATAAATTAATGGGACATCGAAGTCAACTCAGCTACACAACTAACCTGGATTGTCTGCCGATGATCCTTGAAGACGTTAACTCTCACAATTGCATTATTGAACTCTGGATTGGTGCTCTGAGCAATATCATAGTCGAGGTGCTCTTCGTATCCAAGTGCATCCATACCCTTGAATATGAATTCAAAAACAGTCTTCAAATTTTCCGGGCTGGGACTGGTAACAAATATGTTGGAATATCCATGAGCAAGGGCAGCAGCAATGCCTAGTCCCAGCGCAGCACTCTTCCCGCGACCCCGTCCAGCTGTAAGTGTCACTGTTGACGACAAGGTCTTTTCAGCAATAGCTTCGATAAACGTAAGGATGGCTTGGGCTTGGTCAAGTGTCTTTGTGAGATGAACGAGGTCACCAGCAGGTTTTGTGGAGGATAGCGATGACTTGAGCTCCTGCAATTCAGAAGACGAGGCTACTTCAGATGGGGAAGTATAAGGCGAGATATCCTTCCCACGAGAAATGGGCAGAACGTTCAGCTCGTCGTCAAGGAAAAGGCAATCAGGGCATGACCCTAGTGAGAGGATGAAGCGCTCATTGAAGCGAGCAGTGACTGCGTCGTGAGATGAAGTTCGATACCGTGAATGGATGTCCTACGGAGAGTTAGATGAGCCTGGAGGTAATAACAGCATTCTCACCATAGTCATAGAGTACAGCTGTCGAAGAGAAGTCATCGTCTTTAACAAAAGCACCACCAAGCCACCACCCTCAACCGTTTCAATCGTCCGAGCCAGAAGATTCGGCGTTATGGCCTCGAAATCCTGCAATACACACATGCCATAGGTGTTTCCAAGAATTTTATGCGACTCCTTATAGTACGTATACCGAATGTCGGTTACCGTCACGAAGATTTCAAAGGGATTTTGGTCGTTTGGTTCACGAATGCCGCGTTTGACATCTCTTTTGATTTTTGCCTCCCGTTTCTTTCGATGGCTGGGTATATGCTACCGGTGAGTAAGCGAGCGAAGTCTGAACAGCAAATTGCATACGTGGTGAATCCGAGATCTTTTTTGTAGCACCAAAGCACTGACGGACGGGCAGATATCCTGGCTTGTGACAATAAAAAATGAAGGTTGACGATTTGGTCCCTTCCCTTGTCTCCGACCAAGACTATGAAAGACCTGTGGTTTTTCTTGACATTGTTGTTGACTAGTATTGGAATGCGGGGATCTAGTTGCTTGCGCATGGTCGGCTGACCCTACACGCCGGTCGAGAAGTCGGAGGAAAGTTGAGGGATGATAAATTTAAATTTTGGGAGACTGCACGTGCCAAGCGGGCCGGATACATTATTTGAGCAACTCGAACAGCGACCACCTTGAAAAAACAACCCTTTCCAATACTTTCAGGCGAAGGAACCGAGATAGGGCACTCTGAAATGTCCTCCATTATCCGGCAGTCCTTCATGGCCACTTGTCAGATCAACCAAAGCCATATATGCCCCCTATCACTTCCCGCGATATTTACGTCCCCAGCCTTGCTTGCATATATATACTACCTATGCGACACAGCGCGACACCAAAAATCCGTCATCTACTATGATATCATCCCTCAACTTACCCGTACCATTTACTTGCTTTGTCGATCTCCAAGAAGACGAAAAGGAAACGGCGGCGAAAGAAGTGTTCAGCGTTCTGATCAATCTGCCTAACGACATAGGCTTGAAAGCTCTTTTTCCGAGTGTCGAATTTTTTTTTTTCGAGCTCAGTAGGGTCGGCCGTGGACAAGATTTACGGGGCCTCCCTAGTCGTCACCTTCACTTTCTCTACTGCCGGTTCCCGTCTAAACCTAATGATTGTGCGCGCGACATCTGTGGCCCTGCCACCTTCTTGTTGTTTGATATTTTCTCCGATTGGAGGATATTTCGTGGTGTCTGCTATCACTACCAAGCTGTACGCGCACGTCAGGTACGAGGGGATTTGAATGATATCAACTGACGTTTGTGGACGGCTGACCAAACGCCCCGTTGTAGTGCATCACTGTAGCCTCCTGTTGGTTTGGTTGACCTCCATTCATCAGGATTAAGGTGCCTCGACACCCTTTTCTGTCACTGGAAGTATAAGGTCCTTACCTTCCTGCACCTTGAGGCCAAACACACGATACCCTCGTTGGTCGACCATCACCAGTGATCTGTAGGTTCAGGCTCGGCTGAGTTGACAAATTCGATTACCTGCTCTCAGGTCAGAAAAAGACCTATGCCCAATGGTTCTCAAGATAGGTATCTATATGCCTATTTCCCTATGCGACATAGACCTCCAGTGTATAATTGACTCAGTTGGTCAAGTATCGGCAATATCTCTGCATAAGAGGCAATGTCTGTCGGTGCCTGATGCCGGATAATTGTTACGATAGTATATTCAAGCCGTCATAATTCAATTCAAACCGAGAAACAGCGAAGACTTGTTCAGCCTGTCAAAGACAGACGCCTCAAATAAGAGGTTACCAAGAGAACCGGTGATAGAATCATGACGCATTTATCACAGTAACCAGTAATATCCAAAGGAAAGAAGGTGCAAATACAAGCGTATCGGCATTCGAGGACGGTATTGGCTTCGCCAGGGAAGACAGTATCCAGAGCTTGAGATGTTAAGATGGATTATTTCTTTTAGTAGCTCTATTTCTATGAACTTTTGGAAGGACCCGGACCGGCCCGCTCTGACAATTGACGTTTCACTGACAACCTTTCAATACATGTTATCCTGATCACCCTCACGGAATTAAAGAGGTGCGATGGTTGGTGTGGGGAGCGGGAGAAGGCCTCCTTACGCTCCAGGATTCCATCTTCATCGTCATGTCGGCCCCTGCAAGGAAACCTCGTATCACGACCAGTGCACTTCGTACTAGTCGAATTGCACCTGCTCCACCTCGCAGTAGTCGAATTGCACCAGCTCCAATAGCGCCTTCAGCAAGAAAAGGACGCTTCGTATCGGTACCGATTCCTAAAGCTAGTCCATCACCAGCGAAGCGCCTCAACGATATCCTTACGGATGCCTTGACGAGAGCGAAGGCGATAAAGGTGACACCCGGAAACCGCGCGACTCTTCAGAACGCTCGTAAACTTGCTGCCTCCATTCTTAGTGTCCTCCCTGAGGATGAGAGCGCCATCAAGGACCTTGCATACGAGCTTCACTGCGTCTCTCTGAGTTCATTGGTTAATGAGCTCGCCACAGAAGTAAAATACTACCCAGAGGATCAAGGAGACCAGCAAGCGCATATGCTGCAGTGCATCATGGAGGAGATTTTCAAGTGGCTTCCTGACATATGGCTCGCAATGGCGGATGCGAATGCAGATATGGAGCTTGTCCGCAGCTGTCTGATGCTGTGTTCATCTGTTGCAGACCAAGCTGCTAATTGCCTGTTCGTTAACTGTCTGCTTTCCTTACATCATGAATACTAACTTCGTGTTTTCTTACAGCGGTGGTTACTTTGAATGGACTAGGAGGCTTGTCATCACCAACTCGAAAAAGCAGACTGTGTACGATGGGGACCACCTCATTGGTGATTATATGGCTTGGATGTGGAGAGAGTACCTCGTTTTCTCGGCTATTAGGGGCTCAAGAATCCCAGCCAATGAAGCTATATGGGGCGAGAGTTACGATGATGTTCTCAACCTCATTCGCCGAACTCCTGGTGGTACGGTTTTCTCACCTTCTTGCGTTCACCTAATTGACTATTTTGCAGAGTCAGAGAACGTGGTTGGCCTTGCTTTCTGGGATGATCATTGGTCGGCGGAAATGAGAACAGCCGCCCTTCGGCTCTACGCTGAAAGACATCGTCATCGCATTAACAGTTTCCTCGAGGCACCGTCCGTTCACCTGTACACCTCTTTGGTGTCAGACTATCCTGACATCGAGTCTTCACTCCTAATTTCAATCAAGCAAAATATTTTTGGGGAAGAACCTTCCATTCCCTACACGGACGCCGCGAAAATTCTCGCCAAGGCATCCCAAACGGAGGATGTCGTCTGTTTACTCGATAGATTGATCGAGGAAGGTATTTCTCATCATAACTCAACCATTCTTGTCATTATGAAACATCTCTCCGTGGTGTCCAACGAGGAGCAACGCGCCCATGCACTCCAGGTCGTCAAAGACGGGTTAAAGACAGCGAAACAAGATGCCTTGCATGCCCTGGTGCACCTGTTTCCAGGACTAGAGGATGCGCAGGTTTGGCTTCGAAGTCTGATAGACGCCGGGGAACTCACTTGTGACGAGGACCTGTTCGATGATAGCTACCCTGAGCGGGAGAGCAATCTCAGCAGCTTTGCTGAGCGTGCAGCCCAAGGAGGTCCTTTGACTGACCCGAATTGGACACCTCCAAAGAAAAAGGAGGTCGATCCGGATGACATTTACCACAAAGAGCAGCCTAAACGCGACTTGGTGCGCTGCATTCGGGATTGGGCGCAGATTCTCTGCCAGTGGCCCGACGATGAGGCAGCCGCAGATGTCTGGAGTACAGTGAAATTTGATGGTTCCGAGCTGTTTTTCTCTTCTGTAGAGGGCGCAGAGGAAGCATTAATGGATCGTATCAAGGTGGCTGATTCGGTGCAGGCAGAAAAGCGCCGCCAGGCCAAACCTACACCTGTGGAGTGCCCTGCATCACCAACATCGCGTGAACAGCTCCTCAATTGGAGGATTACAGCTACGTATGTCAAGTTTTTACGAGAGCTTCAATTCGATTGGCTGAACGGTATGCTCACAGGTTCGATGACTATTACGAGTCTCCTAGCTACGTTTATGGTTATGTCACTGATGGCCTGCAAGCATTGATCAAGACATTCTCTTGTCAAGATCATCGTGCTTTGGGTAAGTAAATATTCAAATCTAGGACAATAAAGATCAAGTAGTCGCATATTCAACTTCTCCCGTCATGATACTTTTCATATATCCTTGTCTCGCACGGCTTTCTCCATAGTCAATCATAAAATTACTGCATAGCAATAGTTATACAAAATTACTTAGCTATCAGGGAAAAAGACGAAGCCGACAAGGGGGCAAAACGTGCCGCAAACCAAAATTCGCACACCAATCATCTATCAAGACTTCGTGATTCCATCATACGCTCACGCCTTTCCGGACACTGGTGGCACTGGCCCGGTCAGGAGCGGGGCTCCTAAATAGTTCATTCCCAATTATCAGATATATCTTCAAGCCATTTTAATTCTACATCCTTCTATTTCAAATCTGCAAACATCTTCTGTGACGCCTCTAATGTCATTATCTCCGCCTCCAATGTCTTTTTCTTTTACAGCACCAAAAATCAATATACGTCCCTGAGCATCAAACATTTGCTCACCTTCTCGTCATTCGCCAACCTCACATTCTCCGGAAGAGTCTCATTCTCAAACTTGGCCAGTTTGGAGAGGTTCAACCGCGCTATATCCAGCTTCTTTTCACATTTCGCAATCTCATGGTCGAGATCCACTAGGCCCTACCCCGCACCTGGATCAGGGACGCGCTAAAGGAAAGGAAAGGAAAGTGCACTCACCCTCACGAGTGTATGGATGACAATCGACTTGGTCACGACGCTACTTCCACATCCGGCAGGAACGTCCTTTGAATCGTTCACGACAACCGCACTCTTGCATCCCTTCGTCAGAGCAACCATCGTTGGTAGCTGACTCTCAATGAGCCGGGCGTCGTCCTGTGCGTGTATGAAGACTACATAAAACCCCTTCATCAGCCCTAGACTACACCAAAACAGAAGACCCGCGCACACTGTATATCACTCTGGAGATTATACGATGCAGCTAAGGACCGTCCGGCCTTAAGCACCGCAAACACGAGATCAAACTCCCTATCCGCATCCTCAAACACGAACGCCTTATCCTGGTAGCCAGAATCAGCACTCAAGGTCTCTCAAACAAGCGCACACTCACAAACACCGGGAACCTCGAAACCATAATCGACGGAGTCGCATCGCCCGGCCGGCGCGGGAGGCGCTGCCATAGCTCCTCAGTCACGAACGGCATGAAGGGGTGCAACAATTTTAGTCCGTAATCCAGGCACGTATACAACGTCTGCTGGGCGGACCTCTTCGTCTCTAACGGCGCCTTGTCATCCGTCATAGGTTTCATTGCTTCCTATTTGTCCATTAGCAGTAGAAACCATAACGTCATAATACCCACAATATAGACATCACACAACTCATATAGCCAAAAGTTATACGCTGCTGTCGTGGTCATCATGAAGTTGCGCTCTCCCAATTGGGTGTTAATCTCCCTGGCGGCGATATTGAGTTTATGAAGGATCCAACGCTCTACCAGGCTCTCTTTGCCCGTAGGCTACATACCAGCCTCAGCCAGAGAAAGACCTAGGCAAGTATACGGACGTACCTTGGCATCCGCCTCGGGGACAAACTCTCCATCCAGTTTGAGCATCGCAAACTTGGTTGCGTTGAAAATCTTGTTACAAAACTTCCTGTACCCTTCCACTCGTAGAATCTCGAGATTGATATCGCGCCCTCCACCTGAGTAAGCACAGAGTGCAAACCTCAATGCGTCAGTCCCACACTGCGGAATACCCTTAGGGAAGTCCTTCTTCTGGCCTTCTCTCGCTTTCTTGATCTCCTTATCGTCCAAGTTGCCCTCGAGGAGCTTCTCATGTAACTTCTCCAGCTCCAAGCCCTGTATGACATCGATCGGGTCTATAACGTTCCCAAGGGACTTGCTCATCTTCCTCCCGTGTGCGTCGCGGATCATTGCGTGGCAATACACCTCCTTGAACGGCACCCTCCCCGTAAGCTTGATCCCGAGCATCACCATCCTCGCTACCCAGAAGAAGAGGATATCCCAACCGGTCTCGAGGAGAGAGGAGGGGTAGAATTTCTCAAAATCAGGTGTCTACAGGACCAGTCAGATGGATATACACCAACAAAAGAGATGAACATGCCTTTTCCGGCCAGCCCATAATTGAGAAAGGCCACAATCCAGAAGAGAACCAAGTGTCAAGCACGTCTTCGTCTTGCTCCAGCTTGAACGACTGGCCAGCAGCAAGCGCCTTGGCACGCTCCGTCGCCTCCTCGAGCGTCCGACCCACGATCCAGTTTTTACCGTCGTTTTTCTGCCGTATCTGTCAGCACAAGAAAAGGGAAAGGGAAAGAAACGGCTTACATCCTGCTCCCTCCCTTGGATGTTCACAAAATATGCTGGACAGCGATGACCCCACCAGAGCTGACGGGAGATGCACCAGTCCTGGATACCCTCCAGCCAGCGGTACCACTCATTCTCAGATTGTTTAGGCGCGATGATGAGCTCGCCAGCGCGTGTTCGCTATACTGCCTCGTCAGTAGACGTTAGCGGCCAAGAAACGACTCGTACCTTGATAGCTTCCTCGGCAAGAGGCTTGCAGTTTACCCACCACTGAGGCTTGAGTATGGGTTCAATGACGTCGCCGGATTTGCTAAAAAAGTATGAGAAGATTTAGCGAAAAAGGACAAGCACGAACCTGCAAATGGGAATCATCATGGGGTTGTCCTTTGTCTCGACAAACAGTCCAGCTTCCTTAAGGGCCTCAACAACGGCTACACGGGCATGGAAGCGTTTCATGCCCTGTATTAGTGTCAGTATCTTGCTCAAATGCAAGAGAAGCACTTACCCTGAACCTCTCGCCGGCATGCTCGTTGAAAGTTCCATCATCATTCATGATATTCACCACCTCCAAGTTATGCCTTACACCAACCTCCCAATCGTTCTGGTCATGTGCAGGCGTAATTTTCACCGCGCCCGTCCCAAACTCCCGATCCACCATCTCATCCGTGACAATCGGGATCCTCCTCCCTTCCACAAACGGATGGACCGCGTACTTGCCGTGAAGATGTCGGTACCTCTCATCGTCGGGATGCACCGCAATCGCCGTATCGCCCAGCATCGTCTCGGGCCGAGTCGTTGCCACCACCACCCTCTCCCCACTTTCCAACGGATACACAAAACTCGTGATAACACCAAACTCAAACTTTTCTTTCGCGTCATACCCCGGCACGCTCATCAACGTCCGTCCAGCTAACTGCTTCTGGTCGACTTCGAGATTGCTAAGTGTCGTGTTGAGGCGGACACACCAGTTCACGAGCCTATTCGCGCGATAAATAATCCCGTCCTCGTGTAGCCTGCAGAACGTTTCGATGACGGCCTTGCTCAGACTCTCATTCATCGTGAACGCGACACGATCCCAGTCGTAGCTCCCACCTAGCCGATGGAGCTGGTTAGTTATCCTTGCTTGGTACCTACACCCGTCGTTAGCCGAAATGTATGTTATAGAAGATCGACTCACTCATTCTTCCAATCCATAACCGTCTCCAGAAACCTCTCTCGTCCAAGGTCATGCCGCGTCTTTCCCTCGTTTTTGAATAACCGTTTCTCCACCACACTCTGCGTCGAAATTCCAGCATGGTCAAAGCCAGGTGAAAACAGCGTCTTGCGTCCAAGCATCCGGTTCCTATTAGCCGTCAACCCGTAAAACAACGGAAAGCTCACACCCTACTCACCACCTGACGAGTGAATCCTGTATCGCCGTCGTCAGCGCATGGCCGATATGCAGGCTGCCCGTCACATTGGGAGGAGGGGCCGGGACAACAAAGACCTCCCCGTTCTCCTCACCACCATACTCTGGCTTGAAGAACCCCTGAGCATGCCACCAGTCATACCACGCCGACTCTACCGCGATGGGGTTGTACCCCACCGACATGGGTTGCGAAAGATCTACCCATGATCAGAGAAAGAAAAGTAATAGGACAAGCTACGCACCCTTCTTCTCGCCTATGGGCGTCGTATTGACAAAAACCTCCTCTTCCTCCCTTTTCTTCTCCACCTTGACCTTTTTCTCCCCATTATTGTTGTTGTTAGTCTTCAACGCCTTGGCCGCGAGCTTGGCCTCTTTTTCGAGCCTCTTGGCTTCTTTTTTAGCTGTAAAAGAATAAGCATACAGGTACGAAAATGAATACAAAGGATGGACCTGCGCTCTTCGAGTTGGGTTCCGATTGAGACGACATGGTGGAAAGGAAAGAACGCGATGGCTGGAGACGGAATGCGAATCGATGAAAGCGACTCAGCATACAGATGCGATCGTGACTCGTAATTTTGATTACTCCCTTTTTCGTACAAATGACTCCTGTCTAATAAATAAATTTCGCAAAGGCCACTTTATCATTCTTTCCACCTCGCCACTTTCTGTCCTCCTACCTCCCTCACCTCTCAAACGGGGTAGTGCCCTCATCGTTCGGGGTGTGAATGGTGACTGGTGCTAGTCAATCGAAGTACCTGCAGAATAGCATTTACTCACGCATGGCTCCTCATTTTCTACAGGCGCCTTGATAGTCTCTTCATCAGTATCATTAGTATGTCCAAGCCCTCCTTGAGTTCCTCCTACAAGTCCTGTCTCGCAAAACTAATTGACCGGATTAACGTTCTTGGCTTTGGCAACTCGAGCTCCATCTCCTCAGAACAGAAATTCATCGACCAATGGGCGAACATTACAGACGGCGGAGGGCCACCACCCGCATAGTCTGTACCCCCTCTTCAGAGCTAATTCTAGACAATCTTCTCTTTGCCTCGACCTGTCGTTAGCGATGGAATCAGAATGCATTCCTGCTCTATCTGCATAAACAGATGTCGTTCGACAAAACCCCGACGTTAGTAAAACGGCTCCATTTCTATAAAAGACATTAGACCATCTGCTCAGTGATATTTATCGTGTGAGAGTAGTGAGTACTTGAGTATTGATAGTTCTTTGGGTTTGAATTTGGGAGATGATGATTTATATTGCAGAAGATACGGTCTATTGGCGCTGTTTCGCAGACAAAGTTCGTGGAAATACACGAAGAACTGGTTACGTCGATACCAAATTGATCTGAGCTGGAATTGGACATGGTCGATGGATTAGCTATCGGAACTTTTAGGAGGCATCGGACGACCGTTTCAACCCTGGTGATTAAGATTTGGACAGGAAGAGACACACCCGCTCCTGGTAAGCAGCTATTTCGGGCCAGGCAAAAATGGGTGTATAGCATATGAAATTCTGACAATGTTTTTTGACCACAGCAAAATGAGTCGGGATTCCTATCAATGGTAAAGCCGACGGATTTGGCGGTGGTGTCAAAACTTCATCTCTGTTCTAATTGTTGCATTCTGACCGGCGCGAGTTAGTCACCTGCCAGGAGTGACCCTTCAGCATCTCTTCTAAAGCCTCATTAGTAGCAACGTGATTCATAAGTTGTTTCCGTCTGGTGGTCGGTCGTTGGGGGGGTTGTTGCGGCTGGGTCGCGGCACGCCGAGAAATCGAATTCCGGCCCATTCAGAAAGCCTAGAGGCAGACCGAGGCGGACAAGCCGGCAGAACTACCACTAAGCACCGCGTTGGACAGATTTTGGACAGTGGACACCGGGAGGAAATCAAGAACCCAGGATCAGAAACAGGAATTAGAAGTTTATTTCAACGACACGCATGTGGAAAGCGTGTAATCGCATAACCACTACCACAGCCGTGGCCAAAGAATAGATAACAAAGCGGCCAGCCCTGGAATTATTATTATTTAGTGATCAGGCACCCACACCGCGCTCAAATGAGACTAAGTATGCTCTTCATTTCTGTAATGGCTGCACTAGCCCAGCCGGCATATTCTGTAATCCAGGAATGTGAACAAAGGACCAAACTGATCGTGGATACCGATCTTTTCAATGGTGTAGAGTGAGTACGAATGGACTGTGATTGATTACTGCTGATATATTCTTAGCGATGCAGCTGCCCTTCTACTCGCTTCCACTCTGCCTTGCACCGACCTCTTAGCCGTTCAAGTCAATTATCCTTCGTCTTATTCAATACTGACCGCCTCCGCGATCCTAACCTATTATTCCCACCCTGATGTGCCTATCGGTGCTATCAGACCTTTCAATGAGAGAATATTTACCGATACACACTACTATCAGTACGGAGACTACGCAAGCAAAGTCCAGCATCATTGGAACACGTCCTTGACTGATGCAGATGATGCATGGGATCCCGTTGACTTGTACCGAAAGGTATTGTCTGAACAAGATGACAGAAGTGTCACCATCGCGAGTATAGGATTTTTTGACAATGTGAAGTAGTTTCTCGTCTCCCATTTTATCGTGCTCGAAGTTGACAAGTACTCAAAGCTATCAGGTCTACTTAACTCGACCGCTGATGAATACTCTCACCTTGACGGACCTGAACTTGTAGTTTCCAAAGTGAACGAGTTGGTTATTATGGGCGGCGCGTATCCCAGCGGATGGGAGTATAATTTCGGTGGTAGCTCTCCAGCCTTGACGGCCCACGTCGTTAATACATGGCCAGGAAAGATTACATTTTCGGGCAGTTATCTCGGAAGGAACGTTACATCTGGAGCACGGTTGACTGTTCAGGCACCTTCTATGGATCCTGTTGCTGCAGCGTACAAGTGGTATATGTTCGTAGACTCGTCTTTTCTTGAACCACGCTGCTTAGGCTGATGATTCCCTGCAGCGGCTATAATACCCCCTTCTATTCATGGGACCCCATTACGCTACTTTATGCCATTCAAGGTCAGGAGCGTCGTCCTCATGACGGCGCCACAAATTGAGGGGCTGATGATGGAAAAACAGGTCTGAACAACTTCTTTGAATACGCCAATTCATATGGTTACAACAGTGTGAATGCCTCTGACGGATCGAATGCTTGGGTAAATAACACGAGTGTGACAAACCAGCACTGGATCGTTCTCAGGGATGGTTTTACCAATACCACTCTAAGAGACGTCTTGGATAATTTATATCTAAGTGGGGCTTTTCGCACATGGGTTAACAATGTAGCATGAGTTGGGCAAATATATTCAGTTGTTGTTTCTTTTGTCTTTCGAGGGTGTATCGGGGTACAACTGAATAATTATCAGAACATGAGATCATTCGAATTGACGGAAAGCCATGCCTTGCCAGGATTGAAAAGCCCAAGAGGGTCGATAGCACGTTTAATGGTCTTCATCAATTCTACCGTTCCTTCGCCAAGCTCTTCTATGAGGTAGTCCTTCTTGCCAATGCCAACGCCGTGTTCTCCGGTACCTTCAACCACCAGGTCAGATGTGTAGAGGATAGCGAATTGCATAACTGACATGTGCCATCGAGTGCAATAGCTCTCCTTACCATTCGGCTAACCGCTTGCTTTGTCTTAACCTGCTCTTCTTCATTATTGAAGAGGATCAGAGCATGAAAATTCCCGTCTCCAACATGTCCGACTATAGTAGCAACAAGCCCAAGGTTCTTGAGGTCTTCCTTAGTCTGGTACACGAGGTCTGGTAGCCTCGACACGGGGACACTATTGAAAGATATTGGTTGAAGGGCATAAAGGTACGTCACAGGGGGCTTACCATACGTCCGTGGCCCATCCTTTAGCCCCTGGAATCAGGGCCAAACCGGAAAAGTGTGCATTTTTCCTATCAGCCCAAAGGTCCGCCGCCTCCTTGCCGTTCTTTGCAAACTCAAAACCAGTCCCGCCATGCTTTTCGGCAACCTTCTTGGCCACCTTAGCGCTGTCCATGATAGATCGTTGCGTGTGTCCCTGTAGCTTAATGAAAAGGCCATCCTTTTCTGGCCATTTGCGTTTGGATTGGCCGTAGATATTTGATGCCCGCATGAATTCCGAATCTACCAATTCTATGCATTCTGCATGCAGGCATTAGACATTTTTCTGCTGCGGACCGACGTAAAATCTTACGTATTCCAACCCCCTGGTTTATGATTTCTCTGACGGCCTCTGTTGCTTTTCTTACGTCAGGAAACTGAACTACGGCGACGCTGGTTGGCAGGACAGGCGCCAGTCGGATTGTAACTGGAATAGAAAAGGTAACATTCTTTAGATCAGACAATGGAAGTCGATTAGTGTTCATAACAACCTTCAGTGACGATGCCTAATGTCCCTTCGGCACCAATGAATAACTTTGTAGTATCAAACCCAGCGGAAGACTTTCTAGATCGTCTCCTCGTCTTTATGACCTCTCCGGAAGGTAACACGACGGTCTATTTCTGTTCAGCAAAGTCTGGTTTGCGATGGTTGTCCAACTTACGGCGTTGAGAAACCATTCACCCTTGCTCGTGCCGTATCGGACAGCATTCGCTGTAATGTAATAAAAACGGTGAGTAACATTTTTACAAAAAGGAAACAGATACTTACTTCCGGAGCATCCTGTACTAAGCATTCCCCCAATAGTTGCACCGGGAGCGGGATCGATCTATAGTCCAGACCTCTTGAGATTTGAATAACGAGTAAAACAAATCTTCAGTTACCGGGAAAAAGAGAGGAATTCCTGAATAGAACTTTCAGCTTACTTTCAATTTCATTTTGTAGCTGACCTACCCTTTTCTTCTAGAGCGTCGTTGATTTCGACCCAGCCAATGCCAGGTTGGCAAACCATGTCTGAATCTGCCTCTACGAACAGCCATTATTCAAACTCAAACCACGACGTTTCAGGTATTACCGTGTATTTCTATGATCCTCTTCATGCCGGAAAGGTCAATGCATATCCCACCGGAGGAATGCTACATAACACCCATCAGAAATAGCCCTAGGGGGTTTGATAATGCGATAAATACACCGCGGGTGTGCCCCTCTAAGTTTGTGGCACCTGAGTAAGGTGTAATAGGCATGCGGTATTTCGTCGCAATTTTGACAATTTTGACGACATCGTCTGTTGAGTCAGGGTAGACAACGACACTGTGAAGAGAGTCTAACACGGAAAATTCAGAAATAATATACCTCGAGTAAAGATTAAACACACCAGGGTGGTGATCGTATTCCGAGTGCCCATGTATGTGCAAGTCTAGTGGATCAGTCGAAACGACACCGTCACGGCCGGCGAAAATACGCTGAAGCTCTAAGATGGCTCGTTCATAGTCCTCGAGGGAACCATACTTGGGAGTGGTTGGAATGGCTTCCGTATTATTCCAGCTCGACAAAAAATAACCTAGGGCCCCACTGGCTAGAGATGCTGCAAGGAGACTGTACGCAGGGCGATGTTTTGGGGTAATTTCCCGAGGCAAAGCGCTGTTCGCCGTAGTAAACCAACGTCTTGAACTTGAAGCCCAATATGTGGAGAACGAAGTCGCTGAACGTCTGGCCAAAAAGAAATGCTTAGTAGAAGGACAAACAAGCATGGCTGCCTCTCTTGAATTGTGGGGCCGAAGTAGAAGATATAATATTGACAAACCCCTCGATCAAGCACGGGGCAGTATCCGTTCACGCGATCAACAAGAATTGCCAGAACACGGGCCGGCTGCCGCAACACCAGCAGATATGTTACTGTAAGTCAGATTAAAGATCATGGCGGATAATATTTGCCACACTATGTCATGGTATTGGCGGCGAACGCCACAAGAAGTGGCAGCAAGAAAACAAGTGGAAGACGCATGCGCCACGTGGTCAAGCAAAGGTTACCTTTGTACCAGCATGCCAGTCGATTTCCCCACCTTTTTGACACAGCTGAACGATGCCCTCTTTGCTGAGAATGGACTTAATCTTGCTTATCTCCTTCGGCCAACAAGTCCACACGGAAAAGACCTCGTCAAACAGTTCAGAAATCCTACAGTATGTCGGGCTCTACCAGGACCCCAACGTCCAATTCACGCGAAACATTCTCAGCGTGCAGCATTCAGTCATTATCAAGGAAGCATACAGAGCCCATGGGATGATATTGCGATTCAATATGTGATGATCTGTTCGCATGTAGCCAGACGTAGACCGATGGAAGCATTCAAGGAGCATGCACAACTTGTCTCGTGAGCACAGCTCTATCTTCTTCGTTGCACGACGCTAACTGTAGCTCAGCTTGTTCTTCCGTTTCTTCACCGAAAATCGAGGTTGGACACTACCAGCTTTGTTCTCTATATTGCGGGACCTACGTGATTTGGCATTTGATGTACGCGCCTTTTTCCGTGTCCGGCACCATTCATGGTCTATCTTCAGGCCGACTCCTTTGCAAAATATAACAACCTGAAGAGCGAATCGATGGAGGAGGCTGCGAGAGTCATTGTGAAAGCTTTTGGAAACTGCATGACTGACAGGTGTGCGACTTTCGTTGCCCTTTCAACGTTAGAGCCTGATCTACTAGGACGTCACCACCCAACGAATCCAGAAAATGGGGCGTGTATTATGTTGTTGGTCTCATACTTAAGTGTTACTTTCGGGCAAGTCACTTTGTTCTCCTTCAAGTTCCTTTCCTCCACGATCGTCAGTGGTTTTGATTGTAGGTTAAACGAATATCTCTGTCAAAGAGTATCTTGCGGGCCCTCGAAGCGAACTCTGATATCCCTCCACTGCATATGTATCCCCGGTCGCATCAAGTACGATTCTTTTCCTCGATCTACCGTCATAGTTAATGTCTTGCAAGGTCACCTATCGGTATTACATTGGAATGCTGAGTTTTTTGAACGAAGACTATGCAAAGGTACGCGTTCGTAGTGATATACTCGGTAGCATCTCAGATGTTATTCTGCAGTCTGAGGAAGAACTGACTCTTGCTTTCTACCAATGCCACATTGGGGCCCAAAGTAACCAAGAGTGCGATCCCCCTTTTCTTGTCTCATTTCTCAACTTGACTGTTTACAGGCGCATTCTAACCTATCTCCTCCCGCTGCGCATCTTGAAGGGCTATCTTCCGTCACAAGAACTAATGGATCGATTTCCCACACTCAAGGAACTCTATCATCCATTTATAACTGCTATCCGCACCGGTGATATATCCAGTTACGATAGGGCGCTAGACCACCACGAAAAGACACTTTTAGATCTGAACTTGTGGATAACACTCGAAAAGGCTAGAGAACTATGTTTGCGGGGCTTATTCAGACGAGTGTAAGCTAGCTCATCGCCCTCCAAAAGCTTTTTTCGACTCAAGTTTTTGTAGATGGGTTGCTTCTCAAAAAGGATCGCGAGTTCCTATATCTATGTTCCACTCCTCGCTCAAGATCTCAGGTATCGATGTTGATGAAGAAGAGGCAGAATGTCTAGCTGCAAATATGATCTACAAGGGTTTCATGAGAGGGTACATCAGCCATGAAAAGCGAATGGTTGTACTCTCTAATACCAACGCGTTTCCGAAGCTGGCGGAAAGATCTAATCCGTATGGATTGATATAGGTGTCATCTTTGACCGTACATCGTCATCTTTGATGAACATCTATTTCTAGGAACACGATGTATTGATACCTGGCGCATTGCATGACTCGCGATATTCAACTCTTCCAATTTGGAAAAAGGCTGTCCTCAAGGAGGATTCTGAGCACCGAGATCGGTAAAGGAAGCAAAGAAACGAGGTTTGGCGGGTGCTACCGCTGGAATCCGTATGATCCACTGCCCAACGACCACAAACTCGTCATAGTGCATATGAGAAAGTTCTCTAACACATTGCATCAGAATATGCGTGGTACTTGGCATTAAAGGAGATCCGTGCCAAAAATATCTTGCTGCTCTTCGTTGGCTATGAGGCTTGACGATTGGTGGAACTTTTATAGATATAGGATGTGAACTCAGCACCCTCTGGAAGGTGCAGAAGGCGTTCCTCGTATTGCCGAGGTAAGGGTTCAGTTCAGTATACATCTCTCAGGATCTGAACAAAAGCATGGAAGTTCACACAACAAACGCCGTTTGGTTCCACCAATCAACCGCTCAATACCAAGCTCGGGCTGTATTTTTCCAGATGGCGATTCTGGCTGCATAAGTATGTACGAGCCGTAGATTGGAACCGAGTAAGTTCGCTATCCACATGCTTGTGTGATACTACTAACGGTCCTTCAGTCGTATCCTCACGTTGTCAACCCTACGACATCGGACCACCCAGTAGGCCATCCAAGTTATCTGTATGGACTTTGATCAAGATGCCAGAGGCTTCCGACCGTTGTGTAACTCATGCTTCTTGAGACAGCAGGACCTGGACTGAAGTGCCCGTGTGAAGTAGACTTGGCCAAAGTCAAAGCAACCCTCCGGCCTAAAAAACCTAAACCTGGGGGGATGTAACACTCGTAAGGTTAAGGCGTCTGCGGTACAATGTTAGGTTGAATCTGATAAGGAACGATCGATGAATCGTACATTTGCGTTGACCGTTTTTCAGACTTTCGGAACGGCCAGTCTTCTTCCACGAATAACCCACAAACGGCGATAAGGTCTCCACTCTGCACATCTGAAAGACCTGTCTTCGGGCTTCCTCGGTTCGCTAGAGTGGTCGCATGGGCGTGACCCTTCAAGAATTTTTACAGATACTTGTAATTGATTGGATGGAGAAGGCAGATGTATACCAAGTGCATTAAACGAGGTGATCGCATCTCGCCATTGGGTAACCGGTGCTTTCTTTAACACTCACGTCCGATACTTCGGTCAGTTCTGAACTTCCTTCTCCTGTCCATCTGGCCAGATTGTCGCACTTCCATCTGAAATGGATCGATCTCTTCTGTATTTTACTGCGATGGGACTCCGGCTCATATATGTGTTTATCAGTGACAGTGTGCTTGTAGTGAATTACTTGGTATGGAATGGCACTAGCCTCGGTTCAATTCTTTGATATCTCTAGGAACTAGTGATAGACAACATGGCGGGTTTACGTGAATCGAACCGAATTTGATGGCCTCCTGGCATTGCGAAATGTGATCCCAGGGCCACAATTCTTGATCTTGGCCGAAACTTAGGATACACTTCCTGGGCAAGTGACGTCTCTTCTTCAAATGATCGCAAGGTGATGGGTTGACAGGATCCTGCATCCTATAAAGCAGAGGGCGCCTTGGAGTTGGAGTGGTATCTTCCTTCGCCTCTCCAAACATGTGTCTTTATCGACAGTGAGTTTCGTCGGCCTTGGTTAGCGGGAGAATGCTTACACCTTTTTGCTTATCTTAGGGTCAGAAACATCTACACGCGGTCAGCACTATTCCGTCTTCGCTACTCTGGGGCACTAACTGGTTTGTAGTTGTGGCCACGGCGTAACGCTGGTATGGGCTTTCTAGCTTCCTGATGTGGCTTATATAAGGCTCACCCTTGTACGATCATCGAGCCTGACGAAGAGGTAAGATAATCACCGTGATATGAAGAATGTACACTAAAATATCGACTAGATTAAATGTGACCTGGTCCAATGTAAATTCAGCATGGCGCATCCAAAGACTTGCAAGCCTCCTACGTGTAACCAGACTTGCTGGCAATAGTCGGTTCTTCTTTTGTGTTTGTAGATTGGACAAAGACTGACTCGTTACTAGCCATCAATATCCGCAACAATATTGTAGGATTTTGTTCGTGGCCCGACGACTAGGATTCATTGACGTTAACGTTTCAGCCCCCAACATCAACGCTTTGTGCCCCCAGTGTAGCAGTAGCAGCAAGGTAGCATATGGGAATTATAAGTAAACATTATTGTCGACCTCTTACGTAGTATAATACAACTGCGGTGTGCCGGGGCATATAAACTCGGTCTTTTGATGGTATTGACCAGAAACTTGGGCGAACGGTGACTATTCCGACCTCCATGATAGGAATGATGAGGCAGAAGACCGAAAAGCTATTTATAACAAGCGACAACCCCTTCAGCCGCTCACACTGGTACAAATCCCTAGCTGATAAATTGAAACTTGCTTATTTGTGGTACTTGTTCATAAATGAACCAAACCAAGCCAGATGTTTGCTGTGATGACGTCCATTGTAGAACAAATTTTGATAGTTTGACCTGGGCTACACAACTAGAAGGGAAGGGGGTTCGCGTTAGCCCGGCAATCGTCGTGGTTCGTCCTACCAGTCCAGGCACCAAGTCGTGTAGGTATTCCACCAGAACCACGATCTTAAGGCGCGTGACGCATTGATCCATTTTGTACATTGCATAAGTAGACCAGTGACCTCGTTCACTAATAGGTGTTCCACTCCCCCGCCATTAAAGTTTTCCCTTCTTCCCATATATGAAGCCAATAATGAAGTTCTAAACCCTTGTAAGGGGCTATATATTGTGACGGCCGATTTCAAGTGTTTCAGGTCGTTGCAATAGTCTTCAAGCGCGTGGGGTGTGGTGTTACCACAAGGTCACCGCCTCGTTATTGACCGGATGGCATATTACAACACGTTGAGTTGTTGGTGGTAGTAAAAGCAATAACGTAGGGGAACGAGCTGAAAAGGAATAATATAACACTGCAGGCCCGACAGCATGGGTGACACCAATGAGATAGTTGGGGGACCCACCTTCCTACGTCTGATTGTACTATCAAGCTGCGTCTATTTTCGTGGTCGCCACCTAGTTATCCTGTCTACTGCTAGTGCCATCTATCAAGATACTGCATCGGCGTCTAAAGCCTCTATCATCCGACCGTCACACATTTCTTACTTTGGGTGTCTTAGCCGAATATTCTGCAGGTAAGAGGTAGCCCTCAAGTTGCTGGAAGCAAGTTCCTAGGGGAAGCTATGGCGCTAAAAGGTCTGAAACTTGGCATGACGCCCCAGGCGATTATCTCTAGTTCGACGGGTTGCAGCTATCATTGAACATAGGTGAATACTCTTGCATCATCTGGAGATGAGAGTATTAACAATCATTGAGTCGCAAACATTACGACAACTCACCTGTGAAGGAGGGGGAGGAGCATGCACTAGGCATGTTGTCTGGGCAAAAGCCATCACTCTCCATATCGCCGACAGCCGTCGACATAAAGTTTTGAATGGTGGGGGATTGAAATTGGATGTAACGATGGCCTCTGAGCATTGTCATCGGTCCTTCCGTCGCCCGAAATGGGGAGGGAAGCAGCCACCCACAAACATTATTATCGATCTTTGGGTCCAGATCATATAGACCGAAGTGGACATCATCAAATGGGGTGGTGTGCTGTCGAGGCCGTCATATTTATCACATTGCATCCTCCATATCCTAGCACACTATTTCTTCTCCAAGCACCCCTGCCTTCTACCGAAACAGTGCTCCACCCAGTTCTCGCCCTCTATAAGGATGGGTTCCCTTGATGTTCCGCTGGCCACCAGTAGCGTGTAAGATGCGAAAAGAAGTCTCTGGGGAATTTGATGGTGCTGAAAGGTCTTCATCACCAAGACCTATGGTTAACGCGGTATGAATAGGAAAGCTATCGGTGAACGAGAGAAAGTTCCCTTGCTCGACTGGGACAGGTCGCGATTTATCTTGAGAGGAGAAAATTGAAGGGATCCAAGTCACAAATGCAACAACAGCTTACACTAGTGAGGGGAGGGAAGATGAAAAAACATTAAGTTGGATGTATGTTGAATAAAACGTTGTCTCAAGAGCCCGGACCGGTCTATAATAGGTGCTCACTTAATTATGTTTCTATCAAAAGACGATACTTGAAACTGGCAATGGCTCAATGGTCTAGTAGTATGATTCGCGCTTCGGGGTTCTTCCCAGTGATTACAAAATCATTCATATGTGCGAGGTCCCGGGTTCAACTCCCGGTTGAGCCCTTTTGCTTCCAGTGCAACCTTGTCAGAATCTTACGGTTGTAATCCACCTGGAAATATTGGATATCTATGATTGTACCTTGTAAATAGAATATACATGGAACTTTGGTAAATTATTCTTCTTAACTGGCAGTCACGTGATAGGTAAGTTCCCTCGACCAAAATGTCCCTCAGCGAGGGAGGGTACCTTACCAGTAGCTTGCTTAGCCTCTGTGTATGAAAGCCTAGGTTTCGTGCACTACCCTAAGCAGCAGCGACGTTTTATCGAACCGAGATACAATGGGGTCGCGTTGATCAGCGATCGATCCAATCTTTTTGTTTGCCGGTACTACTTAGGCTGCGCTGAGTGACCGCCGCCTAGCGCTAGCTTCATGTTGGAATTGGAATTGATCCGTAGCTCCGTAGCTACTATAAGTGTCGCCACATGTACAGCAGTTACTTAGCTATGTATTTCCTGGACTACGTACAGGTTAGTTATTACTATAGGTACAATGGCTGTATTTAAGTAGCTATAAGCTGGCTGATGAAACCTCGCCAGCTTCTTAACCCACACACTCTCTGGTATACTTTGTACATTATATTTGGAGAAGAGACAGAACGCATCACGAATTCTCACACTTCACTTAACAGCAAAAAGTCCAATCAACGGAAGGCTATTGTTGCCTGTCCTTCGACGATGGTTTGTAGCCCGAAAGATATGTACAAGCATAGGGCCAACGTCACTAAGTAGTGGACATACTACAAACAGAATACGACACGACCCAGTATTCTATGACGGAGGTTGGAACTTGTGAATGGCGAATTTATCCAAATTCCATATTTTTCTAATTGAACACACTACGGGAGTATTCTTCTGAAGGTTTTGACCTCATCTTACCAACGAATCTGATGTTTACGGCGTTGTTCAATCAGAAGATGGAAAGTCAAGCCTGATCATCCTACAGGAGGAAAGTCTACCTTTAAATCTCTGCCCAGCATCATCTTATCAGTGGGAATATGTTTACTAAAAGAAGACCCGCTACCATTAACTGGCAAACACCTGGAAGGCTGACTCGGGAGTTGAACGTAAACCCCGGCCGAGTTTTTATGCGTCTACTATCAAGCTCAAACCAGGCCATGTTGTTACAGGGCTCACTGTGGACATCTGATTATCGGCCTAGCGCCTGTCCGCGTTGGTTCTAAGATCCTTGTACCTATATGCGGTTTCAGGGGCCCAACCAGGAGCAGAACCGAGCGCTAGAGTGTCGGTCCAGCGCCTGTCAGAACTTTATGTACCTTAGCCTAAGGTGTATTGAATACATATACATATGTCCTACAACCAGTAGATACAACATTAGAGTTTGCAAGAAAGCGAAATGAAAGTAACAATGTGAGGGGGTATCCATATTGAATCCGAAACAGACCAGAAAGATTATTTCTTCACCGCCCGAAGCTGCGCTCTTAGTTGACCATTCTCCGTTTGCATTGCGTTCAATTCATCCAATAATGCAGCCTTTTGATTCTGCTCCGACGAAACCATGGCGTCGAGTTGTTCCTGTGCGGCCTTCAATGCCGTACGGGACTCAGCAAGTTGTGCCTCCAGCTGTTTCTTGATAGCTTCCTGAGCAGACGCAGCTTCTTCAGCCAGGGTCAACGCTCGGGCGCTTAACGTGTTGTTGGCCTCAGTAAGTTGCCGGCATGTTTCAGCCTGTTCAGCCGCCTGCATTTCAATCTCCAGCTTCTGTGACGTGATCATATCCACACTGTCTTGTAATCGGTGCATTTCATCCTCCCTATATGATAATAATAAGTCATGACAAGATAGATTTGATGCATCCGGGAACACTCACAACCCAGCGTATCTGGATGCCATGCTCATATTCCTGTCCTCCAACATCCGCACCTGCTTTTGATAGGTCTCTAAAGCAATACTGCCCTCCTGCGCCAGCTTTTGAGCACGGTCAGCGTTCTTTTTCAACAGATCATGCGCCTGGGCAAACCGAAGCAGGCGTTCAATAAGCGACCTATCGTCCGCCACCAGCGCTTGCACTCGGGCAGCAAAGGCCTCCACTGTGAATGAACCTGGAGTAGGCGACGAATTTGCGCCTGAACGTATATCATAAAGGGCTTTGAGGGACCGCACATCCAGATCCGAGAGAGATTTGGCAGAGTTGTTGTGACCTAGACTGCTAGGACTGGAAGGGGCTGATGCCGTTGGTGATCCAGTCCGGAACTGCCTTTGAATGTTGAATTTGGCGGCGCGAGCTTCGGGGGAAGGGAGCATAGCCCAGAGAGGTTGGAGGACAGCGACAATCTTGGCTGCATCGCCTGTAAATTCGGTGGGAAATGTAGCAGTTGGCGTAATCGGGGAGCGAATTGTACCACTATTCTTCTCTAGTTGCTCCTAAAAAGGTGTCAAACACAATGGCTCGGATGAACAGGAACTACATGCCTTCATTTTCTGAGTAACTATACGAGCCTCTTTCTTGGCATCTTCTCGTTCACGCCGGGCCTCCTCGAGGTCGTGAAGAAGAGCTTCGCGCTTCGACACTTCTTCATCAAGTTTCTTCATCGTTTCCTCCAGCTCCTTTTCTAAATCTGGTCTAGAGCCTACTCTTTCAAGGTAAAGATCCACCGAAGACAGGAGAGCCCTCAAAGACAGCTCGCGAGAGAATAACGGCACAGAATGTTTGTGAACGAGCGCTTGGATCAGGGCTTGCCCTTCCTCAAGACTGTCGGTCGCCTTTTGTAATAGAGAAACATCTTCTTCCCGTACTCTGTCCATCTCGTCCTGTAGTCTTGCAAGATCCTCCAACTTCTCGTCCTCCAAACGTGCGCGCTCATTATCCCAAGCTGATCGATCCTCCTCCCACTCTGCCTGTAATTGTCGCAACTCGGCGTCCTTGTCCTCTACCAACTGTTGCTGCGCCGCCTCTCGTGCCTGTGCCAATGTCGACTCGTTTCCTGCAGCCTGAGTATTGGACGACTCAAGGGCCTTCAATTCATCCTGCAGAGCAGCCAGCCGCAAGTCTCGTTCTTCCCGCTCGCGTTCCCAGTCCCTCTTCTCCTCTAACAGATCCTGAAATTCATTTTCCAAAGATTCGATCTTGGGCATCTCCTGCTCTAAAGCGGCAATGGTATCCTGAGCATTCTGAAGCTCTATGTCCATCATCGTTTCGACCTGCTCCTTCTCAAATTTTAAATGGGACAGCTCTTTCGCCATGTCTGCCTGCTTTTGTCCTGCGGCTTTCAGCGAATCGGTCGCGGCTTTGAGTTTCTCTTCTAGGGAAAAGATTTCTCGGGCAGCAGAATCCGGAGAACGTTGGCGCGTGGGCACGATAGCATCCGCATGACCTGCGAAAAAGTGAGCACCATCAAACTTGGTAAAAGAAGAATCTGCAATGGATGTCGCTGTTGGACTGAGTGAGAGGCTTCTGTTCGGGGTCTCGTAGCCAGAGTCACGGTGATTTCGAGGAGTGCTGTAGCCATTTGTAGACGAAGGAGCCATCTTTTTCTCCATGCTACGGACAGAATAGCTGAGAACTCCTGCACGATGTTCCAGCAGGCGCTTATTTATCTCGTTCACTCGCTCCGAGACGCGCCATAATTCCTTCTGCGCAATATCAACGCGGCGATTAGCGGACTCAAGCTGTTCCTCGGTCTGCTTGGACATCTTTTTATTCGACTGATTGACCTTGGACAAAGATACCGCAGCATCCCGGATCTTCGTTTCTAGAGTGAGCTTTTTCTCCGTGGCGCCGAGTCGAGACATGAGGATTTGGTGTTCCTACACGTTGTTACACGAATGTTCATAGTGCATAGCATAGCGACGTACCTTCTTCAGTTCATCGACTTCTTCAAAACTGAGGATCTCAAACTCCCGGCTGTCCACTACGGCGTCACTGGCCAACAAACTGAGCAACAGCTCGTCTCGATTGTTGAGCCGACTGGATGATCGCTTGTATTCCGAGTCCATTGATGACGGTTTCACAGACTTTCGAGTGACAATTCGGGAGGGAGGTGCTCGCGGTGGTGAGGGCCCAACCGGAGAACTGGATAACTGTCCGTTGGAAATAATGAGTGAGCTAGTCGAAACGTTTGACGAACGAAGCGATGATTTTGGTGCAGTACCATCGTTCACTAAGGGAGGAGGCAGTTTCTGCTTGTCCTTTCTAAGAAAGAGGCCTGCCGTCGTCATCTTTGGGCTTCCGAAGGGTGAGGTAACTCCGTTCGTTGACGTCGGAGACTGCGGGGGCCACGTCGTACCAGATTTTAATGGTGGTAAGTCATTGGTATCGATTGGTGGTGGCGATGCCGGCGGCTCCTGGACTGTGGTGGTCGCCGCACCGAGAAAGCGCCTGACGCCATTCATACCGACGGGAAGCAGGAGTACTGACCAGCGATGCTGTGCCTGACTTGCGATGGAAGCAGTTGGCAAACAACTCCACGTGGATACATGGACCTCGAACTGTGGGCGAGACCTGGAACGCAGCTTGTTGAACAATAATGCCAAGGGTTGTCGCTCTTGATATGTACTCCAGTACTTTGGGGCTAATGCACAACTCTAGAGCCAGCCGCATTTTTCCAATTTGAACTCTTCCGAGGCGTATCGTACAACTTAACCGCCGTCACAGAACTTTGAGGTATCAGGCATCTGAGAAGTAACGCTGGAATAAATGTTAATTACCGTGCATATGGCGTACGTATGTTACGAAAGTAGCAGATATATATGGCATAATCAGAGATGGAAATCACGGGCCAGGGCTGAGATAAACGAGAAATAGGGTTCCTTTGACCCTTCAAACACCATAACTGCCACTGAACTCGAAGCTTGAAGCCTCATCGGGCTTCCAATGAATGTTGATATTACCCCTCATATACAGCGTGTTGTATCTATGTTGCATCAGCACAAGACTATCCCAGATGAGCGAACGAATACTCCTACTGTACAGATCCCTCAATATCATCCACGATATTTTGGAACTCTTCCGCTGTCATTTTCTTCATCTTGAACGTGAGCGGACCACCCAAGCAGAGCATGGCACCAAGGACTTCGCCGTCGTTGCAGACACCATCATACATCCACTTTGAAGACCCCGTTTTACAGGACGTTTTCCACTAAAAATCCGCGTCAACTCCATCACGAACCATAGCCGGTACCAATTTCACTCACGGTCAGTTGCTTCTTGATGCCACTTCACGCTGCAGATTTAAGCTTCTCCGCTCCGGCGTTCACCTGCTCCGGCGTCGTGCCTTTGGCTTGCTTCCAGCGATCTCCTCCTCTAGACTTGCTGCATATTGGGCAAGTTCTACAAGCACCGCGCGGGAAGCTTCAGGATCCTCTGGAACTGGATAGTTTTTCGAGTCTGCTAAGATGACAACAACTTTATCGGCTGTAAGGTTGAGCCGCGTCCTTTTTGGCGGCGGCACCAGAAGACACGTCGGATTTTCATTTGCAGGTTGTAGGGGACGACACCAACGATTACCTTTAAGAAATACGCGTAAATAATGGTGTTGGCGTGTGAGACAGTGGTAAAGAGCGAATGAAGAAGAAAGACTGGGAAAACGCGTTCAAATAAGTTTGCATATATCACGTGCCGTTTTTCGGAAGGCGGGACTATATCCAAAGTGGCATTCCACACCTCGATAGCAGCGGCGCACCTAGAGAAATTGAAATTATAAGTAGAATTAGGACAGAACTTACTCCCCCATACGCCCCTACGACCGTTGCGCCATTTGTTGGGTTCCTTTCCACCCTTTAGTTTGACGGAGAATGGAGATCGCAGTAGGCTCGCCCAGACATGAAACGTCCGTGTCAGGTCATTAAATGGAAGATGACGGATCAAGGTAGGGTCGGAACCGGCAAGAACAATCCAACAACCGCTGAACCAGTAAACTTAGAACAACATAGTTGTTGTGACGGGTATTAGTTCATCAGCACAGCAAGTGTTCGAGATTCCGAATGAGTAAAGTCATTAAGAGATTCTGTACACATGATAGCATAGATTACTGAATTTTGACGCCAGGAAGCACAGTGTGGCGAGCTAATCTGAAAGTTAGGAGTGACGCAGCCGCTCCACGATAAGAGAAAATGTCCCTTGCCTTCCCTGAAACCGGTATCACTCGAATCATTAGGAATGCTCTACATTGTCTACGGACAACAAAATTGTGTTGATGAGTGATCCCTAACGAGATAGAGACACTGGTTGCACATAACGACTGCCAGTAAATGTGCACCTTTTAGGAAAGTCGCGTGGTTAAACCCTCAACCCTGCTAATGTAAGCATTACATAAGTGACTTGGGCAGAGGGTTGCCGGTTCGCCTTAAATTCTTTATCTCCCTTTTTTTGATTCTTTAGATCTCCCCACCACCAACCAACCGCCCCACACCCGTAAGTCCCGCCACTCCCCTCATCGTTTTTCGCAGTGTTAGGCTCACCTGCTCCCTCTCTCCAGCTCATCCAACTTTATCTCTAGCTATCGTGAGTGTTTGACGCGCCCCTGTACGCGTCGCCCCCGTGCTCAACAACATCTTTTAGATGCCTGAATCCCGTGAAGATTCCGTCTACCTCGCCAAGCTCGCTGAACAGGCCGAGCGATATGAAGGTTAGCTTCAATCGCCTTGTTTTTGCATTCAGCCCCTTTGACCATATCTTTCTCAGAAATGGTCGAGAACATGAAGCGAGTTGCCTCGTCAGACCAGGAGCTTACCGTTGAGGAGCGTAATCTACTCTCCGTCGCCTACAAGAATGTTATCGGTGCCCGTCGTGCTTCGTGGAGAATCGTCTCTTCAATCGAGCAGAAGGAGGAGTCGAAAGGCAACGAGGCTCAAGTATCCATGATCAAGGGCTACCGGGAGAAGATCGAGAGTGAATTGGCAAAGATCTGCGAGGACATCCTCGACGTCCTTGACAAGCATCTGATCCCCTCTGCGGCGTCCGGCGAGTCGAAGGTCTTTTACCACAAGATGTAGGTTTTCTAGATTCATCTATCCTGTGCTCTTATCTATCCATATTCCAGGATGGGTGACTACCACCGTTACCTGGCCGAATTTGCCACCGGCGACAAGCGGAAAGATAGTGCTGACAAGTCCCTAGAGGCGTACAAGGCTGCTTCAGACGTCGCTGTCACTGAGCTACCTCCCACACATCCTATCCGTCTTGGTCTTGCCCTTAACTTCTCCGTCTTCTACTACGAAATTCTCAACAGCCCCGACCGTGCATGCCATCTCGCCAAGCAAGCATTCGATGACGCCATTGCCGAGCTCGACACACTCTCAGAAGAGAGCTACAAAGACTCAACCCTCATCATGCAACTCCTCCGCGACAACCTCACGCTCTGGACCTCTGACATGCAGGACTCTGGTAAGCCTTTTTAAAATGTAGAAGACTGCTCTAATTTTCGCTGGCCCTACAGATAAGCCCCCTATTGAGAAGGAAGAGCCCGCTGATGCCCCGGCTGACGAATAGATGCTGCCCGCCGATTTTATTTCCGTTCTCACGTATTTCGACTCTGACGTTTCATCGTCGTGCTTCTTCTCTGCATCATCCCCTCATCCACTCTGCCATCTGCATACACACCCTCACCAGCCGCGATGTTATATTATCCGTAGTCCGTTCATGTTCAATCCCTTTTGTCGTGTTATTAGTGTCTGGTAAAATGATAAAAGAAGAAATTCAGAAGTACTGTAAGATGTTTAAGATGTGATTGACTTTTGAGGCCAAGTCTTGAGAGATATCGTCACTTAGCTGTGGACGTATTGGTTTCGACTTGGGGACGGTCATTTTTGTCCTTGTCATCAGACGCCCACCATCCATGCTTTTCGCTTGCTATGCTGCATGCAAGAGCTACGTTGTTTCTCGGCTTGTTTTCTCTAGTCTCGGTCGTTATTTTATATCTATCAGCGTTAGACGTTCAGAATAATCTATCTCCGCAAGGATGTCGCATGTCGAGGATGTCGCCGTCATATATCCTGCAAACAGAGTTCAACGCGTCGTGGACATCACTGGCCAGCCGTTATAGTCTTTGGCTATATCGAGAAGTAGGATGGGAATCTAATATGGTACGACGGCTGTTGCAGTATGTGATACCGTTGGTCAGCTTGTCAACAGATACATGGTAGCCAGCCCGTTTTGTTCATTCCAGGAAATGCTGGGTCGTCGCGTCAAGTCAGATCCATATCCTCATCCGCGGTTCGGCAGTTCTATTCTTCCCCTCATAAGTTGTCACCAGAATTTGAAGGCACGTCCTTCAAACCGCTGGATTTCTTCGCTGGTGCGTGCGTCATCAGGGACAAAAAGCGTAACTAATACTTTTTTTTTCGGCAGTTGAATTCAATGAGGACTTGTCTGCCTTCCATGGGCCCACTATGGAATCTGAGACTGCATATACGGCTAACGCCATTGCTTACATTCTGTCCATGTATCCTCCAAACACGTCAATCATAATCTTGGGCCACTCCATGGGGGGCATCATCGCTACGTCCCTTCTGCCTTCAGACAAAATCTCAGCTATCATAACCATGTCGACACCTCATCATCTTCCTCCGGCGCGCTTTGACCAGCGTATCGATCGAATTTACGATAGCAATAGGCTCGTATTGAAGAGTGACCCGACACCGATACTGTCAATATGTGGCGGTGCGACGGATATGATGATACCCTCGGAGTCGTGTATTCTGGAGAGGAAGGAAGCTCCGTTTAGACGCACCGTATTCTCATCCGCTCTCGAGGGAGCGTGGACTGGGGTTGGACACCGGGAGATGGTGTGGTGCCATCAAGTCCGGTGGCGGGTGGCCAGAGCCGCCCTGGAGCTTGGTGATGCTACGTCTGTGGAGAGGCGTGAGGACGTCTTGGATAGGTGGTTACGGGATGAGAGTTGGTTTCCACCGGTCGATGCCCCATCTCAGCTGTTAGAGCGTGATTCGTATAGGATTCTCTCCGAGAATGAACGGCTCGTGCTTGATAGGCCGCGGGGTCGAGAGACGTATCTCTTACCCGTTGTCAGCGGTTCCTCAGTGAGATTGACGCTATATGTGTCACAGGGATCTGTGTTGTCTATTTCTCCGCAGAATCCGGGTCCGTTGGACGTGTCGGTTCTGGTATGCCAGGCGGCAGTGGATGAGGCCTTCGAATGCGAATTGCTTGAGCCTTCAGTGTTGAAGCTGATACCCAATCCTATTCCGGGGATACCATTTCCCGTTCCCCATGAAGGGTCTGATGAGTCCGAAGGTGTGGTCCTATTTGAAGTGGATCTATCGTCTACACTTCGAGACCGTCCGACATGGGTGGGTGTTAGACTTGATCGAGCTAACGGTTTCGGTTGGGTCGTTGCACAATTGGCCCCCGAGACCGTCATAGTTCGCGATGTCAAAACCACAAGTAAAGTGCTTCCCCTCTTTTGTGGATCTGAAATTGAATTTTTTTCTGCTGAAAAGATCTATTGGCAGGAGGTGTTTCGACTCGTCTACCTGACACCAGCGCTCTGCATATATCTGTACATTTTGACGACCTATTGTCAAATGCGCTCATCGTTTATCGCGTGTCGCCACGTATGTCTACCCCAGGCACTGAATGCAAAGGTATGGTCTAGTCTTCCGATTTTGATATGACTCTAACCCTTTGGGACACAGAAAATTATTTATCGCCCTTGCTGGTTCACAGGTCTAACCCTGCGGAGACACACTACTTCCCCTTGAGGTTGGCGCCTCGTCGCAACATCCTCCTTCATACGCACAGTCCGGCGCCTTACATAGATACCGCCATATCGGACCGTGGCGTTTACCTCGATCTGCTGTCTTCTGGTGGCGATGATTGCAGGGCGGACGTAATAAAATTGGAGATTGCTTGGGCAGCCACGGTCGGTCGTTGGGCTTCACGTTACTTCACCACTATCATTTCTTGGGCCATCGGAATTGTGTCGCTGATAATGTTAGAGCTATGGAGGATCTCTGATGCAGGGGTGGGTGAGTGATTCAGCATTTGTTGTCTGAGATACCCCGTGTGTTGATCCGTAATACAGTACTTACACCAACGGTAGCACAGTCACTCGATTTCTTTTGCCGACGAAGACTCCCTGCCTTGCTGTTGGGATCATTTATATTCTCCATCGCCCCGCTTCCCGCGAGTTATTTTGTGGGTACCAAAGGGGAACCATTTTTCTTGCCTTTAGCACCACTGTTTATGGCCATCGCATACGGCCTTGTCGTCGTCAGCTACTGGTTCCTATTCGCTTTGCTGTTGCCGCTCAGGTTGCTCTCCAAATTTTCGCTTGGAAGGTGGGCTTCTCGACGTCGAGATGCTCATTCAGGGACGCTGATACTGAATGACGTCAGATCACATCGGGAAATCATCAGTTTCAGCAGAGCAACAGCCATTTCGATGTCGCTTATCCTTCTCTTTGTCTTCCTTGTTATTCCGTGGCAGGTTGCTTTTCTCGGGTGTTGGTTTGTTCACGCCATTACTTGTGCTTTAAGCCCCCGCAAGGGGGGCGATTCGTTCAAATCACCGTCGAAGTCGGTGATCATTTCACTGATGGAATCGCATCCCCATACAAACGGCGAAGAGCGTAATGTTCCTACGGAGCCCGTCGATCAATCATCCCTCCAAATCACGAATAATTACAACCACAATATGCACCTACTGCTACTCATGACATGGCTTTTACCTCTCGCTGCCCCGGTCCTGGTGGTCTGGATACGGACACTTGGAACCGCGGGGTTTGCGACGCCTTTTGACGGAGACCATTTTGTTCTGAATGTAGCGCCGTTTCTCTTTCTTGTAGACTTTGCATCGAGAACGACTGGTCCTTTATTTGAGAAAACACGGTGAGATGCTCCTCGTCTCCGTTGTTATGTAATTAATGTCCCGTATGTCAGTCTTGAAAGGATAGTATCTGTCCGATGGTCGCTTCTGGTTGTTACCGTGGTGGCGTTTGTATACGGTCCGAAACAGGCCTACCTGATATTCGATGCGACAAAACTTGCCGTCGGATTGATGGTAGTCTTCAGAATTGGTACGAGGTACTGGGACGGATCTTTTTCTGGCGCAAATACTAGACGTAATATACGGCAATAAATACAGTCTCTTTTGCGAACGATCGCGGACTTGGAATACGTACATCACGTGGCCGGGTAGATCGATCTCAATTGATCGGTTCCGGGCTAGAATACTCCTCCGCCCTGATGCCACGCCTCGACAAATTTTAAATCTGCGTGAGATGCAGGAACATTGCAAGCGATCGGGCATATTATCCCTGTTGCGAAGGTGCGAAAGACGAAACGTACAAATATCGGTTGTTTGTGGGACGCAGCTGTGGTTGACCGCTGAATTTGTCGAAAGAGGGATCGGATCAACAGGGGACAAGGCAAATAGCAATATCATAACACGAATCGGTGTGCGCTCGAACTTGCCGAGGGGGGGCATTTATGAACCAGAGAGCCATACGAAATCAATATACTGCAGCAGGTGGGGGACTGATTCGTATCCAATGTGTTGCACGGCAAGAGTAATATCGAGTCATCAATGCATCAGTTGAAGCATTGGGTCCAATGTAGGCGCCAAGGAGCCAAATATAGCAGCCCTGTTTCGGGAATGTTCTTGTGGACACATTGCACAAAAACGAGGAAAGAATAGAAAATACCCTACGAACACAACGATATCTTGAACCGAGAATATTGCTTTTTATTGTAAGTGAAGAATAAAAACTGCTCCTGCAAGAAGAGGTGACGGCATTACCCGCCTGTTCAGCAGATCACACAAGAGTGGATTGATCCATTTCGGGGCATTTCCCACGCTGAAGGAGCTGAGTTTGAAATTCATGAAGCGGTGAGCAGCAACTCTTAAGCAAACGACCACCGGAACGTCAGGAAACATATCAGAAATCGTCCAGGAACTTCCAGGAAATTTCTCCCTTACCTTTGTACTTCATGCACGGCAGTCCCTCGACCTCGACGCCTCGAGGGTCGCCCTCGAAACGGAGCAAATCCTCCCGATTCACCACGCCTACCCCAGCACAGGCCGTATCTAATTCTGCAAGCTCCTCCAAATTGCCAGACCAAACAACTCCTACATTTTACTCATGTATCAGTATTCCAGTCGAGGGCGCGATTCCAATTGAAGAAGACTCGACTCGTGATTCTAGGACTCCTCTGCCAGAGCCCTCCTCCGAACACAAGCGGGCACCACGGAAATCAAAGACAGATGCTCTGGCTGCTATGAAGGACAGAGAAATATCGTACTCGGTCGATCGTGATGACTCCGAGCCTCCCGACATTTTGGAAGAGATGTACCGCAATGCCGCCCCCATACCCGTCTCTCCCACACTTGACCTTTCTACTGTCAAAACAACAAGTCCTCGTGGCTATAAACCTCCACCCAATGTTTCCCGCCCCTTTGAAATACAGGATTGTCCTGAATACTTTCCTACTGCCGAGGAATTCAAGGACCCGATGGCCTATGTCAACTCTATCGCAGACGAGGCAAAAGCTTTTGGTATTTGCAAGATTGTACCGCCAGAAGGCTGGAAGATGCCTTTCGTGACAAATACCGAAGTTTGTGCATTTTTCAGCCGTTGCAACTTCTTTTTCTGATGATTGTCAATTTTCAGACATTTCGCTTCAAGACACGTCTGCAGCGTCTCAACTCGATAGAGGCTGCATCTAGAGCAAAGATCAACTTTTTGGAGCAGTTATATCGATTCCACAAGCAGCAGGGGAATGCGCGTGTTGTTATCCCGACCATCAACCACAAGCCGTTGGATCTGTGGCTCCTCAAGAAGGAGGTCAACAAACTAGGAGGATATGAAGCGGTAAGCATATCGGTGTCTTGGAGCCTGTAGTCTTTATCATATTATCTTTGGACCTCACCTTGCGGTATTCAGGTCACCCGAGACAAGAAATGGTCAGAGCTGGGCAGGCTCCTTGGCTACCGGGGCATACAAGGTCTGGCCACGCAGATCAAGCAGTCCTATCTGCGAGTTGTCTTGCCTTACGAGCGTTTTTGCGACCAACCAAGGAATGCCCCTAACACACCTTCAAGCGCCCAGTCGGGCAAGCCGCTGAGTCGGTCGGACACCAACGGCATCGACCCTGCACCTACATTCAGTCCGCTAACACCTTCAAGCCCTCTTTCAGAACCGCCACTTGACTCGGAAGAGGAAGATGACGGCCCCGGCACACCCACTAAGCCCCGTCGAAGCAGGCGGGTCAACTCGTCTGATCCCATAGCTTGTGCGTAACTGCTTTCCCATCTTCGATATAAGCGCTCATATCATTATAGCGAATACAAAGAAATCCGCTAACGCTGGTCCTGCCGTCCCGGTTGACATACCGGCTGTTCTTCACTCCAAAATTGGCGCTAAAGAAATAACAGAGGTGCGCTTTACTTCTATACCATGAAGATGGTTTCCCACTTATAAGCAAATCGTAAATATAGGCACATTGTGAAATATGCTTGCAAGATGACAATGGGACTTCTATGCTGTTATGTGATGGCTGTGACTGTGGTACGTCACATCTTCCCGGTATTTCTAATGATCTCAGGCGGCAACATAATCTCAGGCTTTCACACATTCTGCTTAACGCCACGCGTAAAGAGCATTCCCAAAGGACAGTGGTATTGCCACGCCTGTCTTTCAGGGTCTGGCCGTGACTTTGGCTTCGACGAAGGCGATGAACACACCTTATCCAGTTTCCAAGCTCGTGACGCAGAATTTAGGCGCGTCTGGTTCAAAACACATCCCCCGCTAAGGCCGGAAAATGCCATGGACGTCGACGATCCTACAAATACCCGTATTGGTAATGTGATACTCTCCGAGTACGATATGGAGAATGAGTTCTGGCGATTGGTCCAGACACCTCATGAAACAGTTGAGATTGAGTATGGTGCTGACGTGCACTCTACAACACATGGCAGGTGAGCGGCTTTATTTCCTCGGCTGTCTCGGCCCCGCTTACTGTCGTGAACAGTGCCATGCCTACTATGGAATCTCATCCACTAGATCCTTATGCAAAAGATCCCTGGAATCTTAACAACATTCCTATTGTCAACGATTCTCTGTTGCGGTTCATCAAGTCAGATATTTCTGGCATGACTGTTCCGTGGACTTATGTGGGAATGACATTTTCGACTTTCTGTTGGCACAACGAGGTACGTTACTCCTGCCGATCATAAAATGAGTAGCCTGGATTGATCATTACGGCAGGATCATTACACATACAGTATTAACTTTAGTAAGATTCGGATTGTTCATATTGCCGTCATATATTGATGATTTTTGCAGTGCACTGGGGTGAAACGAAGACGTGGTATGGAATCGCTGGCCAGGATGCAGATTTGTTCGAAGCTGCAATTCGAAGCGAAGCTCCTGATCTATTCGAAGCGCAGCCCGACCTTCTTTTTCAATTGGTCACACTCATGAATCCGCAACTTGTCAAGGAGGCTGGTGTTCGCGTGTTCGCCTGCAATCAAAGAGCGGGAGAATTTGTCATCACGTTCCCTAAATCTTATCATGCAGGTTTCAATCATGGCGTAAGTACTTGTCTTCTACCTCCGCGGCTTCAGAGAAATCATCTTTATGTGCAGCTGAACTTCAATGAGGCCGTTAACTTCGCGCTTCCTGACTGGTTGCCCCACGGTAGAGATTGTGTGCAGAGATACCGTGACCACAGAAAGCTACCTGTGTTTTCGCATGATGAGCTGCTCATTACCATTACTCAACAGTCACAGTCAATCACAACGGCTATATGGTTGGTCTTAACGCTTATATACTCTCCGCAGACCTGACAAAAATATCTGCAGGCTAATAGACAGTCTACGGGAAATGACGGATCGGGAAATGCGCGACCGCGAGACCGCACGATCTATGGGCATGGCGCAGATTTTGGACGAACAAGATCGACCAGAAGACCAGTATCAATGCGCTGTTTGTAAAGCGTTTTGCTATCTCTCTCAGGTCACTAGCAGTTGCACTACGCAAGCCGTGTGTGTGGACCATGCGCATCTGCTCTGTGACAAGGCCGATCACCAGGCTACGTACACGCTTCGAAAACGCTTCTCGGACGATGAAATACTGGAGATCCTGGCTAAAGTCGAAGAGCGTGCTGCCATACCCTCGACGTGGCAAACGAAGCTTTCCAAACTGCTCTCAGATAGCCCTAAACCACCCCTGCGCTCTCTTCGTGCACTTCTTGCCGAAGGAGAACGAATCAATTATCACATACCCGAACTTGCACATCTTAGAAAATGTGTCGCCAAGGCTAATGAATGGGTAGATGAAGCCAATGCATTCATCGTTCGCAAACAGAGTCGCAAACGGTCCAGGCGTTCCCGAGGCCGTCACACTTTGAACGACGTGGATGATTCGGATCGACCTGATCGAACTCTTGATGATTTGTATCAGGTACTGAAGAAGGTTGATATGCTCGGTTTCGACTGTCCCGAAATAGCGGCGCTACAAAATTTGGCTCAGCGGGCTGAGGATATGAAGAAACAGGCTGATGTGCTCATGGGAGAAGATCAGGACACTGAAGCTGAAGACTATATCGAGCGATGTAGACGTCTTCTCTTAGAGGGTTCGTCTTTGAATGTCCTACTTGATGCATTGGTACGGGTGGAACAGATTGTCGAAAGGGTGCAGTTGAGCAAGGAGCTCAAGGAGAAGTTGGATGATGGGGAGATTACGCTGACGCTAGAGGAGGTGCGCCAACTCCTGACACGTACTCGTGCGTGCAATATGTCTGCCGACGATAAGTATGTGCAGCTATTAGAAAGCCGGCAACGCGTCGGAGATACTTGGGAGGATCGGGCAAAGAGTGTCCTCTCCCTACCCATCAAAACCATCGAAGAGCTGGAAGAGTTTGCTAATCTGGACAGTAGCATTCCCATCGATCCTACAGTTCTCGACCGACTCATGCAGGCTCGTGCCAAAGCGAAAGACTTCGAAAAGCAGGCTCTGGCTTGGCTGCATCCTGAACCCGATATATCAAAACCCCGACCACAGGACGTCATGCGCCTTGTAAACCGTGCTGAGAAGGACTTCAAGATAGCTGCCGTGCGCGATCTCAAAGTCACTGCTGAAATCGCAGTTGACCTTGAAACACGATGCGAACAAGTGAAGAACAACAAGTATCGCAAGTCTTCGAATGAGGATTTGTTCGCTACTTTGAGACAGTGGCGCTCTTACACGCGAGACCACCTCAAAATGTTTACTTTGCCGTTCTTTGACGAAGTCGAGAAGGAGCTTGGAAAACACGAACAGTGGCTGAAGGAGCTACCTTGGTGGTGCGAGGAGCACGAACAGCCCGAGGGTCAGGATATCCTTGATGACGTGATGGCTTGCACTCGCCAAGAGGACGACGACCCTCCTACCGACGAGTTCTTCACTTGCATCTGCAACAACCCTGTGCGTCCCCCGCCTGCCGGAATACCATCTGATGCCGTTCAATGTGACTATTGCTTCGCTCGATTCCATGGAGAATGTGCCAAAAACGGAGGTTCTTGTCCGTTTTGCGACCATCATCATTGGAATGGCGAAATTCGTAAGGAACGAAACTGGCATTTCTGCTACCTTCCTCACATCCTCCGGAATGCACCTGATATAACCAAGAACTATTCCGATGACTGGCGGCAGTTGCAGATCATCATTCATCGCGTAGATCGCCTATCAGCCGTGATTGGGCAGTTTCTGTCGTATACGTCACAACCTGATCATCAGCGACCCGATTTCATTCACCAAGTCCGACACTATATGCGTAAACTCTACAAGATCCAATTTGCTGTTTCCCCCAACCCCGACGTTTCTTTTGGGCTTGACCTTGCCCAACTCCACCGCATATTAGCTGGACGACCTCCTCTTGTGCGACCGAAGAAACGCAAACGGCCCAAGTTCACGTTTGGCCAAGACATTGACCGTGACTGGTCAGACGGGACCCGATGCATTTGCAGAGGTCGTACACCTTACCTTCTTAATTATGCAACGGTTCAATGCGAGTCATGTGAGAAGCACTATCACTCAGGTTGTGTCTTCTTCCCTCAGGAACCTACGGCTCATGCCCGGAAGCATTATATATGTCCTCTTTGCTGTTTACGGAAGGGAAGGCCTTATCCTTTTGCTGAAGTTAGGGTTAAACCATACGGTGAGTTGCTCAATCTAACACTGCAGAATCTAGTGGTGATATCTCTTGAAGCAGAAGGCAACATCGCTCCTGAACTCTACGTCAATGTTGAAGAGATGCTGGAAAGTTGTAGTAAAGATATTATTTACAAGAAGCTACCTCCGCCGTACATGGCGACGCTTTTCGTTGAGCTGGTTAAGTTCAGCCCTGGTCAGCCGGAGACGCCAAATGTGGAGCCGCATCCGCTGTCCTCTTCTTCAATACCCCCACCTAGTTCTTCTCGAGCTTCCCTTCCTCCCCACAATGGCGTGTCTCATCATACCCGACATCTTCCCGCTGCTATACCTGTAGCATCATCTTCTCGACCGTTATCGCATTCGCCATCGTCTGGTCAACATCCTCCACCCCCTCCGTGGTCTCGGTGGAACACGTCTCTTCCTCCTCCCGGGTCATCACCAACCTTGCCGCGACGGGAAATCATTCCGATTGAGCCTCAACCTCTGAGAAAGCGCAAGCACTATGATGAATCTCCCTTGGAAGAGTTCAGGCATCTTAGAGCGCCATCTCCAAAACGACGCTCTCTCGAGCCTCCGAGTCTCCCATCGGCCTCTCAAACAACCACACCCGTCCTTCCTCCTCTACACACGCCCCGTCAGACGCTCTCTCCGTCTCTCGCTATGATCATGTCTACGCCAGATCCACCGTATTCAGGTCCTACATACGATGCGCATAATGCCCGTTTACTTGATGTCAAGACCTCACCTTCTCTTTTACCGAGGAATAGGTGATGCATAGATTTTGGGTTTAATTGTTGGTCTGGTATACTTTTTATGCTCTACATGCTGTCTTATCTATACGTCCTCTCCCTTGTAACATCAATGTTATATTATAAACAGGAAGAAACACGCCCTTGATAGTTACGTGTGCGGTGTGAACGAAGAAGAAAGTACGACACGACCTGGATATGGCATCACCTCCATGGAGTGAGTAAATAACTTCCGAGCTGTTTACTGTAAAGGACAAAAGTAGGTGCAAGTGCCTACGTTTATCAACTCTTACAATATCTGGTTCCGTATGACCGTAATGTCAATCGTGATAGAAATACAACAAGTATAATAACAATATTAAGTGCTAAAGTCTATCGCAACATAAATTTATAAGTTGAATAGCCTCCGATGAGAGCAAAAGTGGCGAGACAGGCAAT
The DNA here is from genome assembly GCA_030407005.1 of Desarmillaria ectypa. Classification (NCBI taxonomy): domain Eukaryota; kingdom Fungi; phylum Basidiomycota; class Agaricomycetes; order Agaricales; family Physalacriaceae; genus Desarmillaria; species Desarmillaria ectypa. The sequence continues at coordinate 3,293,151 of JAUDYN010000004.1, forward strand.
TATCGAGATGAACCAGGCGTAGCCCTGAGAATGCCGTTGTAAATAACGTGAAAATGAGATGATTCTTGACAAGACTCACTGGGGCATCCTGGCCAGGGACGTGGACGTTCATTCCCCAAAGACCTAACAACAGATTCAGGCCCGTAGATGACATGTTTGACGCTGAACGTACCGGTAATCAAGTTCATCGGGATAAGTACTGTACCAAGCGCCGTCAGCTTCGAGAGAACGTCATTGATCTGATTGTTGGCATCCGTCATCTCGATAGAGATCTGAGCCAGGTAGTTCGAATGAGAACGAGAGAGAATCTTCTCGTAGTGGTTGAGATTCTGCGTCATGGTGATTAGATGATCTTGAATATCCGAGAGGTAAAGGCCCTAGGAAGTGTCCGTGAATATGACGGATTGTACATGGCGGCGAAGAACTTACAATGTCTGAAGTTGGCGCAACTTGCCAATTCTCATTGCACCTCTTCGCCAATCCCTTCACGACATCAGCTTTGTTTCCCATAAGCCGAAGGAGGCCCATGACCTTCTTTCTACAGGTACCGATCCTCCGAAGCATATCGCTCTGCTCTGCCCCCTTAATTATGAGCACGATCTCGTCGATATTGTCGACTTCATATTCGATATTTTGAATTAGCGGGCCGAACGCATCAGTAATGTCATCAATGAGAGCGTAGGAAATCCAGTCGGAGGTGACGTTGATATAGTCCTTTAACTGTTTAATACGCCGACGGACGTTTTGCGGGTGAGGAGTGGGTCGGAAATGGAACTAAGCCGCAGAAGATTATAAGGGCTGATACATACGACGACACATCGAAAAGTCTTACCGATATAGTACCTTCACGGAAAACGATAATATACATATTGAGTGGTTCTAGATGTGTAGGGCTGTATGGATCCTGGTCAAAACTGCGGAAACAGACCAGGTAGTAATTGCGAAAGAGCTCGATTTTCTCGCGAATTTCTTCCATCTGGATGTCTTCAGTTGTGAGGGGATGAATCGAGAAAACCTGTGGAGTCGTGAGCACATACAGAAGGGCGAGAGCATTAGATGACCATCCACCTTACTCAATACTTTCATTTCCTCATCTGTAGGACTTTGTACATCCAACCACCAGGTTGAACCGTCGAAGTTGCCATTCGGTATCATACCACCGGTTATCCTATTACCATTGTCATAGGAAGGCTTTTCAGCTGGCGGAAAATAACTATGCGATCCGTTTCTTGGCGCATAACTTTGGCGTCTATCGGGTTGTGTAAAAGCGGATGACCTATCACTTTTGGGGTGAGGGTTCGAAGGCGACGGTGCTGCAATACCGGAAAAGAGATCTTCAAATGATTGACCGTCGGCGGGTAGTTCGCTAAGACTCCGTGCATGAATGGTAGCAGAGAGTGCGTTGGAGTAAAAAGAGAAACGGTAAGGCCGATCATGGCCAGTGTTTAAGATACCAAACCCTGGTCCAGGTTGAACTTGGGCAGGAAGATCGTCAGTCGAAGAAAGAAGCTGGGTGCTACCAAAAGACGTCCCAAGACGGCCAGGAAGAGGAGGAGGAACTGCGCCTGAGTTTCCTTCAAAAAGAGCAAGCTTCTTGCCGATACCTTTCCGCTTACGAGGATTCGCGTTGCTCTGGCTGAGCTTGCGCTGACGAGCCGTACGGGGGGTCGGGATTGTGAAGACTGAAGGGCCTGAACTTTCCGAGGGACCTTCGTTAGGCAAGTTCCGCGACTCAGGTAGCGCAAGTTTTGTTTTCGGGGATGTTATACCCAACGTCACCTTTTCTGTCTCTGCAAACTCCTCCATAATTCTAAAGTCGAATCTGGAATGGGAAGCATTTGCCTGATATGTAGGCAGACCGAACGCAGAAGATGAAGGATCATCGTGACATTCGCAGTTGGTGTCAAGGCTGACGAGTAAGGATGGATCATGACTCTGGTGAATGTGGCCGCACAAGTCGACGAAGGACGGCTGTCGTCTCGTCGCCGCTGCATCTTCTCCAGCAATATCAGCTTCTGCATTGCCTCGTGCGATGTTAATCTCGTTCTCCTCATTTGGTGAAAGCGCCGATATCGCATCCTGAGGAGCTGGAGTTTCGTATGGAGACGACACTGGAGACGATATTACAGTCTCTCGACGTGCTCTGGAGAGATGCATGGCCATGTCAACGTCCATGGTCCTTTGGCGTTCCCTTACTTGGGGGTCATTGGGGTCGAAAGAGCGAACAAGAGTAGGTGAATGTCGAGGACGGTCATCGCTGGGACTGACGCTGTCCCTGCGACGGAGTGGCGAGCCGCCTCTCGCGGGAACCGGCGAGATCGACAGGATAGAAATGTCCTTTGGAGGCGTACTCATCGTCACAGGCAGCGACAGAGAGCACCAAATGGAAGTTTTGTCTCACAGCGCACCGGCAATTCCCTGTATATGGAATGTGCCCGGCGCTCGGTCGATTATAAAATCATAGCGGCACCCTTCTATCTCGAAAAAACCGTCCTCATAAAATGTTACATGATTGTAATGATACCAGTAATAAAAACATGACGAATGCAACTAGACTACATTAATCGAAAGTCTACCTGATGTACAGAGCATTGAGAAAGCGAGATAACAATAAACACAGCTATATACCATTTAAAACACCTAATATCATATTTATCATCTCTTCATTAAACCCACCTTCAGCAGCTAAAGCCGTACGCCAGGAAGTCTTCAAGGAATCAGATGGCGACTCCACCTGTGGCACCATGATAGCTCGGCACGCATTTTCAATCCTTCCAGCCATGGAGTCCAGCAGCAACATGAGGTCAGTCCCCGACATGCTATCGTTCATGGATGGAAGAAGCATGTCAGGATCACCATATAGATACTTGGGAGGGGGGTCTTCGGCATCTTCAATGGATGCTGAGCTCTGCTTCCTTTCCGGTGCTGGCTCCTCCTCGACCCTACGGAAGATGCGGCCGGTCGCTAGTGCCTCAAGGCGGAGGCAGAGCATCCCAAGGTCGCGCATTTGACTGATGCTGAACTGAACACGAGAACCGGAAGGGTTGGAAGATGCAGGTTTCGCTTGGAGCTGCTTCCTTCCTTCCAGCTCGGAAGGGTAAATTGTAGAAAGGGTCAGAGGCGTCTCCAGGCCTTTTAGCTTCACTTCTCCCACGGGGACGACAACCATCCCCATACGGCGAATACCCTCCAGAGCCTCATAAAGCGGATCGGAAGGATCAACCTCCGCCTCAGAATCCATCGCCCTACTCATCTCCAGCTCCTTGAGAACCTCCGCACTACACATAATCTGCCCGCCCTGCGCACTCTGTTCAATCCGTGCTGAACGATTGACCATGGGGCCAAAGTAGTCCATTCGATGGGTGATAGGATCAACTTCACATATCGGAGAACCGGAATGCATGCCCATGCGAACAGAAAGTCCCCGCGCAACGAGACGATCTTGGTTATCATACACCGGCTTACCATCTTCACATTCCAACATCTCCAACGGCCAAGCCTCCTGTAGCAACGCTAGCTGGATCGTGAGACACCACCACAGCGCAGAAACGGCCGTCTGGAAGCAGATCACAAACGCATCTCCCTCAGTCTTCACTTCATAACCACCGCAGAAGCGCAGATGACGACGGAGAAGCTTATTATGCATAGTAATTGCAGACCGCATTCCCGGATTAACGTCCCACAGAGGTGTGGAATTCCTGATATCTGTGAAAACGATGGTGACGTGACCAGTGGGCGCAGAAACCTCCTCCGTCAGACGGCTAATGTCTCGGTCGATAATTTGATCTCGTGGCCGACGTGGGAGACGCTTAGCGACGAGCAATGGATCAACAGCTGGATCCAACGTTGGCTGGCGAGAACGCGAATCGGGTAGTTTGAACAAGTCACCAACAGAGATAACCATAATCATGGTGCTCCCTTCTGCTCCATAACTAATGGCAAAATCACGCAGCTTCTGCGCCGCAATCATAGGATCGCCTCGTTCTCGTCGGGCAATGTCAATGGCCGTCTGATAAGAGACGTAATCCCAGAGGCCCCGATTCCCGATGATGACAAACTCATCCAAATCATTTAGCTCCAACGAATGCACATCAGGACGGGCGTTGACCACAGGAAGAAGATGGAAGAAACCGAACGACCGTGAGATGTCGATCTCGTCATTGACCAGTCCAGGAGGCGATATCCACCCTTCAGCTTTTCGTATACGCTTCGTCTCTTCCCTATCATATGGGTCGTGCTTCGTTGACAACAACTGCGCATTGCCACCTCTGGAAACCACTGCTAGCGCATTACCTGCGTTCGCAACATACATCGTCTTCCCAACAAAATACAGTACAACTCCGGAAGCACCACTCCGTGTCAAAAAGGCATCATGTGAATGAGAAAAACTGCCGGGGCTGGAACTCCCAGACAGCTTCCTATTCGAAGAGAAAAGGGAGTCATGCAAGTCTTGGTTGAGCTTGAGAAATGTGCGGCGCAAGGCATCCGGAACTCCTTCACTATGTTGGGCATTCAACGAGCTCAGCTGGGTCATGAAGACTTCAATGAATCTGTCATGCAGGTACTTCGCTAGCCGATTAGAGCTTGCACCACTTGCAAGCGCTTTCGGAGGCTGCGCTCGTCCGAACATCGCGAAGACCGACTCTCCCGGGCGACCCGGAAACTCATGAACGAGATCAAGCATATTGAGATGCTCATTCTTTCCCAGGGTATCTGCGATGCCATAGCCCATACCCATAACAGTGGAAAGCGACGTTCGGACTCGACGGTCGTCATTCTCATCGGGAATGTCAACGCTGGCGTTTGACCCGGTGGTTGTGATGGTAACATCCATGAGTCCTAGGACGCGAAGCTGCGTCAGGTCCGTAAAACCAGCCAAAGATTGTCGACTGATAGAATTCAAATCGCGACTGTAACGATGGTTCGCAAGAAGTCTGGAATCAGCCTTGATCTGCAGCCTCTTGTTCCCGGAAAGATTGAGATACTTCAGGTTCTTATTAAAATTCCTGAGGGAGAGACAGGTTTGAGTGGTTCATTGCAGAAAAGCATCCGTCTAACTCACCAGTTCCAATCGAACTCCCAATTGTTGATATTGTAACGCAAGATATTGCTTCCCACATCCAAAGTCATTAATGACTTGATCTTCCCCAGTTCCTGGGGCAGCGTCTGTAATTTGTTCCCGTTCAAGAACAGTACAGAAAGCTTCGTCAACTTCGGAAGATCCTCCGTCGGAATAGCCGTCAGCTTATTTCCGCTTAGGTACAGTTCCTCCAGCTTGGTAAGATACCGGAAAAATGTCGCAGGTAGATCTTGAATCTCGTTGAATGAGAGATTCAGGACCCGAAGCTCCCTAAATATCGTCAAGGGAAGGAGAACTTCATCGGTGAACTGATTCTCTCCCAAATACAGCTTCTCCAATGAATACGCCAGTGGTGGCATGCTACAGTGAGTCAGAGACGCCGTGGATGTTTTCCTCTCTGCCACAAAGGAAATATCTCCAGATGAGCTTCTCGCACCAACGCTCATGCTTGCTGGGTAATGCCAGATGTTAAGCAAGTTCGACGTCATGTTGATCTTCAACAGAGACGCGCACTGCCAAATCGATGCAGGAAGTTCTGTCAGACTGTTGTTATGAGCATCCAGCGTTTCCAGCTTTTGCAAACGCCCGATAGAATCCGGCAGGGAGTCGAGAGAGTTGTCTGCACAGGAAAGGATTTCGAGCCATTGCAGTTCGCCCAATGAGTTCGGGATGTATCGGAATGAATTATGGTCGAGATTGAGTGAGCGAAGTGACGTAAGTTGACCGAGTACAGTTTCGTCAAGCACGGAAAGCTTCGCATACGAAACATCGAGGGATGTCAAGGCATAGGGAGATTGTCCGATGGGACCCGGTATCAACGAAAATTGCGTTATGGCGTTGTGCGAAGCGTCAAGTGAAGTGAGGTGGGGCCCGAGTGCCACTTCCAGTGAGTGCACAGAGTTATGATCTGCACTGAGTCGTTCCAGGTGGGGTAGCATGCATATCACCGTCAAATCCGCTACTTGATTCCTTCGGCAATCAAACTGCTTCAGACTGACGAGTTTGGAAAAGTCATGAGGCACTTTGGAGACTTGGTTTCCGACGATAATCAATCGTTCCAGGTTTCGCAAGTTCCCAAGCTCGTCCGGAATTTCCGAGATAGAGTTGAAGGATATGTCCAAATCCTTCAAATTGCTTAAATCGCACACAACTTTGGGTAATGTAGCGAACTGGTTGTTCGAGATGTTCAGGGTAGTAAGGTTTCGGAGACGGGGGAAGGACCACGGCAGCTTCTCTATACGGTTGTTCTGCACATAAAGGTACTGAAGGTCAGGTATATTATCCAAGAATGCATCATCGAGGTCAGCAATGCGATTGCAGGACAAGTCGAGCCGATGAAGAGTGATGCTGGATTTGACACTATGGGGCACTTTCTTCATAGCCATATGTGACAACCGCAATTCGCGGAGGGTAGTGCAGTCTTGAATGAAATCAAGGGGAATCTCCAGCATGGGATTGCGTGATAAATATAGGGAGACAATGGAATCGGCGTGTTTATGCAAATCGACCGGAATAGCACGTAAACTGCGCGATGTGAGATCGACATACTCGTAGTTGTCGAAATCGATATCCTTTTCCTGTAAGAGGCCATCAGTGACACATGTTTATCATGAAAGAAAAAGAGACACGAACAGCCGGACCAAGGACCTGACTCTTGTACACAAATCTTAATAGGAAAGAAAGTCCTTCCCCCCCTCCAAGCAACTCCACCCCGTCTGACATGTCGTAACCAGCTTGTGTTAGTCGTCGTTGCACGATTTCGGCCGGCCGCTCCTGTTGGGCCAGAATACGCTCTGAAGACCATGAAAACAAGAAAGAAAAGAAAGACAAAGACACGAACCTCTGCCTCGCTCCTTTAGATACAATCGATGTGTCTCCCTGTCTGCACCCAATAATAGCTTCGCGTTAAGCTTTGGTGTCAGCGCAGCAACCGTTACTTGAAAGCCGACTTGTACGACATGATAGGTGTTGTTGGCACGATAAATACGGATCGTGTAGTTTTTGTGCGGTTCAGGGTGAATTAAAGACTTGGAAATCCCATTTGACATCGGTTTGGCGATCCGATTCTGATTCCTATGTGGATTTAAGCTCGCAGGAAGACTGTCATCGATATTTTTCCGACTCTGTACGGAACCATTGCTACTAGTCATAGACGTCATGGAGATGGAGGTCTTTGAAGTCATTGTGTCTTCCGGCAGTGGCTGGGCACTATTATCCTCACTAGAATAACCTTCTTCGGGATCTTCGCCTTCTGGTTGCACGGCCCAGCTTTCTGGCGCGACCCATGAAGGCTTGGAATCGTCCGTCTCTTCTTTCGGAGAAAGAGGTCTGGTAATAACAGGCGGAGCTATCGCACGTGGCGTAATGGTCTTGGGCGACACTCTACGATCGATAAAACCGCCATTCATTTGCCTGGCGGTCGCCATTGAGGAGGTACGTGGAGGATAAGATGGATTCTGAGGTGTGAAAGGATTGTGAAAATCGGAATGGGACAGTGGCGGTAGACCGGCATAGCAACTCAGAGTACTGTGATCGGACGAGTGGGTACGGGAATGACTGAAGTTGAAATGTCCGCCGCTACTGGGAGAAGTTGGAGAGTCGCTCTTGGCCCATAAAGCAGGATCGACGATGCCCTCGAGGTCTTCGAGGTTGGTATCCAGCCGCAGTTCATCGTCCTTTGGTGGTGGCGTGGGCGGAACCTCCCATGTCTCCTGCACGTCCCTTTTTCTTCTCTTCTTCTTCAAACCGTGTTTAGGTGAGGGCGAAGGGGGAGAAGAGCCGGTGGGAAGGAAGTAGGACTGGGGACTGGGGACGGGCGGGGGAAGAAGGGAAGGATGTTCGGCTTCATCTGAGCTTGAGCGTAGAACCCCCCTAGACCGCTGCGGACGAATGAGATTTCGGAAAACTGATGACTTGGACTTGCGAAGCTGAGGCGCCTGGGTGAAAAGGGAGGTGTCGAGCATGGTCGCGCTGGTGCTGGCACTGTCTGGTATACTGAGCAAGCTGTGGGATTCGGATGGACGACTGGCGCGATTCGATATGCTTCCAATACTCCCCTGCCGGAAGGAAGAAAACGAGGATTTGTGCGAAAATCCGAAGGTCCGCTTTGCAGGCGGCGAAGGCTGTTAGATAGACGGATATCAGCATCAATCAAAACGAGGCGCAGGTGAGGAGGGAAGGCCATGACAGGTTGACAAGGCCTCGACACATGATAGACGCCTCGGAAACAAGCTTCATGACGCACCGGCTCCTCCCAAGGTGCAATGTCGACGTTCCTAGTCGGTGGTAAATTGATATCCGGCAGCATAGTGGATTGCCCTCTGTCGTCGACGACATCAACGATGCGTAGAGACACTTCTGTCATTGAAGACATTGCCGCCGATCCACAAAATTATCGGTAGCGGAATCCGAAATAGGTCTTGAAAGAGAATAAAGGCTGAGGGTAAAATGGCAAGGCAAGGTAACCAGTTCCTGAGCAGTCGCCAGGCTACACCCGCATCTGTAGCACGATCCGACAGTTTCGCAGTGTAAATAGCCCTCAAATGCCGGAGACGCAGCAACAGAAAGGACCAAGATGGTACAGAGAAAGTGGTAATCGGAACAATCACTCCGACTATTCTTCGACAGAAGGCCGTTAAAAATCAAACACAAATAGATTGTACAGCCACTGACCACGTTGCCGATTTCACTTTCAATCTTCTGCCTGGCAGCTTCGTAATTCTTCAGCGCGCTGGCACCATTGTTATGTGGTACGAGTTGTAGGTCATGTAACATCCCTCTAATTCTCGATTATCCTGCATCTTATGAGACATTCACGTCCGACCCTCGGAACTATAACGAACTTGCGCGATGTTACTTCACGACATTCTGGACTCCTGCAGGCTATCACTGACTATTGTGTACAATCTCGTTAGCCACACTACATATTCTGACCCCACTTCACTTTGAACGATTCAGGGTTCGGTGTGCCTTTTTCCCGCACGTCACTGAGTATGTCAAGAAGCTAAAAGAAACGTCACAAGATTCACAACTTCGACGAAATATATAACATTCTGCGTAAGTCCAAGTCCTTACAATACAATGAGGTGTACCCTTTACGTAGACATGCTCATCTGTATCAATCCCCGGAAATGCACCTAGAGCCAGTCTTTTTCCATAACCCGAACGCATATACTAGAATTGATATTCTTTCGCTGGGTATTATTGTTTTGCGCCACTAATTGACGTTACCCCTCAGTCCAGGCCTTTCTCTCATGTAGACACACCGCCTAAAGTTCTGGCTCTAGACTTTCCTCGACATCATTATTCTTATCTGTGTCAGAGGCATTCGTCATGACAGACAACCAATTCTATTTATCTCCGGAGCAACTTGACTTAGTGATTGCGTTTGCGACTAGCTCGAGGTCTCCTTGTCAATTGCTGTGCCTGTATGTCAAATTTTACTTTACGTTGGCGTTGCTGAACCTGAGCAACGTTGCATCGTCAATGACCTTCAATAACGCGATTCATATGTACCTGGCTCTTATTTCATACCCTTGAGAGTTCCAATGATATCCAACCGACTTGATCTTCAAATTTATACTATGATAGCTACCTGGGTCTGGCCCAAGCTCATTGCTTAAAACGCCAAGATCACGTCTTACGGTCATATTCTCTTCAATAGAAGAAATTGGTGAAGTATCTCGGGTGCAGCGTCGAACGACCATATTGCAATGTTTGGGTGGAAGTATTAATGATTCAAATTGGCTTGTCAAAGTGCCATCAATTAACAGACTCTAACCTTACAAGTACGTGCTGCATACGTTGGAGCCGGAGACACACCGCAACGACTTCAAATCAAGGCTTCCATCCAAAATATCAACGCGTACTTGAACATGACAGGCAGTTATCCAAAGCATCGGATTTGCGGACATCGAAAGGAAAGCCTGTAATATTTTAACTGTGTTTATTGTGTGTGGCAGCCTTTTTGGCAAGATTCACATACGGATCGCTGGCCTAATTAACGGACAGAAAAAGAGATAAAAAGTAGCTAGTGAGAGAGACTAAGCATAGATGTAGCACAAGTATCCGCCTTGGGTGTATAAGACGTCTCCGACCTGCATATCGGATAATTTGAGTCAACTGGCTTCAACATGGCAAGCCAGAGAACTGACCGTAATGTTGGGAATAATATCATAGACCCAAATGCTGGTCTCCGCGCTCGTTTCCTAGCACAACCATGTAAACCCTTCGCAAGTGACTGAAGCGGGGCACACTTACCACCCAACCAGTCGCCGGTTCAGACTGGGTTTCATAGCCAGCGCCTTTAAGGTTGTAAATCCGGGTTTCATTGTCACCCTGCCACTTCCACCAGACCTATAGGAAGATCCTCATGAACCAACAGCTAAGCAGAAGTCTCACAAGAGACGCACCCAGTCTAGATAAGTGTGATGCAAAAAGAACACCGGGTCATTGGGGGATGTCAGAATATTTTCCAGCTGTTCAGTGGTCAGGATAGGTGAGTGAACGACCCTCATCAGCACTCACGTCACCTCCGACGCCTCTGTGACCAGCGGTATGGATTGTCGGATTAAGAGTGGACTGGAACAAGGCGAAGGTCGTCTGGGCGTTGACTTCATCAAAGTATGTTTGATTAGCGAGTGTGCTGTTCCACCAGGACATTTGACGGGCCAGAAGATGAGGTGTGTTCGTAGCTCCTGGACCGAGATTACGAGTGAGGTTTGCAAAAGGCCCTTCCACGATAACATAATCATTTTCTTCGAAGCCTTCACCACCGAATGCAGTCAAGACAGCTGACTCGTTAAATGCGCCAGCGTCTTCGAGCTCATACCAGTATGGCAGCTAGGGTTGAACATAAGTATATATGTTCGTCTCAGCGAAGTTTGAACGTACGGCTCCAGTGTAACCACACTCCTCGCGGAGCAGGATCTCGTGGGTATGCATGTAGTATCGGTGAGCCTGGTATCAACATGTTAGCCCTCTAATATGTGTTTCATGAGATATTCATGTAAAGTACCGCTAAGAATCTGCATGATGAGACAAAGTTTTGAGCAAGATTGCAAATACTTACTGTCCCGTCGTATGCCATAAATCCGTACCAGCGCCAGTGTCGGCCTGCATAGAGTGCGCACCAACCTGCCCACACGTTGCATTAGCCAAAGAAAGAGGCAGATAGGAAGTGCCACTTACGAGGTCATCATATCGTGTAATGACACCAGGAATAGACGTCTGAGCAGGCAAAGAAAGGAGACACAGCTCGGCTTCAAAGTAAGTAGTCTTCTCATCATCCGTCAGGGTCAACCTAGATGATCGTTTGAATGGGACCAGAGTAAGGACCAGCAGAACCGAAAGCTCACCAATTAACACGAACGGTCGGATCGGTGCAGTTTGAATCTCTTCGAATAGAATCCAAACGCGTCGGTCTCGCAAGCAGCTGGGTCACGAACGCTGCTATGACAAAGAACCGGAGAGACAATGTCGGAACTATCATTACCGTAGAGGATATGGCAGTAAAGAATGTGCGAGTCAAGGAAAGAAACTGGCGGAGTAGTTCTCGTCGATAAGAAAAGCTCAAAGCGTTGAGCTTTTATATCATGAACGACGCGGCGCAGTCGCGATCATATACCCCAGAGTGCTGAAAAAAATTGCATCCCTTGGCGGGAAAGACCTAGCTGGAAGGGCCGCTGGTAGCCCATGACTCTCTGCCTACTATTTTTACACGTAGCTAAGGGAATAGAGTCCGCAAGACATGTGCAATGAGCAGGGACACGAGTTCAGGGAAGCTCGGAGCAGCAGGGCGGCATTTTGGCTTGCTTTGGGGACGATCACTGGGTAATGATCGGAAATGACGGAAGGTCGTCTAGAGACGAATGATCCAAGAACGATCTTGACGATCCCTTAAAATCTTTGAGCTCATACTAAGGTCTGGAAAAGGTGAAGGAATAGAAACAGATACCGCATCGACTCGAGGAGATGATATTCTTCGTCCACTTCAGTGTCAATTTGATACGGAGTGGCGGCTCTGTAAGGAACCGCATCATTAGCAGGAATTACTTTTTGTCACCTCGTGGTGTATCCTGTATTGGCATCATCAATCACATTACAACTTGTGCAACTTGAGCCTGAATATAACATCTCGTGATGTCCGCGAGGAAAATTGCATTTTGTCTGTTGCATGCACTACTATACGTATCATATTTTCTAATGGCGCGCGATCATACGCACCCACTGTTGCCGAGTCCCGACTCGGTTTTGAGTATTGCCTTGGCTAAATTTGGTTCGGAGCACATGTACAAGTCTTAGCAGGACGAGGGATTTCCGCGTAACCTGAGGTGGTCCCGTAAGTAGGCGTGTCCTACTATGCATCTTCAGTCCCGGGTATTGCTTTTTACTAGGCACGGCATCGCTTTTCTCCCAGTGAAATGGAGAGCCACACTGAAATAAGCCGCTCCGTTGCTCGAAGCTATCTACAAATGTAAAGGCCGCAGCCGACACTAAATGATTAGTCAATCCGGGAATTCCACGCTCATGTAGTATGGCCCAACATTGGCAACTATGAGAGACATAGCGAAGAATGCGCACGAAATGGTGTCTCTAGTTTAGTAGGGAATCAATAATATACCATAAAATTTCATTATAAGAATCTGAGCTTGCCAAATCCGGAGAATCAGCACGAGTCTCCGCGATACCGGTCCCCGCTCGGTGGAGACACTGGTGTAACAATGTGGACCTGACATCCTCTTTGAAAATGTTCAAGGACTGATAGAAGCTTCATGAGCCAACTACAGATCACACTAAATGGACACTCTTAGTCCTACGTAGGTGGTAGGGTCAATTACTACGCCATCGAGACAAAGCACGGTAATGGTGAATACTCGGAGCGGGGCGGCATCTTCTGAACGCGCAAACGAGTGTGCACTGAAAAAACCTGGTCCTTATTGTACAAATTTCTGCGGTAACGATGAACTTGAATCGTCAGAGAAAATCAAGCACAAGAATTAAAGCAGTAAAGCGCAGGAAGAAGGGCCATTGTAACAAAATTTAGGTCAGGGATGTCGGTGCCACTCCCGGGACTGGACCGCCATGTCCCCGGTAGATTCAGATTCCGTAGTCGTGGACCTGCGGAACACATTATCAGCCTGCTTGATACCCGAAATTTGGCGATTTGTCGGCAGGCAAGTAAATGTTCTTGTGCCTCTCATATGCCCGACTTCGCGAGTTGCATTCCGGTCTGTCGGCATTCCCAGTGCGTAGAAGAGAACTGCGTGGTAGACAATGTCCTAATTCTGGTCTATACACTTGAGTTCGGTATCAATGGGCACGCTGGCAATCCGTACGTTTGTTTGTCACAAGAACTTCTCTTTCTACTGCGCATGGAAACAAGGTATCTGGGCTGCCAATGTATTACAAGTGACCTATTGGATTCGGAAACGTCCTTGCTCAACAATATGAGTCGAGCAATTTGGTTTGTATCCGACTGCCCTCAGTGTCACTTTCCGTTCCGCGGAAAGTATGGACGGTATCCTTGGCGGGCTTACGCGTAAACGACTTTGGAAAGTATAGATTTCGAGATCTCTTTGTTTCGACCAATCTTCGAGGCGAGTTCTCGCTTTTGACATTTTCGGCCTCTTTTGACATATTCGCTCCATCAGAGGCATGGTGTATGTCTGATGGAAAGGCTCGTTCATTCGTTTTAGAAGCCAAGTATCATACTTCACAAGCAAGCAATTCGAGACCTGGGTTTTTCTACAAGATCCAAGACAGCTGTGATTATCTTGATGTTCGGGAATGGCGAACAGCGAGCTCCTGGTTTGGAATTAGAAGACAGGCCCGCAAAGAAACGGTATGCTATCTATTATTAACAATGCGCGACTTGTTGATTGCTATCGCATCATATCAATGAGGAAAGCTGAGGTCGTTCATGTGTTTGACCGAAAGCCATATCGTAGTTTCTCTTCGTGACCCTAGTCTGGTCCTTTTGAATCCCAACAAGGATCAGTACGATGCAGCGCATAGGCAAAATATGGAGCACTAACTCATCCTCCGCCTTCCTGACTTATGTCCTTCAGCTGTGCCCGTCGAACCTATCATCAGCTGTAGCCCATATCCTTGGCCAAATTGCCATGACTGCTCCCTGGATGTCAAGGAAATACCACGGTTTGCCTGGTGCGCAAAAGCGCCATATTTCTCTATTGCTATCATGATATTCTGGACGTGTTGGTCTGTAATACGGCATGACTTCGTCCCATCCCCTTCTCCCCAACCTCCCCAGTTGGAAGATCAGAATCATTCTCTGCAACAGAGTGCAACTGGGTGTTGACGGGGAGCATCTGGTGATGCTTTCGACCGAGGACACTGTTCTTACGACAGATTCCAACACGTGTCACAGCATCTCTTCTTGTTCGAGCGTGTGTTGTACATGTACCGATCCCAGGAGGACGTTGACACCAGTGCACAGTCAAGACCACACCACTGTCAACGTGAGTTTTTGGACGACTTGGAACTGTGCCTTATCCATTCACAAATGCAGGGTTTTGGGTGAATACGTTCTAAAGAGAACTCGGATACGCAGGAGGATCTATGAGAGAACTTTGCTCAGTAAGGATCGGCTCCTTACCCGTCGGACCGCTACTTGGCCCCGCTTTACAGGGTTTAGCAAGTAGGGACACATCATCACCAGTACCTTTCGCTACAATGTATCGCAATGTCCAAAGAAAACGAATTAGTAAGGAACAAACAAATAATATGACATCAGTACGTCTATACAATGCGATGTGCATGTATCTAGCTAGATACATCATGGACGTTGTAGCAGTTAAAACAAAGAATAGGCAAGTCTTATCCTGTGTCTCCGTCCTTGGCGCCGGTTTCTGAAGGGGCCGAGTTCGGGGGTAAAGAGGCCACTGCTACACTCCCAGCTCCAATTTTCATTTTGAATTTTTTCGGAGGCGGGTCATCCCCGGGTTTTGCTCGAGGGCCTATCGGCCCACCTGCGCCCTCTTTTTGTGTTCCATGATCTTGCTTCTTGACCTTGGTCAGACGTTCCATTAGTTCGTCGTCGTCATCATCTGACCGTCGGCGTTTCTCACTAGGTCGCATGAGACCCATGCTAGTCATTGAAGACATCATCCCGGGGGCAGGAGACTGTGGACGAGGGGGCAGTTTCTGTCTTACAAGAGACTCCAGGAGATTGTCCTCTTCGTCGTCATCGTCGGCAGGTCGTTTTGGTGGCGGGCCTGGTGATAGGGATCGTCTATTCGATAGTAGAGGACTCGGCGAGGTAGAAAGCTCTGGAGAAGGTGGTAGAGGTGTCTTCGATGAGTTGAATGGCTTTGGCCCAATTAACTCTTCTTGGTCGTCCGAGTCTTCTTCATCATAATCCACCAGTGGGGTTAAGAGCGCACGCATGGGAGGAGGACTAGGTATGGGAGAATGTTGTATGGGAGAATGCTGTGATGAGAAGAACCCTCTTGGCGATCCACGTATCGCCATTCTCCGCTTTCGTTTTAGCGAGTTCATTGGCGACGTAGAAGTGTTGTTGCCACGATTCCACGAATGGCTGATGGAGGGAATGTAATCATCCTCATCGTCGTCTGCGTTGAAGTAGTCCTCTTCCTCAGCTTCAAGTGTACGGGCCTGGATGGGCCAGCCGCGATGATCGAACTTGTCAGGTTTACTTTCGGTTGGGATCGGTTCATTATTGATCTCCCATCTCCGGATGAAGAGTTGGAACCTTTGGGCACCAAGAGGCGTGTCGCATAAAGCCTTGATCTCGGCTTCGTGTTTCGTCATGCAGAATTTGATGAGGTCTTTCATATTCTCCTGGAAAAACAATGAGCCAAAGAAAGCTTCTAGAATACGAAAGTTCTCACCCGTCGCATGTGTTCGAAGTATTCTTGACATGAACAACTTAATAGGTTGTCCCTCCGTGATTCCCGCAACGTTAGATCCAGGATAGGCTTGAAGATGTCAAACTTCATAACCTGTCCGTGGATATTCGGGTTGTTCTGTTTGAGCAACAGCCGGAAGAATCGGAAAGCAGCTTGGGGACAAATGAGACTTCAGGCAGCAAGCAAGGGAAATGAATACCTACCGTGTCGCAGATGCTTATCCCGTGCCTTGAACAATGATGGTACCCGAACCATAATATTGGTTGACATCACGAAGAAATGGCTTCGAAAATGATGCTGGAGGACAAAATTGTACAACAGATCACACAAATACACGAATTCGTTGACTTGCTCCCGAGTGAGGTGTAAGACAGGTTCTGTTGTCTCAACGTTAGAAATCAAGGTCAACAACAGCCCGGAAAACAACATACCAGTGGTGTTTCGCCATTCCGGAAGTTCATTGAATGGTGAGAACAATGTCATCACACAATCTTTGTAGAAATAGTCCATAAATCGTTCGGTACCCGGGTCATCCTTCCGTGTTGGCATCTTGGAAGCAGGCTGCGGATAACGAGATCAGGAAGTATACGTGAAATGTATAGATGGCGACGTACATGGGCTTCTGAGCCGCCCCCAGTAGTCCCCAACTCAAGCGGAAGATCTAGCCAGACCTTTAAAGCCTCCCCAATCTGGCTTTGAACGGCGATATCCTTGCTTTGCGCCATTAACCTACACGCCATCTCGAGGATTGTCTCGGCCTTGTCGGAGCCTTTCTTCCCTGCCTCACGCTCCTTCTCAATAGCCACCACCTGCTTGAGCACATGTCCTCGAACTCCGTTAATATCGTGATCCAGCAGCGCGGCAAGAACCTCTCCACCAGCACTGATAACAGGTTTAGACGCGTCCTTGTTCTCAGGCAGATTCAACGCCCATTGAACGGCAAACAGAATCCCTCGATCAACAAGTGACCTAAACAGGGCCATCCGGGCAGGCAGTTGAACATTTTTGCCCATAACGCATAACTGTTGGACGAGAAAAATCACTTCACGACGCAATACAAATCCCTGATCGTCAGGGTCAGTTGCTGGAGGTATCGGCGTTGTCGGATGTATTCCATTTGTTATATCTGCGTTGGGTGGCTTCCCGATCGCTTCTGTCCCGGAGGCTTTAACGTCTCCGTTGGGCTGCTGCTGCTGGGCCTGAGGGGGGGATTTCCTGATTCCACCTCCGCTCAACATATCCTCATCCACATAGAGACGAACTACTTCCCGCAGAAAGGTGAGGTCCTGTTGTATGTGGTTAATAATGTCGATTTGGTTGAAAATGATACAGGAATTGAGGACGTTGAAGGTGGAGTCATCAAGAGCGCGTGCCAACACAACATCTTTGAGAAATTGCAGACGATAGGTATGATGAATTTTGCGCTGAATTGATGGTTGAAAGGTGATGGGCTCGTGGAAACGTGCCGTGTCAGTGAGAAACTCGCGATAGTTAGCTTTGTGGGAAGGAAACTCGGGATCATCTTGAAAAAGAATCAGCCAGGCACCAAGAACCACGAGGAGATGCCAAACAAACATTCCAGCATCCCGACTACTCCGAAGAATAGGCCATCTTCACAGATGTGCTCGTACATACCATGATCGTTGAGCATTACTAAAAGATGAGATCATTAGAATATCGCAGTGGTCGCGAGGAGCAATGTTACTTACATATCGTCTGCATAATGCTGAAGAGGGCGTGCAGGTTCTCTAGATTTTCTTCTCGTTCGGCAACGCGAAGGACTTCAATTAATTGTTTGATGTAGTCCTAATGAGTGACAACACGTGAATATCAGTATGTGTTCTACCGTCCAACCATTGATACAACAGCAGCGGAATGCAACTACACGCGATATAACGTACCTCGTGCTGGATATACTCGCATATCCGCTCTTTGACGACTGGCGTCCTGGCTAGACCTTTAATGGCCGCTTCAATATCGCCGATTATGCCCATTTGTGGCGTGGGCAGATGTCCCGACCGAATAATGTTCGAGGTGGTCGCCGAGCTTTCCGGGCCAAGGATGGGGGATGAAGATCCTATGACGGTCCCTTGGTCATCTGCGGCAGAGGTCGTAAGCCCAGGATACAGAGACTGAATATATAACGCACCTCCAACATTCATGTGTCGCTGGACCTCGCTGATAAAGTTCCAAACCTCTGCGCAACCCTCGGCCTCTTGAAAGCTGAGTGCGTAATCCACCCCATCCGGTTCTGTCCAAACAATTAACGTATCTTAAAAAGATGGTAAGTATATCTTTGGCAAATGGAGGTGAGAAGCCATACCTTGCTGCCGTTGATATACGTCATTTGAGCGAATGGTGGTACTGAGCACGACCTCCTGTAGATTTCGTTCGGAACGAGCAGTCAAAAGAGCTTCGGTGCCGTCCTGAGAGAAGTGGCCAAAGCAGAAGGCAGTCCCTCGGTCATGCCATCTCGATCCTACGAGCTCATAGACCTATACGACGAAGTGAGTTTCCGATTGAACCAAGTATAACGGCATTAGATAAAAGACAAAGGACAGTGACATGGAAAATAGAAAGGTGAGTAGGGAGAGAAAACGGTGGAGCTGCCACACAACAGAAGGCGAGTACCATTACATGCATACTGGCCAAAGTAACCGGAATGAAGTACAGTGTGATGCAACACAAGAAAGAATCATGACACGATAAAGGAATGGGATAGACGTACCTTGACGCGCTTCATTTCATGCTCATTTTCTTGGGCCCAGTCTTGTCCATCTTCACCAACCACATCCAGGCCGTCGCTCGTGACATCTCGATTGATAGATGAAGCTTCTATGATTTCGACTTGTCCGTTGACGTCTAGGAGGTTGTCATCAAGGCTTGAAGAGTCAGATTGTAGTTCAGATGCACCCTTCGACGCTACAACTGAGTGGCTTTGAGACAACGTGCCAACAATTGATGTTGGAGGCGGATTCAACACAACAGATAGCTTTTCCGATAGCTTGCTGTCGAGCGAAGATGGGTCGGAAGCGGAGGTAGATGGCTCATCGGAAAGTGGAACGTTGATACGGGTTGAACGGCCGGCAGCATCGGTGTCAGAGGCGGGAGGTATCACAATGAGCGACAAAGGAAGATTTTCTGCGCCAACGTCTCCATCCATGACGGGCTGGATGTTGGTCGCGACAGAGTGCAGGGGAGAAAACTAGACAGTATACGAACAACGCGTGCTGTCCCACGGTCTGGTACCGTCGGACCGATTCAGACGATGACAAAGCATCCAAACTCGATTTTCTCCGCTATCATCAGCACAAAGGGCGATGAGCTCGAGGACAACCACTGCGATCGTTGCTGGCGCCACCATCGCTGGGCTGGTTGCCTATGCTGTCTATTTCGACTACAAGCGAAGGAATGATGCCGAATTCAGGAAGAGACTGCGTAAGTTGTCAGGCGGCTGTCGTTGCTTAGATGGCTAATCTGGCTTGCTGCTCACAGGCAAAGACAAGAAACGCGTTGACAAATCGATAGCTTCATCAGCTGTGGCACCAAGTGCAGTTTCTGTGGACTCACTGCGAGAGGCCTTGGAACGGGTCAAAAAAGAAGAAGTGCCGATATCGCCTGCAGAACGGGAGAATTATTTTATGTCTCAGGTGGCCATGGGTGAACAGCTTGCCCTTCAAGGTGATTAGTGTCGACCCTCACTTGTACCACTAAAATTCCCAATTCTTTGACTAGGTCCTGATTTCCAACTGCCCGCGGCACTTTCGTTCTATCGTGCCCTCCGCGTGTATCCTTCGCCGGTCGAACTCATGGTCATCTACGAGAAGACTGTTCCGGAGCCAATCTTCAAAGTGAGCTTCTTTTTTCTGATTCTAGATCATGATATCTAACTGTTTTCTACAGATGGTGATTCAAATGACCAATTTGGACGTGAGTTCATCTTCTTTGGATGCATTGGATGAGGAAACAAGTCCAGTGAGGGGTGGACCGCCGTCAGAGGCATCCTCGCAGGAGTGGGATAAAGTCACAGATCCCGGGTCAAACTCCGCGGCACCGTAGGCATAGTCAGAGGTCCCATATCCTCACGTTTGTCGGCTGCTTACCTCTCAATATCTTTGCTGCCATTTATCTTCAATATGTTCTAATACACTTTCCTTTTCTGCCCCATTCACATATTCAGGTAACCGCTAAAGTTCAAGGTATGATCTCGTGAGGACATGCAGTGCAGTACCGAGGCTGAGCTCTATGTAGGGTACTACGATTACTTCCCACCGAAATCGACCGGTGTTACAATTCGAACAGAGGATACCCCAGAGGGTCCCAGAAAATATGTTGTTGTGAATAAAGACTTCAAAAAGGGCGATCTCATCTACAAGGCGAGAACAATTTGTTAACTATGTCTGGCCAGCCAAGTCACATGTTTTCACCTTTAGGAGCACCCCGTCGTCACGGCTCTTGATGCTGATATTCAAACTGCTGGAACCCACTGCTCTCATTGTCTCCGTCTCATTGAATCCTCTATCTCGATCCAATCGCCTTCGGATCCTCTTTTATCGACCTACTGCTCAAAAGCCTGCCAACTCCTGTCAAAATCCCAGTCACACAACCTTCTCTTTACCACAGAGCGTCCCCTTCCGCCCGAAATTCCCATGGACCCCCCTACGCCGGAGACCGTCGAAGAACGCAGGAAAGCGCAAGCTGCTTTTGTCATGTATCTGCAGAAAGAAGGGAAAGCCGGACCTCTCCTCGTCGCAAGATTTGTTGCTCGTCAAATTGCCTTTGAGACACTGAAGCTAATGCCTGGATATACGGGAAAGCATGACGAGCAACATTTCACAGATTCAGAGGGAGAGGAGTACATGCTCGCAGATCACATGGAGAGATTGCGATATACCGAGGCCGATCTCCCCAAGGAAGAGGCCCCACTTCTCGCAAAAGTTTTAGGCTCTGCTGTTGCAGACTTGGACAAGTTTATGACGGATGAGCACTTGGCTCAACTCCGTGGCAAAATCGCGTACAACGCATATGGAGTCTGTTTTGGCGGAGGCCGGGATGACAAGGTTTGCCCATTTTCCGTCATTAATATTTGATGACGCTCATCTGTTCATGGTTAGCCTGCACCAACCCAACGTCCAGAAGACGTAGAAAAGACTCGAACACCATATGGAACCTCTCACCAAATTGGATCTGCCTTCTACACACTTTCATCGTATCTCACCCACTCTTGTCGTCCTTCGGCGCGTCCTTCGTTCAGTTCTGGCACCGCCCAGATTCATATCATCGCCAACCAGGACTTGAAGCAGGGAGATGAAGTCACTGTAGCATTCGTTGACGTGACTCGACACGAGGGAGAGTCTGATGTGGAGTGTAGGCGAAGGAGAAGGATAGAGTTGGCTCGCGGTTGGAAATTTGCATGCACTTGTCAACGGTGCAGTGAAGAGGCCAAAACGGAGAGCAACGGGGTTGCTACGCAAAAAGATGAGACCAAGGTCTAAACCCGCATCAGCCCAAAGTCTCTGCCGCGAACATTGTAGGACATTTTAACATCCTACTTACAAACTACTTCATAGACTTTTCACTATATTCATCGCCAGATACGACATTAATCGCATCCCAACTCCTGGCCTGTGTGTGAATGTGGAATATCATAGCTTCGGTTTTTGAGGAATGAGTAGACCCAGATCACCAAGCCAGTTACTAATTGTATCGGTGACCTCGTCCTTTGCTTCTACCATTATCCAGTGCCCTCGTCCTTCCAACGCGACATCTCGTAATCGAGGAACAAACTTGCGAGCGTTACCGACCTGGATCGGCATTGCAGCAGGGTCACTTGTGCCCCAGAGAAACAAAACCGATAAGTCGTCTGGAAGAAATGACGGCAAGTCTGCCGCTAGAATGAGATTCAAGTTATAGTGAGGATGTTGGATGGTGAAATTCAAACACACCTCTTTCTTCGTCAAATCGATATTGAGACGTCCGATAATAATTGAGAGGCCCTGTCATTCCTTTCTTGAGTTGCGTGTAGTAATAGTTCAGTTCCTAAAGGATGACGACAGTTGCTACAATGACATCGAAATAGAGTGAGATTAACTTCACCTGCGGCATCAGAACAGATGGTGGGTTAGGCATATAACTTTCACCAAAGATCTTCGGCCACATCGACACATCTGTAAACTTGATGTCGCTTCCCGGTGGAAGAAATGCTGCGCCTAAGAAGGACAGTAGCTAACAGGAACTTTGTAAAGAGGGCCGAAAGCATATAGGGAGTATGCTCACCGCCCCTTCAACCTCCGGCGTGAAGCTCGGGTCGCTGAAATGGACCTGATATTTCATATTAGGGAGGCGATGCGCAATCTCTTGAATGGTAATATATCGCCGCAGCGGAGGAGTATATGGAATGGACATTCTATAATACGACCTTTATGACCAGCACTGGCCACCGAGCGAAACAAAAAACTTACAGAACCAGTGCAAGCAGTCTACTAGGATGCCATAGGGCCATTCGGCTAGCAACGTAAGAACCCCAATCATGGCCGATAACGACCTAGACATCTATTCAGCATTCCAGCACAGCCAGAATATAATCGCAGTTCTGGCTAACAGCTCTCTCGATACCGAGAACATCCAGTAAGGCTATCAGATCTGCGCACAGCTTCTTTGTTGTGTATTCGGCAGGATCAGCTGGCTTGTCCGTATCCCCATAGCCTAACATAGTTGGAACGACCACGCGAAAGCCTATTTGCACCCATGGTTTCACCTGGTATCGCCAGCCGTACCTGATAATCCAGTATTGTGAGAATTAAATTTTCTGGAAGAAAGTCATAATTCGTCGTCACCAAAGGTCGGGGAAGCCGTGTATACAAAGAAGTGTTGTGGTTTGAGAATGAAATGTTTCCGGAAGTTGGTCGATGAAGTGGTACGTGCGACCAGTTGAAAGCTGCTCCTTTCTGTGGTTAAAGCTAGCTGGGTTGTTGGGATCCATAGGGCAAGAGAAAAGAGACCCTGTGGACTTGACTAAAGGATGTGCTTCGGATTCTTTTAAGTAGGTCGTAGTATCCGGTTAGAGTCTTGCCGGCTCCGGTGATTTAGTAGTCACTTGAGGCTTACATACGGGGTCGACCAATGGTTATTGTTTCTGTACCCGATTTTTTGACAGATATTATTCAAATGTCCTGAAAAACCAACCGTCTATCTTTCTTACTCTACTCTACTCTACTTTCTTCCTATTGACGAGTCGGCGAAGTCGACAGTAGTTTACTATTGTTTGCCTGAGCTTGTAGTAGTGGAGTCGACCAATTCATACTGTTTCACTCATGGAAGTCATGCTCATTGAATACGTTTTCAAGAAGAGAGATAACGAGTTTCGTCAGAACTAGAATCACAATAGCCATAAATATTGTTGATGGAATATCCAAGTCAACATCCCACAACCACTTGATCAGGCTGTGTTCCTCCGGGCTTAATTTTTATTCTGTTGGCCGGCGCCGTTGGAGCATTGTGCAGTGTAGATGGTCCCGATGCTACGGGAAACACTGCCATCGGCATCGGAAACAG
Source organism: Desarmillaria ectypa (assembly GCA_030407005.1). NCBI lineage: Eukaryota > Fungi > Basidiomycota > Agaricomycetes > Agaricales > Physalacriaceae > Desarmillaria > Desarmillaria ectypa. The sequence goes on from JAUDYN010000004.1 coordinate 3,316,674, forward strand.
CATCGATGAGCAGTCGGGAGCAACTCGAAGGCCCCAACACCGACATCAGCCTAAAGTTATCCGAAATGCGTGTGTGTTGAAGGGGAGTAAGGTATTTTTTATGGCGGAAGGTAGTCGTGTGTGCAACTGCTCGACCAATAACTTTAGATGGAAATACCTATTTAATCTACACAGCTTCGACGGGTTCGAAGTTCAAGACCAAATGCGGACGGAGTGAGTCAACGACATCGGAGTTTGAAGCAGACCATGCTGAACGTCGGCAATTGCCATCTCATCTCTCTTTCTGTCATCATCTGCCGTTGTACTTCAACGTTCACCGGTGCCTCGCGAACGCCCTTAATATCTTACCCCGACACTCCTCATTTTCACCTCATTCATCTTATCTCTTTTTCCCTGCATTTTTGCTGCACAAACGCCCCCTTTTCTTCTCGGACGACTTATTCACAGAGTCACCAAGTAAGGTCCGATTTACTTTTATCAAGTCGTGACCGTATCTCTAATTTGTGCTTCTCAGTAACAGATATGCCTGTACCTACTCCATCTTCTTTGTCTGCCCCCACAGCCTCCAAATCCAGCATCGCGAAAACGCATGGCCACCCGCATGCGAAGAAGACAAGGATTGTTAGGAGGCGAGGAAGAGCTATGGACAGTGACGATGAGATTGTGAGGGAAGTTGGGACGGATTCCGAGTCGGAAAACGACACAGCATCCAGCGACGACTCGTCTGATTCGGACACCGAACAAGTATCTGATGATGCCTCTGGTCACAGACGTCCCCGAGTTCTCACCCCTAACACGAGCGAAAGTCTAACCAATGGAGTACCTGCAGAAAAAGAGTCAAGTACATCCTTTTTTGCGCCGTCAGGGAACTGGTCAGAAATGGTGGCAGAAGAGAATAGTAACGGGCCTGCAGACCTCCCGGTCATTGATTTCGCAGAGTTCAATGGCAACACCCCGACAATGAAACCCACTCGGCAGAGGAAAGTGAAGAAAACCGCACCGAAAGTGAAGCAGGGCTCCGAAGCAACGTCTCTTCCATCTCCCCCGCTGTCTGTCAGTGAAGATCATGAAGAAGAGTCCGCCGAAGAGGCTCCTCCCCCAGCCTCTTCGGCTCACCCAACTCACCGTAGTGATTTCATTCGGCGTCCCCCTGGACAGACGGCTCGTCAGGCCTATCAAAACAGGCTGGAATCGGACCCGTCATATGTTCCAACGGTGGGAGAATTCTGGGGCCACGATGACAGGCTTTTGGACAAGGATTTACGCAGTTTGAGTGGGTGGTGGCGCGGTAGGTGGCAAGGGCGGGGTTACGGTAGAGGGCGGGGTTTCGATCGGAGTTTCGCGATGCGTGGTCGGGGCGGTTTCGTAGGACGAAACGCGTCTCCTCATCAAGATTCTGTCCAGGAGGATGAAGAAGCGGAAGCTGTTGATGTCCCACCTGTTGAACGGGCATGGACGCATGATGGATTCGAGGAGATGAAGCGCAGCGACGAAACTCGTCGGTCAGTTCAACAACGCCAGTCTCAGCCATACCGTGGTGTCGGTCGCGTCCGTGGAGGGGCACCTACTCGGGAGCGGGGCGGCTTTGCTCGTGCTGCAGGGCCTAGAGTGTCACCTGTGCTGTCCGCCAATGCACCTTTGATGTCCTCTGGTCGTATCTGGTATCCAATGAAGCCTGAGTTCGCGTGGACAAAGCAACATGAAGGCTTCCTCTATATTGATGCAAGCGTGAAGCCACGCCGCGGTCGCGCTGCAGGATACAGAGTCAGAATACCAGGAAGTCGGGGACAGATCGTCAGAGCGCCATTGACGTCAATCAAGGAACTTACAATTCCAGCGCCTTCTGGCACTGCGACTACCAGTGTGCTGGGTTCTGAGTATGGAGAGAAAACCGTCGTCGTTCGGCTACCTTCTGCAGAGAGGTCGAAGCCGGTTTCAGGCAAGTCTGACGTGGAGGACATTGTCACCAAGGTTAACGATCTTTCCATTGAAGATGTATTCACTGTTAGGCCGCAGCTTGTTACCGCGAGGCCTATACCTCTACCTGAACCATCGTCTTCCAGAGCACGCTCCAGTACACTGCAGTCGCAATCCACGCCATCGCTGGCTGTTCAGCAGAAGCTTGAGCAGCTGTCGATACAGCCCCCATCTGATTCGACTAGATGGTCTCAGACTGAGGAAGCTGTTTTGCGTAATCCGTCATCTAGTGACACTCCAGAACAGCAGCCGCAGCCTCCGTCTTCCACGAGCGATTCTCGTCCTTCCTTGGTTCCTGTTCCAACTGCCTTCCCTTCATCTGTTTCTCAATCGTCCCCTGCGTACGTTTCTCCTTATCATTATGGTGTTCCGCTGCCACCCGGTATCGCTGTGAATCCTGTCGGCATGCCCTATGAGGTTGCTACTGGTCGTCCAGTCTATTTGCAGCCCGCGCCCATGTACAATCCTCGTCCAATGATGCCTCCATTGGCGCCTACAAGTGCTCCATTCGTTCCTGGGCATATGCATCATCAATCAACGGCGACCACCGACTATGCTTCCCATACACCCCCCGTCAATGGCTTCATCGATCCGGCTACTGGTATGCCCATATTCTCATTTGCTCCTCCATCCTCTCGGATCGAAATACGTGCACCCGGGGACGGAGATCCTGGCAAGACCTCGGGCAAGGAACGTGCTTCGTCCGGGTTGAGATCCACGGCTGCTACGTTTGAGCCCACACGACCTGCAGAGGGTACCGATCAGGAATACCCTGAGGGTTCAGGCATTCCCATGTATACTTCTGAGGGAGATGCGGAGAATGGGGCACCTCCGGTGGAGCAAGTTGGCATGATGTACACGCCCTATGGGCAGTACTATTACCCCGAGACGTACGGATACATGCCGTACGTGGACATGTCGCAGGTACCACAGTACGAGATGTACAACGAGCACATTCCTCAGGGCACCGTTTACTATTAACCGCACTTCCTATCTTTTCTATTTGGTTCATTTTGCGTACTATTTGTCCTCTCCTTCTGAGTCATCACATATCGCCATGTCCCACAGTCTACCATCAATCCCTCATTATCTCGCATGCTTTCGTCCACGCTTTCATCAGACTCTGGGAGACTTCCTCCTCATTATACATACATATATAAGCATACCTTGCAAATCTTAGTTGTTGAATCACTGTAGTATGACATCTTTTTGTTTGTGATCCCCTTGTTCTTGTTCTGTGATGCATATCCTTCTATACAAATATAAGTATTCTTGTTTCAGAAGATATAAGCACTTGCAGGTTACAAGAAGTCAGGGTTCGTCATGTGTTTCTAATTAGACAAGAAGCCTTATTGTATCCTGAATCATTCTCTTACAAGTCTGTTCCAACAGCGAAACTCATGCTTCGGACTCAATTGCAGCTTCGCTCTGCGCCAAAACATCCTCTTCAGTAACAACAGCAGAGCCTTCTTTCCCTCCATTTTTACCTCCCGGCAGGAATTTTCGCTTCGGAATGACTGCGTAAAGAGAAGCCTCCCAATCTTTGGTCTCGACCCACTTGAGCATAATCTCAAAGACCTGATTCACAGTGAGCACCTTGCGCGTTGGCAGGTTTTCCAGGTAGCGGCTTATGGGAAGAGAAGCAGTGCGAATATCAGACTCTTTAGCTTTTTCGAGACAGAGATTCTATGTATTTAAAGGTCAGGAAAGTCCTCTACAAGATGTCACAAGAAATCACCTTGTAGCGGTTGCGATCCACTATGCCTCCTATGATGTAGGTTTCGTTGGGGTAGAGCTCAGTAAGCTCCTCCTCAGAGTCTGCAGTCAAATAGACCACGGATTGCTTGACAATCTGGGTCGGATCTGCCGTAGCGGATGTCTCGACACCACTCTTTCCTGGCACGTTTTCACTACCTGTTCCAGGCGCCACTGATAAAGCGTTACCGGACCAGAGTCTCTCGTATCCCTCTTCCCACCATTCGGTATTTACCCATCTCTTGTATGCCGCGTCGCTGTTGGCTTCGAGGCGATCTCGAGTACGCCCATTAAGAGACGAACAGATCAGTGAAAATGGATACGACGCCTGGCGGTTTGCACTGTATGTATATGCTAGCTGTGAGCATAAGGAATTGATCTCCTGTTCATCGCGGATCAGACAAGCGCTAAAATATGGAAATAATGGCGACAGACCTTATCAAGCATTTTATCGTCGAAACCTAAATCGATGAGTACCCTTCCACCAAATTCTAGCTTTGGTTTCTTTTTCTTGCGGTCTTTTTCTGTTTCATCGGCACTATCGAGCTCGCCGGCAGCTCGCTTTTCAGCTTTGATTCGCCTCTTTTCCTTTTTTGCGGCCTTTTCTTTCGCCCGGCGTTCGATCTTGGTTGCAGCTAACCGCTCCGCCCTTTCTGCCCTCTTCTTCGCTGACTTGGATAATGCAGGGGTTGCTAGAGCAACAGGTGAGTCCATTTCAACTTACTTAGTTCTGATGACTCGTCCAAGAAAGGTAAAAATGCTTTCGATCATCATTCCGGCAATTGCCGGTAGGATGCCGTTTTGAAGCTCAAGCTCGTCTATCTGACTTGTGCACCAGTACTACCATCATGGCCTCCGCTGCTATAGCTCCTCTCAAATATCTCACCGTATCCCCCCTTGCGGTGCATACAGCTACCGTGATATTCGTTCATGTCAGCTCACTTTCCTTGGTCACTAGCCTACTACTAATTTCCAGATGTGCTAATGACGCCTTTTGACAGGGATTGGGTGACACAGGGAACGGGTGGAAACCTGTTGCTGACATGTTCCGTGTCGAGCCTGCTCTAAAGCACATAAAATGGGTTCTACCACACTCGTAGGCATTTATACACTCCCAATAGTACCGTGGAGCTGACTCTCGAATCTGTTCTCTTCACCCTCCGTCCCCCGTCACTTATCTGGCTCCTCATTGTTCTCCTTGTCACCAGACCCATCATGGCTGTCACAGCTAACATGGGCATGGAAATGCCATCGTGGTACGTCTTTCGCGGTCTCTCGAACTTCATCCTAACTCCGTCTGCAGGTTTGACTTCCCTTCCTTTGATTTGAAAGACGAGGATGAAGCCGGCATGCTTAAAACCGTCAAATCACTCACTCATTTGATTGACATGGAGGTCGCATCTGGAGTTGAACCCAGTCGTATAATTCTTGGCGGCTTCAGCCAGGGAGCCGCTATGTCGCTCTTGACTGGACTCACGATGGAACGAAAATTAGCCGGGATCGTCTCACTCAGTGGGTGGGTCGCACTCAGAGATAAACTCAAATTGGTCGGTGTATGATCTTCCCCGGATTCTCATGTGTTTCTCACTTCGAACTTCTAATATCGGGTTAGATGCAATCTGGACACGCCACATCAATACCCATTTTCTTGGGTCATGGTTCTCATGACCCCCTAATCAAGCTTACGGTCTCTCGCAAATCTGTTGATTTCTTGAAAAGCGAGGTTGGCATCCCTGAGGCAACGCCCGATAATCTAACAGGCCTGTCGTATCATGTCTATCAGGGTGTCGCACATACCGCGAGCCCAGACGAGCTTGACGATTTGAAGGTCTGGATTACAAAGATCATCCCAGCGTAGCGCGAAATGATAGACGGGCAGTGTGAAAGATATTGATGGATGCATTGAACCGGCTCGAAACTCAACAAACATTGTACCTTCAGAAAGGACGCTACTTGCTTCAAGCTTGTACGCACTGGATAGTTACTCTTTAGTTTGTAACATTGCTCTTTCCGTTTTCCCGCAACTGTCCCGCTTACTGATTGACGTGTGATTTCCATGACGTCGGTTCAGATGCTACTTCGCGGAAGAAATCCGGTGATCCCAGGTACGATGAGGCACCGTGATACCGCCTGTTCTAAGTATTTTACGCCACAGCAGCGCAGCCCTGCATGTACGTTACACACTTACTCATCTTCGCAGAGAACTTGGTAGATAGAACCCACGCGTCCGAGGGTGTAGGACTTCCTCAAGAGGAAAGACTTCCCCCTCACTAGACGCGCTATGCCTAACGTAAATGCAGGCTCTTCGGTGTAGCTATCGGACGTCATTAAATCGTATGTGACTCAAGCACAGATATCCTACGTTCAGTCTGACCGGGAACAGTACCAATGATCAGAGCTGCCCGACAGAAAGAAAGTGAGAACGGAACAGCGATAACCCACGGTTGTTCCAGAATCCAGTTCCATTACAATCCCACTCTTCTTCCGACTACTGAGCTCCCCAAACAGCTCCCGCAAATCCCGCCTTCACCGGACTACAGAACTCGCTCTGCATCTAAGATGATCCCTTGACATAATATTGTACGCTAAGCGCATGTGCGGTTCCAGTGGTCGAAAGTCTCTTCAACTTGCTAGCAGAACCAAACCTGTATATAACAAAACATCACGTTCACCGCTAACCATCGGTACCTGATGAATCGACGTGATGTCTCCAGCATAGAAATGTGCGATCAACGATGTCCTTCGTGAAGCGTACCTTCTTCCCAGAAGAGAACCCTCACCAGAAGGATCGGGATCATCTTCATGAGAAACCCTCGAATCCAGGCGATTGATGAAAAGTTTGTACACAACGGAAACAACAGACCCCTGCATCCCCCAACAAAAATTCGCTGTTCGTGTGCGTTTAGCCGTTGCGGGAGTCCTAAAATAGAGTTATTCCTATAAGATCCTGAAAACGGTGACGGTCGGTGGCACTACATTATTTCCGCCTCGCGTAAGAGCTGCTTCTTGCCTACGTCTCCGATATACCGACGATAGGTCGACCATCGAAAGTCAACGACAACGGGATATCATCGAGCTCCCATTAGCTTTACATGTACGGACCAAGATGAAGGACTATCACTCAGCTCATTTGGTTATACCGACACATTCATGACAGTATCCACGGCTAGAGACATGCTTCCGGATACCCAGGGAATGATACAAACGTGAGTGAGACGCGGCCTCGATACTCATGATCATCTAGTTTAATGACTGATACTGTCAATCAGCTAGCGAACTTCACAAACGTATAATGTTTACTGTAACCGGATCAGATGCAAGAGCCCCAATTACCAGAGGATGTTTGGGGTTACCGGGAGAAAGGTACTACGTTCTCCAACTTCTCGACTTCTCGAGTTCTAGATTCAAGTTAGCAGGTGAACGAATGATGAATTCACCGTTACGTACTGCGCCATTTATGCCAGTTCGGCATCCTCTGCTCCTAAAATGTGTTGATCGCTTTCAATGAGCTTATTGGTGGGTCGCGCGATTATTGGCTGGGTGTGTAGGTCAGCGGAATGCCGTCGGCGTTCAGTGCGATGTACAGTTTTGTGCAACGACAATTCCACGTCGCAATCGCCCAGCTAACCATAAATAAGAGATAAAGAAAAGCTAAATTCAATATGCTGCGTAATAAGATACTCAGAATTTCTTCTGGGCAGACCTCAATAGGGAATGCCCATACAAAATTCCAAGACAAGCGATATCAAGCGTATGCTGTTTGGTGATTACAGTATAGTGCGAATGAGAGGATATGGCCAAGATAGCAATAAGTGAGCCGAACCAAGCGGAGACAGGGCTGTTCTCTAGTCTATCCCTAAGAAACTAGGGCTCATGGGAGTAGTGTTCAGTGGGGCATGGTGCCCGAGGAGAAGACCACATGCCAAATACGAGTGTCGACGAGACCATTAATAGCAAACTAGTACTAGAGCCAAGATCAGTACGCAAGAATACACCATTGCTTAATCCAATGCTGGTCCACGGTCGGAGTCACTGGGTGTCAGTTATAGCATACCAGCTGCAGTACAAAGGGACAATAAAGGCACCGTCAGAGTTGAAGTCGCTTATTCCGAGGGTGAGATGTTGACAGTTATGTCTAGGACTTGAACCAGTCTCACCGCAGGTTGGGTCATGATGATAATCGATGAACTTGGGCAGGCGGAACAGGCATAGTACATACATTTTCCCACGATTCATCCGCCGCAATAATAATACCAAACCTTCTTTAAAAGCTGAGCGAGAAAGATAACGATAATAAATACAAAGTACCCCATTTTATTTTTATTTTTTCGACATCTAGTCTAGGGACTTTCCATTCTGATGAGTTTTCTATGACCAAAAAAAAAATCATGGCGAAGGACAAGAGAGGCGACGCGTCCCGGATTCCCCGATCGTCACTTCGAAGTCGATCTACTGCTGAGTACACCATCATTACCTGGGGAATAAGTTGAGATATAATTAAGTAAACATCATGATGAACAAATGTTGGTGGTGAATAAATTGAACTGAAGTTACAGAGGACGATGAAGAGGGTAAATATATATTCCGACTGGTCCGAGACGTCGACATCCGTCCCTCGTCTCCACATCTGATTTGCTTTGCGAGATTACGGCAAACGTCGTATAAATTTGTCGGAAAACATAACCTCTAGTTACTGCAGCAAGTGATGATTGGATCACCGTCCTCTTATCCCACAACAATGTTATTATATATACCGAGATACGAGGTATGTACAGTGTGATATATAAGCATATACAGAGTTAAGTATACTGAGTGATATGTACAAAGGAGGGCGTGTCTCTTAATCAGATAACTGAATACCGATTGCAGCTCCATTGACTGCGTCTCCTTATTTTTGCCATGACTCGCTTGGGTTTAAACTGATCGAAAAATGTGATGAAGGTTGAGGAGCCCGTCGAGCATTTCGTTAACAGCGGACATGAGTCATGGCGTCCATCGTTTGCAATTCCATAACGTCTTGGACCCCGACACACGTCACGCTTAACGTGCTGCGACGAAGGTTGTCATCAGTCAGACAAAATCAACGGTGGCGCAGGGGAGATCTCAAACCTTTGAGCACGCCGCTATGGTTGGAAAACTCTTATAGCATTCATCGCAGTAAAAAATAGGTGCTGGAGCCTGCATTCGATATTCATGTAAGTATGCGAAGCAAAAAGTGAATCACAGGACCCACTGTGACTCGAACGTTTTTCATGCTACGATTGATGCTGGCCAGACTAGGATGACAGCAATCCAAATGACTCTCCAACGCTTGCTCATCCTTGCAGCTGAGGTCACACACAATGCAGTCCACCATTGTGTTGGAGCCAGGGGGAAGGTCTTGGGCGTGGATACCGGCCTCTACTTGATCTTAAGTAGCTGTCGGCACTTATATGACCTAACATTATTCCTCTTTGATTCCGCTGCGGACTCATGTCAGAGAAGAGGGTCGTATGATGTCTGAAACAACGGAGAAATGTCGAAATGCCTTCAGAAAGAGGGGGAGATATTCTGAATTCCGATAGAACTTGAATGGGACGATTCTGACTGCGGTGTAGGGGATTGCGAGTAATAGTATAACGCAGCTTCAACGGCCTGCTAGATCCAAGAAGACTTATTTGTCCGTAGTACCAGAGTGTCGAACATGAAAGCCAAAAGTCCGGACATTGCATTGGAAGATTCCGTGTAACGAGACATGTACAGAACTAAGACCGAGCCCAGCCAGTATATGTCGCATTTTCAGAGACCACACCGCGCCAGACTCAATAAGTTCCCGCGGGGAATCGCAGGCGACAGGCGGGAGATAGGTTTGGTACGGCTGAAAACATCACTGAGAACTTCTGAACTTCAGTGCTGGGATATTAATGAAGCGGTTTGTTTGGGGGGGAAAGGGTAACGAGGTGGATTTCATATCACTGCGAGTGGAAGACACCTTTTGCGAAGGGCCGCTCGGTTTATGTAAAGCTTCAAGTCGACAACGTGCCCGGAGGACGGGCAGTATTCAAATTTCAGATCCCTGTCTGTAGTCATGACGCTCACTTTAGGGCAGGCCAAGCAAGCCAAGCGGTGCGCCTACCAGAGTTTGGATGCACGTAGCTTAAAAAGCGCCATAGCCCGTTTAATATTGCGGCCCCAGACGTTGCGAAAAATTCCAGCGACAGGATCACATATTGAATAGTGCTGATCATTCCTCAAAGTGAAAAGTGCGTGCCGGATGTATCAACCTCATCTGAGTCATTCAACTTCTAAAGTCACGATTTGACAGGCATTCATTCATTCGGTGTCATGGCCAGCCTCCCACAAGAGCTCCTTGATATTATTGTAGATGAGCTCAGCCAAGATCTCGAATCTCTTCATGCCCTTCATTCCGCATCTCAATCGTTCAGAAGTCGCGTACAGGGTCATCTCTTCCGATCCATTCATCTCCCAGAAAGGCGTCGCTGTTATTCATTTCTCGAGCTATGCACAGCTTGTCCGAACATTCTTGACCTCGTTGAGGCACTCGAAGTCACTGTTTTTATTGACCCAAAATTTCAACGCGATGCATTCCAAGCTCTTGGAAACCATTCATTACCCAACTTGCGTTCGCTTCGTATAGATGGTGGTCCTAGCATCCTCCCAAGACATCCATCCCGGGTGAAAACCCATGAAATTCCCTCTACTCTGTTAACTTACCCCGTTCTTACGAGCCTTACCCTGGACCACCTCAATATCGAGTCTGCTCGGCATTTGCGTGATATCCTGCGGCCTTTTCCCGCTCTCCAAACTTTGGTAATGAACCAGGTTCGCGTCTGTGTAGCCAAGCCTTCTTGGTCGGTTCCTGAGATCACGGAGCCTGAACATGGTGGACCGGTCATAGAGAATCTGTCTATTTCATTCTCACACTACAACTTGTGTGACATGAACACGCTTCTGAAGGACAATGGAAAACCATTCGTTCTTCGCCGGTTACGCAAGTTCTCTTGTTCCTGGCTACGAGACTGGTACGGGACACGCGACATTCAATTGCTCCTTCCTGCAACCAGGGAGTCTCTCCAGAAGCTGCATGTGCGCCATAGCAACGTGATTTGTAGGTCCTTTCAACAAGCCTTCCTGGTCCCTTTTTCATTTCTGACTAGCAAAAATCTAGATGGCAAGCCACACGACAGGGTAAATATCGCAGACTTTTCACAGGTTCCTTGCGTAATCTTTGAGGCACCCCGGCGTAGCGCCGACCAAATCATAGGACTTGAATGGTTTGTGGAGTGCTTGAAATCTCAGGGAGACGGACCGGCGCGCATCAGTCGATTGCTCCTCTCGCTCCATATTCTCGGTTTTGAAGCCCTTCTCTCTGATCGTTACATATCTGCGTGGTGCTCCTTGGATCGCGCACTTGCGGTTCAACGGTTTGCATCGCTTGAAAATTTCAATATTTCAGTGGTTGCTGCTGGTGAACAACACGAAGATCAGCCAAATCTGCCACAGATGAAGTTGGCCATTCTTTCTGCTTTTTCTATCTTGCGTGAGCGGAGAAAAGTAACTGTGCAGATAGCGGTCTCTTAAGAACCGTACGGATGGGGAAAGGTTCACAAATAGAGATTCTACAAATCATGAAGTCATTACATATAGTGTGCAGTTCCGTCGCTAGATAGACATATAGAAAGAAACGAATGTGATAATAATGTCCAAGTAGTCAAACAAGAAAACAACCTTCCCCAGCCCCAACTCATCTCACCTCTTCACCACCCGCCTCTCCGCATCCCCGATTACAGTTTTGGGCCCCTTCTTCGCCATCGCCCACAAAAACACCAAAATGATGACGACAAACTGCAGCCACATCCACACCTCTATCAAAACGCCAGTAAAGCCTTTCGGCTTCTCAGCGACTTTGGTCTTGTCAACATGGACTTCCACTCGATCCCCATGCTCTGGTTGTGGTGCTTCGCGTTGTAATATTGAACCTTCAAAGTTCTCCTCAGTAGCTCGCGCATGACCAGCAAACTTCGTAACCACAGTGTCAAGGGCGCGCGAGAGCCTACGGGGCATAGGAACAAACGTCACCAGAAGCGATTTTCGTCGATCCGCACGTGGCGTCTTTTCTATATCTGTCTCCTGCTCCACCTCTAATTCCTGCTCAGGCTCCTCGATGTGTGGGACCTCCGGTGATGGTAATTGGGCTGTTGAACTTGGAGGACTTAGCACCTTATCAGTAAACCGCCCGTTAACCCAGCGCGTCGTGCGAGAACGTATGGTCTGTGACATCAATCGCGATCGCTTCCTACGCAAAGCCCGGCCTTCATCTTCGTTCTTGTCCGGCGTGGGAGGCTCCAGTGTCAGCTGCAAGATGCTACCGCCTCTCGTAGACGCCACTGGAGTTCGGCTTACGTGTTCCCCACTCGACATATCTAGATCAGCAGAGTATAGGGAACTAAAATTGTGGGGTACGGGTGATGGTGAAGGGGGAGCAGAAATCTGACTGAGGTCGTATATACTACTAGAGCGAAGGTGGTGGAAGCCTGTGTCCAAACCCCAATCATCACCACATTGACTGCCTAGTTCATTCTGAAGGGTATCCTCAAAGAAGGGTGAAGGTGATAATTCTCCGGAGTCCTGCAGTGGGGTGGAGCAAGCGGAAGAAGAGAAATGGACGGAGGAAAGTGTTGGGGAACGTACGTCGCTTTCCGTAGACCAAGAGTGCTGATGATGGCGTAATGGTGTCTTAAAGGGTGTGGTGAGCCCTTTAGACTTGTAGGGAGAGAATGTTTCTGTAGGTAATTTGTCCGGCGACTCGAAGAGGCCCATCACAGACTTGCGGGACTTGTGGGTACCTGCCATGTTTAGGAAAGAATCGTCTGTAATGGGCCGTTTACCGTCCCCTTCTAGCGAGTTTCTGAAGCTCTTGAATCGAATAGTACTGTCGTCTGACATCCGTGGCTTCTCGGAAGTGGTATTGCTACCTTCCATAAACTCCAATTTGGAATTGTTCAACGACTCGTACACCTTACTCATGTTCTCTGTCTCCTTCTGGACGGCAATGAGCTTGTTTGCCGTTTCTGACTGTTGGCGTATTATCCGAAGGTTAGCTTCCTCCAGCTCTTGAATTTTGGACAATAGTTGAGAGACGATGGCAAGTTCAGGCTCAATTGGGACTTGAGATACCCGAGCTTGCGTTGTCGAGTCCTCAGCGGGAGAGGAGACCGATGAGAAAGACAGACCGGTGAATGCGTCACATAAAGCTGTAATCTGGGGCGTGGTTTCCTGCGAAGGTGTGACATCCAGAATGGACGACGTTGAAGGCCGTGAGAGAATTCCACCTGGGGCAAAGTCTCTGATCTCTTCCACTTTCTCTTCTGAGGTATTCGATTTTGATTGAGAAACTTCCGCCTTGGCCTCTTGGTCCAGTTTTCGTCGCCAAGCAGCCTCAAGTGGCGCCATCCTTTCAGCTTTCTCCTCAAATTCCTGGCTCCGCGCCTGGGTCATCTCAAGATCCTCTCTCAGTTGAGAAATTTCCTTCTCCAGCCTCCTGAGCATCCGCCTGCCCGACAAGTCTGCACTAGCCGCTTCTGTCTCAAGACGCTCAATTTTCTGGAGTAGCTCGTCATTCTGGTCGGCAAGTAAACTGATATCGTCCAGACACACGGAAACTTTGCGAACACGGCGGCGATGTTGATCGGTTTGGGGGGTAGAGTAAATGTTAGATTTGGACGATTGTGCAGAGGCTGAACGCGAGATGCTATTGGTGTAAAGATGCGGCGATTGAAGAGGGGTAGGTGATGGCGAGGATGATGTAGCAGGTGACAAGCTGCCTGGAAAACGGGCGAAGAGGTCTCGGTGTTTGGACTTTAAGGATGCATTATCATCGTAAAGGCTCTTGCAGAGGGAAGAGGTGCGTTCAAGTTCTATCTTCGAGTTAGTTTCTGACCTTGCACAGAAATGACCACATACCTGTTTCACGCTTCTTGATGATATCATCCGCTTTCAACAACAGGCCCGACAACTCCTCTCGTGACTTTTCGTTCAGCCAGTCCATATTATCCTCCTCAGCTACTACTTTCCCCGTCTCGCGTTCTATCCTTCGGAAAGTCGCAGAGACGGGGGATCCCAGCAAAGTATTCGACGAGGACCGAGACGGCTTCTTCTGTGAAGGGAACACAAACGAGGAGACGTATGGCGGGGGTGGAGAGCCTTTTTGATTGAACATAGAGTGTGAGCGACGTATTTGAGCAGGAGGACGAGGCCTGGAGACTGAAGACCCCTCGTTGGATAGCATGGTTGATAATATACTGTTTAAATAAATCATAAGACGGTCGAATCTGCAGAATTTAAGCGTGCTTACTGGATAGATTAGGATACGAACAGCGACGAATGATAGGATAGTGCTGGTCAACGTAGAAACTGAATCCTTGAGAACGAAATCTAAGGACTCACTAGAGAAATAGAATGTACGCCTTGGACGTGCCTTATCCTGGCGTCAGGATTTGATATTTACTAATGGCGAGCACTGCACGTACTCGTCGGCGTCACAGAACAAGGCAACACGGAGTGAGAAACATACGATTCGGACTTGAGACGTTCTAGCACTTTACCACGTGAAATCGAGATTAGGGGTCAACGTCAATTCTTTGGGGCCAGAAACTTTATATCCCCCTAGTATTACACGTAAATACCAACATATATCAGTACAGCGCATAAACGGTTACGGGAAAGATACAAGCAAAAAATCAAAAGATAACGAAAAGAGCACTACTTTTTCTCAGCAGTAGCTCCAAACACAGGAGTAGTCGACCCAGAACCTCCCCCAAACACAGCCGGCTTGGAAGCAAACGAAAATGCACCAGCGGACGGTGCTGGAGTCGTCCCTGTGCTAGCCCCAAATGAGAAAACGGGTTTTGGCGCATCACCGCTACCACTCTGGGCGGGTTTGCCAAACGGACTGGGCGATGAGGTTGAGCCAAATGTAGTCGTAGGGCCATTGGCCTGAGCCGACGAGGAATCAGGACCTGACGCCTCTGTTCCCTTTGCAACAGCAGCTCCAAATGCCCCACTCGTCCCAAATGCAGATGACGGCGTTCCAGGTCCACCACTCTGGGCTGCTTTACCAAACGGACTGGAAAATGCTGATGAACCAAACGTAGGTGCCGAAGGGGTGTTTGCTGTCCCATTAGCATTGGAATCCGAGCCCGACGCTTCCTTCTCTTTCTCCGCCGCTCCAAATACCCCACTCTTCCCAAACGCAGAGGATGGACTAGCCCCAAACATCGAGTTGCCTGAATCCTGCCCAAATCCACCAAAAGGCTTCGACTTATCCGCACCACCAAATCCACCAAACGCAGAGGTAGCAGGTGTAGTAGTAGTAGACATCGGAGCAGACTCTTTGGGAGCACCAAACGCCGATTGTCCAGTAGTTCCAAATGCACCAAATGAAGGGGCTGCAGGCGTAGTGGACGCAGGGGTTGACTCTTTGGGAGTTCCAAAGGCTGACTTTCCCAGAGCCCCAAACGTAAAAGTAGAAGCGGCAGGGGTAGAAGAAGGTGCAGCGGGGGTTGGTGTTGACTCTTTGGGAGTACCGAAAGGCGAATTTCCAGGAGCCCCGAACCCGCTGAACGCAGGAGTGCTAGTGGGTGCAGGAGCAGCAGTTGACTCTTTGAACGCGCCAAAAGCCGGCTTGTCAGCACCAAACGCAGAGATAGCAGCAGGTGCAGTCGAAGGTGCAGGCGTCGACTCTTTCGGAGTTCCGAGTGTTGATTGGCCTTGAGCACCAAAACCTCCGGCAGCAAGAGTAGGGGCCGGTATAGGTGAGGCCTCCTTGGTTCCAAAGTTAAACTTGCCAGTCGTAGCAGCTCCAAACGGATTAGAGCTCGGTACACGACTACCACTATCTGCCATAGTCGGAGGTTTCGCAAAGGAGAATGTGCCAAAGTTTGAAGACGGCTCAGCTGGTTTGCCATCGCTAGTCTGAGACGTCGAGCCCAGTGCACTACTCAATGACGATGGCGTTGCATTAGGCTTTGCGGCAGCACTGAAGTTGAATTTCGCGGGTGCAGGTGCGGCAGTGGGAGCTGGCTTACTTGTAGACTCGGCAGGTTTACCGAAGAACGAAGGTGTACTAGATTGCGCAGCAGGAGGCGTGCTAAATGAGAATGTTGTCTGTGGTTTCTGCACAGGTTGAGTAGCAGGTGAAGGCGGCGATTGTTGTTGTTGCTGCTGCTGAGGTCCCATCCGTGCCAACAATGAATTCGTTGGCGCAGAGGCAGGAGCAGAGACATTCTGATTGAATGAGAACTTGGTGGCAGGTTGGGCGGGAGTGGCTGAGGTCGCAGGTGTAGAAGCTGAGGGGGGTGTAGGAGTAGGGTTTATCGCACTTGGGAAACCAAGGCCTGGCGCCTTGGGTTTTTCATGTGCCTTAGTCGGCGAATTAGTTGCCAAAGGACTTGACGTTGCAGGAGGGAAGGAGAATGCGGCTTTGTTGTTG
Organism: Desarmillaria ectypa; assembly: GCA_030407005.1. Taxonomy (NCBI): domain Eukaryota; kingdom Fungi; phylum Basidiomycota; class Agaricomycetes; order Agaricales; family Physalacriaceae; genus Desarmillaria; species Desarmillaria ectypa. Next base: position 3,332,896 of record JAUDYN010000004.1, read on the forward strand.
CTAAGAGCAGGCGGCTGTTTGAAGAATGGATTGCCCGTGGTGACAGGTTTCGAGGCGCCACCTAAGGGTGTCGTATTGGGCGCAGACGTTGAGTTCAATGGTGGAACAGGCATGGGCGAAGGCGACGATGTAGATCCTGAGGGAGGAGCGGATGACAGCGAAGGCTGAGACGCCGAACCCAACGGAGCCGCCGATGCTAAAGAAAAAGCCGGCTTGTTTGACGATCCAGAAGCCGGCCCACCCAAATTGAACGCATTCTTAGGAGCAGCACTCTCTTCTGCAGGCTTCGTCACAGATATTACTGGAATCGTAGGCTGCGGCGTCAATGAAGCCTTCGACTTTTCCTTTTTCTCCTTCTCCAACCGATCTAACACCTCTCTCTCCTCGCGCTTCTTCTGATTGGCCTCTCGCATCTTCATCATCGCTTTGGCTTCCAAATCCTGTTTCTCCCACTTGGAATAACCCTTCTGGGCGCGTCGCGGGCTGCCATTGGTGCTGTCAGCGAGCCCGTATCCGGGTGAAGGAGGGGTGGGTGAAGGAGAGGTGGGCGTAAAGTTGCCCGCTATGCGTCGACGGAACGTCGGCTGGAGCCCGATAGTAGTAGCCACGGACTGGCGGATTGCACCTTGAGATTGTTGGGTTGACGGTTTACCGAATGGGTCTCTTAGACTGTCGGTTTTGGGTGAACCGGTAGCGTCCCACAGAAGATGCTTGCCAGAGGAAGGAGAAGGCTAGGTAGCTCTCGTCAAAATGCGAAAGAAAAAAACAACAACACCAAAGTGCTAGAAAAGCTTACTGGAACTTCAGATGAAGGTGTCGAGGGCTCAGAAGACTTGCTCGGCGTAGAGTCTTGCCAAGCGAGCAAGCGTTGTTGTTTAGCTTCCCTAAACTCCTCTTCAGTAAGCCATTTCTCGACACAGACCTCAATGTTAGCTTCTCGATCCGGATGTTGAGAGTCTTTCGGCTGCAAAAGCTGTCAATCATCTTACCCGCATAAGATAAACAAAGCTCACCATGATATACCTCTGCCCAGCCTTCTTGACGAGTGCCTGACGCAATCTTTGCCCGTTCGGACCCACTTTATACCTCACTCCATTGCTCTCCCACTCCTCGCCGATCTCTCTACCTTTGACTCTATCCGGAGACACATCGATAGAGATATCGGCATAGCGATCATCTTCATATTCGTCCTCTTGGACAGCCTGAGCTCGTTTACCCCTCTTTTTCCTAGACACCTGAGCAAACGACTCTTCAGCATCATCCAACACCTCCTCATCGTCGATATCACGTTCCCGCTTCGTCCCCCGTGCCTTTACACCAACGTCCGATCTCCGTTTATTGCGCCTCTTCCTTCCTCTCGGCTTCGCCTCGACTTCGGCCGGCTCTCTATCTTCTTCTCCGTCGAAGGAAGGACCCGCCTCGACGCGGTCACGCTTTCTGCCTCGTGGTGTAGCTCGCACCTCCACAATCTCATCCTCGTCTACCTCCATATCCTCGTCAGACGCAACAGCTTCATGATCCCGTGACACCTTCCTCGGTCTCTTCTCCCTAGCCCGTTTTGATACCGTGGCCTCTTCGTTATTATCTTCATCGCCGAAACTACGCTTATTGCCTCGTGTGCTCCCAGAAGGCGAATTCTGCCAACCGGCCTCTTCGTCTCCATCAATGAACTCATCCCCTTCGACCCTGGACTTCTTGGAATTATCAACAATGATGGGCTCTTCCTCCAGTCCACGTTTTCTGTGAGTATTAGTAGGTTTGAGAATACCGTTCGTTTTACGAACAGGCCTCTCAGCGAAGGAAGGAACGCCAATGTGAAGAGCACTGGTATTGTAGCCATCAGCGAAGACGACTCTGTTTGGAGGTGTGGATCTATTATTACGTGTCAGACCGTCGCGTGTTGAGTCCCAAGTAATATACTAGACTTACGCAGTTGGTGGTGGCGGTACAGCCTCACTTGCAGGCAAAGATGGATATAGCTGTTCCGTGGCCGATGAGACATATTGCCCCGGAAAGTTGGAGGGTGAAGCAGCCTGTGATTGGAGGGCACTGCGACCTTCTACACACCTGTCAGCAAAGCTCAATTTGAGCATACGAATGGGCAACGCACCTCCGCGATTCCGTATGACCTGCTCGGCCTGTACAGGACGAGCTTCGTGAGCTGTCTGCGTATTTGCAGTTTCCTGGCTCCTCTGTGCTGGGGTCGGGCGTTCTTTTGCCTGTCGAGAGCGTTGAACTGCGGCATATGCTACGTTGAATGGGCGGTGGTCATTGTCCGGAATCCCATGGCGACGTCGCATCGACCTAGAACAGAGGAACCATGAGTAGTTCCCAATGCCACAAGGGCTATTAAAACGCACAGTTTGTAGGACTTTTCGCGTGCCTTAGAGAAACTGTTCCAACCGAGGACTAGTACCACGTAGGTGACGACAGCACCGAGCGTCCAGCCAGCATATTTGAGCAACGACGTTACTGACCAGGCGCTGGGTGAGAATTCACGTCTGACAGGCAGGGAATCGCTTCCTAGTATATCAGCAAAGTCGTCGGCCATGATGTGCAGAGATGAAGGAGTGGCTGGACACGACCGCGTAACTTGCGCGTACTGGACTTTGATGGTTAAAGACGAAGAGCGGAGCCGTATTTTCGGGTTACCTAAGCTGTTTATTCATATTTGCTCTGAGCCTATAAAAGGTTTTTTTTTCTCAGTACTCGGGTTGTCTCTTGACTCAATGCACAATACGAAGTGTTTTCCATGCCAAGGATTATCTTGCATCCTTCTCCTTTGTTCGATATCCCACTCATGAATGCCTGGGAACATGGCTTTTTCTTGCCTTCGTTACCCCTACTCGTGCGGTGGAAGATTGATCGTTTGCTTGGTCCACGCTTGAACTGCCAGCTACTACCTACCGTACACTTTACTATGGCCATTCGAGTACTAAACTAGGCGTATATTCTGTATTATGTATTATCTATGTGCAAATGAGCCGGTTCCGTGTCCTATTATATTCTGTGGATTGGTCAGTCCAGAGTAGTCTAAAGAATCGGTGATATCGTGGGAAAGAATAAAACTTATAAAAAGTCGCGCGACGTGGACAGCATTGAATCCACTTTTAGTCAGACCGTTCCCTGGACTTCTCCTTTTCACCCACCATGTCTGAGAAGATTATCACCTACGACGAGCTCCGCGCCCACACGACCAAGGACTCTATATACCTTCTTATCAGTGGAAAGGGTGCGTACTTTTTGGCCAATCACATTTTTGTGTTTTGTCTGACGATGATGAACAACAGTGTACGATGTCACAAAGTTCCTCGATGAAGTAGGCTTCTACCACCATACAGTGCCTTTGCACACCATTCACAGCCCCTTCTAGCATCCTGGGGGAGACGAAGTGATCCTAGCTGAAGCAGGTCAGCCCCGGTTGTCTTCTCTTACAGACCCGCTCTCATCGCTATTCAGGTCATGACGCGACAGAGGGTTTCGAGGATGTTGGTCATTCAGATGAGGCCAGGGCGCTCCTTCCCGGCTTGTTTGTTGGTGAATTCGACAAAAACAGCGTACGCTGCCCGCCCACAAGTTCGATGATAGTGCGCTGACCGTTACACAGGGCCTCGATATCAAGTCAGGCGCAGCGGCCGCTCAAGCGTCGAGGGTATCTGGTGCTGTTGAGCAGGGCTCCAAGTACGTCGCCGTTATCTCCAGCCAACAGCATGTTGATCTTTCTTCGCTAGTATGATGTACTTCATCCCGCTCGCAATGTTGGGGGGCTACTTTGCCTGGAGATTCTACACAACGGGATCTGTATGATTGCATGAAACGCTTCAACATACTAATAATGTCGTCTCTTGCTTTCATGTACTTATTCCTTCGCTCATCCACTTCTACGCTGCCCAACACCTTCAAGGGCCCCGCGCTGCTTGTAATAGATCGTGATTCGTCAGTTTTCCTCGGTGCCCGGATAAGATGTCAAATACTACTTACGATCTGCATTTCTTACAAAGTCGCGTCGAAGATACGTGTCACTTTCCACGGGCCGTTGTGTCATTCAAATTTGGGCAAGGCATACACTGAGAAAGATTTCCGTGCCAAGATCCGCAGAAAGCCGACGACAATCGCATTTCTTACAAAACATTATTTACACCTGAGTACCCACGGCAACTCGTCATCTGATCCACTTTTTCGCAACTACAGTCCATTTACCCCACTCCCTCCGATGTTGTACTAGATACCCAATTGGTTGTTTGACCGATCTCCTTACCCACAGCCTCTTCACACTGCAGCTAGCCCATAGATGTCCAGCCCCAGTCTGGAGAAACTATGCAAGATCAAAAGGGCAACTCACTCAACATTGATATCCAACTTCTTCAAGCCCTCCTTGGCTGCCTCGTTCCTCGCCGCCTTTTTTGTATTCCCCTTGCCCTTCCCAAAGTGCTCCCCATCAACGACAACCTTGACATACCATACAGGTGTAGTCTTGATCCCCTTGAGCATTTCCGAGTCGACCTCTTCTCCATCATCCGAATCGGGGTCACGAATGGAGTAGATCCACTCAACCTGCCTGTTGGCTTTCTGGAGATGCTGGTTGAACAGTCCTAGATGACCGACAGTTACCTCGGTGATATTGAGGTCGGCATGCCCAAGGGGTTGGCGGGCGAGAAATTGACTATGTGCGTGGGGTAGGGACGTCGGGGCACATGCTAAAGGTAGGCCATGCTGCATACGTACGGTACTGTACGCTAGCTCAACGTAGGGTCGGAAGAGCTGGTACAGCCAAGGCTGGGCGCAATCCAGGCCCTGGTCAACATACAGGCCCCCAACAAAGGACTGATTGAAGAGTTGAGTAAAACTTTTGCTCTCGGCCCGGGAAGTCATAAATGCTTACCTCGAATACATCAGCTGTATATGATTGATTGATACACATGAATACGTGATGCAGTTTTGGCTCAGGACGTTTACCTTGGACGTTCGTCGAGGCGCGCAGGGTCAGTGCCTGCGCAGGATGCAACCGAAGTTTGTCAGGCAACTTGTACTTGAGCGAGCTACACCATACGTCATCGCATACATCAGAATTCGAAAAAGTAACACATACATATGTGCTAGCGTGGCGTTCCCAACAATTAGCGCGCGTATTTTCTGCCGCCTAGTTAAGCCCACCAATCACAAACCTCGATTGTCTATGGGACCACTCACCGTTGACGGACCAACCCGGAGGCCAGGATACATGTCCAGCATGAGGCTTGTCACCACCAGCCCCAAGACCGTATCTCCAAGATGTTCGAGTCTACATGGACCACTGTCAATATTCGGTCAATCTCTGTATGATCAAAGCCGTACTTTTCATTATCGGGGCTGAGATCATTCGGGTGATCCTCAAATATATGCACAGGCCGTGCAAAAAAGCTCCTGTGCGTAAATACTTGAATCCTTATGTTATCGTCTTTGATGTTCGGCAGCGGAGGAAGTAGAGAATCCTGTGGTCCCAAATCTGGTCTAGTCATTCTTTAGTATAGCGAAACAGACTCTAGCCCGCGGGACGCACTTGAGCGCCATCGCTAGTAACAACTGTGGAGGGAGCGATGAAACAGAGATAGCTACGATTTAAAGGTCAGATCAGCCTTTTAAGGCATCCAAGGCGATGCCATGCTGTTGAGTTCGCTCAGATTCTCCGTCTGAAATAGCGCTACGCTGAGTAGAAATTTGTCGCAGATTCAAAGTCAATGATTGATTTGCAGGGCACGCAATTTCCATCAGTGCCAATCACATGATAGCAATATACTTGAGTCTTTCTTAAATCCTTTGGGGTCAGCGGGGATGCAAGACACTAGGAAGGAATCCGGGATGCCGTATAAGAATGTATGTAGGTGCTTCTCAACCAACGAAGATGCGACGAGGTGGACAAACACAGACGAGCAATGCAAACCAATACATCATGCGTCGACCCCGTTCAGGGTGCCTTGGATTCTGCCACGGAGCTCGGGAACAGTAGCTCAAGCGCTCTAGCTACTGTCAATAAACAAGCCTACTAGCAGACGGCAATTATAAGTATGCCGTGGTTGAATTCTTGAGAGTAGAATATTATCGCATCCTCCGAAGCACGAGGTTTATCATGCTTTCGTCAACATGACCGAGTGAACGCTGGCCCTGCCACCTGCATCGGACGCAATATGTGACGGACTGCGCCCCTTGACACTGTAATGAACTCATGTCAGGTGGTAACGGCGCGCCGGGCCAAGTGTGTACAGCTCATTAATGCTGCGCTGAAGCTATGCCAGTTGCTGTTTCCCTGAGGAATCACTTTCGGACCGAAGAAAGGAAGACTGTCTGGTTCAAGTTGAACCGGTTGATAGGTACCGGAGAACTAGGAAATGGTTTTTCTCCAGAACTTGGAAGTTGCGATGTGTGAACTGATGTCAAATGCTGACGACGTAGGCCCAGGCAACCTGCGGTGCGCACATGTGATGAATCAGACTTGGACTCGGGACATGAGTATCCAGAGGGTGCAATGGCCGTAAGGGGAAGGTCCAACCAAGCCAAATCGATTTACAAGAGGCCGCGTGTTAGCGAAGTAATTCTTCATTGCAATGGAACTTCAGTTTGACGCGTTACGTTTAAACGCGACGAACGGACGGTCAGGGCACTTGAAACGCGTCATACAGGCGTCAACATCGGTGCTTTCATCAGCGACGGCGGGCGTACGTCCCACTGTCTATTATTCACAACGACATTTTTTCTGGGACCCTCTGGAATACTGTAACGCCGATCGATTTCGGTGGAAAGTAATCGTAATATTCTACACGGAACTCAGCCTTCATGGGGCAGAAAAGGAAGTGTATTAGAACATATGAAAGATAAACGGCAGCAAATATATTAAGAGGTAAACAGAAGATAAACGGGTTGATATGGGATATCTGACTATGCCATCATGGTGCCGCCGTGTTTGACCCGAGATCTGTGACTTCATTCCACTCCTGCGAGGATGCCTCTGACGGCGGTCCACCCCTCGCTGGACTTGTTTCCTCATCCAACGCATCCAAACAGAGAATTAAGTTTTGACGAGGAAAAGTAAGAGTCAATACCAGTTACCTTGAAGGACAAGTTGTTCACCCATGGCCACTTGAGACAGGCTGGTAGGATGGTGATGACTTCGCACCTATGTATGTATCAAGAAAGTGAATAAAAAAACAAAAGTGATAGGACTATATGGCATCGACGTACACAATTCGACTTCGTACACTGTAAGAGAACGACTTGATAAGGTACACAAGCTGACTCACTTTTTTCTGCGGCCAATATGGTATCCGATCTCGTAATGCGCCCAGTCGAAGTCACTGTCAAGCGAGGGAAAATTGGCTCCAGAGTGTGTCATCGTTGACAACACTGGCGGTGTTGAGAGGCTAATAGATGGCACCATCAGCTCCAGCGCCCTCGAAAACGGGGGTGAAGAGATGACGGCGTGAATGTCGGGCGGGCGTCGGGCGGGGGTGGGTAGTTATTTGGGGGATGGGGCCAGTTTGACGGGCGGGACGTCGCGGGGAGAAACGAATAGTACCATAGTCTCCAGCACCCTTGAAAACGGGGGTATAGAGACTATCGTCGAGCGAGTGGTGTCGTTAGTGGTCCGTCCGTGTCGTTAGTAGTGGGTCCAGGTTTGTTGGGCTGGGCATCGCCGACGATGGTGGAGAAACGAATGGCGCTATTGTCTCTAGCATCCGAAAACGGGGGCATAGAGATAACGGCGCCGAACGGGGCCGTCGTCGAACAAGGGTGTGGTTATTTTGTGGGGATTTGGGTGGGGCGTCAGTGATGATGGCAGGGCTTGAGGGAAAAAAGGACGGGCATCATCATCTCAAGCACCCTCGAGAAGACGATGGGCATGGTAGGTGTTGTGGTCCGACAGCGACAAGACAATGTCGGTGAAAAATATTGGGACGACGGCCTTGATATCAGCGGGGTTGGAGACAAAAACGATTGCGCCGTTATCAGCACACAGCTGAGTGACGATTAATTTTCACGAGTCACCAGGTTCGAAATTAAGAGACTGGATATAATTTCCCACTTCCTGGGAAAGTTGGCCCGGGCACGAAATCTCCATATCGGGTACATAGGTTCTTATCTTGCTTCTTTTTATTATCTATCTCGGCTTGATATCGGCTCCCAAGTCAAGACGCGCGCGCGAGATACCAATATCGTTGTAAAACGACATCGTCGTACCAATAGCCTTCCGAGACCAAAAGGCCCAGTGTGCTAAACTGTAAGCGGTGTCTGTGGTGACAAAAGCCTACACGAAAGCCTCCACAAATCCAGTCTTCCCAGAGCTGTAACAAAAGCATGTCGTCGTTGTCTGGAGACCATATTGCAACAGAAAATTCCCCATAGTATTGAGCCGCCGGTGAAGACCGAGAGATGCTACGCCTTTGTCGGGCTGGATTCCATTTTGAAGTAGGGTAACCATTCGTTTCCGAGATCCGTACAACACTGGAAACATGGAATCCCTTCAGTCGACACGGAGGGGGGAAAAAGGACATGTCTCAGTAGACGGGTTGAAATAGTGAAACAGTAATAATTGGTCGACTCCGACTCCGCTAATACAAGCTCAGAAGATGACCACCGACCACCTTACGTAAGTAACTCAGACCCTCCCGGCACGTCCGGCAATTTAGCTTTCACAAGGGGGGAACTATTGTTGAATGAGGAAATATTGGCAGATATATCGAAAAAATTCACCCCCATTGTTGACTATTGTCCAACGCGTTTTCTGACATTTGAAGCACTTTTCAAAAGATCGTCCTCGACAAATCCGGCCGACCGTATGACATAAATACTATAAAAGAATTGTTACGCGCCATATATAGGTACTTATAGAATAGTCTCCCACGGGTACCCGAAATTCAACCCCCGGACCTCTCAATGTTCGTATGTACCACTTCGTTGACCAACTTCCATTAGAAACGTATACACGGCTTCCCCAGCCTTGAGACAATTTAAATCTCGCGATACTGATAGACTCGAACCAGTCCCACCGCCAGTTGACTTTCATCAACCGAGCCGGGGAGCGGTTCTAGATTATCAGGTATGGTTGGCGGTACCAACAATGGGTGCGAATAGGCTTTCGCGTGATTATTCCAATTATGTTATGCTATGGCGATACCAACAAGCCAGTTGATCTTGTCGAATGCACAACAAAGAAGCTGTGTACAGATACGAAAGCTTTACGGGATCTTCTCGGTATCGAGAGAGCTGTTAGCCGAGCTGCGATTATATTCGGTCTGTGCTGGAATGTTGAACAGATGCTATTGGCCATGACTGGGGTTCCTTCATGTCAGCCAAATGGCCCTATGGTATCCTAGTAGACTGCCTGAACCGGACCCGTAAGCTGTTTATTTCGCTCAGTGTAATTCTCAGCCATGAGGGTCATATTCCAGAATTTCCATCCCATATACTCCTCCGCGCCGCGGTGTATCACCATCCAAGAGGTCGCGCATCGCCCCCATATATGCGTTCAGCCTTACAGAGTTCCTGTTAGCTGCTGCCCTTCTTAGGCGTAGTGTTTCTTCCATCGGGAAGGGACATCAAATTGACGGATGTGTCGTTGTGGCCGAAGATATTTGGTGATCTGCCGTCTGTTCTGACTCCAGGGCTGAAACCAATCTCACCGGTCCAGGTCGGACCGCTCGCAAGTTTGTCCCTCGATTACGAGATGTCGCGTTGGAAGGATAATGGTGGAAGCAAAGAACGAGGTCACCGATACAATTAGTAACTGGATGGGCGATTTGGGTCTACCAAAAATCGAAGCTATAATGTTCCACATTCACACACAGGCCAGGAGTTGGGATGCGATTAATGTCGTATCTGGCGATGAAAAGTCTATGAAGTAGTTTGTAAGTAGGATGTTAAAATGTCCTACAATGTTCGCGGCTGATTTTTTGGGCTGACGCGGGTTTAGACCTTGGTCTCATCTTTTTGCGTAGCAACTCCGTTGTTCTCCATTCTGGCCTCTTCACTGCACCGTTGACAAGTGCATACAAATGAAAAGCGAATTTATTATAGTAAATACACAAAATATTGGCTCGATACTGATGGGGGTGAATTAAATAAAATAAAATTTTAAGCTGAAAGGAAAATATATTACACAGCCATCGAACACGTCATCCGGTCGACGCAGCGCAAGACGACTACTACTACTACATGCTTCGTGGCATGGCACCCTCGGTTTCTTTGGGATTCGTCCCTTGCATTGTACTCTCCCGCAATCTTTGCACTTGTTGGTGCAATAGATTACTTCCTTCCGGCCTCGACATGCCTCACCAAGGTCGCATTTCCGGCACTTTCTAGCACGGCGTTGTACCTTGGTTGGCCGTTTCTCTGCTACTGAGTCTTCCGCGCACCGCTTCTGCAAGGCCGTCATCAAGTCCCTCCTGGATATTTTTCCTTGTGCCGGGGCTGGGCCAATCACGGCTGAACTTGAGGATGCTGTAGGTCGGGGCATTGTGCCAGACTGGCTGGAGCTGGTTAGCGTTGAGCTGGTGGGATGGTGGGTAGATTGGATGGGCATCCGAGGTGAGTCTTCCGGTACATTGTCATCAAGACGTGGTAGTTCTAACAGCCCTTTTCGACAGTCTTATTTGACAAACGATCTGCTTGTTCAGCATTGGGTGCGTCGAGTGATCGCTTGGGATCATTAACCAGCCTTATGTTGCTTAGTATCTTCCGGTCACCATTATAGTACGCCTTCAAATGTTCTGATAGCTAGCATCAAATCAATCACCCAGTCTGGTCCAGATGTACCGCGGAATGCTGAATGTTCCGTCATCATGGTGCGGAAAAGGGCTCGCTTGGTGTCATTGTGGACTGGTAGTACAGCCTTTCGGGTTCCTTGCATTGAAGCAAGGAAGTAGTGGAGCTGTTTAGAGTGAAGATTACTGTTGTATTCACCCATACCTGATTTCCATCGGATGTCTTCAGGGATCGGAAGAACACCAGAGACTTCGCGTGTCGGAATGTACAGATTTCCGTTCACCCAACTTTCAAGGGTGGTCGCAATGCTTGACGCGGGGAGAATATCTTCCAGTAGAGAAAGCATTTCCTATATCTGATTTGTGAGCCATATACTGTAATGGCCCCTTTCGGCCGTCCACGGAAGCGCCGTTGAATGGAGTTGCAGTCATTTTCAAATATAATATCCACATCGGTGTCTGGACGCCGCTCTGGATTGCAGTTGTCGTCGTTGCCGTGACTTGAGTCGGTTGGTACTCCTGGGACAGTAGAATATGGTGATTTGCTGAAGAGCTGGTATGAAGGTTCAGTTCCCTCCATTGACACCTGTGAGTGAGCCTTAGAGGCATCTTGAATGTCGCTTGGCAAAGGGATTTGAGACCTGGTAACTGGTATTTGTTCAAGATTCTTTGTTGCATCACTACTTGACATACCGTGTTAAACATGAGCTTGAAGGCTTGTTGAGCGTGTCAAAATGAGCTGGGATAATGTCCTCGTTCCATTCTTCCGATTCTTCCGAAAATTCATCTATCAGCGTTCATCTTTACCAGTTGAACTTCAACGCGATGTAAAAGCAATAATGATATATTTCCGATTCAGTATCAGTATCGAGCCAAAATATTTACTTCTAGATCCAAAAAATTTATGACGAAGAGCAGCGTAGATCAATGTATCACGCGCCAACTTCCACGGAAGGCGCCGTGTTGGTAGTCTCGGACTCTGCCTTAAATCCGACAAGAAATACAAATTAGTCTTTATCCCAAGAAACGAAGAAGCAGGGTTCTCACAGCACGTTTAGCTTGCGCCTTCATTGCGAAATAATCCTTGTGTAACCCACACTCCGTCTTCTCCTTCCCAGCCCACCTTCCAGCCCTTTCGTCTTGACCTTCCTCAACCTTCGCCGTGCTGTGCCAATCCCCAACACTTCGGTATCCCTGATCAAGCAGTTTATTTCGAGGAACCTCGTTATCAGTGATGTACCAATCCACCATGGGGAACGGCCAAGCAAAAAGAGGGTTCAGCTTGACCAATCCCGTTTCGTCCACCTCGACCGGCTTAAGCCCAGCACGATCAGCCCCTTGGGAGGCTCGTCGACCAGTGATAACCGACGTCACGCCAAGTTCCTCGTAGGCGCGCCGCGCAGGCTCAACCTAAAACCAAAATGAGTACTAGAAGGAACCCACGGTGAAATCTCACCTTAACAGCAAAATCATATGTCTCCTCATCTCGCTCCCACAGCTTTTCGCCATATTTCTTCTCGAAGTCCTGTACCGTCTCGCACCCCTCCGGTTTGTAAACATTTACCGGGACCCCATATCGCTTCTTTACCTCTTCCACAAGCTCGTATGTTTCTGGGAAGTGATACAGCGTGTCGATAAATATCAAAGGCGGTGGAGATTTCGTGATCTTCGACAGCATGTCTATCGCAACCATCCCAGTGAGCCCAAAGGCTGTGGTCTGGTACAGCCCTGGAAGATGCTCTACAGCCCACTCCAGGATCTCTTCTGGAGTATTCTCAATGAGCTGTTTGTTGATGGCATCCAGGGTATCGTTCGAAATGGGAAGAGTGAGAGGTGTAGACGAAGTCATCGATGATATCGGATCTGTGGGTCAACGACAGATGTTAAGCACCTTTTTATATTCAAGATTCAACTGTTAGTAAGTATCTTCAACATGGTCAGTGACAGCCATACCGTGCAAAGTTCAGTCAGCATTTTCTGATCCTTGGTGGACAACTTGCGATGAGTTGAGCGAGACTCACGTCATTAGCGCGAATCCATCACGTGAGGGATGCTACCCGCCGACTTGTGCCGAGTCGGAGAGTCCCGAACGGTAAATCTTCGGCGCGTTCCTGCCTCCACTCCGTCGCCAAAGTACTCCTCCGTGATCGGTGGAAGCGTCCATTGTCAAAGCATCGAGGTCTGGAACTGTTCGACTCCCCCCGCTTATTGATTTTCCCCGCACAAGTTACGAGAACCGTCAAAAAAAATTTATTGAAAGATCCGGAAGGCACAGCAAAAACCAGAAACTCATTATATACTAAAGATACAGTACGTCTATGAAGTAGCCTGCAAGTCTACTACGTGCGACGCAAGAGAAAGTCCACGCTGTCGCACTGACATGTAACCGAATGATAATCTATAGAAGAGCCTTAAAGGCCGGAAGCAAGTCGGCGAGCCTCGGGTGAAGCAAGCTGTTTCAGGTGTGCTTCTTCATCCTTACGTGCACGCTCCTGCTGTTCGAGCTGCAATGAAACCGTTAGAACATGCGCAATGGAGTCAAGCACGGTCGTTACTTACCACGTCCATCCAAGAATGATCCATGACCTGTGGAGGACAGATATTAAGACATATATTTTGGCTTGCAACAGAGTAAATACTGACTGGAGCAGAGTGGCGGCTCTGGTGAGCCTTGAAGGCTGCAGTTCCTAGGATGAGGGCAATCGCTAGTGCCTGAGCCCACATACGGGCTTGCACAACCTGTCCGCCGGGTCAGACCATGGGTAAGTAAAATATAAGCGGCAGCCACACCTTTTGAGAAGTCGTTTGTAATCTTGAAACAACATCAGCTGCCATTCAACATGAATAACCATACAACCACTCACTTGTCTCGCGCAATGATAGCACCAGCCAACCCGAGACTGGCAGCCCAGCCACCCAAAAATACAGAATATTCATGTCGCTGAGCCCAGTCCGTCAGCCTTCCACCGAATGTCAGATTTTGCCATCGTTCTTCTTTCTGACGTTCCTTCTCGTCGAGCAACTCGGCAGTTGAATCCCGCCTAGGATCATACCCATTTCAGAGAAAAAGTCTCCCGCCAAGTACGAAACACTCACCATTGAGATTTGTCGAATTCAATACCACGGCGTTCAGCTTGGATAACGAATGTAGGCGCCGCAAACAAAATTATACCGAGAGCTTTGAGAGAAGGAGGAAGGGCACGGTAGCCTGCATGAATGCGACCCAAAGCGGCTGAGCCTGCCATGCCAAGTCCAGTTCCAACAACAAAGCCCTCTGCAGCACCCCGCATAGTTGCATTGTTGTGCCCGACGAGCTGCTCTTCTGTCAAATCGATCTGTACGACACCTGTTAACACCGGCAAGATGAAAGAATATGTAGGTTTCGTCACATACCTTCATTTTTAAAAGTCAAAGGGAAGGGAGGGGCTGGTTGGTTGGTCGTAACGAGAGGAGAAAGGAATGATGGGATAACCGAGGGGGCCGAAGCTTATATACGGGCCCTCTCAGCTTAGTGGGCCACAACAACAAGCAGCAATGGAGCATCGGAATTACATCATGTGATATGACGCCCCCGGACCAAATCGGGTGAAGAGAAACGCTGTCCAATGATATCCCCGCAAAAGTCCTCCTCACCGATGACCGCCAGAGAATATCCGATCACGCAAGACATTGAGAGATGTCATGCAACGAAACAGTGACTTCTGTTTTGAATGACCGTTCCCAAGCGGTATCCGACTTCGACCGTCAATTCGGAAAATATGAGGAAGAACACGGAGCATGAGTACGAACAAATTCGGACATGAGCTCTCGCTTCAGAGATGCCCCTTGGCCCTTGCATGTGGGTACATTCCTAGTGTGATCATTTTATGGGCACATGCGCTCGGGAAGAGCTCGCTCTGGGTCTTTCAGGCAGGCAATCAACAGCGCTGGTGCCCCAACAGCGGACGGGCAGATCACCGTAAACATCGTATATATATATATGAATCAATGTCTGTGCATAGGTGCACAAGTGGTGTGATGGTATCCAATCCCTTGGATGATTTGACTCGTCGCTCGTTAGCGATCGAGAATGAAAAAATTGTATATTTCGTGCGTACATATGAATGCTGCCTAATGCTACCTATGTGACTACCTAATAAGATATTGTAAAAAAAAAGCAGAAAGCGAAAGCGGGAAGTACTGTACTATAGATGGCGTGGCGGAGCAGAAGTTGAACGATAGAAAAAAATGGAAGTTCAGAAATGGTCCACGGTAAAGGTCCACGTGCCATCTTTCCCATTGAAGCTTTCAAAGTGGGTATCCTTCATGTTCTTCAGCCGCTTTAAGTGCTTGATAGCCTGGGGATGCGTCTCATCCTTAATAGGTTCCCGGTTAGCCTTGTCCACGGCCCAACAACGTTTCAAGGATATTCTCGCTCGAACATTGAGACCCGAACCTGGGGGTGGCTTATCGACGTCTTCACTATCTGGATAGACGCTGCACTCCTTGTCGTCAAACCGGACGATATCCCCCAACAAGGATCCGAGTTTTGGTAGTCCTGTCAAATCGACAGGCTCAAGGAAGTGGATCTCGCCATACCCCTCGCGACCAACTACAAGGTCTTTGAAAGACGATATTTGATCGTAACCACAGCCCTTCAGTATTTCCATACCAGGTTTCACCCAGTACTCACCCTCATCAAGAGTGTTGGATGAATCGACGTCCGCACCGTCACTTCCTGGAGCGTTCTGTGGGGCAAACGTGGGGTTATGAGATCGAGGGGTCGGAGAGGACGATGGTATAAACTGCTTGGCTGATTGGGTGCGCTCTTCCGCTTCCTTTTCACGTTGAGCGATGCTCAACGCAGGACTGAAAGTGACCTTTGCGCGCCCAGGTGTGTTGCTTGGTGACTTGATGTACAAATCTGAGGGGACCACCTTCTTGTCGAAGATTAGCTTTTTGACGCTCCTCTTCTGACCACTTCCCAAAGATGGACTGGCGCTGCGACCAAGTAGTGAGTCAGAAGGTTTGATGTCAGCTGACTTGGAAACCGACAGGGCGAGGGGTGCTCCCTGAGAGAAGTTCAAGCCCGAGACCGAAGATATGGACCCTGAGGATGCGAATCCACGTAGTTTTGAACTGGCTGGAGAAAATCCGAGCTGCATACGAGGGACCGGAGATCTGGTGGGAACATCGACAAAAAAACTGGCTTTTTTCTTCGTAGATTGATCCAAAGAGACAGCTTGGGGTCCAGGAGGTAACATGGAGAATATCGGCAGATTTGTAGCAATTGGCTGCGATATTGATGCAGTAAGAGTGCCTTGAGCACCGGGCACGGAGGCGGAGGCGTTAAACGTATTCCCGGAACCTCCGAATAATCCGGTAGACTGTCCAGTCGACATCGAGGTGCCAAGAGGCTTATTGCCGAATAAGGATGAACCAAATGCATTCTGCTGAGTTCCTTGTTGATTTGGAGTGGTCCCAAATATGTTGCTTTGCGGCGCGGGGTTGGCGGGCTGCTGTTGTTGTTGACCAAAACTGGTACCAAAAAGCGGCTGCGTTTGACCAGCAGGTTTATTACCGAACAAACCGAGCGTGTTCTGACCGGCTTGACTCTGTTGTTGCTGCTGCTGACTGTTATTCGCGCCAAAAAGACTGCTACCGGTGTTGAAGAGACCACCGCTTCCTTGGTTCTGAGTGGTACCACCACCACCACCGAACACTGTTGAGAAGTCAGCTCCTCTATTCGGTATAGAGTATAGGTGAGACGTACGAGGGTTGGGCTGTTGTTGTTGTTGTTGCTGCTGCTGCTGCTGATTGCTATTGCTGCCAAACGCACCACCGCCAAATAATGAGGAAGTCTGTGGTTGATTTGGTTGCGGTTGATTCGGTTGACCGAATACGTTTGTTCCACCAAACGCATTCGTGGCCTGGCCGGAGGGTTGTGATGGTTGTCCAAAGACGTTCTTATTTGCAGTGGCCGCTATAGATCAGATCAGTCATTCGGAACCTCAACGTTGTAGTAACTCATCGTACCTCCAAAGGCTCCAAGGCCCGTATTTGTGGCAGGCTGTCCAAAAACGCTGGTCTGTTGTTGTTGTTGCTGCTGCTGCTGCTGATTACCGGTTTGACCAAATGCGCCGCCACCACCACCGAATGCACTTGTACCTATTCGATGCCAGTAATCAGCTGTGATTATTATGATAATAAAGAGACCCACCGCTTGAGGTGCCAAAGCCTCCAAAGGCAGAAGAAGCAGGCTTATTAAACGCATTTGTGCCGCCAAAGGCTCCACCGGTTTGCTGTTGTCCAAATGTACCAAAGGCAGATTGTGGTTGTGCTGGTTGTTGTTGGGACTGCTGAGGCTGGCCAAAAGCACCACCGCTACCGAACGCTGAGGTAGTTCCCTGATTCCCTTGGTTCTGTCCGAATGCGCCGAACGCACTGCCACCAGTATTGGACGTAGTGCCAAAGGCTGAAGACTGTTGGTTTGGCTGCTGCGTGCCGAACAGGCCTGTACCTGCGGGTTGGCTTCCGCCGAATGAACTTTGACCAAATGCGCCACCAGTACTGGCAGTCTTGCGCCCTTGCGCATAATCTTGACACCGAAGTTCCTGAACACAATGGCAAGGTATTTCAGTGAAATTTTCATCATAAAGTAGCCTTCCTTACCTCCAAAGACGTCCCCCTGTACGCAGGCATGGCAGATATAGTCTGATAGTTGCATAACGACGTGCCGTTTTGGTCCTTGTCACTGGTAGCAGAATAGGGTGGATTAGCGGTTCCCGCTGTGACAGGAGGTACCGGGGCATCTAGGAAATGTCTTGGTTAGGCGTGAATGAACCCGAGAAGGACTGACTTACCTGTGGATGTAGTCGTGGAACTTCCAAAAGTTCCTGTAGTCTTGTTCTGACCAAATAGTCCAGTGCCACTGCCAAAGGCACTGGTTCCAGTGCTGCTTTGTCCGAATGCACTTGGCGTCGACGTGCTGGCAC
Organism: Desarmillaria ectypa; assembly: GCA_030407005.1. Classification (NCBI taxonomy): domain Eukaryota; kingdom Fungi; phylum Basidiomycota; class Agaricomycetes; order Agaricales; family Physalacriaceae; genus Desarmillaria; species Desarmillaria ectypa. The sequence goes on from JAUDYN010000004.1 coordinate 3,350,603, forward strand.
TGGTGTTTTGTCCGAACGCGCCCCCGGATCCAAAGGTGCCTGTTCCACCACCGAACGCGCCAAATCCTGTAGTAGGTTTTGTAGTTCCGAAGGCAGAGGTGCCAGTAGTGCCCGAACTGTTACCAAACGCGCCTGGAAGGAATTGAGTTGACTATCGTTACCGATTCAAAACGTTGCGTACCAAATCCGCTGGTGGTGTTGGTAGAAGGCGTAGCTAGACTTCCAAACATTGGATTAACTTGAGGTTGCTGCTGCTGCTGCTGCTGATTCTGCCCGAATGTACTTCCACCGCTTCCAAAAGCTGGTAAAATGTTAAAAAATACAAAGGCCAGGAAGCAATCAACGTACCTGACTGTCCAAACGCAGGCTGCCCAAAAGCTGACCCTGTTGGCTGTGGCTGCTGTTGATTCTGATTGGACCACGAGGACGTGATCCCGCCGCCACCGAACATTTCGACGAGGAAGCAAGGTCAAAGTGTGTGTGCCTCTATCTCTTGACTCGGTCGGAGTTGGATGTAGAAATTGGAACTCCGAAGGGGCTCCCGGTCGGAACTTGACAACTTCATGTCTGAAATTCGTACTCCGACTCGGCCTCTACCGCACGTGGCTTTCGATCACTCAAAAAATTATAGTCGAGGGCAGTTATCCAACTACGATATGTCTGATGGAGGACCGCGTAGAAAACCGACGTTCAACACCCTAGAACGCGAAAATCAATTCAGACATCCCCCAGCCAAGGGGTCAACGTACAACATTCTCAATGACTTCGTTACTCCCCACATAGAATCTTTCAATGCCCTGTTCGACGACTCTGGTCTGCCTAATGGTGACGGTGACGGCAAGGGTCTGATATCGCTGGGTCTCAAAGACATTGGAGAACGTGTTGTATTTGACGGGACAGGCACGGCCGACCCGGAAAGTGGAAAAGTGGGATGGGGCAATAGAATGCGAAGTGCGTTATTCACTAAAATTCAAGTTCGTCCTGCTAACAGTACTTGCACACAGTTTGGATCGAAAGTGTCTCGATATCCAGACCGCTCGTACCGGACCGGGCAAGCGGGGTCACAAACAAGCAGGTCTATCCCTCAGAAGTATGTATCGGACGTGAATAATCTATATAAGGTGACTGAAATTTATTCAAGGCCAGGGAAAGGCTAACATCATATCGTGGTCGCATGACAATCAAGCTCTGTTGGACGGATATACACGGACAAAAGCACGAACTCCCGAAGGAATGTGGGTTAGTACCCATCATGGTTCGCGTAAGTTACAAGTAGTCTTCTTACTATCACGAGATGTTCATTTCATTGTAGTCTGTTCGGTGTAATCTGCGCTCTATGTCCTCAGCCGAGCTGGTCAAACATCACGAAGAACCAGAGGAATTTGGTGGTTACTTTGTAATCAACGGAAACGAACGTCTCATTCGGTATCTCATTCTACCACGGCGAAACCACGTTATATCTCTGCTTCGACCGTCATTCAGCAACCGTGGACTATCGTACACCGAGTATGCAGTACAAATCCGCTGCGTTCGTCCCGACCAAACTAGTGTCACGAACACGCTACATTATCTCTCCAATGGCAGTGCTATGCTCAGATTCAGCTGGCGGAAACAGGAATACGTTATTCCCATAATGCTTGTTCTCAAGGCACTTGTCGGCGCGTCAGACAAAGAGATCTTTGATGGTGTTATGATGCAAGACTACGAGGACACATTCCTGGCTGGTCGCGTAGAGCTGCTTCTCCGAAGTTTCAAAACATACACCATGCGTACGGGAGAGCAGTGTCTTGACTACCTTGGGGACAGGTTCAGGGTGGTTCTTGGACTACCTGACGACGTGACGAACAGCGCTGCAGGTGCTTGGCTCATCCAGAAAATGATACTTGTGCACCTAGAAAACCCAAGAGACAAGTTCAGAATGCTTCTGTGAGTACGTGATTCAGTTCGAAATTCTCTTTCATTCACATTCCCTCCTCTCAGCTTCATGTTACGCAAACTATATGCGTTGGTTTCATCGTCATGTTGCGCGGATAATCCCGATTCACCTCAACATCAAGAAGTTCTTCTCCCCGGCACTCTATATGGGATGATCATTAAAGAGCGTCTTGATGAAATTTTGAACAACATCCGGAACACAATCAACGTGGATGTCAAAAATGGAGTGGCTGTCGACTTTAACGATAGTAAGTTTGAAACGTGTAATCAGTCCTTGCTTACATAGTTTAGAACGATACCTTGGGAAAGTTTTGTCCCGTGTCAATTTCGACATTGGCGCACGTTTGGCCAACTTCCTTGCTACGGGTAATCTGGTGTCGCCCACTGGTCTTGATCTCCAGCAAGCGTCTGGTTTCACTATTGTTGCTGAGAAGCTCAACTGGCAGCGTTACATCAGTCACTTCAGATGTATTCACCGTGGTGCATTCTTCGCAGAGCTCAAGACCACCACCGTACGAAAGCTCCTTCCGGAAGCATGGGGTAAGCTATAATTCAACTGTTCATTTTCGCGTTCTCAATAATTTCAGGATTTCTGTGTCCTGTCCACACACCGGATGGTTCTCCTTGTGGCTTATTGAACCATCTTTCCCGAACATGTCGTATTGTCACCGCCCCACTTGCCGTTAACCATATACCCGCCCTTCTCGCCGCTCACGGCATGACTCTTGCATTTACGACCTCGATAAATGGTCGTAACAATATCTGCGTACAACTCAACGGCCGGATAATCGGTTGGGCGCGGCCTCGCGTAGCAGAGCAACTTGCCAAAAACCTTCGCATATGGAAAACCGAGCATCAAAACAACGTCCCGATGGACCTCGAAATCGGTCTTGTACTTGAATCGAATGGAGGCCAGTATCCAGGACTATTCCTATTCTCGTCAAGATCCCGCATGATGCGACCGGTCAAGTACCTTGCAAATGGGCGTGATGACCAAGTCGGATCTTTTGAACAGGTGTATATGAACATTGCTTGCACACCTGAGGAAATTGAGACCGGTGTCTCAACGCATGTCGAGCACAACCCGACAAACTTCTTGTCAATATTGGCTAATCTTACGCCTTTTTCTGATTTTAATCAGGTCAGTGTAACGTATTGTTTTCTTGGAGCGTTTATAGACCATCATCATCTTCAGAGTCCTCGAAACATCTATCAGTGTCAGGTTCGTCATAGCATCCTTTCTTGAAAATCATCCAACTGAAAGGTCTCCTTTAGATGGGTAAACAAACGATGGGAACACCTTCTACGGCGCTTCAGCACCGGACGGACAACAAGCTATATCGTCTGCAGAGCGGTCAAAGTCCTGTAGTCCGTCCTGCTCTGCACAATGCCTATGCTATGGATGCTTTCCCCAACGGCACAAACGCTATAGTTGCAGTCATATCATATACCGGATACGATATGGAAGACGCCATGATTCTCAACAAATCTGCGCACGAACGTGGTTTTGCCTATGGAACTGTTTACAAGTCCCAGATCGTCGACCTGAAAGATGTCCGGGGTGCATCGAAGTCAGCTGAAACGACGCTACACTTCGGTGTTGGTCGTGATATTCGAATGTATGGCGACGATGCGCACAGCTGCGCTTCCTTCCTTAATTCGGATGGTCTTCCCTTCGTTGGCTGCAAGCTATCTCCAGGCGATCCAATCGCAGCGTATATCGACGACGTGACAAACCGCACAAAATTTGTCAAATACAAAGGTGATGAAATAGCCTACGTTGACAAAATCCGTATCCTAGGCATGCTTTCAGCTTTTTTACGTCGAAACCTTTACTGATACGAGCCGCGTACAGGTAACGACTCCGGCGACTCCGAGGCGCAAAAGGTCCACATGACTCTGCGCATAACTCGTGCTCCCGTCATCGGAGATAAATTCTCCTCACGGCATGGCCAGAAAGGTGTATGTTCGCAGAAATGGCCCGCTATTGACATGCCATTTAGTGAGAGTGGTATGCAGCCCGATGTGATCATCAATCCACACGCCTTCCCAAGTCGAATGACGATTGGAATGTTGGTTGAGAGCATGGCTGGTAAAGCCGGAGCGATGCACGGTCTGGCACAAGATGCAACGCCGTTCAGGCCGGTCTTTTTTACCCAATCTCGTGCTGCGCCTGTTCTGACTTTTCGGTAGATTCTCGGAAGAGGACACCGCCATCGACTACTTCGGCGAGCAACTACTTGCAGCCGGATACAACTACTACGGAAATGAGCCTATGTATTCCGGAATAACTGGCGAAGAATTTGCCGCGGACATATACATTGGAGTTGTGTACTATCAGAGGCTGCGGCACATGGTTCTCGATAAATTCCAAGTCCGTACGACTGGTCCTGTAGACCCTCTGACTCGACAGCCTGTGAAGGTGAGACTAAACTTTAATTCTCTATTGCTCCCACTGACCCTCAAAAACCAGGGGCGGAAACGTGCTGGTGGTATACGGTTTGGAGAAATGGAACGAGACGCCCTTATCGCCCACGGCACATCATTCTTGTTGCAAGACAGACTGATGAACTGCTCAGATTATTCGACAGCATGGGTCTGTCGAACTTGTGGCAGTTTAATATCGTTGGGATATGATGATATCAGTCTTGGTGAAGTTTCAATTATGTCAGGGTCGCTAAAACCTACAGGACCTGGCGGGGAATATTGTAGAGTCTGTCGTGCGGCCACAGAGAAGGAGGAGGAACGGGACCGGCAGGCGCTTGCCACAGGAGGCAAGTCCGAAAAACCGCCGACTGACGTTAGAGTGTCCATACCGTCGCAAAACGTGCTCAATCAAGCTATGAAGGGTGGGGATCTAGACGTTGTGGCGATTCCATATGTGTTCAGGTATCTATGCGCTGAGCTAGCCTCCATGGGTATAGCTGTGGCACTTGATGTCGCATAAAATTACATTCGATATTATATTGATCATGTTTTGCATCTCTTGTTCGATGGTTACCGTCTTGTACACCTTAGATTCCACATTATATTTACCGAAAGGATATAGCATAATATAAATAAGTGAGAGGATACAAGCAGTATAACACACGTCTGAGTACCAGCTTCGCAAATAACTAGGATATAAACACATTATGCAATCGATGCCGCCACAGAAGGAAAAAAAATTACGAGCTGACTTCGATGACGGCGGGGGTATGTTTTGGGGTAACATCTTCCATGACCGATGTAACTGCCCCGGAAGATGGGGGCGGTGGAGCGACGTCAACTGTGGGCATAACTTTGATCCTCCTCGAACTGTGCTTTTTCTTTCGAAGAGGGGGTCCTTCGGGCGTCACCTCCGAACCCAAGAAGTATTCCACCAATGCTTGCTCCAGGGCAATGTCAGACGTCGCTGACTCTGGGGTATCGGACGGGGAAGGTGAGGGGTATGGAACTTCCATCTCGACGGCCTTGTCTCCTGTAACACCCGATTTCGCAAGGAAGAGCTCCAAAATCACACGACACTCATCAACAGTCGTCGCCCGCGACATCAAGCGATGCATATCTTGCATGTCATTGACGACCGTTTGTGGTGGCGCGTCGGGGACAATTGGAGGTGGAGCTTTGCGGATGGTGTTAGAAGCCCTTGATGAAAGATTCTCCGTTAGTTTGATCGGGAAAGATTTCTCGCTAGAATGTGTAGAAGATGAAGGCAACTTCTCCGCCCCATTAACCGGTGAATGATTGGCCTTAGAAGCGAAAGTAGCGTCTTCACCCTTTTTAACGCTATAACCAGCGACAGGAGCTTGGGATGGCATAGCTTCCTTCTGGGCATCTGTTTCGGCAGGAGCTGACGGGGTATCCATGGTAGTAGGCTCCACCCTGGGTATGACAGCATTAGCAACGAGAGGCTTTTTCGGTCGCGTCATACTGATATCATCGTAATGATCATGAGGTGAAGCCGGAGGCGAGATGGGGGGGGGACGTGGTGGAATAGGCCTATTAGCAAGTGCTGGGAGATTAGGGTGGGAAGCTCTACTAAGAATGATTGGAGTGTTTGGTTGGCGTTGAATAGACTTTCTGAAATCATCGTTTCCTTGTGTTCCACGCGTCTTTTCGCCGCTCATTGAGAGCTTCGACATCATCCTTTGTAGCCTCCCGCTCTTCGGCTTCTCGATATCCATGAAAGAGGCAGACGTAGACCCTATCATGTATTCCGGAGGCCCTTCATTGAGAAAGTCCATCATGTCTTTCGCAGCCTTAGACACCCTGGGAACGGTAGAAGGGGGCCCTGTGGATGGAGGTCCTGCATCCAAAAAATCCATCAAATCGCGTGTGTTGGATGAAACTTTAGCAATCCGTTTAGGAGTTGTCGGAAGAGACGGAGGCGAGCGTTTTGCCGGCTCCTTCACGAACTCGTCATAGTCCTCGTCAGAACCAGCCATGACATCGTCAAGATCTAGAGACTCCCTATTGCGCTGGACGGTTCGAGTCTTGGGCGGGAAGGGATTTGCATCGGACCCTTTAAGCCCTCGCCTAGACTGAGCCATCGGCACTGGTGGCGGTGTCGCTGGCTTTGGCGAAAAGGGAATGGATGGTTTAGAGTACTTGCGAAGACGTGAAAATGATGACGACGACGACGACGAAGGAGATGGGCTCGCGACCGAGAGCGACCGAGCGCGACTGCCAGACAAAGATGGAGGATTAGGGGTAGTGATAGACTGTGTTGTACGAGGAGACGATGCCTGTGGTGAAGAGGGCGGCTCCTCGTCCTCTGTGATGGAATGAACGTGTCGCAACGACGGACGACGACCGTTGGCTCGAGGTGGTGACGATTGGGGGTCAAGTTCAGATGGGAAAAGGGGTGTAGGCCGCCTATTACCACGGTCCTTTTCTTGTTTGTAGGCCTAGCTTAATTTTTTAGCATGGAAGGTGACATAATAGGAGCATGCACGAACCTCCATAGACTTCAGCCTATCGGGAGTCAGGGAGACTTTCATGGTAGAACCTGAGCGCATGAGGTCGTCGAATTCCTGTAGCGAAGCACCCTAGGGGTCGGCTAAACATTGAGGAAAGGCAAAAAGAAGCTGTTGTACTCACGTCGTCAAACGAAAGGCCTTGATTGAAAGCTGCCCAAGTCTGCTTCGTCTCTTCGCTGAGAATGGACTCGGATCGCTTGTGAGTGCTCGTGTCAGAAGATAACCTACTGCTGTTTGAAATTATTTTTTTCATTGACTTGTTCTTATCCAGGGACGTTCTGGACCCTGTCGGCGTGTGAGCCATCATGGAAGAGGAGGCTTCTGAAGAAATGCGAGAATCTTTGGAAGACATGTCGTACGGAGAAGACGTGCGAGAGATGGAAAGCTTATCGCTCCTCGATATGGATTTGCTACGTCGTGACTTAATAGTCGATATTTCCTCAATCTGTGAATACACTGCAACGGCTTTTAGCCAATGCTGCGGCGGTTGACGTCGTCATTCCCATACCTTTCATCGTTTTGAAGAGTCCATAAATGGTCTCGTCCTCGCAAAGCGCCACAAAAACATCATGGACAGTTGCAGATGTCCTGCTGCTGTCTCTTGATGCCACCCGTCCAACGTTGGACAAGACATGCCTGTCGATGATGGGACATGAGCAGGATGAAACGACTCGGGAAACGAATCAAAATGATGGACGCACTCGCACATGGCTCTGTGATAGAAGTAACTGAGCGAGTGTCGCAAGCTTATGAATGAAAACCTACTCGAGAATCGCAGTGAGATAGAGCGCTGCAGGGGCTACCAGCGTTGGCGATGGTGCATGTAGATGGTTATGGCTCATTCGTTCTTCAAGAAGGCCTTCACTAGTAGGGTCTTCGTCGGATTCATTGAGAGTTGAATATGCCTGGCATTTCAATCGCAGCAGCTATAAAGAAAATGACCATGGAAAACTATGGAATTCAGCAACGAACTGGTATCGTACCTCAAATGCCCATGCCAGATTAAATGTGTCCTTGTCATCCTCGACAGTCTTTGCGGATTTTGTCCGGTCTTTATACGCCCTCAACTCCACTTCTGCTTCTAGCAACGCCTCCTTTCCCAGCGGTGTTGGTAGAATGCTCAGCAATCCAGCTCTGAGCTTGTCGGTAACGAGAGATTGCGCAGTATTGATGATTTTGTATAGGAATTCATCGAGAAGGACGTTAATTGAGTGAAGTGCCTCGACCTTCAATTTAATGGGACGAATGTCGGACAGAATGACATCGGCGCTATGCGCGGAGAGGTACGACGGACCTGAAGTGCCAGGGTCAGTAACGTCGTTTGTCGGCTGCAATTAGTGTTACTCACTGTGTCCATCGGGGGTGCTCGCAGCGCCAGCCATGATGGTGTAGAGTAGAGGTGCAGGATACCCGCTTTCAAGCAACAGTTTCCGTAATGTGAGAACATCCTTTTTCGGAAATCTGATCGCGCTTGCATGGGCCCCCAAACACTGAAGCATTCTTAAAATGATCCCAACCATCAAAAGGAGATGTCTGCAAAATGTTTGCAGCATCGTTACGTACCAAAACTCTATTATTAAGCGATACTACACTTGTAATAACAGCCTGACTGCTTCTTCATCGTTCCCTGCCTGTGCAGTCTCATCAACGAGGTCATCATCACCTCCCTTTCCCCATAAAACAAGGCCTTTATCCTTAAACATCTTTGTGACCTCGTCTGAGTTGAGGTCCGCGAGGCCTTTCATACTCTCCCACTTAGCAGACCTAGACGGGGAAGAAGAAACCGGCGGCTTCGTCTCAATGAAATCGTATTCGTGTCGGCTCCGCAACTCTGCTGCGCTCGTCTCGCCAGGTCGAAATGGCTTCGCAAGATTGTACCTTTGCGGCGCCAGGTCTACCTTGCCGAAGATATTCTGTAGTGTCTATTTTGAGACGGTTAGCGGGGAACAGAACCCAAAAGTGAACATATGTTTACCCAAAGACCGATTACCTGGTGTCGTTCCGGCGAGATGGGATATTGAGCCACTGATCTGGCTACGGTCATGTACGACGGTACGATGCTAGGGACATCTGGCAGCTCAATGTGTTTTTGAAGCACCACCGGATCAGCCGACGGTCTCAAATGGTCGTTTTGATGTTTCTGGAGGCTATGCTGCAGATATTGTCGCGCCGTTCGAAACGTTTCCTCGCAGTCTGTAACAAGTAAGCTGATGATCAGATGATGAGTCGGACACTGAAGATCATTCATACTTTCATAGGCACAATACAGTGGCATGAATGCGTGGGCCTGAAGATGCGATATCATCTCATATTTGTGCAGAAGGACGCGTCCACAGTGTTGCCAATGACATGGAAACGACTGCAAGATAAATCAATGCAAATATTTTCAATATGCCCTAAAGAATGTACCTTCTCAGCCTTGTATTGCTCGACATGGTACCGAAGGTGTAGATATAGCTTGTCTGCACAATTTAAAATGCTATCACAGCCACTCCATTTGCAGGGATATTCCCGCAGTCGAGAGCTACATTCCCGAGTGGCGGCTTCTTCCTTGGGATCTATAAATATCAACGATGAGAATGAGGATAATTGGTACATTGAAAAAGGGCAGACCTAGCACTGGTGTTCTAGAATGTTGCTGGGAGCCTAGATAAAGTCTGTCATTAGATAGGTGCCGTTTCTTGATAGCGAAAGAGTGACCGAACCTATTTCTTGCTGCGTCGGCGACTCGAAGCCATCCACTTCATCATCAAGGGTTTCATCATCGCTCGCTTCCTCGAACATCGTTTCATGTCTTCTTCTCTCTAATCTGACTTTGAACTCTTTAACCCACTTTGGTGGAGGAGGAATAAGAACATATGGTATCTTTCTTTTCCCAAAAACCTTTGCGGATAAAGGCTCTGCAGGACCGAAAATATGGACGTCCTCCGCACCACTATGGTCAACATCGTCTACCCCATCAGTGTCACCTACTGGAGTTAAACTTGAACGGAAAAATAACGGCAATTTGCTAGTGCCAGCATCCCCTTCTTGGGCATCGACTGGGCTTTGCGATCGCGATGTTGAGGCCGTAGCATTGTTATTCTGGACCATCGAAGCCCCTGCCGTTGGTGAAACCTCGGGGTTGGGGTCTGCCGCTGTATCTTTGTTGGCAAGTGGAGGATTCTGCGTTGATGTCGGATAAGACGAAGGCGTTGCCACCGCTTCGACTGCAGATCGATCAGAAACGGTCCTAGCTGCGCCTACAGGAAGCAGCGATGTCGCTGTATGACTTGAGGAATTATCTGTTCCGTTAGCCGTTGTAGACAGGTCCCGTACGCCAAGGGTACCGGTATTTGGTATGACCATAAGGTGTGTAGAAGTCGAGTTGTAAGGTTGAATGGCTTGAGCCGAAGGGACCGTCCATGCAAGACATGGGTTATAACCATAAGGCGCGTATCGCGTAGTTTTCGTTGTGGGAGGGCGGGACAATGGAATCGTTGAAGTCACTGGTGTTCCTGTGATTGTCACCGTAGACGCCTGTGTAGAGCTCATCAGGTTAGTCGTCGAGACCGACGAGCTACTATCAATTACACGTTTCTTTGGAGCTCTTTCGTCCTTGTTTTCTGAATCCTCCTTTCGTCCATGTTTGCCTGAAACTCCGAGGGCACGAAGAACATCTCGAGCTAACGTATGTTTATTGGCGTGTGAAGGAGTCCTGGGGCCTTCAAGGACAGACGGTGAGAGTGATGTTGCGGCATCACGTGGCCGAGAAAGCGTGCTACCTGCCCTGGGAGTCAGAGTGTTGGATGGTGGAGGAACTGATGATGCAGAATAGCTGCTTTCTCCGGCATTGGCTAGTTCATTCGGCAGGTTACCGTTACTTGAGACTTCCGGCGACACGGTATACGATCTTGACACTGCTGGTACAGCAGCGTGCATCGAAGCTGGGAAAACTTGTGTCAGTTGACTTTGTGGGGGCTGATGGCTCTCAGAAGCAAGCTTGTTAGGAGGAAGAAGAGGGTTGCGAAATGGCTGAGAGCCAGCCCGTGGAAAACTGGAATCTAGCCGAGCGGGATTGACGTCTGGGAGTGTGCCCTCATTCCTCGTAAGACCAACGACTGTCTTGGTTTGCGCGCCAATGGCAAGAGTAGCGATCTGTGCCAACAGTTTCTGAGGTAGGCCCTGTAGTTCTGAATAATCCTTGACCACTGTCAATTGCCCTTGATCATCGACGATCACCAAAAGGAGGTCCGAGCTTCCTGTCTTTATTACGCGCAGCCGCAGTTCTGAAATGTCAACATGAGTATCTGGCGGTGCCTTTTCTTTGAATTGATGCAGCATTTGTGTAAGAGTTTCTGCTGTCCATGGCCGAAATACAGTTGTAGCCTTACGGAAATTTGAGGCTAGCTTGTAATCTGAGAAAGAATTCCAGGCCTTTTATGCGTCAGATGGATATAATTTCATCTTAATTGTCGTACCTGTTGCTGCTTCATGCTAGCAGATTGTGCCGAACCAGTTGTGTGTCTGTTGCGAACTGCATCTCTAGTGCTCAGAGTTTCCGACTGCGCTGCAATATTTCGTTGCGGATTGTTTGACTGGGCAAAGTTAGGCGTTGCGGCTGAATTTGGCTGCGCGGTAGTGGGTCCTGTAGACTTTTGGAAGAATTAAACAACCTAGGAGAATAAGAACAGCGAAGTCGTACGTACCTGTACATACGCAGTGGGAGGATGCGGCGTACCACCCAAAGCGTTAGTCAGACTGGAAGTTCGAAAGTCTTGTCCTGACCCAGGATGTCAGAGATGGGTGTAAAAGAAATGGCCAGAACACTACCTCCTTGCCAGTGCACGGGCTGCACTGAGTTAGTGCCGCTTGTCAATGGTCCGGAAATAGATGTAGTTTGGCGATGCATGTGTGGACGGCGACTAGCCAGATTTGCAGAGTTTTGCGCAGCGGTGGGAGCAGTAACATGAAGGGTAGATGGATGGTATGTATGTCCATTCTGATGCAAGTGGTACGACGTGTTTGGCTGGGAGTGGCTGGGAGTGGGCCGGGACGAACTAAGCTGCTAGTATTGATGCATTAAAATACATCGGGACAATGAAGTAAGGTCGTATTACATGGTCATATCCCACTTCCTCGATATATGCGTTTGACTGAACCGGATCGATTGAAGGTCCGTTTGAAGCACGAGCATGCCCGATATTATCTGGTACTGTGGCAGTCATCCGGCTCTGCAGTTCAAAAAGTTGTTGCCTGGAAGGAATCGATGCCGAGAAACAGAAAGATGAGCTACACGACATACCTAGCTGCTTCACCCTCCCTGACCTTGCGCTCCAATTCGGCCTTTTCGTTCTCCAACCTCATCCATTCCAAGTGGGTCTGCATTGCTTGTATAGTCTGGATATTCCGTCGATAGGACTCCGCTGTAAATGCACCATTGTCATTAGTACGTTCTAGGGACATTGTAGGAGCAGGACGCGCCAGGACCCGTGTCGTCGGTCCTAGAGTCACGAAGTACTGTATTATGTAATCTGAAAGCTCTGTCTTTCCTCATGATCTCCTCGCTGAGGAGTGTCGTCCCACGTCCTGTCCGGTCCTTGGCATCCGTATCTTCTAACAGTGTGGGCCCTTTCGCCGTATTTGACCGGAAAGCAAAACAGTTACAACGCGACCGAGCGGTAGCAAAGGACGGTGGAAAGTCGAGTGCTACCGTCGACTACGTGAGGGACGAAGTGGCTGATCGGCTTCTAGAGCGTCTGGAGGTGACTCGAATCATTGACGTTCATGCAACAGTGCTCATCGATGTCCAAGGACATTAAAAGAAAGTTTAGCACGATCCTTGACCTGGGCTCCGGACCCGGTCATTTCGCAAAATTACTCGGTCCAGAGAATGCAACAAAATGCATCATGATAGAATCAAGTGGTACATTGTTTGACTTATCCTACGAATGCAGCGCATTAACTGTACCAGAAAAGACACTCTATCGTGATCCAGACACGACTTTTGAAGGTTTGCCTGACTTCAGTCAGCTTCAATCTCCTCTGAAATGTTTTCTCAGTTCCTGTAGAAAGAATCCACGCAGACGAAGAAGAACTCCTGCAAGTCATGGAACCGAACAGTCAAGAAGCAATTGTATCATGCCTGAGCCTACAGTGGATAAATGACCTACCAGGTGAGTTTCTGGCAGGCCAATGCAAGACAATCTTTCTACTACTCATTCTTAGGTATGCTGGTGCAAATCAACAAAGCCTTGAGACCCGACGGATTATTCCTCGGAGCAATGTTCGGTGGTGACACGCTCTTCGAGCTTCGGTATGCCTTCCTTTTTTCCATTGAGTCCAGTAATGGACTTTCTATATCAGGACGTCGTTGCAACTCGCTGAAGTGGATCGTGAAGGAGGCATTTCTCCTCATGTCTCCCCCATGACCGGTAAAGTGTGCTTTACCCTTCATGGTGCAGCATTTTCATATTCCGTTTATCAGATACTCGCGACGTGTCCAACCTCCTCGGGCGCGCAGGGTTCACTCTCTTAACTGTTGATATCGACGAAGTTAAAGTAGCTTATCCAAGTATGTGGGAACTGATGGATGACCTTAGAGACATGGGGGAGAGTAATGCTGTCATTGGACGGTAGGCTTCTTGTCCAATTGGTTTTCCAGCAACTGACCGCATTGTATAGACGGCATTTCATATACCGCGACACGTTAACGGCTGCCTCCGCTATATACAAAGGTATGTCTTGCGTTCCTCCCAGGTGGTTACCGCACTGATGCTCCTCCGCGTCACAGAACTGCACGGAAACGAGGACGGCACTGTTCCAGCTACATTCCAAGTGATATTCATGGTGAGCCTTACTTCGTTTCCCTTTTTAAGTCCATAGTAATCACACCGCGCTGTGCCAGATTGGATGGAAGCCCGATCCATCCCAAGCGAAACCGGTAGATAAGAAGTCAACGTTGCAAAATGTGATATAATAGATGCTGCAACAGACTCTATTTGTGTATGAGATACTCAGAAACGCGTGGCTGAGAGAAGACCATGTGGCATACAGGGCCGTACTACACCAGCCTGAAGCATAGTGCTACTTCGTAAACAGACAATGCGAAGACAACGTGTAAGTATGTATGGTAGGCTACAATAGTCTTCCGTCGACTATAAAGTCATCTTTGTGAAACCTCTCCCCTAATCATGTCATATTATCGAAGTGCGAACCGGTAAGCGACTTGGTTCTATACTTCGAACACAGCTCACTCTCCAAACATCAGCCCTCAGACATACATTCCCGGTCCGTCACCTTCTGGCCATCCTTATTGGCGCAGCGCAGACGGGGTATCATACCGTACTCAGCTCTCTCCAGTACCTGCAAGGCTCAGCGAAGAGAACCTTGCGCGTTTGGACCGCGGGCAGGCCAGATCATCTATCTTTATGTCGCAGACCTATGGCCCCAATCGCGCATTCCCACCGTTCCAACCGTCATCTAGATATTCACTTGGTACTTCATATCCTTCCTCGAGATCAAGTACCCTGTATTCATCGTCGACTCTCTATTCTTCAGACTCGCGACGGACTCCAACGCCTTCAATCAGTCCTTACAGCTCCCCTGGCGTATCGCCGAGCAGGAATCATTCCCCTTTCCCCTCTCCTCCGCCTCCCCCATACATATCCCCCAACTCGAAAAGGTATCATGATGCTAATACTTCTCCCCGCCCCGGGTTTAGTCCAAGTCACAACTATCCTGATCCTCGACCGCTTGTGCATCGTTCCCCAATGTACCAACAGACTACACACTTCAATAATGGGGATAATGCATACGGTCGAACACGCTTTCCACCAAGTAATGTCGCTGGCGCATTGCCGCACATACAGAACCCTCACTATACACCTCGGGGAGCATATGAGAGTGATGAAGAAGACAGTAATTCGGACGAGAGTGACGACTCAGAATTTTCGAGCTTGACGGGATCGAGTCTGTCTTCGAGTTCGGAGTTGGAGTTTTTTGAAGAGGACTCTTATGACGGAGATTACGAAGACACATCGATATATGACTCTCCTGGAGATGCAGCCACCCTGTAACCTGTAAAAACTTTGCTTTTGGATATCCTTCGTCACTTCCCCGCTCCGTGAATAGTTGATATCATTTATGACCCTGATGCACACATTCTATATACAGACAATTCAGGCGTGCTGATGCACACCCACCCCCGGTTGACTGGTATCAATTGTAATACCCTCATCTGTACATAGTTTCTCTAGGCGTCCTCTCTGCAGTCTAAGCGCTGCTTCCATGTCTTTCTTCGATTTCTGGGAAAGACATTGGGGAAACTTCAAGTCTGGAAATGTAACATAGTCATTTTCCCCCGCAGAAGGCTTCTTGCTACATTCCGAATAAAGGAACTGGATCCCTATTGTTGCACTCCAACGAATATCTTTCTTTAGCTCCCCCGTCTGAAAGATTCATGAACCTTCCGTTTTCCTTCCAGTGTCTTTGTGTCTACATACCAATTCAACAACCCTTCGAAACGGCCATAGTCAATGAGAACAACTCGGTCCATATTCTCGGTGAAAAATGCATTCCCTGGTTTAAGGTCCTAGTGACTAGGTGATAGATAGGTCGATAGCTTGGACTTTCAAATGAATATGCAGTGTGTTCTTACCGTAGACGTTATTTCTCGACCCAAAATTCGATCATAACCTGAGACCGTTGGATGGCCGCCGTTACGGGATCCCTGCATTCTTCAAGATTCCTTGTTTTCGCAATCAGACTGTTTATAGTCGACATTGAAGGTGGGCCTCGAGCTACATTCTTCATAATCATCCAATCACCGCCCGTTTCAGCGTCTCTTATGGTCTTAATGTATAAACCCACCTATGAAATCCTATTAGTTCCAAGATATCTTGTCGCAGATTAAAATGCTGATGCCTTTCAGTGCATGGACCTCCTCGTTGAATGGGATAGTTTGACCCATAATGGCTCAACCTTCCTCTACTGGTTTATGCTTCTTTGCGACGGCACACTGTTTTTGGGAGACGGGTTCGCATACAACGCCATCAGCTCCTTCTCCTATTACGGTGTACTCATACACCTTTGTTTTATGTCCCCCGATGAACTGTGGTTTCGAGACCTTGATATTTACCTGTTGCCCTATCTGGTACTGGTGGGGCTAGGGAACGCTAACGTCAAGTTCAAGTGGACTGAAGCTGATCAGCATCTACCAGTAAAGGGTGGGATGTGTTGGAATTGGAATTGATCCGTAGCTCCGTAGCTACTATAAGTGGAAACGTCGCCATATGTACAGCAGTTACTTAGCTATGTATTTCCTGGACTATGTACAGGTTAGTTATTACTATAGGTACAATGGTTGTATTTAAGTGGCTATAAGCTGGCTAATGAAACCTCGCCAGCTTCTAACCCCCACACTCTCTGGTATACTTTGCACATCATATTTGGAGAAGAGACAGAACGCATCACGAATTCTCACAGGACGGGATATCCTCACCGATATTCACAGTGGAAAGCAGAGAGACCGAAGAGCCAAGTATGAATTCAACGTGCAAAGGAGCATGACAAGTTTTGAGAACGACAAAACAGACCAACCATACTGCGGAGTCGCCCACATCCAAGTATGATATATACAAGAATAGAAAGATGCAGAAAATTTATGCGGCGCTGAGCGATATTTTGCCATTGCACCATCCCAGTGTTCAATACGGCGAATGGCCACTGGGGTAGGGATGTCGTGGTAGATATCCCGTGCCCACCGCTGACACAAGGAAACGTCTCTTAGCTGGGGTGGTCAAGTTGAGTAACCAAAGAAATGGTATACTACGAAGCTGTAATTGTTTCAGCACCAGCACTGGAAGAGCAAGGCTTGTCGCGCATCACAGCGGAGTAGACATTGGGATCTTCGGCTGTCAGGCAAGGAAAGATTCTCCTCGGCCTTGTTTACTACATATTATTGCTTCTATTAGTGCACACGGATGTAGATAAATAGCTGGATGAATCACGATGACCCTCGCCTGTTTGCGAGGGTTCCCTGCTGAAATCCGGATGAGCGCTGGAGAATGACCGCTCATTCTAACACCCAATGGTAAGAATAGACGAGCAAAGAACATTTCGTAGGCTTAGAGCAAATACTTCGCTGCAGATATCGGGTATGCACTCTATGTAGAAGTGCTAAAATAAACATCAGTCGGTATAAGGGAAGCGTCATGATCTACGATCTCGGAACGACGTCCCGACCTACCTGCCAAGTCAAAAAGAACAAACGAAACCTTTGAATCAGCCGCAACCGTGACGGAACACCTAATCAGTATTACTGTACTACAAGCTACCGACGGCGTAAATAGTGCAACCGATTTAGGCTGGCCGATGAAGCATCATTACATCATTCGGGATATGCCGCGCCGTTCGTTCCAAAATTTCTCCAGATTTCTGAGATTTCTCCTCGCTGCGACGCTGCCGGGCCGGAAACTTTTCCCGAGCCTATAGGTCGTCGAGGCTAGCTGAATGCAGACTTCCAATTCAGCTTCAATTCATACATAAATTCTTTCCAAACATAACGAACCGGCAAAGCGTCTTAATGACGGCCTATTCATGACGCGCGACAATCGCTTTGGACGACTGTAAGGACTCTACGGTCTCCGACTTTAACCCCCAAGGATCATTGCGGTCAGGGATCGCCGTGCGCCATTGTCCCAGGCCGCCGATATGCGGTAAAGTCGGGTTTTCGATGGACGGTTTGTTTGCTATTCCGATGACCCAAAGTACAATGTGTGCGGGTCCGACGTCAAATCAAAACGGTACATAGCTATTCAAATTTTTACCTAAATGTGTTGATCAAAGAAGACAGGCCTACTCTATAGCGAGTTTTGAAACGCGCTCAAACTTGCCCGTTCGCGTACAAGTTACTTTGAGCACATGTACATAGTGCACGGGTGGCCCTACGTCCGCGTTTCGTCTTTCGCATATAAACAAGTGAGGATGGTCACTTATTCATTCAATGGCTCGTCCAACTTCATTCCTCCTCACCCTCGCGACGCTCGCTATCTCCGTCCTCGCGCAGAGTTCGAGCCTGCGGAACGGTTTGTCCGACGCTCACATATCGACTGTTTTTCCTGATGACACCTCGTATGATAATGCGAGAAGGGCTTGTGAGTCATCATCTTCTTCATTCACATCATATCGAAACCCACGTCCACAGACAACTTGCGTTTCAATTTTGCTCCTGTAGCAGTGACATATCCTTCGACGACGGAGCAGGTCGCCACCATCGTTGCTTTTGGTAGTTCAGAAAACCTACAGGTCGTTGCAAGGAGTGGGGGTGTAAGTAGACTCCTTTTCTTGCTCACCTCCTTACTAATATCGTTCCAGCACAGCTACATTGCTAATGGTCTTGGAGGCAAGAATGGCACCCTCGTTGTTGACCTGAGCAATATGACCAGAGTGGATATCGACGCATCTTCAGGTACTGCAACAATAGAAACCGGCAATAGGCTGGGAGATGTTGCGTTTGCATTAAACAACCATGGAAGGGCGCTCCCCCATGGAAGTTGTCCTTATGTAGGCATTGGTGGTCACGTCTGTGAGTTATCAACATTCCAGTGGTGACAAGTTGCCGAATATCATGCACTTTAGCTGGTGGAGGATTTGGATTTACATCTCGAATGTGGGGACTAACCCTCGATACAGTCCAATCAATGACTGTAGTCTTGGCTGATGGATCGATTGTAATGGCGTCAAGCACTTCCAACGCAGACCTCTTCTGGGTATGTTATATTGTTTTCGAGCATCTGCCTGACGGTTTATAGTTTTTTTTTTTTGCATTTACCTAGGCAATGAGAGGTGCCGCGTCCTCATTTGGTATCATCACCTCCATCGATGTTAAGACATTTGCCGCTCCATCTTTCGCGACTATCTTTACGTACAATTGGCAGCTGGACTACTCCACTGCTGCATCCGCTCTATCCAGATTTCAAGAATATGCGATGACGGACATTCCATCTCAACTTGGAGCCGAAGTTAATCTCGGGAGAGGTAACACTGAGGGGAGTGTCTACTTTGTCTTGACCGGTGGATGGTATGGTGAGTCCACAGACGCTCTTCAGAGAGCATTGGCACCGTTCTTGGCATCGATGCCTTCGGCGAGTGTCACATACTCGGGAAATGGAACCTACATCAGTACTATCGAGGCTTTGGGTAACGGCGTCGTGAACACCAAAGTCGCAAGCCCCGATACAACTGACACTTTCTATGTCAAATCGTTGATGACACCGGAGGGTCAGCCAATGACTTTGGAAGCTTTGGAGGCGTTCATGAAGTACCTTGCTTACGAAGGCTATGCTTCCAATACGGTTCGTCTGCTCTTCACATAAGATGATATGGTTTTATTCACCTCTGATGTAGTCCTGGTTCATGCAATTCGAGCTCTACGGTGGAGGAAATTCAGTCATCAATTCAGTCAATGTGGATTCGACGGCATTTGCGACGAGAAGTGCATTGTTCACTGTACAATTGTATGCTTCTTTCAGGAATTCCGCGCCGCCATACCCTGAAGACGGTTTCACCTTCTTGGATGGTATGATAACATTACATCTTTCTACTCCTCTCGCTCATCGCCTTCCTCACAGGTGCCGCCGAAGCTATTACTTCAACCATGGGTTATGGCTGGGATTACGGAGCCTATGTAAACTATCCCGACGATCGTCTCAATAATGGTATGTCCGGCATCGTATTGGAGTTCTCCTCAAAAATTAATTTTACTGTGTCCAGCGCAAAACCTTTACTACAAATCACATTATTCCAGGCTAGAGAGTCTGAAAAGTCAATATGATCCAACGGGGGTCTTTGTCTTCCCCATAAGCGTCCAGTAAGGATGCGATGCGACCGGCGTCTGCATATCATATCATTTTACTAATGCACACGGACGGCATAATTCACGTATACAATGATTACTCGCTATCTCAACGACTGCATCGTAGATATAGCACTAATTCTAACCAAATAGCAAACTTGTATAAATGAAACTTTGATGTACATATTCTTTGACCTCATCGCATAGTTGGTACCGACGATGCCAGGATTCCAAAAATGTCCGTACGTTCCGTCAATCGAACAGCTTCTCCCTTCCGTTGAGGATACCATCCATCCCTTCATATAAGTCGTGAAGGCGCCCTATTGTTTAGTATCGGAACGATAGACCCAGCATTATGACGACCAGCCACTCACCAGTTTCGTTAGTCGACGATCATCTTTCATCGTTCTCGGATCTCCCCAGTAAGCTTGATGTCAATGCGGTGGCTCTGTATGAAGAAACAGTGGGCTGCAGATGAGCTGTATCCATTTTGTTGGCTTAGTGGCTTTGGGTAACTGCTCATTCAAGAAGAGTTAAATAAGATACATCTTGATCAGATATGGAAAAGTGCTTAGTGGTGGTTACGAGTCGGCCTATGGCCCGATACTTTTACCTTATCCCTTATCCCTATCCTTCACCTTCCCGGTTCTCCCCTTCTATTTGAATTTCGTGCAGTATATAAAGAGCTCGTGCGTGGTAGTCTAGCTCGGGTTTTTCGCAACCGACCAGCCTTTACGCCTGTCAGCGACTGCGTGAGCTCCTCATGAGAGCAGTGACCTTCGCTACCCTCTCAGTGGTGCAAAAAGCTCACTTAGTGGCTGTGCCGCTAGCTCGATCCAAATCTCAGAGTGATATGTGCACTTCATTCGAACTGCTTGCCCCTGCATATACGCATTAGGTCTCGAATAAAAAAATATTACCTACTACCTACCGTACAGAGTGCGTCGACCAATAGGGCGATATCGTGATTAAAGTATGTTCAGTCACAGCGGCATCGATGCTGCCGTGAAGCCGTCGTGTGCCGCAGGCTCGCTAAACCCAGAGTATAGCCCCTGTCCAGACGATTCTACTTCCTCATTCTCCGGAAAGAATCGGGAAGGACAACTACGCCGGAGGACGGCCCGGGGATCCAAAATAAAAAATAAAAAATCCAAAAAGAAACCAATGCCACGGTACCCGACGTCCGAGTAGTAGGAGTACCGAGTATCTAGCAGTTTTAGCAGTGGTGGAACTGCTGTTGAGATTTGTGTTGCTCATGCAGAATGTGTTCGCGACACCTTCTGTGCTTTCGCTACTAGGCCAGTAGTTGGTACTTTACAGATAACCATTAATCTCTCCATGCACCGACCATTATCCATTATCTCACCGTGTGCATCAAATCTCGAATGGTTCAAGCAGCATTCCGAAGCCAATAGCGAAATTCATTGACTTTAACATGCTTGATGATTGTTATGGATATCGTTCTTCGTCCGTATGCATATTAGTCAACACATGCCTGCACTCGGCTTCTCGGTTTTGATGGTGATTAGCTCGTACTCTCTTTTATCTTCTCTTACTTTCTCTATCCTTCTTGGTGCTACTAGAATATAGTAGAGCATCGTAGAATATTAATGGCTCCAACCCTTTAGTATATGAATACCGTCCATACCATTGTATATGGGAATCATTCATCAATAGATTACCTTCATACACCTCACACTGCGTAAAACCTCAGCTACCCTTAACGCTTACTTTTGCCTACTATTCATAATAGCTTCGCGCTTACTGATCCCTTTCCCTCGCAGAGTCACAAACCGGATATCTCAGGTCACCTCACGAACCCTCGCTGGAATCCGTTCCATTCTCTAACGACATACATCCTTTCCTAATACATCCTTCCCTCGCTTCGATCATCGTCTCTTGCCTTGCGCTTCCATATCCGGGTTTTGGCATAATGATCCCCTTTCTAGCCCATGAGTAATGAGGATCGATGATGTTTTTCATTCTTCTCGCTAGCGGGATATATTTGCCTATCCTCAGCATCCTGTTGCTATTCTCTCACCTGGTCAGCATTAGACTCAAGCGAGTGTACTCATCTCTCAATCAGATAGTTCGCCGCACATTTCCACGCAACAGCACGTAGGACATAACAATTAGATCAGTATAATTTTCAATATCGTAATCTTCACAGTAATAATCACTCAAGCATTTCGCTCAGCTCCTTGCGTACTGGTTTCACCACCGCCAGCACCACCAGCACCACCAGCAGCCCCTCTAATCTGTGCTTCGAGGCGCTTGTCCTGTTCTTCTGCCGCTTTAGCTTTTGTCTTGTCGCTTATCTTTGATACGCCGGTAGGCTTGATCAATGCTGGAAATTCCTTAGCTTTTCCTCCCGAGGGCTTCTTGTTGCATTCAGCCATCAAAGGGTTGAATCCTTTCACCGAATCGAATTCGATTTTACTTTTCAACTCGGTAGTCTAAATAACTGGATTAGCCTCTCTCCAGAATTCTAGGGATAGCATACCAAGCCAGCAACACGCCTAGAGCGACCATAGTCAATAAGCGTCAATCGGTCCAAGTTGGCGGTGACAAAAACGTTGTCCGCCTTTGGATCTTCGTGGCTACGGAAACGATAAGACTCACGCCCCAAAATAGTAGAAGTAAGATTCACCGAAGGCCTTTCATCTCGATCCAGAATTCAATCATTTCCGCAGATCGTTCTGAAAGGGTTTTCACGATAGACTGACATTCCTCTTTTGTCTCAGCCTGCTCCAATAATTGGTGGGGAGTGTACATCTGCGGCGGACCATTCTGAACGTTCTTCATCACTATCCACTTGGTCCCGTCAATAGCGTTCAAAGTCTTGATATATAGGCCAACCTGGTATTGTTATCAGATCAGTAATGTCGATTGATAAATCGCACTGTACTTACATCCTTGAGTGCTGTGACCTCCTCGTCGAATGGGATAGCTTAATCCATAATCTAACGATCACTCTCGACGGGTTTGCTGGACTTCGCGATAGCCCACTGCTTCTCAGAGTACAGTTCGCAAACGACCCCATCGCGTCCTTCTCCGATGACAGTACATTCATACTCTTTATTTTTGGATACACCCATTGTTGATGACCTAATTTGTATGGTTATTTTCTGACCCTTCTTGTATTGATGAACCCGGCGTTCGAGCCCAAATGGTCTAAACAAGATCAAAATATGATCCTCCTCCCGAAAGAAAGATACTAACCGACATTCACCCAGCAAGAAGTAGAGTGTCCAAACGATCAAGAATGAGCAGGCTGTGAAAAGGCGCATGGTGGATAGTGGTAGGTCGCTGTAGATTAAGCACCAGGCTTGTGAAGGTTAAGCAGCAAGGTAGAGACCAGCTCTGAGAGTGAAAGAGTCGCATCGGACCATGTTTATATAGTGCAATGAATGAGAGCCAGCACCATTAGATCAAATAGGCGGTTGAACAAGTAGTTCAATCTGCCCAGTATCTCGAAAGACTGCCAAGATGCCACAACGACACATAGATGCCAAGGAGACGACGGACCTCAACATAAGCAGAGATGGCCGACGCCGGTCTTACCGGAGGAGACAAACGTACGACAGCAGCAAGAGAACTAAGGAGGATGCAACGACATTACTTACTCACCATGGCATTGAGGAGGTTCTTAATTGCCATTAGAGATTCCTGCAAAGGATCGATATCTTGTCTTGGACTATGTCGCTTGCGACTGGGCGAACCGCTGTTGCTACGCGTATGCCCGATGATGGTGGATTCATCGGACGACATCCGAGCCTGGGAGCTACTCACCATTACTATTGAGTGCTACCACCGACTAGGAAACCAATAATCAAAGTGCAGATACAGACACAGCTGTAGCGTGAGAACATCCCACCAGCCTCAGGGTCACCTTGCCAGATCGGCCAATCATTGGTGCACAGGTTAGACTCGCCCCGATCGAGCAAAGCGAGATGGCCGTGATATGCGTCATGGTATCAACTGACGCAGTTCTTTTTGATGCGCAAAAAAAGTTGTAGAGAAGACGGCGATAAATAAAACCGTGCAGTGCGTCTCGAAGAGCGCTTAGGATGGCTGGATAGAGGCCGCTGTCGAGACCCATTAAGCCAGTTGAATGATCGGTTTGTCCTTAACATGAGCGACAGGATCACCATGGTCTCCGGGAATAACGGTGAAAGTAAGACTGTTTCCCAGAAACGGTCCTGGCCAAAAGCAGGCGTCTATGTTGCACTACTTACATTATACATCCAAAAAATCAGGTTCCTCTTCAACTAAAAGGTCCAAGAGGGTGAAGAAAGATGCGGCTGGGAATCCGACGACATTATTGTAATCGCCTTCAATTTTCCGAATCAAGAGGCCGCCAAGTCCCTGTGGGAGAGGCAATTCTGAGTCGAGTAGTTAGTAGAAAGCACTGAGTGACAAACTTGGATGGCAAATCCACCGGCCCTGTCAACGCCTTCACCACTATCGGCGTAGGCTTCCACGATATGTTTCGGATTGTCGGCGAAATACACCAACGAGCGCTCGTCAATGGATCTACCCGAGCAGTCAGTTCCCCGTCGTCTCCCACCGGTATGTACTCACTTGATGGCGTAACCCGGCGCTGAGAGAATGGGATATACTTAATGGGTCGTCAGCAAGGCCGAGGAAGAAATATTTTTACTGAAGCACACCCAGAGCAACGCCGGTCACCACTTCACATACACCGCCATTGAGATCCAGCAACATTCGCAAGTTGTCTTCTTTTGAAGAAGGCTTCTCTAATAGCTCTTGGTTTGTTTCAGGTAGTACAGAGTACGATACATCTGACGTCGAAGGCTGGACATGGGTCAGGACCACGGTATCAGCTATCTTAGTGAGATCAGAGGAGGCGACAGGCCACATGCGACTATCCCACCTGCAATAACTATGTCTGGCGCATCATCCGGGTCTTGGTCCTACCAGGAACCATAAGCTAAGGCAAAGAATAGAAAGACGAAAACTACTCACCACCAGCCTCTCGTACACTTCTACAGCTTTATGAGTCGCTGTTGCTACAGGATATTCATGTATATCTTCGAATGAACCAGGAGCGAGATTTTCTTCGAACGTTGAAGGTACAATATCGGGAGCGAGACCCTGCGTACAGATCTATCAGTTGAGGGAAGACAACGCTGGGTCGGCGTACATAAGTTTGAAGTATTTCCTTTCTTCTGGGGCTGTTGGATGCTAAAATTATCTTCTTGTCCAAAAGTTTCTTGATAGCAGGAACCTGAAGGGCGTGTGGCAATATATGTTTTGAAGTCATGGTCAGAGTATGCAAAGCGTGTTTAGTGATGTATGTACTGCTGCTTAGGCTCGATTGAGGGCAGGTTACCCCCTCAGTTCAGCTCACCTTCATCACGCACTTCAACAACAGTGGCATCACTTGTTCAGTAATTAGTATTCATGAAGGTTTTAGTCATTTTTATGGGGCCAAAAACTATATGAACTATATATTCATCATTGCCACAAATCAGTATAAACTCGTTCTATTAGTGAAGTGAAGTGAAATGAGGATTAGCAGACATGGCAGCTGGATGGTTTTGACCTATGCCAAGCACGGAATGAGAACGTTTACTAGGCATGTTGTGTCCCGTTAGCAGTGTTAGTATATTGGCGAGAGATTATACATGGCATTTCAACCCGTTCACTTGGCCGGGAGACGAGCACTGGCTGCTCATGGTGATGAAACGGAGTTCAAGGTTCAAGCTGCGATTGGAGGAGGACCAGCGGTAAATGCCTACTCATTGAGATATGCCGATGTAGCTATTGTTCGTCGAACATAGGTGAGATCTTATCGGTGAATAATGAGGACTATTCAAATACTACTTGCCAATATATAACATCATGTTGCAAGACATATTACCGCGGCCGTGAAACTTTCTGGGCCAGCTTCATTAAGCGGAAGTGACGAGCGCTAACCGAGAGGACACTTCTGCTTGTGCCCGTACCAGGTTCGCCAGATATGAGATCATCAATGTATCCTGCAAGTATTATAAGCATCCAGTATAACTAGAAAGGTCACCGGAAAACATACCTGCAGACTCGCATTGAAGCCACCCTTCTCCAGATCATCCGTACTAGCGCCCAGCGTATCCATCAGATACCTCCCCAGCGCCGGATCACCCTTCGTCTCTCCAGCCAACACCGATCGCACATATGTCAATACACGGTCAAGCATGTCAGATACATTCTGGATAGACTGCTCGAGGATTTCCAGGTCAGCCAAGGGCTGGTTGCTCGTCGAGTTGGGTGAGGCCGCAGTTGACGTCAAGAGATCGACTTGAGGATGTCAGGATTTTGTTCGTCCATGAGAAAAAAATACCCACGTCCACTCCGCTCAGCATCATGAAACCGTAGTTCGACGGGTACTGGGACAAATACGCAATTCTCGGGTCTTGGGAACACGCCCACTGGTGAGCTGAACATTGGATCAATAAACATACCGTATGTCAATCAGAGAACATACCTGAAGTATGCTTTTATGCCAGCGGGTTCGCCGTTATCTATACCAGTGTTCAGAGCGACGTGGATGGCCTGGTGAGGGGCCGTTTCTTGTGAATAGAAATTTTGAATAAGAGCAGAAAAAGTATTGAGGTTCGAGCCCGTCGAGTACCTAGTGTCTGTTAGTTACGGTCCGACACAAAGGAATAACATAGGCTCACCAACCGACAATAACCTCCTTCGAGTTCACTTTATGATGCAGGTCGTACATCGTCCGATGGTAGTCCATGTCCACCGCCACCTGCTCGCTGGTCTCGCTGTGAAGCACAGCAAATGACGAGCGGACCTCCACCCCCGTTTCTGTCCGTGTACCAAGCAGAGTTCCCAAAACACGATCCTGCTTGTCAGTCCGTCGCAGGTAATGGTCGAGAATAGAGAAAAGAGCCACAGGGTGGATCGTTACACTGGTCGGTGGCCGCCTGCAGATCGTTTATTAGCAATCATTGAGAAAAAAACTCTTGGGAACTTACGGCGCATTTTGAATAGCCGTTGAAGCATTCAATGAGCTGTGTACATGAATCGCCGACGACGAAGGCTGGAGCGGCATCTTTCACTGCGTGGATGTGGTCGTCGGTAAGAACTTTTTTGATCGCCTCGGGATTTGCCGTACCTGTCTCAAAATTTCCACCATGCCCTCAGAGGATACTAAGGTTCGTTGAGCCGTTCTCCTGTATTCCAAACACTGTACTCACAGTTTTACGCAGGAAACAATAGCAAAAGTCGTCGAGCTTGGACGAGTGCGTGTTACAACATGTGTCGGGAACCATGGCTGACTCGTTGCAGGCCGTGCTTCATTACGGCTGGATACCTCTGATTATCTACGTCGGCTTCACTCGAAGCAACCCGCAGCCGTCTCTAATCAAGTATGTGTCGTTATTCTGGGAAGAAGGGGCCTTTATGATTGTCTTGCAGGTTGATTAGTCCGCTGGCGTAATCCCCAGAAGAGGCCTTTGTACATAATTTCTGTCGCTGTCAATCCACATCTCACTCTGTTTTATCCATTGTTCGTTGACAAGAGAGAAGGCTGTGTGTCGTCTATATGGTGAGCTGACCTCCGTCCCTTCTCTGCGTGATGATGATCCATGTCGTGGTGATACATCTGTATCCCGAACGAATCGTGTATACGCGGTACCATGTCGTTGTAACCCCTTCTGGTGGTTTATCGACTGACGTAGAATGTGGATATGACAAGGCCAGATCTGAGCGCCCAAATTTCCTCCTCGTTGTCCGACTGATCATCCGCTTACTTGTCTCTCTTCCCTACAGCAAGCTGTTGAGCAACAAAGTCGTCTCGTTTGAAATATCATCAAGCGCTACCTTTAGTAGACCCTAAGCTATCTTGATGTACTGCACTGAATATGATCTCACAATGTCTTGCAATCGACATTGTCAATAGTTCGCAGCAATAACCGCAGGGTACAATTGATAATGCAAGGTCAAGACTTGAAATTGAGTAAGGACTGGTGCTGGTACCGATGCATGTTCAATTTACCCCGTCAATGATAATAAGCGTAGATATTCATGGCCTTTTAACAGATAGGCTGGCCATCATGGAAAGCAAAATATATCCACTATACAATTATAGATACCATCTTTATACAACAATCAGTACTAGAGATACACTCGCCGCAGGTCTGTAGCACCAGTAATCCGCTTGCAAATAGGACACAGTTTAGTAGATCCTAAACACCGAAGCCAGCATTCACGACAACAGGTGTGCCAGCATCCCGTCGACGCCGTAGGTTCGTTGTACGGATCTAGGCAAATACGGCACAGAAGAGACGTCGACGAAGAAATCCTAGTCGCCTCCTGTAAAAAAATCATCAGAAGTTGAGAAATTTGCACAGCCACGTACATACCAAATATCTGACCTTCTCCTCCAATGCCTTGATTAACGCCGGACGATTGCCCGACTGTCTGGCCGTCAAAACAGCACGGTTCATCCTATCAGCCTCGCCAACGCCCATGACCTCATCCATCCTGGCCTTCACTACATCCAGACCCTCATGAGTCTTCTCCTTCCCTTTCGTGACCTTACCCTCAGCTACCAAATCTCGTAATGTTATCACAACATCGTGGTCCCCTTCATTCTCGATATCCACATCCACTTCAGCTTCGGGTGCTGGTGCTGGACCCAGGATATCACCCTCTGTAAATTGAGGACAGCCGAATGCTTCGTCGTCACCGTCGATATCGATTTCTTCCTCTATATCCTGCTCGTCCCTGTTACGCGTGTGAAAGCCAATACCTTGAAGAAAAGGTTAAGAATGGTATAGGGTGCCTCTGCAGACAGTATAATACCTCTAACGCTCCCAATAATTGGCCCATCATCTTCCCACTCGTCTTCTTCCTCCTCTCTCCGGAGCATCTCTCTCTGCTCCCTTTCTTCGTCCATCCGTCTGGCATCGCCTGCCAAACATGCATCCACATGCGCGTTCAACACATCCTCGTCTCCCGCCACTGTCGTCAGACAGACAGGACACACAATTTCTTCACGGAATTGTGTTCTCCGGCGGGGAGCATGCAAGTAACCCTCGTCATCCTCCCTCGTCATCTCCTTCAGCTCAGCATACCTCCGCTTTCGATTTCGTTTGATCTTCTGCAGCGTCTTGGTAGTTTGCGCTTTGGCGACATCTTTGGGTTGAAAGGACCTCTGGGCACGAACGGCAGACTTTCTCCGTGAAAATAATGTACTGGACCTAGCCAATGGTTCAGTAACAAACAAGCGAATGAAAAAGCCAACGCACCCTTCCTCAAACTCAGCAGCTAGGACATCCGTTGAGCCGACGCTCTGAACAATCTTCTCGACGCGTTGAGACTCGAAATCCGAGTGTTTAGCAAGAAGTCGTAGGGGTATGTGTTCTTTGCAGATAGGACATTCTCTCGTCTCGACTTTGGCTAAAGATGAAGGTTGGGCTTATTGCTTTGGTACGACGATGGCTGGACCAACCTCTCTTCCTCGTTGTCACGGGGGCGGGGGTGGGGACGGAGGGCGTGGACGACACCGATGATAATGAAGACGATCGCTCTCTCTTTTGTGGGCTCATATGGGAGCTCGTGGGGTTGGATGGAGAAAAGTTGTTTTGGATGTCGATAAATTGTTCGGAGAAACGGTCCGTGTCCCGGCATCATGGTGGCGGTGTCCTAAGCGATTAACTTCCAACTCAACATGAGTGAAGATTGGCCGTTCTATTTATTCCTTGTGGCTATCTATGTAGACCTGTATCTACGGAATCAAAAATTAAATTCTTCCAAGTCAAATAATGAGATCCTTGATATGGGAACGCGAATCTAAGACAAATCACCAGTATCCTGAACGACTCTACCCTCATTCGCGGCATTCACTAGATATTGAACCGTCCAAGGTTCGTAGATGTAGCCCGGAGGAATATTAGTGTTAGTAAATGGTGTACCTTCCATGATGTGTTTCGCGCACGCCTCATAATTGTTGTAGGCGTATTGTTCCGAGTCGTGTTTGGCTAGCCAGTCGCCCACAAGCTTACCGAGCGCCTTGGGATCCTTCGACACAACTTCCCAATTGGTCTCACGCGTCTTGAATTCCGCTCTTTGGGCGCAGGAGACATGTTCAAAGCTAAGCGTGCAGATCGCATCAGTTCCGAGGTATGCAAAAAGAGACGGAAACTGACCGAAGCTTGTTATAGAACCGCGCCGCCAAAGGAATATCACTCTTTCCGCTGACTTGTAGGCACGCTGCGAGTGTGATACTATCCTCCATAGCCATAGTCTCCCCATTGGTGCTAGTAGGAAGAAGAGTGTGTGCGGCATCTCCGATTTGGGCGACACAGCCCATTGGGGAGACCCATTTTGGTTGTGGGTTGCGCCACATGAGCTTCCAGTCGGTGACCTCCTTGTTAGGCACGGAACTAACGAGCGTTGGGACAGATGAACCCTATTCCTCCACATAACGAAGTGCACAGTCTGAGCTCTGGGTCTTGGACCAATTATCGGCTATATTGCTGCCATCCTGGTATTTGCTATCATTAGAAACGGGACATGAGACAGATGGGATAGAGTGTGGGTACCATATAGGTCATTATGAAACACACACTGGTCTTGTTCTTGCCAGTGACAATATGCGTATTATGGCCGATATGGATGGTCGTTCGGGGGCTTTCATCGAATACCCTCGCCAGTTCTGGAACCTCCGCAGCGTGATTAAGAGGAAAGGTCGTGCGATATATAGCGCAGCCACTGCCAATAGACTGCTCCTTCTTCCCACTAACTATACCCCACGCCTTACCCCCAACGCCGTCCGCTGCGATGACAATATCAGCTTCAAGCTTGCTCCCATCTTCGAGAATAGCGAACCCCTTGTCGGTGGTCTCCGAATAGTCCTGAATATTAACACCATGCTGGATGGGAATGCTGAGGCCCGTCGCGTAATCATGCAGTGCACGATGAGCGTCCAGGCGGCCGAGAGCCGTACCACGTTCTTCGATATTCGTGCCAGACTCGCATATGGGAAACACCCCAATGAGCGTTCCGTCGTACTTGCACGTGTGGGCTTGGGGTCCGAATGTGTTTTCGTTCAGTCGCTCGAGAAATCCTGGCCACTTGCGCATGGTGCGAATTGCACTGGGTTGGATGGCGACGAGATTTCCTGCAAGAATAGTGAGTCGGAGAGTCGACACCTTAACATGCTTGCACCACACCACCTTTTATATCTCAAAGCCATGCATATGGCTTATAACTGACGCGAGTTGATAGACATGCAGAATGAAGACAAGTGACAAAGAAATGCGAGTTGTCGCTCACTAGATAACGGCGTTCATGCTTCAGATAGGATCGGGTAGGTCAAGAAGAATTCCAAGAACAAATGAGACTTGGCGAGGACAGACCTGCTCTATAAAAACAGTGACAGCGACGTTCTGTTAATAATCGATCTGAGAAGATATTCTGAAAGATCTTTTTGCCTGCTAAATGGCAATCTAAGTGTAAGATAGTATGTTCAGCAGCCTTACTTGCGGCTGACGACAGGTAAGCAGAAGACTGGGCGACGCTTCTGTTTGGAAATCCACCAGTAGTTTTAGGTAAAAATACCCATTGTCAGCAAGACTAACAGATAACAAGAGCAAAAAACCTTTTTGAGTCTTGTGTCAAAGCGTAGAGCAATAAGGATTTGCGAGACAACGGCGCCAGCTTGACATAGAGAGCTAGACCATCATCGGCGTTGTAAGCACCGAAGCGTCAGTCTAAACGCGTAACGGTCGGTAAAGAAGCCTCAGATGCTAGAGAGAGATGCTGACATTCGGAAAGAACAAGGTCAACCGTGTAGCTCCAAGTTGTGCTAACAGACTTTGAGAGAAGTAGAGTGAGTATATGATGGTCTTAATAAAAAGAGAACGGGTGACGGTCTGAAAGCAAGAAGATCATCTCTAGAACAAGAAACGTGGATAGACACATAATGTCTGGGCTACTTGTACAAAGAATAAGGAAGGGACTCGGGTTGACTGTTGGCGAACGAAGGGGCTGAGAAATCGGTTTAATGTTTTTCAACTTGCGCTTACCGACGTTTACGCATTACGGGCCGGTATGCCATTTACTCGATAAACAGGAGTGGAAAGATAGAGGTAGTATAGGCTTCCTTCCTTCCCTTTCCTTCACCACATTCATATGTGCTATGGTTTGCGATCCACGTGTGAGACCGAGCCCCAAGACTCCAAGGAGCTTAGTTGCGGGCCCTTCCAATGACATACGCGAGCGGGGAGGCTCTCATGCAGATGTTCCATCACAAGTCTTGTTGAACGCCAATCGAGCCCGTCTACAGAAAACTCACTCGATAGGATACTTTCGTCTGAACTTCAAGTCAGTTCAGAGGCGCCTGGAAACGCGAGTACTTGACTTCGTTCTTTTTCGCTGCTAGGACTAAGATGATGGATGCTTGCCGACGACACGGTGTGTTACACATAAGTCGATAAGTCTCCTCATCACTCCGCTCAAGTAAGTCGGCTTCCACGTCCTTTCAAGTGCCATACAATTATGACAACGAGACGTTCCATATGTTTCCTGCGGCTGCAAGTCTGAATTCCCCTTGATCAAAAATTTTCTGAGAGTGTCTTTCAAATTACGCCACCTTTTCCGTGGCAGAAATCTGCTGGTTACACGGCACCTTCGGTCATGTAAAGACTTGTTCTAGCCTTTGAAGAGTACTGGATTGACGCGGATTTGACGCGCTCTAATAGGTATGTAGATATAGACCGAACGTGGCTGATATGTATGGTACACAGCTGTGCGCTTTCAGACTGAAAGATTTCGTCGCTTAAATGAAAACACATCAAGTTTGCTCGGTAATCGTGACGAATATTGTTTGCGTGATGATTTTGATTCCAAGGTAGAATTAGCGTTAAGTAAATATACGCAACAGCTGCTACGAGCTGTACTATTTTCTCCGGAACACATACGCCCTAGTCAAACGTCAATAAAAGCAAATCGAGATAAGAAAAGGCGACACACTTGTTGAGCATAGCTTCTTTATGCGCAATGTCCCGCTTGCCCAAGATTTTACTTGTCCCATTCATAATCTCTATTATCTCTCGTGCCAGCCTCTCCTCTAACGCCAACGGTCCGGGCCTCTTACACTCGTCTAACAGCCAGCTTATCCCCTTACGCAGACTCCGCCTCTCGCTCAGCGGCACCGGCTTCATAATATGCTTCAAAGCTGTGGTCTTGACCCGCAAACATATCGTGAGCGGGGAGATAGCAAAAAGGGCTTCGCGCAAAATGGGCAGTGGAGGTGCCCGGGTGTATGCATGTATATGCAGGAGCGTTCGCGAAACAATTTTAGAAGCCTTCGCCTTCTTTCCGTGTTTCATGATCATGGTGGCAAGGAACTGCAGCAGTGGGTCCTCTGGAGTAGGGACATTCATGAATGTAGATTTTGGGTCATCGGGGGGAAGAGAGACGAGGGGGTTTCCTTGTGTTGTACGGAGGTGGAATTGTATCTGGGAACGCAGCGAAAGCGAGTCTGCGCTTGCCGTTGTCGTCGCTGAAAGGCTTTGCTCAGCGCTGGTCGTAGTGCCGGACGATGGTGGCGACGTTGGTTCAGGATCAGTACGGTGATGCTCAGGGAATCTTGGAGCAGTCGACAATGAGCGGAAGGTAGGAAGAGAGAGGCGTGTTTGCAGGAACACCCTCGATGCACACTTGAGCATAGTAGAAAAGGGCTGTCCGGAAATTGCCGAGAGTCTTTGTTCCTTGCTTTGAGCATTCCAGTGCCCACCATAGTGACAACTTTCTGTACGTATCAAGTTGATTGGTAAACGTTAAGGACCGATATTCTTCATAACAAATATACATGGTATAGCTTGCTCCTGGGTCTGTTCACTCATACTACACGATGATGTTTCCATCAACCCGACTCGATGGAAAGATCCTCAAGTTTGCTTTCGTCCCGCCATTTTACTAGCTGTTCGATATCATCCTCATCAACTCCTGAGAACCTCAATAGGCGTGTCGATGTCTTGATATTGACAGACCGCAGCGGGCTTTCGCACTCCAGGCGCACTTTCAACATGTAAACGAAATTACTGTCAACAAATCCCACCTCAACTTCCTCTCCGAATCTGGACCGGCGATCGTGCATGTCGACAGAGAAATCCTCCAGGAGAGGAATGAGAGCTAGTTCGTTACAATTAAAATCACCAGAGCTTTAACTTTAACGTGCCGCAGGACTCGATATAACCGCAAGATTTGATGTAACTCTTATTCAAGGAGAGTGAAGGCTCAGTCGAATAAAACTGAGAAACCACGAGTTAAGAAAAAAAGAGGGACGGGTGTAAATTGTATTCATACGCACGCTGTGGTGAGAAATCTCGTGCACGGGCCCCACCGTCCTGCCTTTGCTAACTTTCGTGTTGTACTTTGATATCAGTCAAGGGCTCTCCAAGCTTCAATATTCAATCCTAGGCTTTGAAAGGAAAATACTAATTTCAATAACAGAAAAAGCGATGAACAGATTTACGCACATCGTGGAGAAAGAGAAGTGATCGGGCCGATTCCGATTCCGATACGGTAAAATCCTTCGTTACGCCTCTCCCTCTTTCAATGTAACTCTTCTTTCACTGTAAAAACCATTGTCTCGAGCTCACTTGGAACATCACTTGACGCATCTATTGGTCTACTGCACATAGTATAGATCATAACCGCAATTGTTCCTTACTCTTTAGCTGGAGTTCGATCTTCTGAAGTTGGAATAGAGTTCGGTTGAAGCTTGTTTGTTCTGCTCCGCAATAGGGTCCCTTTGCAGATTTCCTGTTGTATTGGTGAGTACAACCATAGAGTACCGTATGACAAGCTAACGTTTGTGTGTTTGTGCATT
This sequence comes from Desarmillaria ectypa, assembly GCA_030407005.1. Classification (NCBI taxonomy): domain Eukaryota; kingdom Fungi; phylum Basidiomycota; class Agaricomycetes; order Agaricales; family Physalacriaceae; genus Desarmillaria; species Desarmillaria ectypa. The sequence continues at coordinate 3,385,197 of JAUDYN010000004.1, forward strand.
TGACAAGAATATCATTGGTATCTGTCCTGCTCCCCTAGATTTAGACCCAGGTTCCATCACTAAATTCCCTTAAGCTTTCCTCAGAAGGAAGGTCCGTGGTTAGACATCATACGATGTTCTGACATGAGAAACGGAGGCAAAGAGAACCAATAAAAGCACCGGCATCATAGACTGCTTATTGAAGATTAACTAATTTTAAACACCCACACTGATCTCTCTCACCACCAGCACCATGGTGGATTGCATCGTATGTCACCTTCAGTGCGCAAATGACGAGGCACTGGAGAGGCACTGGGATCAGTGGCATCCTAGTCTGGCGAATCTCAACCGAAGCGTAAAAACTATTCAGGCGTCAGTGCGTGGAATGGTATTTTCTCCTTGATTCGCGAACTCAGAGGGCGTTCAGTATCCTGCATCCATCCCTCATTGTTCACAATGCGACGGGACTTTCCCAACTATTGAGGCATGGTCAAAGGTATACCGTTTTTCCCATCACTACAGCCATCTTACCTTCGTCATAGCATATTCATCGTGACGCGTCGACTGTAGGAGTGGAATCCTATGACACCATTGATGACGGTCATCACGATTCATATCCACTAATATCCAAACCTTCGACGGCATCGGCCACCGTGAGCACGTTCTTCTATCAGTTGAAGCCGAAACAGATTATGGCAAAGTTGAAGAGGCGCAATCAGTGGAGTTACAAGCCGTATTCTGTCATCTAGATGACAAACGCGTCCACTCTCTCATTGCGTGTAATCTCCTTGTTATCATACATCCCGTAATATAGAGTCACGCGGTCTTGTATGAAGATGGGAACTCGTGTCCCGTCTTTTCCTTATACTGCTTTCGAACCATGTTAGCAATCTGCTCGTCCTTCATTTGTTGCCAGAATAATTCGTGGGATTGAGTTCCTTGTCGAAAAATGTGTTGTTGTGCAAATTCAACGGCTAAAAGATGTTCAGTGACGGTACCTATCGTGTTCAAAAGCTCCTAGCCTTTGTCCAAGTGATCTACAAAATACGGGGCATATCAGATGTGTGTTGGGTAAACGGACATTGTCCGACCTTCATCAGCTTCAGCCTGGGCCCCTCCGCTGAGAGCCGCGTTGACTTTTGCCCTCAATCCTTGTTCCTCAGGCCTGGGTAGCTCTTCATGTAGCATATGCACCCCGATTTTGCCAAAGACACTGTGACTCTGTTCCGGAGAAGGAGGAACCCTCTCGTCACGGTGAAACGGGTCCCCGATTTTGCCAAATATGTTATGATGGGCGGCCCTCTCTGCCTCTTCCTGTTTCTTTCGCTCGGCTTCCTGAGGTGGCTGGGCAGCGGGGACGGGTGCTGGGGCATCGCCGTGTACTCCCCTGACCGCATCCCCCAGTTTATGCAAGATACCCTCATGTACTTCTGGCGCTGTTTGGGGTGGGGGTAACGCAGAAGCCGGTTGAGCTGACGAGTCCTGATTACTGCCCAGCCTGTGGCTGATTCTGTCCAATAGGCCTTCATGATGCTCAGCTGGTGGAGCAGCTGGCGGTACGAGAGGATCTGCAGAGTCTTCATATGCTCTTCTGTCTTGATTATCCACGTTGCGTTTGTCGAAAAAATCCATGTCGGCTACCGTCGAGGTAAGTATACAGTATTGGATTGCAATTAAGGGAAGAAAGTGATCGAGATCAGGACCGCTTGTCCGTGTCTTTCCCACGGTATCTTCGCCATGAACGCTATACCGCTGACTCTGCTCCTTATCACTCCCTTCGACAGTGCCATCTTCCAGGGAGAATCTTGTTTATCAGCATCTTACTACGGTACATATCGTGATGGAGCAATGTACCAGGCCGTATACGCTCCGGAGCAAGCATGCATAGACAATTGGTTATCAGACTTTGCTGCAGAGTCTGCCAAGATATCCGGTGCATTTCAGCCAGTTCAGCAGCTCGTGTGGGTTGAGGAAGAGTCTGTAGATGAGACCTTGAAATCTCAGGTGGTTTCGTTAGGGAGTGGACTGGATAATTTCTTGGAGAGATTGTCGCTGCCGTCTCGCCAGCCTTACCGTGGATTGGACCAGGCTCTGGAGGACTATGAGCAAGACGTCCTTGCAGAAAGAGAACAGGAGAGGCAGTACGAACTTCTCTATCGGTCGCCTCAAGCTGCATTGCTATCGGTCAGCCATGATACGGCGCGCATCATTGACACTCTGGTTCCGCGGTTCTGGAAATCGATTATCTTGCCAACGTCGCCTGTTGAATACATCCCTGTCCCTTTATATGCTATGCAGCGCATTCGGGATGTGATAACGGTTGTCGAATTCAATCCCGTCATCGCGTCTCTGGTCAATAGTCTGTCTATCACAAAGATGAAGAACGATATCCGTTTCCTCACCGGAGAAGATGGGAAGTCAGGAATCGTTTCGCGGCATTCTTTTGCTGAGGGATCGCGAACAGCCGCGTCTTGGCTGAAGGATCGTATTGAAGATACCGGTGCTATTTGTGAACTGAAGCCTTTCCTCTCGGGTTTCGCGCCCAACGTTGTATGGTGAGTCCATGCGATTTTGTTGTGCCACTATTCAAACATTGTTTTCAGCCGATATGAAGCTATTGTGAACACCTCTGAAACGGTACTCATTAGCGCTCACTACGACAGTCGTGGATCATTTGGCAGCACCCGCGCGCCTGGAGGGGATGACGATGGCTCGGGTACCACAGGGATTCTCTCCATTGCGCGTGCTATTGGAGCGAAAGGCATCAAGTTCCACGCTAACATCGAACTTGTCTTGTTCGCTGGAGAGGAACAAGGCTTACTAGGCTCCAGAGCTTACTCTCGTGAGTCTGGATAGCCACTTATACGATTTTTCTTTTCATCTATCGCGTTGTAGGTGAACTGAGGGCTGCTGGGTCAAATCTTACACTCGTAATACAAGCGGACATGACTGCCTATCATGCTCTTGATGAGCCCGCTCAATTGGGACTTCCCAAAACGTCAGTGCCTTATACTTCCGGACGCTTGTAGTACTAATAGGAACGATCAGTATTGGCAGCCCGGAAGTGGGAGACCTTGTTTCCACCATTGCTGGAATTTACAGCCCGGAACTGGTCGTTGGACACACTTCTGTATGTTTACCTCTTTACGAACTCTGTACAAGTTATTTACAACGGTTTGCAGACTTGCTGCAGTGACCACCAAGTACGATTCTTTTTCTATCTAACGTCGTGGGAATTCATGGTCTGTTATTGTAGTCGTTTCATGAGCAAGGGTTTCCAGCTACGCAAGTGTTCGAGCGAGTGGGGCCAAGTATGTCACGTCGTTTTCATACACGTTAGCCTGTGACTGACCAGATCGAAGTTATTGACCCCATGTACCATAACAGCGGTAAGTATTCTCATCACGTCTGCTAATTCCCATCTAAATATCGCACCCTTAGGTGACCTGAGTGATCGAGAGGGATACGACTTTGAACAATTAAAAGCGATAGCTAAAGTTCAGGTATTATCTTATCGTCTCAAAAGCTAGATACGTGCTTATTTGCTCTCTCTCAGTTCGCTACAGTGCTTCACGTTGCTGGTTTCGATCTTACAAAGTGACGGCCTGTATAGCTGTATCTTTAATGCCCGTGTCTAGATCAAAGGAACCTTATATTTAACTATTATCATAGATAGAGCGGATGGCGGCGTCAACGTCGCTATACGAAAACTTTCTCACGAATGGCATCCAGGAGAGTGGTGTTATAGTCTCCTCCTGCTTCCCACATTGCAAATCCAGCAAGACCCATATCAGTGATGAATTGTCCTTTGGCCGCAAAGGACTTAGCATTGTCGTAGGATATCATAACCTCAGTCGTGGTGTTATAGATGAAGGGCTGACGTGCAAAACATGAGGTCAAGGTAACTGATATGACAAGCAGGAATCCTTCTCACCGTTTGACTGCAGTTATCAAACACGTAAGGAACACCATCTACGGCGTCACCGTTCTCCGTGAGATATCCTTGTTTGACCAATTCCCAGAAAACGATCGATCCACCGGCTGTCGTAGCGGCACCACAGACGTCAACGCCGGCTTTATCATCCCAAGCACCACCGGCAGGATGTACAGAAGAGTTGAAACTTGGGTAGAGTGCCAGCGCGTCAGAACCGTTTACGAACGCTCTGGCCGGCGACACGCTGAAACTGTGTCCATATGCGGGTACACCGAGGAGGAGCTGATCACTAGGGAAACCAGCCTCAGTCCATTTTGCTACTGCAGACACAGCAGAACCTGCTTGGTCAGCTGCGTCCGCGCAGGAATCGTTGAGGGGAGCGTTAGGCCCAACTGTGGCGCTCCAGGATCCCCAGATATCGTAATTCATAATGGCGACGTAGTCCAGGTATTGGGCGAACTCTGACACATTTTTCAGGGCTGTTCCGTCGGGGCCGGTGAATGGGGCAATCGATGCCGCTGCCGAGAGTGTGAGGTTGGCGCCGATGGGGTCTTCTCGGAGTTCCTTGAGGAATGCGAGGAAGTTGGCTGTATCATTGGTGCTTAGGGTATTGCAGCCGATACCTTGTCTTCCAGGATATTCCCAGCTGATGAAGTATTAGTCAGATAGTTCGTGCGAACACGTCTGAACTGGCTCACTCAAAGTCAAGTCCGTCAAGGTCATATTTGGAAACAAGGCTGGTGAGGGTTTTTATCCATGCTGTGCGATTGTCTGCGGACCCGACATTGTCAGACCAATACAGGGAACCTGACCATCCTCCGACCGAGACTTTTGCGTCAACATCCTACAAAAACACTATGATTTTAGTCCGAAATATAGAGCCGAAAGGTGGCTCACGTTCTCGTGTGCCGTGGCTACAAGCTGAACAAGCACGTCCTCCGTCCCAGAGGAGTTGAAAGAGAGTATATTGATGTTCGACGTCGTTTCGCTATATGCTTTGGTCAGACTCGAGACCGCAGGATGTGCATTAGAGACTCACGCAAATGCGAAGGTCACTTCGGTATATTTGGACCATGGCACATCGCTAACATTGAAATCTTTGGCATGCCATCCAGCAAACCATGTCGTAGCGACCTTTTCATTGCAGCCAGCATCACACTGGGCCGCGTGTATGAACGGGAGAGAGGAAAGTACGAACAATGACGGCCAAATCATAGCTGTAACAACAAATGAAGATTGGAGTAGGAGAGAACTGAAGGAAGGAATTAAGCGCTAAAGATCCGTATCCACGCTTCTTTTATCCATCTCAAACGATCGTGATCTACGTGATCTCGGTGACTAACGAAGATTTTCTTGAAATTCAAATTGGTTGTTTCGTGCATTCCTGCTCCCGCACTTGGGTCAATGTCATGACCCCTTCAAGCTCCGTGTACTTTCCCGTTCCCTAATTTTTTCAGCTGGGCCTCTTGTCAGGTTACCGTTGTCAGCACAACCGATGACTGAGATGAAGAATGAATAGAACTGACCGTACAAACTTTGTACAGTCAGGTCTATTCACTCATCTCAGCCACCGGTTGAATAGACCCTCGCTTGAGGTGGCTCAGCTCCGAAGTAGTATCGCATCTCGTCAACGCTCTGGCGTAAGCTGCTCGGCCCCGAAGCAAGAGGTTCTCATTTACTTGCACAGTTCAGGGCTACATGGGTGTTTGCCTCCGTACATTATTATTAATCAGTGGCCGCTAACACTTTTGAAGGATACAGCATAAATTACACTTGATCACCGCTTGACTGAACAGCCACCATCTGGACCTGACCTTCCTTCTCCATAACAGCAACTTTCTTCTTACTGATTGACGCTTTCACCGGGTGGGGGTCCTAAGAACAGGTCAGTTGTAATAAGAAGTGCTATTCAATCTCGTGCGACGTACATCAAATATCTCGTTCAGCTCTTCACTGTTTCAAACAGAAGTGTCAGCTACCCAATGGAAGTTCAAGTGCTGTGCACTGCTTACAGAGTACGCCCTTTCGTTTCAACAGCAAAGAAAAAGATGATCAAACTTTCAAAAAGATCCCAAACCACGTAGACAATATAATACTGTGGTATTGTGGTCATCAACGGCGCCCGAAGATCGATGGTTGGAAATCACAAACCTTCCATTGTATGTTATTCAAAGCGATGGGACCCGCATAGGTATTGACAAAGCCAGCACAGCTCACGGCGAATGAGTACCTAAACGCACCCGAGTCGTTATAAATTCATAAAGGGTATGTAATGGGAAACTGACATCGCCATGCCTTTCGCTCTGCGCAGTGATAAACACATCAGTACCCAACTGTTTTGTTGTGGTCACCGGATACCTACCGAGAGTTGTATGCGAGACATTCTGAAGGATACAGGGCTTGTAACGGCGTATATGCCAAGCTGTACACGAAGCCGAACATAACTATGGGATCAGTTGTTAATAGGATACAATGATCAAGTGAAACATAAAAAAAGCCTACATATGAACGCGATAGCCGCATTGGAACCCGCCGGGTTACTTCCTTCTGATCCCCATTTTGCAGTGCAACCTAGATAAAAGTCAGGACTGTTCTGGAACAGACGATTCGCTGCGCACCAGTCACAATCGCAAGCATGCCCGCACTACCGAGAGTTCCCCAGAACCACATTGTACGTCTTCCAACTATGAAACATCAATTTGCTGTGTAGCCTTATGACCGTCAAGAATTACGAACCGTGATCAGTTAGAGACGTTCCAATAAGCGCGCCTGCAGCCGAGACAAGTGTATTGACAAAATTCAAAATCAAACGTCGGTTTTGCGTGTTCGCTCCTGCGTTCTTGAACAGAATAGTAAGGAAGTATCTTCAGATAAGGTTCTAGATGGGCAAATTTTCGAACAATGCAGAGAAATTTTCGTACCCTAGACCATTTCCAGACCACTGTCCGAAAAATCCCATCAGGAGCATCATAAATGTACGATATCGTGCATTATGTGTGTTGATCAGTTCAGAGTAGTCCCACCTACAAATAAATCAGCGTTCATCCGAAGCGAAATGCTTGCGTTGATGAAACATACCATCGCTTGTCGGATCCATCCATTTTTATAGATTCCTCGAATTCCCTCATTTCTAATTGCACTAGAGGTGCATTAACGTCTCCATTACCGTGATACTCTGCAAGGATCGCTTGTGCTTCTTCTTTGCGACCGACAGCCATCAACCATCGAGGTGACTTGTAGAGAACAAGCTCAGGTCAGATTTTGGCATACGAGAAAAATATATCAAGTAGTCACCTCGGGCAAGAACAAGGAGAAAACAGCGAGAATTCCGGAAGGTATGATCTGCATAGCCAAAGGCGTACGCCACGATGTTGTGGTGCTGAGACGGCCAGTTGCAATTGAAACACCAGCTACGCAGAACAACGGAGCACGTAAGTCGTGAGAACGATTGGTAAAGGAGCCACTTACTGCACAAGATGGAACCAGTATAATAAAAGGCTGGATGATGAAGGTTCTGAGATGTTAGAACAACGTGATCGAGATTTTGACGTACTGTTGTATCTATAAAATAATGACCGTCAGCAACGCGATTGAACACCATTACTGATTGACACACAATCCTGTCAAACGGCCCCGCCATTGTGGAGGAGACATCTCGACAACATATGAAGGGGCTGCTGTTGTAGCGAAAGAAACACCAAATCCGAGAACAAATCTACCAGCGAGAAGGTAGTCCTGAGTCTTGGACACAGTAATTACAATGGCACCTATTTTTTGAACAAGGCCTCGGAATTAGACGAATTGTCTGCCAGTAAGCACATTGGAGCCTGACCGATTATTATAATGACAGCTCCAGTGAACTATTACACCCTGAGCATCATGTTACGAAATCAACCAAGCAACATACCATGCCTCCTCGACGTCCAAAATAATCGGTGGTTGGACCGGCGAGCGCAACCCCCACAATGCTCCCTTCACAGGTTAAATATCATTAGCATCGGGGCCTTACAGGAGTCAAATACTCTTTTCACCTATTGAATACTGTAGAACGAAATGAGAAACCCCGTCCAATCGCGAATATGTAAAATGCCCACAATACCAAAGATAATCGCGGTCACCGTACCGACCCCTCCACCAGCATCTTGACCATCAATACCGAAGTAGCTGAGATACTGTCTGTAGTTTATGGTCGGCTTTGTATCAGTCCGGAATATGATGGGGATTCGTACTGCATTCCGTTAACGGCGCTCATGACTGCCAAATAGTCCCCATGATGAGAAGCGAAACTCCGATCAATTGTAAGATGCCGCACCTTGCCCATCAAAGCCATTCGCCATACTACCCATGAACGCGACTACAAGGCACAAGTAAAGCTTGATGGATGTCCAGCTCCTTGGGTTCAACGGCGGACCAGTGGAAAGAGCCAACGCAAGATCTGCGTTGGTAACTTCAAGGATCTTCGCGCTGTGAGGGACGTTATTCGGGACGAGTGCGCTTGGAGACGAGGATGTCTCCTTGGCATCGTCTTCGTGAGAGTCTTGATGTTTTTTCTCCTCAGACATGATGAGCGGGGCAAGAAAGACGGTGTCGTGAATTGAATGATTCTTTATATTCTAGTCCAGGGACCTGCAACGGATAAGTCCCTGGAACACATGAGTGTCGCGAAGAAGATATAGGTCCCGGAAACTCTTGAGGTTTGGTTACACCCCCATCCGGGGTATTGAGAAATGAAAACAGATCAAAGTACAGACCGCTTTGGGGAAACTTTATTCTATAGAAAGTTCTTTTGAGTAAAAGCTGAGATATAGCCACGCAAAATTCACCGTTCCTGTAGTCGCCACGCTGAAATTTCATCATGGGATAGTACGTGGCCGTTCCGTCTAATTTTTTTTTAAATTTCTGCCCTGAAAGAGCTGGGTAGCAGACTGATGTCAAAAGACAGACTATCCTGGTTCCAAGGACTCGAGCTCGGTGCGACTTCGGAATAAAGTCGCAATGTCGTGGAACCCAGCTTCAGCTATCTCAAGGTTTCTCCGAAAATAGTGATCAATTTTTGTTAGGTCGGCAATAGGTAAGTTCCACGATACCGGACTCGGACCTAATAGCAATAGGACAAGCTGTAGCTAGTAGCAACAAGCAATCGGCTTGCGGATTCGATTATTTTACGGTCAATTGCAGGAGCAAACACGGTAGAAAGGTGGAAGTTGCAAACAAGGAATAGACGATAGCAAAAATGCAGCACGAATATGCGGATCTACTCAATCGGACCGGAACCGAGCCACCCCGGCTTTGAACTGGATCTTGTGAATCTTCGAAGTATGATTTATTAAGACCTATTGGAAGGCCCACATCAGGGGCAGAGCCTGTTATGCTTACTCACCGAAAGCATTATGCTATAACGCTTGCAAGGCCCACATCAGGGGCAAAGCCTGCTATGTTTACTCCTCTTGAAATTAGTTCTTCATGATAACATAAAACAAACTAACGTATACTTGATTGAATCTTGTTGAGATAAACTTTACTGGATATAATTATTGAGGGAGAGTTGGGATCACAGCCAATGAGTGATCTGAATCTCAGTTTGTGCGAAGAAGTCATGATCAGTACTTCAAAAACTGGCAGTAATAAGAAGTGCTGCTCCAAAAATAACTCGGTCAGTGGCGGCTTCTGTTGCCACCAGCTTATATTTTCTCAGAATGGCTGGCACCCTTGTGATGATAATTCCTGCCAGCAACTCTAGGGGCACCCATCTCACCTAGGAGCTGATTGAAAGACTCGCTCGGTAGTGGCACCAGCTCGCATTTTCTCTCAGAATCTCTGGCACCCAGTGACAGTGAACTGAATGGAAGTTCGGCCGAGCAACTCCGTAAAGGAGTGTGATGGTAACAGGGAGTCATATACAAACAATGACAGACAAAGCAGCAGCCACACCGCATTTCTGACTTTCAAGGGAGTTTATTTTGCATAGCCGCATTAAATTTGCCTGTTTAGAAATTATGGTGACTTTCGGGGCAGCACCGGCTTAAGGTTTCGGCAACACGATTCCTCGATAAGACCTACTACTAACGTAGCAGGAGTATTTGCTCCAAGTACGTGCGCTGTACTAAAAGTAGCTTTGTTGGGGTACATTTTCAGCTACAGTCCCACCCAGCTAAAGGTGTTCTTCAATTCAATGCTTCTTTTCATCCTGACATCTGCCGACGACGGTCCCACAAGCACAACAAACTCGCCTTTCTCAGCTATCCAACTCGATTTGCGATCGTCATAGTATCCCAATGCATCCCTATCAAGGGAAAAGGTTATAGTCTTTGTTTCTCCTGCTTTCAACATCTCCTTGACAAACCCCTTGAGCTCCTTTGCTGGACGAGGCAAAGAGCTTTCTGTATCAGAGATATATATTTGCGCGACCTCCCGTCCGTCAATACTACTGGAGTTCGTGATCTTGAATTGTACGCTGAATTTTCCGTCGGGAGATATTTCTGAACAGCTCATATCAGAATAGTCGAACTTTGAGTACGATAGGCCGAAGCCGAACGGAAAAAGAGGCGCGGTCTTCTTGATCTCATATCCTCGGTATCCAACAAAGATACCCTCATTGTACAAGACTTTCCCATGTTCTTGGCACTTGTTGCCAAACGAGGGATAGGATGGATTATCCTCAAGATGTTTGCTAGGAGATAATTCTGATCAGCAAGTTGACAGTCAATTTGAATGTGTGCTTACGGAAATGTAAGCGATAATTTGGCTGAAGGGTTGACCTTTCCAAACAGCACGTCAGCTAAGCCGTTGCCCAACTCATTGCCTCCATAGAAGGCCTATGCGCCGACACATCAACATATGACCATGCATAACTGAGGCTACGATATTCGTACCTGGAGCACAGTGTCGGCTTCGTTGATCCAGGGCATCTCTACAGGCGTCCCTGACTGATTCACGACGACAGTTCTCGGGTTAGCTCGTAGTACTTTGGACACCAAATCGTTCGTCAATCCAGGCAATCTAGACAGATATCTTAAGTCAAATTGAACAACGACACAATCGAAAGCATGCACATACTCCATGTGTTCTCGGTCAAAACCTTCGCTTTCCCAGCTTCAAACTGATTCAGTATCGACGCAACTGAAACTGAAAAATTACACACTCGTGATTAAGGCCGATCACAAGGATGGCAACTGTCCAGAGAAAGATACCGATGAATTATGTTAGAAACCCGACATGAAACGGACTGACCATCTGAAGCCTTGGCTAACGCCTCGGCTTCCTGAATAGCTTCTTGTCCTCTGACAACACGTATACCACCTAACCGGAAGCCGCCCCAACAAGGGAACGGAGGTCCCCTTGCAATGAACTCGACATTGCTCAGACGAACTTCAAGCTCATACTCCTGGCCAGCTTTCATTCCTTTAACAATGGCCCTAACTTCTGTCGATCCTGCACCAAGGAAGGACTCTGAATACTCCGTCTTGCTGCTCTGATCGATCACAATTTTCTTATCAATGAACATATTTCCGGTTCCAGAAACGGTCATGCCAAATTCCCAGTCGCCGGATTCGTCCGGAACAAAAGTCGTCGAGTACTAGAAAAGAGATGAGATGCTGCGGCAGGAAGCAACTTTCACATCCTTACGCGAGTCCAGCAGCTTGTGCTGACTTTCTCTGCATTCTAAAAAGGCAGTATACACATTAGACATTTGTAAGTATTGCAACTGATGACCTTACCACCCCATCGAGTAGGATACAATTGGAGACCGAAGTTTTTGTGTCCCATACGGGCTGCTTCAATGACGAACTCAGGTAGGCTTGCGGTGATATGAAGTCAGGTGAGGGAAGTTCATTCCAGAATTCTAAGAGAGCACCAGGTGTGCCATCCTGTTGTTTGATCGATGCATCCAACAAAGGAAGGAATTTGTGGGATGTGGCGCCAACCGTATAATTGACCTGCGCGTTTACGGCTTTCGCTGCCTCGATGATACCCTGAAGGGGGCTGACAGTATAAGTAGACAACAGCTGTGCTGAGCCGCCCCCAGAAGTCATGGCTTTTTTTGCGTTAGGGCCTATCACCGCGATGGATGTTGGAGCATTCAAAGGAAGGAGACCAGCCTTGTTCTTCAAGAGCACCACCGAATCGGCCGCGGCTCGTCGCAGAAGTTTGCGTAGTTCAGGTGTGTCAACGCCTTCTTCTGGGCCATTAAATGGGATACCAGAATCCTGAGCCTTGCCCAAGAGTTCGAGGACCTGTAAATCGGTATGAGCGCTGACGGGACGGCCTTGTACAGAGAGGGAAAACCACCTTTCGGACCCGATCATCAATATCGTTGGTAACAAGTTTTCCTGCTTGAATCGCGCGAAGGACGGCTGGGCCGCGAACAACGCTTGGACCGCTATTCACCGGACTAAGCAAGTAGAGGTAGGTCAGTAAAACGGAAACTCACGGCATCTCTAGATCGACCCCTGCCTTGATGCTTTCAGCGGTGCTGTAAACACCGGTCCAGTCGCTCATAATCAATCCTGTATTTGTAGTTCAGCATCAATAAAATATCGGCTGTTTTTGAATCCATACCCCTGTACCTCCATTCCTGAGTAGCAAGTGAATATGTGTCATAACCTGCAGTGAACAATTGTGCACACCTTCCTCAGTATATCGTCCAGTAGACGTTTGTCTTCAGAAACATGAAGGCCGTTGATGCGATTGTATCTGCGTTTTGATAAGGAAAGAGTGTTTACGCTTAGAAATTGAGCGTACGATGACATCAAGGCCCACGGGTCAGACTTTCGAATCGCAATTTGGAAAGGCTTAAGATAGATTTCTCGTAGAGCTCGCTCGCTCACTTCACCTATCCCATTGTTCAGCGCGAGACTGGCGATTCAGTGGCGGCCTAACAACGTACTGCTCACAGAAAATCTCTCATGCTCTTGATCATTGGCGACATAGTGTTTAATTGTAGCACTAACGCCTTTCGATTGTAAACCGTTTATATATGCAGCAGCGATTTCCCCGTTCAAGACACCGTCTTCAGAAAATGACTCGAAACCCCTTCCACCAAGCGGTGAACGTTGGGTATTGACGGTTGGTCCAAGGAGTATATGACAGCCTGTAGGGTAAAACCGTTTCAAAGCCAGATCCTTCTGGTGTAGGGAACTCACTTTTGGCGCGACACTCGTCTCCAATGGCCTCGCCGATCTTGTACGCAAGCTCCAGATCGAAGGATGATCCGAGGCCGGTGGACGAGGGAAAGCAGCTCGATGGCACGCCGTTGAAGACTGATGATGATCCGTGAGATTTAATCAATCGACGGAGAGCAATTACCGACACTGAGTACCACGAACACCATTGGGACCTTAGGAACAATATCGAAATTTCGGTCGGTCTTGATACAAGATACAAACATAGAGCACCTACCATCGCTCATCCTCATCGACGGAATGTTTGAACGTGGAATCGCTTCAGTATGCCACCATCCCTACAAGAAATCAATATTGAAGTCGACACAATTGAATATATCACGACTTACCCATCCTGTCAGAAGCTTGATTTTGTCACTGAGGGTGAGTTTTGAGAGTGTTTCATCGACGTCGAAAGTCATGGCTATCGTGGGGTGTTTCAAGCCGACGTGAGATCTTTGTTCACGAACGACATTTCATCGGATAATCCTCGGATGAATGGCATGAGACGCGGTCAAGTGACGACGTCATTACCAGAACCAAGGGTCCGACACGGAAAGCCTTGCTCGCACTTTTCGATGAACCTCAGGGAAACCCCAAGAATCGGGGAAAAGAAAGAAGTAATAACATTTATTCTACATCCGCACCTCTACATTTGTCATGTCGGCGCCAGGTGAATCGTTGTTCCTACCGATCAACCTCTCCAAACACCAAATCCATAGTTCCGATGATAGCTACGACGTCTGCTAACATGTGCTAGAAAGAAATCTTAGCGATGTCCACATAGCTCAGGAAACAACCCACATGTCGCATAATGAAATCACTCCCGGCCAAATGCGCGAAGCCCGGTGCTCTGATTGAGCAACGATAGGGACGGTTCGTACCATCCCTTGGAAAGGTCAATCAATCAGTACAATAGACCATTCAAAAAGACAAGAAAAACCACATACGAAACTAGGTATACGCCCATCTCTCCTTTGGGGGCCTCGATGGCACTGTATGTTTCACCAGGGGGCACAGTATATCCCTCGGAGAAGATCTAAGTGACACATCCCTCAGCTAAGTGGGAAATAGCAGAAAACATGTAGGATGACCTTGAAATGATGGATTAAGCTCTCCATACTCTCCTTCATGCTTGCTCTTGGAGGTGGCACGAGTTTGTGGTCGTCGACCTTGAATGCGCCAGGTGTGATTTTATTCAAGCACTATAGGAAAATATGAGTGAACGCCTTAGAGTCATAAACAAATGGATACTGGCCTGGTTGATGATACTTAAACTCTCCCGCATTTCTTGCACACGACAGAGATATCTATCGTAACAGTCGCCGTACTGGCCCACTGGGATGTCAAATTCAACCTACAGCAGGCGGCTGTCAGTAGATAGCGCTTGTGATAGGAAGGACTTGCTGACCTCGTCATACTTGTCATAGGGTGATACTTTTCTGAGATCCCATTTCACGCCACTACCCCTCAACATGACACCACTAAAGCTGTAATTCAGAGCATCATCAGCGTTAACAACGCCGACTCCAATGGTACGCTCTTTCCAGATGCGGTTGCCAGTAAGAACCTGACAAAGGTGAAAAAAATGATACAAACATAATTCATATTCTCACCTCTTCCACCTCATCTACCCTTGATCCAAACTGGGTCGCCCAATTGAAGATGTCATCCAATAGTCCGTGGGGGAGATCAAAAGCTACGCCGCCTGGTCGGACGTAGGCACTATGAAGACGTGCGCCAGAAACCCGCTCATAGAACTTATAAGCCGACATTAGTGTTTGTGTATTGAGAAAGCTGAGGCATTGAGCCTTACTTCCATAAGTTTCTCTCGCTCCTCGAAACCCCAAAGGAAAGGCGTTAGGGCACCAACGTCCATAGCGTGCGTGAGAACAGCCATGAGATCTATCACGAAGATAAGCATAACGCAACACACTTTCATCTAGAAACATACGGTTTAAAATTCTGGTGATCTCTCCAAATAATGTGCGTATCCATTTGGCACGATCTGGCACTTCGATATTCAGCAGTTTCTCAACAGCCAACGAGTAACATAGCTCGTTTGTCACTGGTAGCGATGTCAACTTCTGTATGATAGAACGACAAGACAGACCCACTCATGGAGACATAGTCCAGCCGGTCGAAATAGGGCAGCGCTTGGATATATGTCTTGTATTCAATCAGCTTCTCTGTCCCTCGATGCAAAAGACCAATATGTGGGTCTGCACGGAGAACCTCCTCGCCGTTGAGCTCAAGAATCATTCGCAACACGCCATGAGCTGCAGGGTGCTGGGGCCTATTCCGCCGGTCAACGTTCGTTTCCATGAGTGCCAGGATATGGCTCACCCAAAATTAACGGTGAAATGCCTCATATTGGTCGCCGACCTGGTATCCGCCTCTGCAAGAATTTCCGAGGCATGCATGCCCTGAAGGTCCTCCACGGTGTGATAATCAAAGGCAGTTTTGGTTTCTGCGGCTTCTGTGGCTGTGGCACGACGAGGGTGTGATGAAGAAATGCATCTGGCGAATGAGGGCGCGAAGGCCCGAGAACGGGCAGCTAGACGGCTCAGCATCGTCGTTTTGACGTCGACGACGACCAGTGAAGTTTCGGAAGGACGCGGTGTCCTTTGGAAATAATCTGATTGGCCGCCGATAATTTCATCTCCGCCCAGCTAAGTATTTAGTCTCCGATTGAAGTTGCGTCCCTGCATCGCTTACATTCATTATTGTCATTGCTCGATGAAGGCGCCTCTTCTTCTCACTCTCCTATCGTTGTCGTATTCGATATCAGTGGCTGCAGTAGACGAAAAACCGTGTACTATTCATGCCTCCAATGGGGACTACTTTGATTTGAACCCGCTCAAGGCCAGGTAAACAAACACTGAACGATATTCCTCCGTTCACTGGTATTGACTGCACCGCAGCAAGGACTACACATTCTCCTCTCCGGGTGGTAAGGAATTTAGGGTCAATGTGTGCAGATCAGTCGCGTCAGAGACCTGGGGCCTTGATGACCCCAATGTTGGCGGGGTTGTTAGGCGGGACCACGGAGATTTCTCGCTTGGGTGCGTGTGGGTTTCTGCGTAGCTGCCGTCACTGAACGCGTCACAGAAAGACAAACACCACTTTGGATCTTTCACCCGACAATACTGTCCGAATAGCACTGACTTCTGGTTCGCGATGTAATTCCCAGAATACGGCCAACACCGTCATCGAATTCATCTGCGATACTGCTGTTTTCGGCGCTGGAACGCCCAGACTGCTGGCACAGTTGCCTCAAGGAGATGATGAAGCCTGTGCATTCTTTGTGGAATGGCGGACACATGTATGCCCCACTAGTTTCTCAACCTCGTGATCTTGCGCTGAAGCGTAACTCGCAGTTTGCTTGTCCTGCCGGCGAACGCTCTGGACCTTGGGGATTTTTCGCTTCCCTTATCGTCATTGTTCTCATCCTTCTCATGCTTTACCTTACCCTCGGAACTCTTCACAATCGATACGTTCTACGCCTACGTGGATTCGACCAGATTCCACAGTTTAACATTGAGTCGTTGCGGTACCATTTCAAGGAGGGCGTAGATTTGTTTAAAGACTGGATGGCAGGGATGTACGAAGGTGGTCAAGGTGCAGGTTGGACACGCTCCAGTCAAGGTGGTGGATTTGGTGGAAGAACCAACCCTGTAAGCCATCAGAGTGGTGTGGATGCAGGAGATTTCGAAAGGGGATTTGTCAGGCCGCCTCGTAACGGAATCGCAGGGAGAACAAACCCTATATCACATCAGTCCCAGGTCCAAAATCCACAACCTCAACCTCAACCGGATCTGCAGCCGCAGCCGCAGCATCCGAAGAAGAAAGAAGAAGAGACCGTTGAGGAGAGGGCTCCGTTTATGTTGGGTGATGACGATGAGGACGAGGCAACAAAAGCACTGCCGCATCAGAGTCCGGCCCAACCAATATTGTCTACGCAAACCGTCACTTCGACACCATCGTCATCGTCGACGACTACTTCAGCTCAACCTCCAGAGTCAGCCAAGAATGACGCAGCGGCTTTCAGAGGTCGAGATTTAGGCAGTGAAGGGGTTACTCGTCTGTGAATGTTTTACTCGTGCTTTTTTGTGTATTGATACGTGTTTATGCCGCTACGGTGTTCAATACGTTGGATAAGGATCTAACAACAATCAGTAACCCAGTGTGCGAACGAAAGATTCGACTGTGTGCCCAAATACTCAAGAGTTTCATCCAATTGTAGCTTCAAGTCTAAATTATCATCCAAATTTGATTCCGCAATTTATTGCAAATTGTCTCATCAACATTCTCTCCCATGACTACCTATATAGGTAAAGGAAGATCTTTGACGAACTTCGTCCTTGAATTAGGCCTGACCTTGATACTTGTCTCCATGAACGCCGACGTACTCCTAGCGAAATTCGACCTCGAGCAGTTCCAGTGGAAATGTTTTCATACTGATGATGGTGCAGAAGCTTGTAATCGCCTTCTCGCTGGTGGCGAGCGCACACATGATATCATGAATCGTCATGTTCAGGGAGACCAGACCCTGTTCTTCGCTGTCTACGTGGACCTCGAATCTGCATTCTCACGGGCAAAAATCATTGATACCTGCCGCAACACCTGGAAATGGCTTCGATACCATGTACCGATCATTGCATGCACTATTTCGGTCGATGACAATGACGACGGCCATCTGGAATACCACTCCCCGACGCCGAGTGGCGTGGATGAATGGGTAGCACGCACATTTGTCGTTCATGATCAACAAGTCTTAGACCTAAATGAACTCCGGACGCAGGTAGGCCAGACGAGGATACCATCTGCTGCTGGGGACCAAACATGGCTACACTCCGTCGTTCACGCGTCAAACGCAGACGGTGCCATTACTCGCGTGGGATTTCTTTTACAGAGTCATCATGCTCCATTTGATGGCCCAGGAATCAAGCTTGTATTCAGTCGCTACCTGACTCAGGTCGCACGCTCATTGAGTTCTTCCACGCCCTGTGACATCGTATGGGGTAGTGAGGTTCATAACCTCAGTCCCTGTGTTTACAACATCCTGTCAGCGCTTGAGCCTCGTCCTATACCCCCTCATTCTGGTGAACAACCCTCGTTTGACAAACCCTATTACCAATCTATGCAAATCATCTACAGTGGCGTCTTGAAAGCATCCCAGGTAAGTTCTAGCAGTGGATTTTATTGTCCAACAATTATCATTTAAGGGCAGAATGCCTATGGATTCCGGCCGCGTACTAGAGACACTCGCTGGCCTTTCTGCCAACGAGACGAAATCATCTTCTCGAACCGAGAATCAGACTTAATACTCAAACGGCTCAAAGACACATTACCGTCCCAACGATCATACACTGTCACACATCTAGGTTGGTTGATTGGCTTCTAATTCGGACATTGTATGTCTGACATCCGACTTTAGCTCACGCAGCACTAGCCATGGTTGTCATGTCTGACAACTCCCCGGAAAAGAATGATTTAGAATCTTTCTTAAACAACTACAGCCTTGTGAACTGTCGGAGTTGTTTGAAGGAGCCTTATTCTCAACCAACGCATGAGGGATACCTTGGGTATGCCATCGGCATAACAGTGATGC
Source organism: Desarmillaria ectypa (assembly GCA_030407005.1). NCBI lineage: Eukaryota > Fungi > Basidiomycota > Agaricomycetes > Agaricales > Physalacriaceae > Desarmillaria > Desarmillaria ectypa. Next base: position 3,403,885 of record JAUDYN010000004.1, read on the forward strand.
GAATACCGGTATCAATATTCTGTTCTTCGTCAGGAGAGTTGTTGCCGCTGAACAGGGATCTTCTCTTCAAAGCAATGGGCCATATCTGTGCCTTCTATGACAATCAAAGGGCCATTCCTGCTCCTTTAAGCTGCATGGCGCAGCTCGGACAGATCATGTCTGTGTCTATGAAAGACGCAGCTGTAGCCAATTTGTGGGCCGGTATATTATTATTGCTCGTGATGTCGGCTCATTGCATATATTATTAGACTAACACCTAACCAATGCTACATGCTATCGAGTGATGGTGTAGGGGAAAGATACCTCCAACCAACATATGCTGATCATAGCGGTAAAACTGTCTTGACCGTTCCAAAGTTTTTCTCCTCACTAAACAGAAATGATCCCGGACCGTAGGCGTTTTCTCTGGGATTGATGATAGTTTGTCTGAACACCGGTGTAGGTTCTTTCGCATTTCATCCTGGAAAGGCGTTATCGAGCTGAGCGCTGACTTCAATTCTAACATTCTTTCCAAAGAAGAAGTCCGACATCATCTGACAAAATGGAAAGAGTTTATGTTACTCATTACGTGGGACGCCGAAGGTGACTATGCGGCATCGGCGCCTATAGATACCCCTTAAGGTATAGTTGTGGGAGAGGGGGGTACTTCTGCATCGCAGGTTATCATTAATAACGGCCAGGGCTCGCCAGAGACCGTCCTTACCACGTACACCAGCGTGCAGGTAGAAAACCGGGTAGCAAAAGACGGGTTTTTCTCCATTCCGATGTCCACAGCACTATAATATATACTACACGCAATGCGAACGAAACTCGATGTCAACAACAAAATGAAACGCGACTATGCAGTGCTTTCACCTTCGAAATGTCTTCTCGTTTGATTCAAACATGCTCCGACTTGCTGGTACGGGTCTGCACCACCAGTCGGGGGCGCGAACACACGAGAAGCGTGATGCCCTATTTCATCTTTCGTATATAAACGAGTGAGGATAGTCACTCAACATTCAATGGGTAGCTCAACTTCTTTCCTTCTTACAATCACAATACTCGCCATCTCAGTCCTTGGGAAAAGTTCAAGTCTGTAGGGAGGTTTGTCTGATACTCACATAACGGCTGTTTTCCCTGACTGCTCCTTGTATGCTGCTGCGAGCAGGCCATGTAATCAGTTAACTTCTCTTCCCTTCACCTCATATTGAAAGCAGTCGTTTCCATAATCAACTTACGTTACGATCTTGCTCCAGTAGCAGTGACATATCCTTCAATAAAGGAGCAGGCGGTAGCCATCGTTGCTCTTGATAGCTCAGAAAACCTGCAGGTCGTTGCAAGGAGTGGGTGCGTAAGTGGGCTCCTTTTCTTGCTCACCTCCTCACTGATATCATTGCAGCATAGCTACATTGTTAATGGTCTGGGAGGCAAAAATGGCGCCCTCGTAATTGACCTGAGTAAAATGACCAAGGTCGGGGTGCACGCATCTTCGGGTACTGCAACAATAGAAACCGGCAGTAGGCTGGGAGATGTCGCGTTTGCATTGAATAACCAAGGAAGGGCACTTCCCTATGGAAGTTGTCCTTACGTGGACATTGGTGGTCACGTCTGTGAGTTCTCGACATTTCAATAGTGAGAAGCACCCGAATATCACGCGCTTCAGCTGGTGGAGGATTTGGATTTACGTCTCGAATGTGGGACCTGACCCTCGATGCAGTCCGATCAATGACTGTTGTCTTGGCTTATAGAACAATTGTAACCGCGTCGAGCACCTGCAACACAGATCTCGTCTGGGTAGAAGTATTTCCCAGCATCCGCGTAATAATTCAGTTCTTTGGACTCTTCTAGGCAATGAGAGGTGCCGCATCCTCGTTTGGCATCATCATCTCTGTAGATTTCGAGACATTCCGTGCGCCCTCTTTCGCAACTATCTACGAGTACGACTGGCAGCTGGATTCCTCCGCTGCTGCAGCCGCTTTATATAAATTCCAAGAATACGTAATGACGGATATTCGACCTCAATTTGGAGCCGAAGTCAATATCGGAAAAGGTAATTCTGAGGGGAGTGTCTCTTTTGTGTTGACCGGGGGATGGTATGGCGAGTCCGTAGATGCTCTTCAGAGCATATTGGCTCCATTCTTGCAGTCTATGCCTTCGGCGAGTGGCAAGTACTCTGGCAACGGAACGTACATCAGTACCGTTAAGGTTTTGAGTAGCGGCGTCGTGAACACCAAAGCCACGGGCCCGGACACAGCTTTCTATGTCAAATCGTTGACGACGCCAGAAGATCAACCAATATCCTTGGAAGCTTTGGAGGTTTACATGAAATATTTAGCGTACGAGGGCTATGCTTCCGACACGGTCCGTCTACTTACACATAACACTGAAGTTGTATTCATCTCTGATGTAGGCCTGGTTTATGCAATTCGAGCTCTACGGCGGAGGAAATCCATTTACCAACCCGGTCAATGTGGATTGGCATTTGCGACAAGAAGTGTATTGTTTAAGGTCCAGCTGTATGCCTCGTCGAGTAATTTCGCGCCACCACATCCCGAAGACGGGTTCACTTTCTTGGATGGTACTATATCGTTACAATTTGCTGCCTCAGATCCTCATTTACTATTGTCGCCGCCGATTTCATCACTAAAACTATGGATGATGGCTGGAATTACGGAACTTATGTGAACTATCCTGACGATCGGCTCAAGAATGGTACGTCCTCAATTTTACAGCTTCTAGCACGAAGACTGATATTCATTGTACAGAGCATTATCTTTACTACAAATCGCATTATCACAGGCTGGAGAGTCTGAAAATTCAATACGACCCAACAGGCATCTTTGACTTCCCCTTAAGCACCCAGTGAGGATGTGGCATAGAGGACATGGTTATCATCTCCGTCCTTATCCATTAAGTAGTATCACGATATGGCACAACCTCGACCATATGGTAAATATACCAGGTAGCATAGCTTCTAAATATATCTTTGATACCGCATAGTTAGTACCGACAACGCCAAGACTTCAACGATTTCCATATGTTCCGTCAGTCTTACAGCTTCTCCTGGTCTTAAGGCATCGAAATATGTTGACGTGATCCTCACGTCTTCGAGTCTCCATCGAGGATACCATCGTCCTTTCATATCAGTCGTGAAGGCGCCCTACAGTCAAATATTAGAACGGCAAACTCAGAATTGAGGCAACCAGTCGCTCACCAGTTTAGTTAGCCAGCGATCATCCTCGTCGTTCTCTCCAGTAAGCTCGATGATGCGTAACCATAGCGAATATATCGTCGGGAGGCAAGTAGCCAACATATCAATGAGCTGGGGATTCATAGTCTGGACGTCGACATTAAAGGTCTCGAGGCTTGAGAGCAGGAAGTAATGGGCAAAAGCAGATAGGACAACGTTCAGTTGGGAAAGTGAGAGGTATGCTCCTCGTATATCGAGCTCAGCAAGTTGGCGAACGGGTAGCATCGGTAGATTTACAAGTGTAGACACCTGCAAAACGATCCCGTTAACACGTAAGATATGTAAGGAAAAGATGACAAACCTCCTTTGGAAGCTTGATGTTTCTAAACTCAAGACATATAGATTTCAGACTGGGTGGCAAACGTGATAAAATCTCGATGACACCGAGACTGAGTGTTTCCACCGTGGTGTTCAAAGTTCTCAAGCACGAGTTGCCAAGTAGCCCTATCAATTTATCAAGCTGGTCATCTCGCATGCACACACCATCAATATGGAGTCTAGTTAGAGACTGCGCGTTCTTGGATATACACTTAATCGCCGTCGGGTAACACCGTTGGGTGATGTACAACCCCAATGCCTCCATGTTCGTTAAATCAACATTGGCGATGAGAGATTCCACTGCATCGTCAATGTCCTCAATGGCGCCTGGGTCAAGAGAGGATATGGCCCACTCGAAATGGGTGAGTGTCTCTGCGTGGGCATTGAGCATTTGGACAAGGCCTCCAGCGGACGGGGGAATTACAAGCGCCAGTTTACGCAAGTGCGGGAAGTAACCTAACGAGGCAATAACCGGCGTGAAATCAACACCGGGTACGGTCCTGATGAGCAAACTTTGAAGCGTTTCTCCTGCGTTATTGATGAAAGGTGTAAGAATGTCTTCCTGGACATTGGCCGCGTTTGTATTTTCTGTGGTGGAAGAAAAGCTGTCCTTTTGCGCAACAATTTCGAGTTCCCGTAAATGACTGAACTTGCGGGTAGCAGTGGACAGAAGGGTGCGGAAGCGCCCAAGCGGTGCCACTAGAACGAGGCGGTGAATCTCGGCCTTTACGTTCCACACTGCGGTAAAGAATGGCACAAGGTCTTGGAAGAAGAGATGGTTTCGCCAGTGTATGTGCAATTCGCGGAGATTTGTCATTCCTTGCACAGCGCCTATCATGGCTCGGATAATTTCGTCAGAGCAATAGATGGTTGACCCTCGGTGGTGGTGGGAGGTAAACACGGACCACGTGTCAACGTGAAGGGTATGGACGCGTTTGACTACAGAAGGGTCCCTATTTGCTTACAGGTTAAGAGTTGGGTGAAAAAGAGGCCCCGACAAACTTACCTCATTCGCTCCAGGAGCCACATCTTATGATCATTGAATTCATTGAATTCTACACGCCTGTATCGGGCATTCATAGCAGCACGATACAAGGCATGGTTGACTGCGAATAGCTTTGCCAACTGGGATTCGGGGATGAACGTGGAAATGCATTCCCAAATGTCGTAGGGTATGTCTTTGCTTGTCATGATATTGGCGACCGATGTCGAGGGGAATTAGAATTAGAAAATTAGTTAAGCCTGGACGGCTTCAATAGCGGTCTAGAGGGTTAATGGAAGAAAAAAAGCGGACCGTACTTCAGATCCCGGTTAAGGTGATAAATAGAAGTTAGGGGATACACATTGAGAGATAAGACAGTTCAGCCGTATGGGTCGTTATCTCCATCAGAAAGCGCGACTGCGTCCAAAATAACTTCGTTTCTTGTATCTCAAAAGGGAAAGGTTGGGGTTTCGGGCTCCGATGCCACTCAGTTTATCGACCGGGGTGGGGAACTAGTCGGAAGGCGTTCCGTGTGGATACAAAATGTCGGCAGATGATTCAATATCGGCGCTAGCGCCGAGTCCTTTCCCCAAATTAATCCAATATATTTAATTATTGTTATAATATATAGGAAATAGGACGTCAAAATTCAGCATCAGTTATACTGTAGGGTTACGGTTGGAAGAGAACAAAGCAGATGTTATGAATACTTGACAACTCATAAGCAATATTAGGTGTGGAAAGGGGTTGTTGGAATGCTAGGTGTTGGACTCCAGGCTGGTAAAGCCAGATATAAAGAACTTGTTATTCTATGGCTCATATTTATACTACTTCGCATTAGAACCTAGAATGTACGACAACTTTCTCCTCTCGTGCTTACTCAGCGACTCTCGGCCTCCTTCTAGAACTTTTCCGGGTCATGACTTGAGCTTGCTGGCGAATACAGCGCGTCGGACTAACCGTGAGCACAGCTGTTGAGACAACTCCACTCAGTGGAGCACGGCCACGAGGCAGCACAAGACTATCATTTATGGTAAATAACGTAATTAAATTAGCCCCTAATCTGAAGGTTTGACAGGATCTGTCTCGGAAAGAATAATGACGGACTTCCGGGCCGAGGGCATCACTGGCTCGAAAACTTGGAAAAATCGCTTACCTTTTTCTACATCCTAGGAGCCATGATCCGAAAATGTTGCTGTTAAGATACTGAAATGACCAACAGAGTTCTCCGTCCCTCTTTCCCGCATATATGATTGTTTCACACGGGGGCCTGTATCCGCAAGACATGAGGAAGCGACTCGGAAACGGCGAGTTGTTTTACTCGACGGGCGCCATAATATGGGACCCGGCAAATGGCCCATTCTGCGGTCATCTATTTGGCCTTACTATCTTCATTCGGGATAGACGTGCAGGGTATCTGAAAAGAAAATTGGAAACGAGGTGATTTCCATTGGCCGACAGCTCTTATCTTTGTTGAAAGGTAAAGCTAAGCCCTCGGTATGCACGCGTTCTAATGGCCTTGAGTCAGATCCCAGTCTGGGACACGAGTGGTTCCTGTCTCTGAGTTCATTACTCTTGCTTTACTACGGCAGGATAATACTAGCACTTGCTTGATGACGAATTGCCCCAACTCGTGTTTTACGAAATATCGTTCTAAAATCCGAATTCTAAGAGAGAAGTCGCTCGGACGGGGTCATCTAAAAAAACATTCTTGTCCTCGCGATATGGAAAGCTATCCAAAGATGGAACCGAAGAAACTCAACTATCATCTCGGTGTTGAAATTCGCTATGACTCGGCTGTAGAAAAACATGTTATTCGGTAACACGGAGGATTCTATTCTTAGTTATTTGCCATCAGCGACATCCTCCGTAATAGCCGTTGGCAAGTATCCGAGAACATACAGGTATTGAGACGCACTCCTGGCAGATGACTAACTCGCGCTGGTCAAAATTCAAGGGAAGACAATCAGGATAGAGATGAAATTTTAACGATGTCTTTTAATCATGCAAAATCCGTCGGCTTTACCATTACTGGGAATCCCGACTTATTTTGCTGCGGTCAGAATTTCATATTTTATCCACCCATTTTTGCCTGTTTTCGCCCAGCCCGAAATAGCTGCTTACCAGAGTGACGGGCGCGCTTCCGATAGGTAATGATACTATAAGGAGTTAAAGAGTTGAAATATAGTTGTGACGCATTGAAGTACCACACATGTGAAGAAAGTGCACCGACAGCGGTTTAAATTCGAGTTTTCATTTACGTTGTATTTACGCATTCGCAGGGATGCGCCGCTCAGCGACTAGTCACAAAGTCACGGACAAGTCATTAGTCAACGAAAGGTTTTTGCCTCGACCTTTTCCCACAGCCTTTGTGTGACCTTAAAGGGTCCAGTCCAAGTCCGGTCTCGGCCTCAGCGAATTCATACCTCGCGATAGAGTCAGGTTGACAACAACAATATACATTTTCACGAACGAGTTTGACCAGGCACAAATAATACAGGCCATAGTATCATTAACATCAACATCCACATTCCATTATCATGTGCCACCAACCACAGTTGTGGTCATCGTAAAAGCGGATTCCGAGGGTAGGGAGCTTTTTCGTAGGCCTCTGCACGTATGTTGAGTTGGTTGCTAGCTTTTCCACCTTCATCAGAAGCATCGCTTCTGGCCATAGAGGATACGAAATCGACAAAATCAATTGTATAGTTATATAAAGGGAAAGATGTGAGACCACAAGGAAATGAACACAGACTGTGCACTCAATGACATGGAATAATAATTTTAACATGAATGCAAAGGCCGTGTAGATAGCAGGAAGAAAATAGACGAGATTTAACACGGAAGTAGCTACTATAGCACAAGGAAACAAGGACGCACGTCGAGCGCCTCAGTCGTGTGACGACATCAGACACTGAGTAATAGTCGTGCCCTGAAAGTCCGGGCAGAAAGTGACTTAACTGACTAGTCACGGACTAGTCACAAGGGCACTTCGACTTTCCACTTTCGGTCACTGCTCTTCCAACACTGCGCATCCGTCAGGGCCGAGTTCTGAATACTAATTTGAATGGGTAGGACTTTTCTTATTTTTTTCGAAGTGATACTCACATTAATGAGGCGTCAAGCACCACAAATAGTCACTGTGAAAGAGGATCATTATCTTGATTTCTTTAAGAGTGCTCGTCGTTGATGTATCTTCCAAGTCCAGAATCACTTGGTACATTACATTATTTGTGTCTAACCTAGCCTTCCCGAAATCGTACAAGACACACTACTAGCTATACATTCGTGAGCCAAGGTAATGAAAGATGGTTATCTCGCAACGCATTGGCACCTGCTGGACTCCGATACCCAGTATCCCAATCCATGAATTCCTCCCACTTCACCCCGATCTCATTCGTTAGATTCAGTATAATCTGGTCCCAATCTTTCTTCGACCACCATGCCTGCTCTACCCTCTTTGAAATCACGCAGAAATGCGCCATGAGGAGTAATGCCCGGGGCCTTCTCTCAAAAAGAAAACTAAAGTACATCATGGGTACGCGTCCGAACCACGACATGAGGGCGTACGAATGGTAATGTGGGTGAAACGACGCCTTCCACGCAAGCATCAGCAAAGCAACACATTCTTGGTACACCGCCGATACCACGGGGTTCTGGACTTCCGCAATATCCGGGGATCCAGGTAGAGGGAGTGGGAGCATGGTGAGGGAATCCGGAAACCGTACTGCAGGGTTGATAGGCTCGTCTATACCTTGCGGGAGAAGTGCCCGTTCGAAAGCATCTGAAATATCGCGATCTAGTGGCCACTTCTGTCCGAACGACATTACAGTGCGGAGGACGCTGAGCCAGTCTTTGGACGTTTCGTGACAGAGTGGCGGCGTGCTGGTAGCGTGGCCGTATACAGTCAGCAACACATACGTCAGAAATACTGCGTTGGGGTCTGCTGCAGAGGCGCCCTCTTCGTGCCAGACAACTTTGACTCCAGAGAGAGCCTGCGAACAATGAGCATTAGCTGCCAAGGCGTATCTGCTAGATGTCGGATTGAGGGAATAGAGATGTAGAGCAGAAATGGCCAGGACGGCATGGAGGAGGAATGAGTTGCCTTCATGAAATGCAAGCGCCGGGAGCTTGGACCTATATATTTCCGTCCTGGTCTCATCGTAACAAAATGTGTTGCATGTGCTGCTGGTATAATGATGTATGAGTTCCAGTCCAAGGATATCGAGTATCTCATCTCCTTCGGAGAGAGGAAGACTTGACGTGGACGGCGTTCCATGGAAGTATGATGCCACCGTCAGCGACCCCACCGGTGGCGACGCAGGGCCTTTATCGCTTGACCCCTCCCATATGCACTCTATCTTCCGCTTTGTGCAGTTATTACATATGGGAGTTTGCTCGTCGCACTATGAACCCATGTTAAGCGCGTCTACGGATCGTTGGAATCGAAGCATACCTTGATTTTACGACGCCTGCACGTCTTGCACCCAGACCGAGTCTTGGAATGATGCCTCATTGCTATGTCCCTCCAATACGTTTGCAAGGCTCATGGCTCTATAATGCCGATCCGGACACCATATATTCCCACGAGGGCTTGCAGTTTTGCAGTGTTTCGAGAAAAGATTGCCGTTGGCAGTATCGCTTAGTACCTGGGATAGATGATAACTATAGAAACTTCAATGATCGTGGAGAAAGTTTTATTGGGCCGGCGCACCTGCACATCTTCTTTACCGTATCCACGATCCATGGAGATTGACTCGTCTACTCATGCCGCAGTCGCGAGGCCTCAGGCCCTAGTTACCAAGTTCCCACCACTACCGCGACACAAGCTCCCGAATTTCGAATAAATTCACTTGCGAAAAAGCCAGCTGAAAAGTGATAGCACTAGAAGATCGCAAGTCGAGGAGCTCTGAAAATTGTTGGTTCAATTTTGACGCGGCCGTTAGAATTGGACGGCGCAGCGATCTGTACCAATCTCAAACCCTGCCAAGTGTCGGTGACAATCCATGAGATTTTGTTGATAAAATGGTTCCAATAAGAATTTATATGGTATATCAGGTTCGGCGTCGGGACTAACAAACACGCCCAGTTTTTGGGCCGTGAGATGATGCGGGGAGTAACAGGTCGTACCGTAATAGCGATTACACACTTGCAAAGAGAGCTACCACTCGTAAACGCGAGTCTCTAACTGTCTTCGTGCACAGCATGACATCATATGATCGTCAAGGGCGGAAGCAAGAATTAAAAGTTGACTCGATTAAGAGCGAAAATGCGAAAGAGCAGTATACCGCACGGCAATCACTGTTCTCGCCGGAGTGTACGAGGCCGTGAGTGAGGGAAGCCGACGGCACGAAAACGTCGTCTTTTTGACTCACCGGTGGGAACCGAAGTTCTACAAGCTTCTTCATACAGTTGTGGACAAGCAAAGGCCACCAATTATTTTCCGGCTGAACCAGAATTTTTTGGGCAAAAATAAGTTCAGGTTCAGAAAGCCAGAGGCCAAAATGTCCAAAAACACGCCCTCCGAAGTCTTTCCCACAACATCCAGATTTTGGGCAAAAAAAAAATCGAATTGTGTGTATCCCTTTTGGCCTCTCCGATAGGACATCTTAATATTGCCGCCGCTCGGGCTAAAATTGCCGAGCTAATGGAACTGTGCCGGAAAAAGCCGAGCTGAGCCAGGTTTGGTAGCTTGGCCGCTTCTATAGCTCAGCTCGGCATTGGTGGCTTCCTCCGCTGGTCAAACTCGCAGCAGCTCAAAGTACTGTCTCGATTGGGAAGCTGGCATCAGATATGCATTTCTTCCCTTAGCTTTGACTTAATACTCCAATTTGTAAGCTACCGACCATCAAGGAAGGAGTGCTAAATAGAACTGGTTTTTCATTGTATTTTCCGTATGGTGGTTTTGCTATTCCAAGTCACCGACGAATAACCATCATATGTACTCGTTTTTCGTCTGCGCTATTGAGAGCAAGATCATAGAAGCCCTGTGGCCAGTCGGGATAGTAATTTGTTAATATCTGCGACGCTAGCCGGCTTCGAATGGGGTGCATCGTAGTTGATGGAGGAAAAAAACAAGTATGATGAAATAGCCGACGGCACGTCACACGTCAACACTCGAGCTCTTCTCTGCAACCACCATGTCCGAAATTTCCTCATTTGCTTTCAGGCTCGCCCCCAGCCAAGTAAACTGGTCACAATTTCATGCAAAAGCTCTCTCAAAGGACTACCCTTTCACCGACATTGCCAATGAGACGCCCGATATGTACGTCCAGCGAACGTACCTGCAATTCCTTTGGCTGCCAGAGGTCTGTTCAACTCTTTCTCCATGAGACGAAGCGCTTAGATGAATAACTCCCCTTATAGTCAATAATGCCACTAATGCTTCTCATTCCGAGCCTGCTACGCGTGAATATCGCGTCCTCGTCCCAGCCTACCACGCATCCTTTGCACGTACTTGTTTCGCCATTACTGTTAACAAGCCGCTCAGCTGCCAACAAATACCATACCGACCTACCACAGCTTCTATCAGATGGTGGAGGGGACGGTGAGATTGAAGAGACGATGATGTGGTATGCTCTGAGCTACGAAAAGGCAGACGAAAGCGATGGTCAGTCTCGTCCTGGATCTAGCGAACACACAGAGGAGCTATGGATGAACGAGAAATGGCGGGACAAATGGGTGGAGCGTATGGAAAGACGAGAGTAATGTCAATCATTCGATTCCATCATCTTTCTATTCACTAATTTATAGGGTGTTGATTCAAATTCTGCTCCATTTTCTCATTTTATCTTTGCCTGGTCCACCACCACCACCACCACCTTCAGAGTCGTCATCTCGGAAGAGGAAGATACAATCACCACGTAAAGACGCGCTCCGTACCCTGACCCAGACCACGGAAGACAGACTGGAAGCATTCATGGACAAACTGTCTATGTGGCAGCTGATAAATGCCGTGGAACAGTCGTCTGCATCCTCCAAAGACGATAAGGAGGCTGAGATTGACTGGATACAACGCTTCTTTCATGACATTGTCGAGCCTCGGTGAGTTGTGGATAAGTAACTGTACATCTCGTTTCTGATATTCATACAGATTTAAGACCAGCCTCCCCGACCAATGCTCCCTCCTTCACTCTAAGATTTTCCGGACATCCGTTTTCTCAGACGACGAAACGTCCTCACACTCTTCTGGTCGCTCTCCGTCGCCAGAGACTCAAATGCAGAAGGAGCTTCTCCCTCAACTCAAGCGGGCTCGAACTCTGACTGCCGACAATGCCCATGGCCGGCATCCCTCTCCTGCATTGTCGATTGTATCTTCTTCAACTCGAGACGTGCAGGCCAGATCGCTGACACGTTCACGCTCGCGTTCACTGTCCGTCTCTCTTGCCCAGGAGAAGGAACGAGAACGCGCTGAGAGTGTCGGTGCAAGCTCGAAGAAACGCATATTGAATCGGGAAGTTAGCATGTCTAGGGTATTCAAAGGGAAACCAAAGCCCAAAGCGGAGGAAATGCCTAAGGAGCAACCCAAGCCAGCGGTACCCAAGCCTATACACGAGGGTGTGACGCTGGTAGAGGCTACTCCCGTGAAACCGAAACCACCAAAACGGTTAGGCTTGAGCAGGGTAAATAACACGCAAAGCCAGGTCGCTTCCTCGTTCTTTTCATCAAAGTTGGCGGTAAAGGATGAGGAGGAAGAGGTGTGGGATTTGCCGAGCAGCTCTCCCGACATCTTACTATTGAAGAGTACCAGCTCACAAGGGGACAGATTTGGTTCTGATGACGAAGCGGTATTTGTTCCAGTCACGCCGACCAAGGGTCGCAAGTGATGGTCATCCACATACTGGGAGGCCTAACTATCCTGTCTCATCGCTAGATAATGATGCTGCTTGGGTTAAGCTAACTGTTAAAAATTCGTGAATGCTGTAGGTCATGCCTGGCCGCTAATATCTCGCCCAGAGGCCAAGTATTTGATGGTCCTTGGATTGTTTCATCGAATGTAACGTCGTCGGTTAAATGAGGAATTATTCCTGTAGTCAGAATGCGACACCGGTCGGCTTCAGCCGCTACCAATGGGCGTACAGCGTGCAGTAAGATTTGCTGAGCATTATATGGACCAATGTCATTCAAACGAACAGAGGCGGAAAGAAGGCTTCTGGCATGGAGGAAGAGGTGAAGATAGCAGGACCGTTCTGTAACCTTGTCAGGAGATAATGGTAGGTGCCTAGAGAGAGAGAGAGCACCTAAAGTCAACCCTAGCGCGGCTGTCAATGCTCCCCAGCACGTTGGTAAATGTCCATGCGCATCTCCTCTTCTGACCATCGTCTTGAACTGAATGAAGAAAGTAGACATTCGTTCATGAACCCGCTTGGCGTCGGGATCTAACGGGAATGAAGAAGGTGGAGAGAAGGCCTTTGTGTATAGCGTCAAAAGGGCGACTCCCTGGGATTTGGATGCACGCCTGGCAACGTGATTGAGTGTCATGGTTTCGTAGAGCTCTTCGAGGCCGACAATATCCGATAAGAGCTTTGATGTTGCTTGATCAGCACTGCTGCCTTGTGCATAGAGCTCGCGGTACAGAGAGACAAGGCGGTGAGCATCAGAGACGAATGGCAGAGCACTTCGCGCATAGGACGCCATGCTGTCGCGGATGAATGCCGTAGGGTCGTTGGATCCGAAGCCATGCTTCATGTACGACTCGAGGCCCGACGATGCCACGAATGCGCCAGTCGGGAGGTTGCTATCAGAGAGCAGAAGCAGGATATACGTCTCGTCGTCGTTCATGACCGCGAGCTTGTCGTTCCGGTTGCCGCCGATCGTACCACACGTGTCCACTGAGATCCGTTCTGAATCATGTCGGTCACTGCACCGCATCATGATTTGATTCTGTCTCCCATTGCCCAAGCTATAGACTAGAATAATGTCGTCGAGGGCAGCCAGGTCGCTTGTATCTTCATCGCAGCATCAACGACGAATTGTGTCTCCTTCGGTATTACAACGCCGTACTTTCCTGTCTTGTTCTACGCCACGGCCGCAGCCCATCAAAGGTCGGGGAAATTCGACCTTGGCGATTGATTCAACGCCGGCGGAAGAGCAGCTTTACGCCAACGGGGCCAGAGCACTGGCCCAGGCCGCTGTATCAGCAGAGACAAGCAGAGGTGAGCCATTGACACCGGTTCTCGACACCACGTAACTCTGACCCTCGGACCCGGGATGCAGATCCACCACCGCCATTGGTCCAGTACCGTAGACTAATAGATACCGGGATGCTTAAAGGTGACGAGCATCAGACAAGGATAATTCAGAAGTTGCAGAAACTTCACGACCAGTTAGTACATTATACCCCACCGCCAGCTCCCGACTCGTCTGCTTCCACTTCCTTAGTGCGTCGTTATCCTCTTTTTGTCTCACCTGTGCCTAACCATGTTCGTAGCTGTTCCGGTTTTTCTCTCGCAGCGATACAGTGCCTGCTTCACCACCGGAAAATGTACCCAAGGGTCTATATTTGTATGGTGATGTCGGGACGGGGAAAACTATGCTCATGGATTTATTTTATCATACCCTTCCTTCTCACTTGAACCGTAAACGACGTGTTCATTTCCACGCATTCATGATAGACGTACATAAACGACTGCATGCAGCCAAGATCGCAATGGGACACAAAGGCGGGGACCCAATCATACCTGTTGCACGTGATCTCGCTAGTCAAGCCTGTATTCTCTGCTTCGATGAGTTTCAGGTGCATATTCCAGCTCACTTACCGGCCCGAATGCGATCTGACACGTTCCCGCTTAGGTCACCGATATCGCAGACGCGATGATACTTCGACGACTGCTTGAGAATTTACTCAATTATGGAGTCGTCTGTGTCATTACCTCAAAGTAAGTGTCCAGCTGATGTTGAGTATTTTGTAGACTTCCTGCTTGTCACAGCCGACATCCCGATGAGCTTTACAAGAATGGAATCCAACGTTCGAGCTTTATACCTGCCATAGATCTCCTCAAGACACGTTTTAAAGTGACTGATTTAGATTCGGGGACCGGTAAGCATGCTCTTAATTCGCAGCTTTGAAAGGATACTAAATTTTTGGTAGACTATCGTCGAATACCCCGTGCCCTCTCTAAAGTCTACTACCACCCTCTCACACCTTCAAACGCCCTCGAGATTAACAGGATATTCAAGTCTCTCACATCGCACAACCCTTCAGACTCGGTCGTACGCAACAGACCGCTCACGATATGGGGTCGGACGCTTCGGATACCAGAAAGTACGCAGCGTGTAGCCAAGTTCCATTTCGAGGAGCTATGCGGACAACCACTTAGCGCTGCTGATTATCTGGAAGTGACGAGGACATTCCATACCCTTTTCTTGCTGGACGTTCCTAAGATGGGGTTGGACAACAAGGACAAAGCTAGAAGATTTATTACTTTTATCGATGCGTGTTATGAAAGCAAGGTGAATATTGTTCTTTTTTCCCTCCGTGCTCCTGACAATCTTTCTGTTGACAGACGAAACTTTTCGTCACCTCGGAGGTACCTATTCATCAAGTATTTTCCAGTGACAAGATGGATGCGGGCAAAGACTTGTCAGAGCATATGCGGAGTGTCATGGATGATCTGGTTCGTCCCTGGTTTACCTTTGAATACGAGCGCCCATGAATTTATCTTACACTCTTCTCTCAGGGCTTATCGGAACAGCATATCGGCGATAGCTCGATGTTTTCGGGTGAAGAAGAGATTTTTGCCTTTGCGAGGGCATGTTCTAGGCTTGTGCAGATGGGGAGTAAAGAGTGGGCTGAGACATCTGAGAAGTGGTGATATTACTGATTTTAAGAGTGAGAGATTGACATCTGCTGCGAATTTTGGAAATCAATTTGTATTCATCTAGTATCTTGTATCTATCATGGTCGTAGTTACCATTATGAAGGATAAGCATCTCAAGCTTAAGCTGCCAATCGGTAGCCATCTGGACTTTTTGGGAGGATGCGTTCTGGCGTGTCAGATGACCGGAATGGAATCATTTCTTGGGTCGAAACTTTGTTTCTTTACAAGGTAAGCAACGCTCAAGTCATGATGACACGATTTAAATGGGTGTTCCCACACATTCGTCCAGAAGCCTCCAAGCGCCATGGAAACAAGGCTGTCAATCTAAGGAAATGAATGGGGACGCGTAAAGTGCAAAGGCCCTTAAAAGCAACAAAAGCAAATACTTGCTAGTTCCATCCGGGCGCGTGTTTTGGTGCCTCAGCCCTTCGGAGCGCATCAATATTTCAAGAATTGTCCCGCCGTCTTACCAAGGATTTCACCACGATGGGATATCACGCGTGCGCTTCCGAGGTCCGGGTACCTGCCACAATGTCACCTCCTGAAAATACTAGTCCACGTCCGGTGATTTATCTTCCGTTTGGTGTCCAGAAATAATCCTTCAAAGTTCAGTTGATGTGTGTACATCACGACGCATCTGTATGGTTTTTATATGCTCACGGCTTTAGTTATTTAGTTACTGCATCTTGAATGATCCTGGCTCCTCTACGTAACGACGGCGAAGCTAAGGATGAAGCTTGAAATCGTTGCCTTGGCCTTCGATCGACGGAGTTCCAGATGTGTATCCCCCTATTTTTGGTCAAGACAAGATAATCTTAAACAGGAGCTGCCATAATCAAGGGGGTCCTCCCGTCAGTCTTTTTATGGGCATTGCTCTCGCGGTTGTCCAAGCTTCTGCCTCTCCCATCTTCTAATCGCCAGTGACTTCCTTGGAGGACTTCCTGCCTTAAGTACTAGGCTAACAGGCCACCCACACTCTTTAATCATGCGCGTCACTCATTTATTATTTATACCCCTCTTTTTTGCGCTCTCTGTCTTGCCAGTTCTTGGTCGTCTCTTCCAGCGAAGTCATGGTTCTCTCAGCTCCGCACACAAGGCAAAACGTGTCCCTGCTCCAGCTGGTAACGATACGTTAGAAAAAAGAGACAATACGAAGTATATTTTTATGCATCATGCAAGTCGTCGCCCTCTCGTATTTTTCTTTGACTAACTTTCTCCCTCCCAGATTGTTGGAAGTACGTATTTTTCTGCCCAATGACCCCCATCTCGCTGATACAAATCTGTCGTTGCCAACCAACAGATACGTATGTTGAAAACACTGACACTACGATTTTTATCACTAACCTTTTCCGCATAGATATCCTTATACCCAATCTGATTGGGCAGATGACATCGCTCGAATCGGCGCCAACAGCGTGTACGTACTCTTCTTCATCACCTTATTAATTGGCATTTTCTCACTTTGGGCATCAGCGATGCTATCGCCCTGAACATAGGTAACGACGGCTGGCAGCTTTCGCGAATCACAGATGCGTATGCAGCTGCCGTGGGCACGAACATGAAATTGTTCATCTCTTTCGACTACACTGCCTTTGCATGCGATGTCTCAAAAACTATTAGCTACATCAATCAGTTCAAGAGTCATCCCAATCAGTTCTACTATAATGGACAAGTTATGGTATCTAGTTATTCCGGCGATTGTTTGGGAGCTGGCGGATGGCAGACGATCAAATATTCCACAAATGCCTACTTGATGCCTTTCATCTGGGGTCTGGAGGGCAGTTTCGGCTCAACCTGGTCGTTCTTGGATTCTTGGCTATGGTCAGTTCCCGTATGCCGTTGAAGCGTTCTTTTCTGATCTTTATTTGATAGTTGGGGATGTGCTTGGCCACAAGGCAACTATGATAAGAGCGTGCGTGTTTTCTATGGCAATTCGTGTCGCTTCGCTAACTATCACTCAGACCAGCGATGATCAATACTGTGAGTTTTGCTGGTGCTAGAGCATGACAGCGCGTATCTTACGTGAATAGACGCCGGTCAATTGGGGACGCGCTATGCCACGACGATCAGCATGTGGATATTGTAAGCGCTATTCGCTATTCCATACTTTTCAGAATTATCCTCACATACGTCCTTTCGAATAGTACTCATTTTTCATGGACGGACAAGAACTTCTACCTTCGGGGCGATGACTGGCTCATTGCTAATCGCTGGGAGCAATTGATTTCTATGCGTGACCAGTTGACGTTTGTAGAGATGGTAACCTGGTATGCACATTTTTACACGATTCGGACCAAGATGATTCTCAATTCAATGACAGGAATGATTACGGCGAGTCAGACTAGTAAGTGCATCTGGATGTTGCCCCTGCCCTTGCTTCCAATCTCACGATGATTTTAAAGCTTCGGACCTTTCAAGGGAGCACAACCAGACGGTAAGCTCAACGATGGTATTATTTTTCAGACACTTACGATTTAAACAGGTACATACTGGGCTGAGAGCTTCCCCCATACTATTTTCTACGATCTGTCTCAATACTATATTACGGCATTCAAGACTGGTAGCTACCCGGCAATCACTGTGAGTTTCATAAAGTAATCTTGTTCTTTCCTCGCAGTAATGATCTTGTGCAGCAAGATGTCATTTACTACTGGGCTCGTCCTCATCCATATGCTGCAAATGCATACGCCGATTCCCTCGGGAAGCCAAGTGGTTGGAATTGGGCAACAGTATGTTTAAAGGTATTCCAAGGAAGTTGAATCCGTTGACGTCTTCATTCAGGACAATTTATGGGCATTGGTCTTTGCGACATCGTCTGCATCGGTCACCTTGCAGATCGGTGGCTCTTCACAAACCTTCAGCATCGGTGCTGGAGTTACCAAGCTCTCGATTCCATTGGATTATGGCAAAATAACGGTCAAAATGGTCAAAAACTCTCAGATCGTCATCGACCAGACCCCCACTGATTTCACTTATATTGCAAGTCCCTCTCAATGTAACCCTTCTACAAATGCTCTCAGAATCGAAATCGCTGATGATCGATTCCAGATAACTACAATGCTTATGCCGGTGCTGCTAGTAAGTCCATCTCACATCTATGTGATCTCTTTATGTATGGTATTGTTTCCAGCTGCTTCAGCAGTTGCGACCACGACGGTAACGTCGACTTCATCCACGTCTACTACAGCGTCAACAACCGCGGCTGCTGCTACCTCGACCTCAACTTCTTGGCACTCAATTGGTTGCATTGCTGAAGGCACGATTGGTCGTGCACTCTCAGGGCCTTCCTACGTGCAAGACGGAATGACCCCGGCAATCTGCACTTCGTTATGTTCCAATTATGATTATGCAGGCATGGAGTACGGGCAAGTCTCTGTGATCTCTCGAAATACCGCTGTTGCTGACATGGCGTACTCTTTCCAGGAAAGAATGTGCGTAGAACTTGGTTCTTGCTTGTGTCTGTCTGGCTAATGGCTGCACAGGTTATTGTGGCAATTCATATACTAGCAACGGCGCAAGCGGCGCCCTTATAGCCTCCAGCCGTTGCAATGTCATGTGCGACGGCGATTCGAGCCAACCTTGCGGCGGTCCCTGGGTTCTGAATCTCTGGGGCAAGGGAGATTCATCTTCCAGTAGCTCAACCTTCTCCTACTATGGATGTATTGCAGAAGGGTCCTCAGGACGTGCACTTACAGGTGCTAGTTATACGCAATCAGGCATGACGGCAGAGGTCTGTCAGAGTCTTTGTGGGAACTATAATTATGCCGCAACGGAATATGCGTACGTTCAAAAACGGATAAAAATGCTCTTATGCTGATCACGTGGTTGTACTTGCAGCAAGGAATGTTATTGCGGCAATTCTATCACTGAAAACGGCGCTTCTGGCGCGATTGTGGATTCGAGCCAGTGCTGGGTTCCTTGCGACGGAAACAACAGCGAAATTTGTGGTGGATCTTGGCATTTAAGCGTGTACGCCAAGGGAACCAGTGCAAGCAGCGTATGTGCCGCATTTCATTTTCAGCTAACCGTGTCAATAACATGTGTTCTAGTGGATAAGTCAAGGATGCTATACCGACAGTGCCGATCGCCTCCTCCGTGGTTCTCTCACTGCTATTTCTGGGCTGACGACAAACGCTTGCATCAATTCTTGCTCCAGTGCTGGTTTCACAATGGCTGCTACGGAGTACATGTACCAATGTCTTTGCGGTAACACGTTGTATACAACTGGGGGAGCTGGTTCGTCCACATCCTCTAGTGACTGTAATATGCCCTGCCAAGGTAATTTTTATTACACATGCCTTATAGAACAGTCTCTTACCCAATTTTACAGGCGACTCAACTAAGACGTGCGGTGGTAGCTATCGTGCCAACCTCTATATTGCTCCTGGCACCGCCCTTTCAAAGCGTGAGGCCGCACCCACGTTCCGGACGTTGTGGGGCCTGTTGATTTAATTCTTGGTGCAGCGGGGGTTGAGAGTATTTCGTTCATTTGGGGGTTCTTTTTTCTTTGTTTATTGTCACACATTCTCTTCTCTTCGGGCTGACGATTCATGGATGGATAGAGTCTCTTGTAGTAGTGGAAGCAGCACAAATTATTAATCCTCAATGCTTGGTTGATGCTTTTTATACCCAGGCATTTTGTATACCGGTCTGTAGAGAATCTGCCATGTAGATGTAGTTTCAAAGTAAGTGTTATGTTGCCATGTAACTTTTTAATTTATTTTCGACGAATTCAAATGTTGACTTAGTTGCTAGATGCAGAATTGTAACGCTAGGCCGTTCTCGTCTCTTTGTTAGCTAGTCACCTGCCAATGCGTTAGTTACGTCATTAGGATACGTCTTCGAAGTCCGAACCTTCACCCTACAATCTCATCAAGGGGAAGGCTTCCTTTTACTTTTGTGTTTAGTAGCTCCATATTCAATGAACTACAAGGTAAATTCAACCCTTTTTTTCGTATAGCTAATAATCTTCACCGGTACCAGTCATCCGATTTACATCCAGGATGCACGACCTTCTGTGCTGCCCGAAATGCAAACATTTGGATTTTAAGATGGTACCATTTCATCATGACGACCTTCCCTATCTATCGAAGCTTCTCCTTACGAATGACACCCCGCAAGAAATCATGCTCGGAACTCTCAAAGCATCAGCTCTCCGCGTTACCAATGCTCTCGACGAGACAAATGCTGAAATTCTTCGTCTCAGTGATATTCTGAAAGTGCTGGAAGACAAACGTCGACACCTCGAGAAGGCTGACAAGGGCATAAAAACTGAGGCTGGAGCGGAAACCTTTTAAGGTCTCATTTTGGGCCATCGAAAACGCACCAGCCTCTGCAGTGTGGGCATTGTCCCGGGTGTGCCCCAGGTAGCGGGACGTCGCATTGTTGCTCTGTCCGGGTATCTGGGTAACCATGTCAGTCACTGCAGCTGAGGACAAACCTATCTCGTTCAAAAACCACGGTATCCCGTTCTGGGAGCTGCAAGCTGGATTTTACCTTCATCGACCGTGGCTCTGACCCGTTCGCGTCCTTGGACTTTTTAGGCGTGATGCTGGCGCAGTCTAAAAGGTGGAATTCTGTCTATTTCACTCGCCAGCCACTTGTCATCCGACTACTTTCGTCAATACGCAGAAAAATACCTAATCTCCCAGTTTACCATATTGACACGGATCCATTGGGCATGTTTTCAGGGAACCTCAGTCTTTTCCAATTCGCTCCTAGTTTGAAACACATACATCTCAAAAGAGTTTGGTGGCAAGCGGTGATACCGCTTACGGCTCCCAATCTGATATCATTCTCCGACGACCAGACTGATGATGCAGAGAGGCTTCGTTCGATGTACCTGGATATCATTCGTGCCTCTCCTTGCTTGGAGACATTCGATATTCAGCATCAGTGCAGGGCATTGCCTGTAGTGACACCTCGCATCGTTCACTCAGCCTTGCAAATTTTGACCGTTTGCGAAGCGGCCTTTATCAGCAGCCCCGAGTTTCCGGCGCTCAAATCAATCGAAATTTGTTGCCATCCTATCTCTCGCGGGGATCGACAGACAGCCCCCGACGTGCTCTTGGCGTTACGTGATCTAATCTGGTGTCTCGTTCTGTTCTCTCATTCATCTGATGATCTCGGATACCATCCTCCGAAGCCATATCCTTTCCATCCTAGAACCATGCCCATCGCTTATCGACCTCAATTATTGTTGAAGACGGTCCTGCCATTGTTCCATACTTGGAAGAGTTCTTCCTACTCCGCAGCGCCACTGACGAAGTGAAGAGTATGGACTTCGTCAACAGTCGTCTTGTCGGGATGGTTAGTGCGCGGGTTGGATGCCATAGTCCCTTAGCGAATATCACTATCAAATCGGAGGTAGATGGAATGGAACACTCTCGTCTGACTGACAAGGATATCGAGACACTGAAGAAATACCAACAATACTTGGATATATAAATCGAAGCAAGGATGAACAGACGCTATGTCAGAGCAGTATGATGGGGTTTTTTTAAAGCTCTACGTGTTTCGATTTTTGACCGCTGTAGGACTTGTGTACTCAACCATGGTGAACCAATTTTATTTACCTACATTGTGTGTTGTTATTGTATTGGCAGTGTATTCTTCAGTTGCAAGTAGTTGTATAAGTTCGGCTGTTTCTTGAAGGCTAGTACTGGTTTGTCACTAATTTAAAGCAAGTGGCTATGTCACACCAGATAGACATGATACATGGTTGGACGCTTTCCTATTTTCCTGACAAAGAAAATGCTACCTAAAATCGAAGGTGGCTGAGCTTCCTTGCACTGCTTTGGACTGCTGTAAACTGCGCGCTAGTTATGTGGCTGTGCCTTCACATCTTCAACAGCTGTATTCACGGCCTCAGGAAGTCGTTAGCAACTTATTCCTGCTGTAAAGACGGTGCAGTGCGTAGAATGCTTCCTCTTTATGCCCGCTTGTACTGACTTGCGTGTAGGCATAGTCTAAGTAGAGAAATTGTAATCGCGACGCGTCAATTTTTCGGATCCGCAACGGTAGGATTTCTCTGACCTTCACGATAGTCTGATTGTCAAATGGATCATGCGCCATCCTTCCTGAAGTGCCAAGATTCATGCTTCGATACGACTGCATATAACCACGATGATCCTCCTTTCCTAGGGAATCCTGTTGTCAATGACCCGCCGCTGGATATCATGCTCGGTCCTCTGAAGTCGTCCGCTCACTACGTCTCAACGGTTCTCGACGAAACGCTCGCTGAAATTTGTCCCGTCAGTGACTATTTGAAAATCCTAGAAAACAAACGCCACCAGCAATAGAGAATACAAAACTGCCTTGGCTCCCATTCGCCACGTTCCTCCTGAAATTCTCATAGAGGCTTTCTTCGCTTTTATGCATGAACAACAAATTCTACGATGTTTTCGATATTAGGTTCTTTCCCGTGTCTGCCGCAGGTGGTGACACGTCTCTATATCACTCTGCCTGAGTATCTGGGCAAACATGTCGATTAAAGTGACAGACGACGACCCTATTCCTTTGCTGACGACGGTATTGTTGTATTCCGCGACTTTCAAACTGGAGTTTTCCATTATTGAGACCTTCCTCAACATGTCCGCCAACACAAAGCCCTTTGATACGATGGGATCGCAATCGAAGGGATGGATGTCCGTTAATTTCAACAGTCTCTTATGGCTAATGAGATGTCTTTGACTTGTCTGCGGAAATATTTCCATTATCGAGGTGTACCTCCACCTCAAGTAACTATTCGGATAGATGATTCTGATGGACTACTTCACTCGCTGTACCTGGGTATTTTCCGAGCATCTCCTTACCTGGAAACATTCGATATCCAGCATCGTTGCTTATGGGAGGATGCATTACCGATAACGACACCCCATCATTGTTCATTTGACGCTGCAGAAGCTGATTGTTTATGAGACCGCCTTCATCAAGAGCCTTGAACTCCTGGTTACTCAAATCTGTCGCTGGCTTATCCTCCACTTTATATTACTTCTGTCATGCTTCTTGCGCTACGTAATCTTATCGAGGTCTCATGGTGCTCTCTCACATCCTCTCCGTCCCAGAGCCGTGCCCTGATCTCATTTCTCTCCGCTTCCGGATGGACTGTAGATTCTAATTTGTTCCAAAATCTTGCCACGTGCACGATGGAAAAGATGATGAGAATTTCCCTGTTATCACACCTGGGCTGGAGAAATATGAAATCGTCGTGCTCTTATCCGTGAATGGAACGGATAGCATGGATTCTGTGGACAACTTCTTTGTTCAAATGTTTGAAACACGATTGATGGGATGCCAGAGTCTAGACATCATTCGGTCGCTAGTGGATGAATTGAGTCTAGCTCGGTTGACTGACAAAGGTATTGGAAGACTGAGAGAGTGTAGCTGCTATTCAGATATAAACAACCAAGCAATGAGGCAGATTGTCTAAGTTGTATGATGCACTATAGGTAGTACGTGTACGATGTCTCTCGAATTCTTCCAGCGTCAGTGCCTACTCCAAGAACTGCCTGTGCACTAGATGACACTCTACATGTTTACCTTTGACTCGGAGCAATCGATATACGGATTTGTGGACCGCCTTTACTTGGCTGTTGACTTGCATAGATAGATGGGGGCTGTGCTTACTGTACTGGAATCTGATACAGGTTCAACATCTCTCGGCCTGTTGTCAAATTTCCAGGCCAGTCAAAATTGCGACGCATATTATGCACGGGACAATCGACGAATTTATGAGCTATACCAGTGTATAGAACATTCAAGGCTGTTCTCAAAACTTCTGGTTGATGACGATGACGGTGATGCTCCTTCCCGGGCCGAGGCTAGTCCGTTCCTGTGATCAATCGGGTCTCGGAGCAAGATGTACAGCCAAGTTTACACAGCCCCTCCTTAGCGTCTTTATAGCAAAGACACCATAATTTCATCTTTATCTCTTACTACGATGGCTTACAATCAATCGCCCAATTATTTTCCCAATTATAACGGTGGCCAGCCTGGATATTCTCATCAGAGTATGTACCCACCACCACCTGGAGCTCCCGGAGGCTACGTGAGATCCAGACTTCCTCTTTCCATTCTCGCTCATCGCTAACACGCGTCATTTTTTTCTTTCTCATTATAGGGCGGTGTGAGATCTTTTTACCGCGGCTCTCATAGCATCAGAGTGCTGACTTCATTCGTGTTGCATTTATCTAGCCGCCTCCATCTATTCCGACATATTCTTATCCTGGAGCGCCTCCTCCTATCCCAATGAATTACCCCAACCAGTATGCGCCACCTTCTGGACCACCTCCGCCGCCAAATACAAATTATGTTCGTTTATTCACTTATTTGTCTCAGAGCGCCTTTAACCGCTGTTTGTAGAGTCCGTCGTATGTGAAACCACAGCAATATCAGCCTCCACAAGGGCCGCCTCCTGGACAGTATCAACCAACTCCTGGAGCGCTTTACCAACCTCCAAGTTCGCCCTATCCGCCACCGATACAGTCTTATGCGCCTCCAGGACAGGAGGCACGCTACTTGGGTGTTTCGGTTCTAGCGCCACACGCACATCCTTCTACGGCTATGGTACCTGGATATAACCCTTCGGGCGATGTCGAGGCCATCAGGAATGCCACCAAGAAGATGGGTACCGACGAGAACCTAGGTTCGCGAATTGATTGCACGCTTCCTTAACATACGCAATATTAAAATTTGCGCCTAGTGATCTCTACACTGGCGCCACGCACGTCAATGGAGATGATTGCCCTTTCGAACGCTTTTTTGGCCAGGACTGGTAAGACCATGGAAGATACATTGGACGGGGAGACGAGCTATAATTTCAGGTGAGTGCAATACGAGGGTATCTAACTGAAGTTTCTGACAGATGATGCAGGATGGCATTGCATGGTCTCGCTCTTGGTCCTTTAGGCTGTGACGTCTGGCTTGCTCACTTGGCTATCGACGGAGCTGGGTAAGTGGCAGAGATTGATACTATCGTTGGCTTGTGCTAATACACGAGTATCAGAACAAACGAGACCTTGTTAACAGAACTCCTACTCGGACGCTCAAACGATGAACTTCAACTATTAATTGGCGCCTATCAGAAGACTTATCATCGAAGTCTCGTTGACGCAGTCCGGGATGATTTGAGTGGGAAGACGAAGAGATGTGAGTGCTCATTATGATAATTGACTCCCTTTCCCTCATGCAAGCGTAGTGTTCACCATGGCGTTGGCCGCCTCTCGGCCTCCGGACCATTTCCCTGTGAACCCTCAACAGGTTGAGAGCGACGTGCAGGCCTTGTACAAGGCTGGAACCGGAAAGATAGGGACAGACGAGGTAAATTTATTGGCGACGGGTTTCGCTTTGTTTCTCACAGGCCGTTTTTTTTTCAGATTGTTTTCTTCGATATACTTGTGAATCGATCCACGCCTCACCTGACAGCTCTGTGAGCAACTAATTCTGCGATGAAATGCTTGTGACTAATTTCTCCGCGTTTAGGTGTAACGCATACAAGATAAAGTATAAGAAAACACTGTCGAGAGTAATCAAATCAGAGTTGTATGTCGCGTTTTATGCCCTTTATTTACCTGCTTAGAGTCTCCCTCCGCCTTTCAGCTCCGGCCATTCTCGGGATGCGCTTCTGTACATCATTAAAGGTGTAAAGGAGAAGCGACTATGTGAGGGACCAGGTATCTGGCGAGACGCACAGCTACTCGAGGCTTCGATGAAAGGATTCGGGACGAAAGATGAACAGTTGATTTGGAGGTAAGCATGATATTGTTTTCGGAAGACACGCATGCTTACAGATATGCAGAGTACTGCGTGCGCATTGGGACCGTCCTCGCATGGAGAGACTGAAAGCGGCGTATCAAAAGCGGTATAGGAAGTCACTCGGAGTTCGCATCAGTGGAGAAACGAGTGGATCGTACAGGAAGCTGATGCTGGCTCTTGTTAGATGAGTGATATTTGTGTAAAGTAATGTGTACTAGTAGAATACTACATAACATCCTTGACCTGGAGGAATTGTGGAGGAAGGCGGATAATAACTTTAACGCCGGATGTACGCTTGTGGCGTCTCCGCGCCGGGCCCGATTGCTTTTTATCCGAATTTTCCTTTCGGTGCAATGCGGCTGTTCACAATGAAATTTGCGGAGCCGCCGTACGTTCAGGACAACTTCGGCGCCCAACTTTGATCCCTCCTGTCATTATGAAGCGCAAAGCTACTAATCTATCCGCTTTGTGTATAGTTAGTACAATATGGACAACTCGAGGCTTCTCAGCCCCATACCCGGAAATATATACAAGACGTAGATTAGTACATTCCAAAAAGGCCCAATGTCTATGCTTACGCTCAATATTCCTCTAGATTTTGAGTGTGCAATAACCGCTCGTCCCACCATCTGAGATCGCTCATAACACGTATCTTCACTTTGGCTGAGCCGTCCCCACGATTTAGCCATGTCCACTTATATCGCACTGCAGCTGTAACCCAGGGACCGAATTTGCCCGTAACGTAGTTGTTGTATGTCGGATTACCTGTCGGAGCCCCTTTAACGTGGTTATCTTGATTTAACCAGACGTTCTCGCCACCTTGGTTTTGGCAGTTGCTGCACGAAGGTCAGCAAAAAAATGAGTGGGAGGTGGACATAGCACGTACAAATGGAGGATGCCAGGGCTGAGCACAGAGTGCTCATCGCCACTTCCATTCAGGTCGCTTTGCTGTCTGATCTGTTCAGCCTCGGTCATGTCTTCATCCTTTGGATTTTCGTCCCAGTGACCCAAAGATAGACCTTGATGATTTCCTCGGCAGAAGCTGACGTCCCATCGGAGCGAGAGATGTTTGATCAGATCCTTTCGGTAATACCAGACGGCGTGGTAGATGTCTTGGTCTCCGAATGGTGTGGGCTGTGATGTGTCCAAGGGGATGTTTTGGGAGGGATTGAAAGGATTGGGTACTCCTTCGAGGGAAGCTCGAGCAAATGGCATGACGGTGAGAGCGGTGATCGATGTTTGGGGCAGAAGCGAAGAGGGAACGAACATCGCCGAAGGATCTCGCATTCGTGCAAGGTTCATGAGCATGACACAACTGCATACTTGGCCGGCATGGGACTTGGGACCAAGGGTAGGGAATTGTATGATAGTGTTTTCGTCAAAGGCGTCAAAACTCTTCCACTGTAAAGGAGGTTAGTGGTTACAAGTCACGCAAGTGAGAAAGAGACTGCGCACAAGCTCGTAGGGGTCGACGACGAACAGCATATCGGTATCGATGAATATGACCTTCTCAACGTCGGCAAGTATCTCGTGTAGAAGGAGTTTGCTACGCTGGGCGGGGTTGTGGCCCATGTTGGCACGGTTGAGCCGCTCAAAGAGACGGTCAATGGTCACTGGATAGAATGTCACCTGAAGAGGGCTGAACATTAACCCGAATTAGATCCTACAAGAATATTACCTCGACGCTGTACATCGGCTTCGTGAACAGAGCGAACTTCTTCTCCAGATACGGCACATTTTCTTCTGTGCAAACAATGTGAAACTGCAAAGGGCGACTCGTGTGCATGAGCGCCGACTTGATTGCTATACTTCCTTCGTGGGCAATATTCCCCCCGATCATGACGAGAGATATCGCGACGGGCTCCAGTGGCACATGGACGTACACGGTCTCCACCTGGGTCACCTTCTCAACATGGGTCTGCACTTGTACATCTGGCTCTGGACAGTGAACAGGCGGCGGTGAAGGAGCATGGACGACTGGCTCATGAATTGCTGCAGCGAGCTTCTGGCGGAGCGGCGTCAGGGAGGCCTGACTCTCTGGGAGCGTCGGCCAATGGTGGAAGGAGAGAAATGCGAGCAGAAGTAGAGCACAAAGAATATATATCTTGTAAGAGCGAATCATTGGGCAGAATATAAACGGGAGGCGGGAAAGAAAAGGAAGAGCATCAGGAGTGTACCCGACGTTGGATAATAGCCCGCAATAGGAGCCGATCGGCTCGGCCCCTGCAGGGACCCACCTGATAAGGATGAACATTGCGATGTTCGACGCCCATATTATTGATGCTGCCAAGCACCAATACATGTTGTGCCTGGTCTTTCGAGGTCCTTCGTCAGTCCACAGACAGCCGCCCAGCATTTCGGTGTCTCGTGGGCGCGCAGTAATGCACCACATTAAACAGCCATACCCGTCGACAATCAACGGTGGACCGTCCCGACCTCTCTCCTCCTGCCGGCAGAGCTAAAACCGTCTGATTGAGGCTGACATTTATTTCATTGTCAAGGGATTTAAGCTCCGTATAGCTTGACGATGAGAGTCTTGAATGGCCTTTCGATGAATGAATTGGCCAAAGTTTGAATATGAAGCCTTGAGAAGGGGACTTCGGACCGCAATGTGTAAAAATGGTCTCCAAGACGCCGTCGCAGTGTCTCGACAATGGACTCGATGCCTTAATGAGGAGAAAATACTGGCGATCGTCTCCAGAAGAACCAGAACGCATGGAAACCAGAGTATCAAAGAAATCCCAACTCGGTTGCATGTGAATCTGAGGATAAGGTGGTCCAGCCTCGACAAATTTTACTGTTTTACCGCGGAGAAAGAAGGGCGTTAGCTTGTATGTAAAGGACATCAACCCGAAAAGTTCGTACGCGGACCAAACTCGGACACAATGGACAAAGTCATGACCAATGTCGGTACTATCCAAGCTGCGGTTGCCTCTTCAGAGCAAGAAACACTAGACGCTCTAAGAGAGCACTATAGAGTGTCGCCTTAGGTAAGTCAAGCCTTGGTGGTAATGCGGATAACTCAGGATATGCCGGCTAACGTACGTTGGAGCACACTTGAAGCGACGGAGAATTGGAGGCTAGCCGCAGGAGCTTAGCTCGTTCTGTCATGGTAAGGCGTCTGTCCCATGTGCTCCCTTCTCTCCATGAACGGAAAACTGATATTTGAAGGCCGTGTCGTTGCAGCGGAGCGAGTCACCGACACCGAAGCGCGAACAAGGAGAATGTGCAACAAGGCACTGACGGAGTGATGATGGTGTTATATTACTGTCCAGGAAGCATGCTTCGGACTCGGTGACTTGTCCGAGCTCCACGGGGAATATGATTACAGCGCCAAAGGAAGCAGGATTATCAAAACAGCATGCCGTCCTCGTCCTCCTCAGAATCTTCTGAGTCCACATAAATTTCAAAAGGATCATAGTTTCGACGGCTGCTATACGGTCCCCAAGGCCTATCAGCGGTCAGCCCCAACATATCACGAACCAACTGGAACTTCAGATCATTAGCACACTTGAGTAGTGCCTTGTAATCCTTGTCATCATCGAAAATTGCATGGAATTCGCCGTCACCCAACCAAGACTGATCCAGCGCACCAGCCGTTATGGCGTCGAGAGCGTATTCTACTTTGCCACCCCGTTGAAAGTAAAAAGCCGCAGAAATGTCGTTCCGAGCGACTGATCGACAATGTCAAGGGAGAATGAGTTGTCCGAATTTCCAAGAAGATCGTAGGGGACGCCAAAGATAGAAATGTAATCAGTATAGAACGTCTTATAGAGTGAGGAATGGAGCTGCAGAGGAAGATAATCACTGGCGACATCGAGCGAAAGGGTTCGGATGTCAATGACTTGGCGAGGCGTGAAATACTCCAGATTCATAGGCATCATGTCCCTGAAAAATCCTGCCTGACCTATGCATCATACGATATTAGAAATAACATCAATCCAAGGCCGGGAGTGAACGTACAGCTTAGTTGGAATCTCATGCGGGGAGATAGCCATCCGACACCACAATGTCCGCATGTGCATCCATACTTCTTGCGGTAAACATATTCGTCATCAGAGAGCCCATCGACCAAGATATTCATAGCGTTTTTAAGAAGGTATTCGATCCTAAGACCCGACTCTGGATAACCGTTCCAGCAGGGCAGTAGCGTCTCGGAGAACTCCCACAGAGACCTCATACCGCCTTGAAGCATCTCTAGCGGTGTAAGGCCATCGCCATTCTCGCAATCGAAGAGATCATGACGGACACCGAGATCGAGAAGCTTTCGAACAGCATGGATGTTTTCAGAGGCGGCAGCAATGAAGATGGGACGAAGTCCATCAGGATCAGGGCGAGAGATTGAAAGAGGATCGTTGTTGAAGAATGATTGAATCGTATCTGCGATACCTGGAGTCATATTCCCTACGATAGAATAATGCAGAGGAAACCAATGTAGCCAGCGTCACCTTCAGGCTGAACAAGGCGAGATGGATGGTGAGGAAGAGGAGAGTATCCAAAGAATTCTGTCTTTCCGACGCGTCTAAAATTATTCTATGAGAGAATAAGTGCGCATACAACCAGGTCAACATGAATATCTTGCCTTGCAAAAGAAACTGGAAAGGCCAGGATCATCAGATTTCTCCCCACTAATTGGAAATGGCCAACACATCACGAAATCCTTGTCTTGAACGTGGTCAGAATCAAAAAGTTTGTCGAGCAGCAGCGATCCTGTCCCTTGCCGCTGGTACTATCAAACGGGGTCAGAAATAGTGACCTCAACAGAAAGAAGGCACCGAACCTTCTCGGTGACATCGATATGGGTAATGTAAACGATCTGGCCTTCGCTCAACTCTTCTCCCCAACATCCCGTGCCACTAAGATAACCTTCGGTGACTATATGCGGTTTGATACGCCCGAATTTATCGAATAAAGTCATTCCAAAAACGTTCATTTCCTCGCCTTCCATATCCATTGCCTCCAAGAAACGATTGGAGCACCTCGAGCGAAAGATATGCAGGGCATAGAGAGATCCGACAGAGCCATGATTCGGATGAGCAACCTTGATCCGAATTAACTTCATGAGCTTCTGAGAGAGGGATGGATGCGTGGCGAGGTTGCCCTTGAAAGTTGACGCCATGAGAAATACACGACCACGTGATAAGGTGCGTTGAAGGATTTAAATTTGTAACAAATTTGTAGCCTGGCAAGTTGCTTTATGGATACTCGCGAAACGAATTTTGAATCAAAACAGAGTCGTTAATTCACCATCTTGCACATGATAAATGGCAGCAGAAGCCAGCCAATTATTTTTAACTAACAGTCAATCGTCGTTTGAGTTCTCCGAACCCGTAGCACGTACGGATTCGCTAACATTCCAGTGCATTTTTTTAAAAAGAAAAAAAAATCCGTTGCACCCCGTCGCATTTGTAAGATTTGCAAGTCATTTTTTCAAGTTTATTTTGTTACATTTAGCTGCCAAGTGTTTCTAACGTGTTTCGTTGACGGTAGAATCAGTACGATGGACTGAATCGGGCAATAAGACAGCTACTATTACATCAAATGAATCTTACAAACACCACTGTCCCATCGCGCTTTCCCCGGGAAAATGGAAATGTTTCTTGGGAAGGAAGTATATGACCATATGGTCAGACAATACATAGCGTACACCGGTATACAACAAAAATCAATCAAAGCAATACAACTAAAACATAGGATTAAGGCATAGACGTCAAGGATGAATCCTCGTCGACAGACGGATGAACCATGTAATACAGCTTGAGATTCTCCCCTTCTGTAGGACCCGAGGATTGCTGAGATTCGCCGTCTATAGAAGGTAGGGAGTCATGAACGTCGCCCCTCATTTCTATAAGGAAGCCGTCCTATTCAAACGGATCAACAAAACACACTTGGATCATTCATCACAGGAAAAGCTCACCCTGGTCAGCTTCTTCAGCATCTTCGTGATAAGTTCCTTCTCATAATCTAGCTCGTCCTCAGTTTGTACCTCCCCGCCATCCACCTTCAACTCGAGATACCAATCAATAAGCTCATCCTTATCAAGACCCTGACCGGTCGTCCGCTCGACCTCGGAGAGATGTAGAATAATCAGTTCTTGAAGCAGCATATACTTGTCATGCGTGATGACTATCTTCCTCTTGGGCGGTGCGGCCGGACGAGGGGCGACTTCTGATGACGGTAATTGGGACGTTGAGGTCTTCGGTGTTCCTGGTGCATTCTTGGAAGAAGAGGCCCCGTTAGGAATGCCAGAGATCTTATCTATCTGTGTTTGGCTCTCTTCAATACCTGCCATTTCAATGTCCTCCGATGGTTGAGGGGCCGGTCGGGTAGGCGCCTCATGTCTACGTTCACCCTCAAGCTCTTCCTCATCGAAATCAATGTCATCTTGCTCGACGTGAATGATTGATTGTCGAAGGAGACCATAAGCTTCTCGCACGAAAGCGGGCGTGATCTGGCGGAGCGCATAAGCAAAGAGTCTAGCAGGTGAGTAGTATAATGGTTACCTCGTTCGTACAATTTGCACGGGCAATGGCCTCGCTCAATCGAATCATACTTTCCAGCTGCCGTACAGTGATACGATATGAATTTCTGCCTGCACCCGATGCATCATCTTGTCGCAGTATCCTGTACTTTTCTACAAGTACGTCTGCGGCTTCTCGACTCAGCTAGGAGGATCATCACATCGATAACCCATGGACCGAAGAGAGATAGGATACCTTACCTTGGGATTGAATGTTCTCGCATATCGAATATACCTCTGTAATGTCTCTGTGCTGAACTCGGGATTGATGGCCTCATCTTGGAATCGGTGAACGTTTACTATATGCTTCGCTATGTTCAGATCCGTTTTCTCGTCGCACTCATCGAGAACAACAAAGAAGAGGTCGAAACGACTCATGATGGGTGCGCTCATGGCGACATTAGTTCTCAGAGTTTTTTTCCGATCGTATCGTCCACCGATGGGGTTCGCAGCAGCGAGTATGGATGTCCTCGCGTTGAGCGTTGCATGAATGCCAGCCTTGGCGATGGATATCGTCTGCTGTTCCATGGCTTCGTGAATAGCGACTTGGTCTGAAATGTCCATTTTGTCGAATTCGTCGATAGCACAGATGCCATTGTCAGCGAGCATCAAAGCACCTGCTTCGATGGTGAAGTCGCCTGTTTCTTCGTCCTTCACAACTGCAGCGGTTAGACCGGCAGCTGATGAAGCTTTACCAGACGTGTAGACCGCTCGGGGAAGGAAGGAACAGATGTACCTGTTGTACCATATTTTAATGACTGCCCTGAGAAATACGGGACGCACTTACTTCAGGAATTGCGATTTCGAAGTTGAAGGATCACCAACAATGCAGATATTGATGTCCCCGCGAAGATGCATCCCTTCAGCTGTCTGCTTGTGAACACCGCCCATAAGTTGCAGCAAAAGACCCTTCTTCACAATTTCATGACCATAGACCGTAGGCGCCATGCTCTCCACAAGGCGAGCATATATGTGATCAGATTCAATCATTGCCTTCAGTTCATCGAACTCAGGCTCCGTGAGAGTCTGAACGAATGCCTGTCCACTGTCTTCCCCGGCGTCTTCCTCTCCGCGCACATTCGTACCTCCCTGTTGAAAACAAGCAGTGAGCTTGAAGGTCTAAAGTGGGCAAGTGCCTACTTACTCGTGCATCAGCATCGTGTACCATGCATGCCAAGAATGCAGTCTTATACTGCAAATCTCTAACACCTAAGCTTTTCAAACCCGTGACACCGGTTCCACCGACGCCTCCAGTAGCGGAACTAGTGCTATTTCGATTTGCTTCCCTTTGAAGCTGCGCTTTATTCCCGCCTGGCAGACCTAATTGGCTGACATCCGGGACAACAATGAATGTGCCCGTGAACACACATTTGTCTCCGGCTTTTGCACGCTCTACAAGCTCAGATCGCAAGATAACATCCAGAGAGCGTGGCATGGATCCGGTCGGTATCTCGCAGGGGTTTTCTTGGATACGTACTTTTTGCCAGTCAGTGAATTTAGAATTATCAATTTGCAGCTGCCACGCAGTGCGATTGCCGCATGTTGGATTCGGGCAAAGGGAAGGCTAATGAAGGAAACCCGATGAGACGTCAAGGACTGTAAGAACCAGCTAGTACACCCACCTCTGTGTACTTGAATTGCTGCTCTACGTCGTGGACCTGCCCTTTGCACACTTCACAAACAAAACTCCCAAAGAGCAGCTCTGGCCGCACTTCACTTGTTCGAGTAACGGTGCCACTGATACTCATCAGTGTCCCAATTTTCTCCGTCTTCAGATCCCTGATCCCTGATACTAGAGGTAGATGATAGAAGGCGATGTTAAACTCTCGAGACTGGAGGTTTGCAGAATCAGTGGTCGCGGCTGTAGGGTTGATTTTCAGGTATTCGGGCTCGAATTCCGTGACGAGATTAAGGAGTGCACGGCGAAGGTAGGGGAGGAATCGATAATACTGTTTTTGAATCGCGTCTGCGAGGACGTCATCCCTCGCCAATAGATGTCCATAGTCAACGTAGAGTGTAGTAAGCTCGTACTCGCGCATCGTATGGACCTGTTCAACGTAGACGAACTCGCCGTCTGGTGCATCTGGAATATCTCCATCGGAAGCGGGCGTCGCTGCGAACGCGACATTTTCTGTGAAGCTGGATAAAGGTATATGAAGTCGTTCTTGGAGTTGTTAAATGCACTCACGTCTTCAAAAAAGTTTCAAAGCTTTCAGCGACGCTCTCTCCGACCGCATCTCGCACCAAAGGAACGTCGCGCCGTGCATCGCCATTTATACGCTTTCTTCGCTTGGATCCTGCTGCGTTACCATCGTCTTCTTCATTACCACCGTCATCATCTAAATCCAAGGCATCTGGTCGTCGAGGTGTCCCGCCAGCGGCAGGCGTTCCAGAGCGCGATCCCCTTGTGTTCGCGTCCTCAAAAGGTGGCTCATGGGCACTGCTGGGCGGTAGAGAGGATTGACGATGCTGTCGGGGAGACGAGAATGACATAACGAACCGAAAAGACGAAAAGAAAGACGCGCCCGAAAATTGGCTTGAGATGTGACCTGTCACATATTTCTTGAGGGCCGGTGCTTGCGCGAGTCCATGTGGCTCGGCGGCTCGGCCTATGATGTCGCGTGACGCAATATGCTCCAGACACAGACGCAGACGACGTCATGGGACCCAGCAGTATAAAGGGCCACAGTGCTGCCGCTGCTTCCTTCCAGACACCCATCATCGGTACTACGTATCTATTCAATCCCTCCCTCCTACATCATGACGAAATCCATCAGCAAGGTCATCTACAAGCCTGACTCTCAGTCAACGGACGAGTACTGCCTGCTCGTGCACACCGAGGAAGTAAGTCGTTGCTCGACATCGCAGACCTTGCACCGCTAATGACTTGTCTCCAACGTTTCAGTACAAGAAGTGGAAAGCTGGTGGTGAGTAATCTGTCTGATCGTCGATGGTCACAAGGTCAATTCATGTTTACCCAGAAACGTGAATGAAACTACATTTTCCCCCACACGCGCGTGACATACTGATGCCAACATAGCTCTATCCCATTGACAGAAGTGGTGGATTGTAGGTGGTTCTCTCTTTCATATTGACCGCTCCTCATTTGCGTTACATTGTTTAGCTTTCCAGGCGTTCCACTCTGGTCAGGGCCCACAAGGGATTCTCGGCAAACCATCCAATCAACAATTGGACACTGTCTTCGGCACGTCGAAAGACACCGATGTTGCCCAAATCATTCTCGAGAAGGGAAGGCATCAGGTGACGGAGGGTTTGCAGGGTCCGACGTTCAGTTCCACGAACCAATCGCGAGGAAGTGCAGGACTTGATAACAGGGGCACAGTGACGTATAGGTCTAGTGGGACGTCGGGGCTAGCCTAATGTAAAGAAGTTAAATCAAAGAAATGTCGTATCAACAACCGCATATCATTACTCGAGATTTGAGTAAATGTCGTTACTACGAAATTTTTTTGAAGCTATACATGTTCGTCAACTTATCGTTGACTTCTGTTCTATGAAATCTATATAGTATGTATTGTATGTAAAAGTATACCACATGCACATGCAATCATCAACAATCGTAACAATACAACAGACGCCCATTCAAGTCTTGCCCTTGGGTGCAGTTTTGCTGAACAATTTCGCCTTCTCGATAGCGGCATTACCTAGACAGAATTTATATAAATTCCAACGCCACCTAGAATTAGTACGTACTTTGTCGAACCAAGTTCTTCTTGTAATCAACGATGCTTATATCCTCCTTCGTCAAGTTCTTGATGGTCTTATTTGCCACCTCCCATAGTTCTTCAGCTACTTGAGAGATCAAACCTAAAGGAGGTGAAGTTTGAAAAGGCGACATGCAATGTGAGCTGTAAGCTTACGGAAATCGTGGGATACGATAACCACTCCTCCTTCGAATTCTTTAATGGCCTTGGCCAAGGCATCGATAGATTCCATGTCCAAATGATTGGTAGGTTCATCTTGATAGGTATCAGTACTATATAGCGAGCACAGGAAAATTCCGCCACTTACCCAGCAACAGGATGTGTGGGTGCTCCATCGCCAGTTGGGCGAACACCACCCTGAGGCGATGACAGTCAGTGCCTAATCATTTAAATGATGATTTCTGCCTACCGATTTCTCAGACCGTCTGAAAGTTGTCGGATTGGCGATGTCTGATGGCTTCCTGACAAACCGAAGCGACCTAGCTGTGCTCGCCATGCCTGAGAAAGATCATCAATGGGCGGAAGTAGACAATAAGCTGAAGGCCTACTTGGTTATCCTTCTCCGGGAACTTCTGGCTGAATAAGTCCTGGAAATATTCAATTGGGGCTTTGTCATAGGGTAGCTGATCCGCGCTGTGTTGCGAATACTTCGCTAGCTTCAAAGCGGCATGTTTGGAGATGGTCCCCTGCGACGGTTGGAGCACTCCGGTGATCAAATGCAGCAGCGTTGATTTACCAGCGCCGTTGGCACCGAGGATGGCTACTCGAGAATCCATACTAACGGCTATGAGCGACGACTTAAAAAGGTGAGAAACAAGACACACTCTATACCAAACGATAGACCCTCATAGAGATAATCCTCCTTTTTACCCGAGTACGAGAAAGCCACCTCATCGAACGCAATGATGGGCGGCGGGAGTTTCCGGATATCCTCGAAGTTGAAACGCAGAGGTTTGGGCATTTCAATTTTCTCGACCAATCCAGCGGCTTCCATCTTGTCGAGGATCTTTTGCTTGGATTTGGCTTGACGCACAAGGTTAGCGTAGGTACCGGCAGAGGCAATGAATCTAAAATCTGTCAGAACGATGAGCGACGATGAGTCAAGGCAGACAGACTTTTTGATATGCAGAATTTCTTCCTGCTGCTTGTTGTATGCTTTCATTTGGTTCACTTCGTTTTCCTTCTTTGTTCGCACGTAGACAGTATAGTTACCCGTGTAGTAGACCAGTTTCTTCTTCGGCGTCAAATCCATGATGTTCGTGCAGACGGAGTCCATGAAATCCTGGGAGTGCGATGTGATTACGAGGATGTGATTATACGTCGAAAGGTACGCTTCAAGCCACACTACAGCACCGAGATCGAGATGGTTAGTGGGTTCGTCAAGCAGAAGCAGATGTGGTTTGACGAAAAGTGCTCGAGCGAGAGCTACACGCATCCGCCAACCACCACTCATGTCTTTCGTGGGTTTCTTCATCATAGCTTGAGAGAACCCAAGACCGTGGAGTATACTTCCCGCTTTAGTCTCGAATGTGTTAGGGTCGAGCTCCTCGAGCTCCTCGTACGCGGCATCGAGAGCGACTTCATCAACATCATCTGCAACCGAAAGCTCTTCTATGTAGGCCTCGAGCTTGGCGACCTTTTGTTTAGCGGAAGCGACAATGAAGTCGACGGCATTGACCTCTGACGGTTCGGCCTCGCCACGTACAAGGTAGATATCGATGTGTTGCGGTATTTCTATGTCGCGCTCAGCAATGGATTGGAGGAATGTCGACTAAGCAGGAACGGTCAATAGGATGGAAGAAACAGCAGCTATTTGGCGCACCTTGCCGGAGCCATTTTCACCCAATAAACCATACCGTTGGCCATAGTTGAGTGCTATCTCTGCATTCTCGACAAGAAGACGGCCGTGGAACGAGAGAGTGTACGAATCTATCTTGATGTCTCGAGCTTTTACATCGGATACGAGTACTCCCGCTGCGCTCCTGCAACATTGTCAACATTTGAAAGAAGACAGAGGAATAAACATATACACACCTTTCCGTTGCAATATTAAGCTTCGCCATCGAAGTAAGATCCTCCTGGCTCGTGGCAGCGCTCATGCTGGTAATTGGGGTATTGAGACTACTTCCATTTACTGACCCCGATGGCGTGGACGTTGAGGTAGAGGCACCGGTACCACTAGCAGCTTTTTTTGCAGCTTTTTCAGCGAGGCGCTTTTGTTTGGAGGCTGAAGGTGCCATGGTGGTCGGTTGTCAGTTATCGATCCCTGAAAACTTCATCAAATTTTGGATATTATGATTAGTCATCATAGCCCGTGACTTGCATCAAGGACGTCACTTGAGTCTTGAGCAGTGTTTTTCGCTAATGTAAACCCGAACCGTATATTGTATGGTCCGTAAACATCTATTAACATTAAAGAAAGATTATTCAGGCGTTTCATTTCGATGAGGTGGACATATTACATGGTATAAAGTTCATTTTCCCACTTGGTGTACGAAAGGATGATCGAATCGAGGAAGCTGGCAACCTAGTACTCCATACTAGTTTCAGAGCTCGAGCCTCCATGGTTTTAACTAATACGTCGTGACTGCGAAGACAAAGAAACATATTACAAAGATTTTATCGCGAGCTGGTTAATGAAATACCGGTGAGGGTGAAAACTTGAAACTTGAAGCTTTACATCTATCCGTCCTTGACAGCAAAATGCCCCAAAGAACCGGACACCACATTTGCTCTCAGGGAAGAAATCTGTTGAAACATTTGTTCTGATGACCGTCTTTTCCTCAATTAAATCTGTGAAAAGTGTCGCCATACTTAAGTAGACGTACTATGGATGTTAGTCACCATGCAGACCACCACAACAATCCTTCAAGGAACTTGCTCTCTAGCATCATCTGATGACGCAAAATGCCCACTGCAACTCTGTTCATTGCCAAAACCAACACTGAATGGTCGACCATCCTCTCCATCGATTCATATAAATTACCAAGGTATTCAGGGCCCGTTCGTGTATGTACCTTCGACTAGATCCGTTCCACAGCCAAAATTTAAACCATTAATTCTGCTTTGTCAACCATGTAGTTATACAGTCACGCATGTCCCGGCACCGATGCAGTGCTCGCTCCTCACTCTCTCCCATATACAACGACCATTGTTATGGGTATCGCGTATCCGTAAACTTGGTGCATGAGTCAACGCATGCCTACACTCGGCCTTCTCGGTCCTAGCAGTGACTCGCACATAATTTTCTCTTACTTTCTCTATTCTTCTTGCTCAAACTAGAATATAATAGAACATTGTAGAATATTCATGACTCAAGCCCTTTAGTATATAAATACCGTCTGTAACATTGTAAAGAAAAAGGAAATCAATCTACTCATCTTCAAGTCCACTTCATTGTGTGAACTAAGCATCTGATCGGTTACGCCTAGCGCTTGCTGAACAACTCGTTGGATACGCCAAGCGCTTTCCGACACCAATCCAAAGATTACGCCTAGCGCTTGTCTTCACCTACAGCCCGTAATAGCTCCGCGCTTACAGGCTTTTTATATCGGTAATAGCTCCGCACTTACCGGCTGCTTCCTACAGTAACTGCTTCACACTTACTGACCCCTTTACCTCGCAAACCGGACCTCTCAGGTCTCCTCATGAACCCTTGCCGGAATCCATCCTATTCCCTAACGACATACATCTTTATAACATATCCTACCTCGTTTCGATCATCCCTTGTCGCTCCTCACTCTCATATCCTGATTTCGGCAGATTCCTAACAACTATGCTATTCTAATAAAGCTATATAATACAGTTTTCAATGAAATTCAATGCCCAGGTAAAGCAAATACAATTCTGAAAAATACTACTGTCATTGCGTCGGTCGATGAGCGGTAAAGGCGGGATAGCTGCGGGTACCCTTCGGTGAGGCGGGTGGCAGCATCAACGATCGTTTTACTCATTCGGACATCATCAGCATCTGTCCGAATTATCCCAATCGTGTGACGCTTTGTGACCGATTCTTTGACCTTACTAGAACTCTCTGTTAGGTCTAAACGGGTGTACACGAACGGTCTCCTATGGAATTTGTCAAGAGAGTCTATGTCCACCAGTATTTGTCGATGGTGGACTTCCGTAGTAGAGAAAAGGCCGGGGAAATCGTCGATTAGAGTTGCTCGAGATCCGAATCCGGGGATGTACTGCGAAGCACGTAGACCTAGGTGATGTCCAGGTGGTCCTCGTAGTTCAACGTTCAACGTTCAGCGCCGAGATCGCTTTCAGTACGATCAAAATCTCCGAAAACGTCTCTTGAAAAACAACAACGGCGGAATGATTTCTAATGATCTGGAAGACTTTCGCTAGGACCATTAGCTTGTGCCAATCACCAACAGCATCTTTGCTGCACGAGGAGAGTTGATGGACACCTTCAATCATGTCATACACATCTTTAAGCTCTTCGCATTTTGCGGAAGATTTCTGAATGGAACGCATTTGATAGTTCCGGCCATCACAGAAGATGATGATTACAAAGAGCGGATTCGGGTGATTTGAAGGATTCAAGGGTATCAGATATAGAACGCTCATTCCCTAGTGGAAACTACTCTTCGAAATTTGTTGGGTTATCCCGTCAGAGAACATAAATTTCCTGAGGAGATGAGAACATAAATGGTACTTTGGACCCTTTTTTGGGAGTCGTTACTCCCACTGTGCCTTCAATGATCTCTAGAATTTCACCTGCTTGCTGTGAGAAAGGATGTTATCATAATAGGAGAGCGAAGGGAAGGCAAACGCTTACGACGGAGTCCACTTGCATCTGACCGCCCTGCCACGTGGTGGCTGTGTCACCAGCAGCGTCCGAATCTGAGTTATCTGACGACGCAACTTGCGACTCTATTCTGACTCCAACATCTATCGCAATCTCATGCATGCGTAAACACGGCATTTGCAGTATTTTTATTGTCGTGACCTAAAAGACAACTGGCTATGCCGACCAGCTCCTTTGCGGTGCCTACGATCCTTACAACAGCAACCCTTCATTTTGCTGAAGTTGCTGAAGGTGCCACCGCACAGGATGTCATTGATGCCTTGGTAGATACTGCTCGTTCAGAGGTTCTTGGAGGCCTGGAAGATAAGGGATGGGCTCTTCAGAAGATAAGGGTGGAACGAAACGGCCGCCCTTGGGAAGAAGACGAGCTAGAAGCTCTTGGTGAAGGTGAGTAAATTCGTTCGTCTTTGATAAATTGCCTACTAGTGCTACACAGGGATCCTGGAGCCTTTTACTTTGGTCGCGCCTTTGGTTAACGCCCCGCCATCGAAGGCTACAACTCAACGGCATTTCTCTTCGTTTCCCATGACTGCACATCTTCACAATCCTGTGCTTCGTTTGGTTTCTCTCCATCCACACCTCTCCATCTATCTATCCTTTCTTCGGGTCCCTGAAATTCATGACGGTTTTCGGTACAAAGTCTTCATTTCCAAGACCACGACTATTCATGACGTTGTAAACTCAGTAATAGACGAACTAGGATTGACCAAGTCCTTGCCGGTTCCGGGGGGTGGAAACCTGGAGTATGTTCTGGAAGAAGTGTGGAAGGATTCTGAATCTGAAAGTACGTATTCTACAACTTGCATGGTCTGGGTACACGTTGATCTACATTCTTAGAATCATCGCGACTGCCTAGCTCCTCTTTGGTCTTCAGCATCGTAGAATCCTCTTTCTGCGCGAATCCATACACGTCCGCGGCCACTCGCAGCTTCCGTTTCTGCGTCCCTGACGAGTGGTACCGTCGCTCTAAATCGAGGAGTGTATCCACAGCATCCACAGAACCCACGCAATCTACCATAAGACGTCTTGCAGCCTTACAGGAGTCCGACGAAGACGAAGAGGATGAAGGAACGGCAAAGATGTCCAGTCCGGAGGCGTCTTCTCCTGCGTCCGCCACCACTGGAGGCGGGACCATTTCTCAAAACCGCCTGTCGACTTTGTTCGATGGGTGGTTCCAAGTTTCATCTCCTCCCCGATCCAGTGTTGTATCCACACCGGAGAAACGCAAGAGTACAGTCAGTGAGCCTATGCTAGTCGAAAACCAGACCGGCGATGGCTTAATATCGGGATCAAGTTCAGGCCAGGAGTCCGATTTCGACGAAGCGGAGTTTGAGGACCTAGTGAACAATTTAGGACTAAAGAATGACAAGCGAACTGAGATGCTTACCATGTCACCAGAGAGGAAACGAATAGTCTTGTCGCAACATAAGTTGATGAAGGCGGGAACAACTGGGTCTATGCGAGGTCCAGCTCACGCTCAGTCCTATGGGCCTAGCAGTGCTGCCGGAATAATGCCGAGAATCGTTCCACAGCTGACTGGGGATGGCCTCATGAAGCGGTTCTCTATGTGGGGGGTGGCACCTGCGGCACCCCCCGTGGTTTCTGAAGGAGCACACACCACTGGCGAGTTTGACAAGGGTAGGAAAGGGTCATTCGATAAGATTTCTGAGGAACCGAGGCCTATCCTACCTCAAAGCACGGGAGGGCGATGGAGTAGCTGGTGGTCGTTGTCCAGTGGTGACAGAGGTAGCGTTGGTGATAGCAGGGCACCTGAGAATTCGCCAAAGTGGTATGTTGATGGATTGAAAAGCTGGAAGTCGACGGATATCAAGCTGCTCAAGCACATCATATCGCTACGAGTGCACCTTCGAAACGCTAGTATGACATGGGTGGAAGAATTCCTTAGTACTGAAAAGGGAATGGACGCTTTAACGGCCATGCTTGCAGGACTGGTTGGCAAAGGTGGAAAGCGGAAGGATTTGACGGAGATTGAAACTAACTGCCTTCTGGAAATTGTTAAATGTTTCAAAGTCTTTCTGAATGCCGGAAACGACAAAAGTAATGTAAGACTTGAGTAACAATCACCTATGGTTATCGCTAACACTCTGGTAGGAGCTCTTCGACCGAATCATTGCTGCTCCAATGGTCGTAACTTACATTACTTATTCTCTCCACGTCCCTTCTCCGGAACTGAGGACCATGTCATCAGAAATTCTAGCGGCTCTTTCTTTTTTATCAGCTGATGGTCACAAAGCAACGCTCTCTGCATTGTCGGATTATCGCGTTGCCTATGATGAAACGTTCCGTTTCGAAGGCCTGGTCAATTCCTTACAATTGCCTTCCGGTGAAGGAGAATTTAGCGATGATGTTGCAAGTTATCTGATGGATATGGACGATGATGAGGTCAAGCGGATTTGGAACCCTAGGGCCGCGGTGATGTCCCTCGTTAATGCCTTGACAAACTGCCCCAACGCTTTGGAAGACAGAATTGTACTTCGAGAGGAATTTAGTAGAAGGGGTCTGAATGAGATTATTGTGGTACGTTTAATTTACTTCGTTTCTAAGTCTTCCTGATTGGGTTTTGCATTATAGGCTTTACGATATGTTAAGCCGCCAGAATATGTGATGAATCAACTCAACGTATATACAGAGGAGAAATCGGACGATGATGCGGAAATGAGAGAGAGGACCAGAGGGATGATGAGGCGGACTGCTAGCGACGCTACACTGTCTGACGCTGAAGATGTACTGCAAGACATAGTCCAATTGGCCCAAGAGCATGGTGAACTGTATCCTGTGATGGTTGATATCCTTCACAATTACAACGATATTCTTGGTAAGGACGTAGAATTGTAAGTGTTTT
The DNA here is from genome assembly GCA_030407005.1 of Desarmillaria ectypa. NCBI lineage: Eukaryota > Fungi > Basidiomycota > Agaricomycetes > Agaricales > Physalacriaceae > Desarmillaria > Desarmillaria ectypa. The sequence goes on from JAUDYN010000004.1 coordinate 3,447,916, forward strand.
GAGGCCAGCCTGTCTTAGGTACTGATGACGCTCTATTGCAGGCAACTAAAGGCCGATCTTCTTACCGTGTTGGATAAATTTGTTGAACAGGCGGCAATGCTCGACAAGTTGTAAGTCTTTTCTCTCAACGAAAATAAGTGTACTGATGAATGCTGCGTGCAGTGACGATAGCTGGCATATCTTCATGAAGAGGTTCGTAGCGTCTGTTTCGCATATCACAGGCCAAGAACTCGAGGTCAAGGCCGCATCTGAGAGTGACCACGTTGTTGAGGAAGAATTGGAGTCTCTGCGGACGAAGGTCGAAGAGCTTAGCGATGAGGTATACATAATCCGCGTTTCCCTTTCCTCTAATAAGCAATGCTTCGTTCACAGCGCACGAAATTGAAGAACGAACTCAACCAGCAGATCGCTGAGATGAATGCTCTGAAGTCTTTACCTCTTGGAGGCTCTCAAGGAAAGCCGCCGGGAAAAGGTGGCCCTGAGGTCTGTCAAATGGCTACAGCGACTTTATAGAATCTGATATTTTCTCAGAGCTTCCACGGTGTCGTTCAACGGCTCGTGCAGAAAGAAAAGCAAGTTCTTCAGCTCCAGTCGGAACTGGATCGAATCAAAGGCCAGCAACATCCTAACGAGGCACGCGATGCGGACGAGCGTGCCAAACAAGCCCGTGATCGGGCCAAATGGAATGCGCTGATGGACGAGATTGCCAAGCTGAAGGTTAAGGTGCGTTCGAACCCCCTCGTCCCTATCATATGCTTTCGTACCTAGATCTTGACTACTTAAAACAGAACAGCGACGCAGAAACAGCCTTGGGAATCAAGGATAAGGAAATTGTTTACTTAAAGCGAGCGCTTGAGTCTGTGTACTCTCGATTTTCGGCCAGGGAGGAACATCGTGAAGAAGCGCGAGGAGCAGAAATGGATGCTGAGCTCATGGCGGCCCGCACCATCGAAAATCTATCGCAGAAGGATGATCAAATTGCTTCACTGTGCATTGAAGTCGCTGACCTGAAAGCTACACTCGCAGCGAAACCCAAGACCGAGAAGGAGTTCAAAGCGCGCTCTCCTCCACCGCCTCCTCCTTCTAAACCTAAACGTACTGCGACGACGCCAACTCATGTGTCACTTGCAGCATTGTCAAAGGTAGATACTAAATCTCCGCCTCCACCACCACCACATCCTCCCCCCCCTCCCCCTGCCCCTCCTCCTGCCCCTCCTCCTGCACGATTACCATCGATAGCTATCGCTGCGGCTGCTGTCCTGGAACCAGCTTCTCCCACGCCATTAACGTCATCTGGACCACCGCCTCCTCCTCCTCCTCCTCCTCCTCCTGGTATCCCCCCTCCTGCTGTTTCCACAGGGCCTCCGCCCCCACCACCGCCCCCACCGCCCCCGCCTGCTCCGGCATTTTCGTCAGCGCCCCCACCACCCCCTCTGCCACAATCTCTAGGCGTTGGACCGCCCCTTCCCCCGCCCCCTCCCCCTCCCCCTGCTTTCCGAATGGGAGGTGTGAGACCCAAGGTCACTCGTCCTGCAAAGCGACTAAAGCCCTTCTTCTGGAACAAGATCAACAATTCAACTGTTTCCAACACAGTATGGCGTGAGGTCCCAACTGATATCCAATTCGACTTGAAGGATCTAGAAACGACATTCACAATTGATAACTTGACTCCGACACCTTCACAACTCCAGGCTAATCCATTTAAGAAATCCGCCGTAACAACGCTATTGGATATTACGCGTGCCAATCATATCGGTGAGTCAACATTGTTGTCTCGCATTATCATTATCTTGTCATTGATTCCTCATTCTCTACGTAAAAGCTATAATGCTGAAACGGATTAAACTGAATTTCCCGGGAATACGCAAAGCTCTACTTGAGTTGAATGATAATCTTTCCATTGATGATCTGAAAGCAATTGGGAAGCATTTACCAACACCTGACGAGGTACTTGGAATATTTCTGGATTGTCTTTCGATTTTATTTTTGGCGTTTAGGTCAACCGAATCAAAGACTTCGAAGATGTTGGGAAACTTGCTATGGCTGACCAGTATTTCAGCCAGGTACGTAGATATCCTTGTTCTATGCTTGATATTGAATGTACAGTTGCTCTAGATAATAACCATTCCGAGGCTATCGGAACGGCTGGATTGTATGCTCTATCGCCGTAAATTAGATCTTGATATTGCAGAGATACGACCAGATCTGAATACTCTACGTAATGCTGCCCTGGAACTCCGGGGGTCGACAAAGTTCAGGCAGATCTTGCAAGTGAGCGTTTATCAACCCAATTCCTAGCAATGCTCCTGATGCCGCAAAAATAGGCCGTGCTTGCCGTAGGAAATGCATTAAATGGTTCCAGCTTCCGGGGTGGTGCTAAAGGTTTTCAGCTCGAGGCCCTTCTGAAGGTAAACTCAGATTGGACGGTTGTTGTCCTTTGGGCTCATCTCTTGGCAGATGAAGGAGACGAAAACAGCCAAGGCTGGTACTGACTGCCCTACATTGTTGCATTACTTGGCTCGAGTACTCCTCCGATTTGATCCTAATCTGGTCACATTTATTGAGGGCCTTCCTAATGTTGAAGCTGCTTCTCGTCGTATGTTGCCTGGTTTCAACAACATGGATATATCGCTGTGACTTATATTTCTCAACAGTCTCTGTACAGACTATTATGCAGTCGATCAGCGGCATGGCTTCGGGTTTGGCACAAATCAAGACCGAGATAACGCAGCTCAAACAGCTACCTGTCCTACCCGACGATCGTTTTATTCTGGTGATGCAGGTAGGGATTCCTTAATGTGCCAGCTTGTATCTTCCCTGACCTCTGTATTCAGCCATTTGTGATTGAGGTCGAAGAAAGTATCGTCGCGCTTAAGAATATGGGTCAGTCCCTAGAAGGGGACCTACACTCTCTTCTTGCATACTATGGCGAAAATCCCGACGCAACCGACGCACCCACACCCGAAGATTTCTTCGGTTTGATTCTATCGTTTTCGTCATCTCTCCAGGTAAACCTATTCCGAAAAGTCCGATCTCATCGTTAAACTTGTTACGCAGAAATGTGCTCTAGAAGTTCACGATTCTCAACAGAAGTCAGCAGTCCAGACAACACAGTCTAACATCCAGATCAAAGTAGAAGTGGACCAGCCTGCGGAACCTGTAAGTCTTTCCAACGTATGGCTGACACGAATCTCATCATGCAACTGCCACAGACCATTAAGGCTGCCGCTGATACCCAGGGTTCTTATGGCCGAACTGCTGGCGGTAAATCAGTGGGCCGAGGTGACCTCGACCAGGCCATTCGCAGCATGCGAGATGGGAAACGAAGAGCAAGACCTGTGCGGCCACTCAGCAAGATATTCCTAGATGGTGCGCCTGGCGGTGGACGACCTCAGAGTCGCTTTTTGAATCATGATGCATAATATTCACGAGTTACTTACTTATCACATACTAATATAGTCATTCCGCATACCACGATCTCTATATCAATCTTCTATATATCTCACGCATACATATCCCTACTGTTACTTGTATATCGAGACGCCTCGGACATGTATGTATACTTTCATGACATTATGACAGCCTGCGAGGGCACATTCCAATCTAGTACGTGGCGTCTTTGATCGACTAAGTTTGAATCGATCCTCAGTAACATCAGTCGAACTTCATCACCTTAATATGCTTCTTGAGAGTAGCCATGCGAAAGGTATGTAAACCTATTTTAATAACTCTCGTCTCATGTTTTTCTGCCGTTCTCCCAGATGGTTGAACCTTTCGGGCTTGTCATTTTCTCGAATATTGTGTAAACATTGTGAATCAGTGCCTCAAGATGAAGAAAGCATGCGGATATTCACAGACCCATATGATCTGTGTTCCTTCGGCGTTACTTGTCCATAAGACCTGAGGTCCACACTGTTATTTAAACGATCAGTATCTCTCAAGATGATTCTACAAGTCGTTTTTACCCGCGAAGGATGACTGGTCTACGATTCCTTGGGCTCATTTTTCTTACTTCTTGCCTTTCACTCACTAGTGCTCTACTCCGCGAAGGACGTCCTCATGGCAATATCATGCCCATGCCGGTCATGCCGGTCATCGAGGTAGAGGATACTACTAGCTACGCAGTGACTTCCTTGGCGGATGAACTGCCGCCATACGATATGATCTATTATTTCGACCAACTCATCGATCATAATAACCCATCGCTCGGAACGTTCCAGCAGAGATATTGGCATACCTATGAGTTTTATGAGCCAGGCAAGTAATGGTACATATCATGCGTCGTGCTCTCTCTTCTCTAACGTGACTTCCCAAGGTGGGCCAATTATCCTTATGACGCCGGGGAAAGCCAACGCAGCACGTTCGTATTAAATTCATTTCTGACCGAAATTTCTCTGATTTCTTTTTTTTCCCGGCAGCTTATTATGGGTACCTCACGAACCGCACGATAAACGGCCTTATCGCCCAACAGGAACATGGATCGGTCATCGTTGTTGAACATCGGTTTTACGGCCTTAGCAACCCCTACCCTGACCTTACCGTCGCGAGCTTGAAATATCACACTGTTCAGCAAGCCATTGAAGATCTGGAATACTTTGCTAGGAATGTCGTGCTTCCAATGCCCAACGGTGATCAAGTTGGCCCTGATAAAGCCCCATGGATCCTTACTGGGGGCAGCTATTCAGGTACGTCCACTGATTCTCCATGAGCTTCCCTTCCACTATCTTCAAAAACAATAGGCGCTTTGACCAGTTGGACTATGGTGAAGTACGAACATCTATTTCCTTATAACAATATACATCTGACCACATCCGAATCCTAGTAAGCCTGATGTATTCTGGGCAGGGTATGCATCGTCTGCTGTCGTCGAGGCAATATTGTGAGCCTATATTCATTTCCATGGCATTTCCACAGGCTTACGCGGCAAATCAGCGATTTCTGGAGATATTTCGAACCCATTCGCCAGAACATGCCACAAAACTGTTCTGCGGATGTTGCCGCTGTGATTGCTTACGTAGACGATGTATTCTCTGGAGATAACACAACAGCTATCAATGCGATTAAAGACAATTTTGGTCTGAATGAGATGTCACATCTCGATGATGTGGCAGCCGCATGTCAGCACGTAAACCATCTTGATGAGTTCTTTCTCACTGATATGCCTTTCGTAGTAAGGAACAATCTGTGGGACTGGCAGTCTCTCCAACCGACATCTGGTGCTGGTGCACGATTCTTCGAATTTTGTGACGCCCTAGAAGTCAAGAATGGCAATAGTGCACCTGAGGCAGGGTGGGGCCTCGACCACGCGCTTTCAGCTTGGGGTTCCCATTTCAAAGAAGGTTACTATACATTGCGTGAGTATCCACTGTACTCTGAATGCAGAAGCTCGTCTCACTCTAAGCTTGAATATTCCTAGTTTGTGGTGATAGTAACGCTGAGTTCGTTCACTCCTTAATTTGACAATCAGGTCTGTAAAAGTTCAACGTGATTGTAGAGACTGTCTGGGTACATATAACGCGTCCCAAGATTTCTGGACCAACACCGATATTGACAACAGCTACCGTTCCTGGAATTGGATAGTGTACGTGCGACTCCCTTCCAAATTCCAATCTTATTGAACCGCGCCGGCAGCTGCAATGAAGTGGGCTATTATCAAGCAAGTTCTCTATTCCACGTATAGTTGCTTATTTTATTCATATCTCTATAGGATGGACCTCCTGTAAATGCTACAGAAACACCCATTGTGACGCGACTTGTCAACGTCGAAACGTTCTACGATCAGGTACTCTTTCATCTTCCACGCGAAGTTTAAGTTCATGATCACGACAATTTCAGCGCCAATGCCAAATGTTTTTCCCTGAAGCTTTCCCCAAACCCCCATACCCAGACACGAGTAATATCAATACATTGTACGAAGGGTGGGACGTTAGTCTCGATAGAATCTTCTTTGCGAACGGCATTCGTACGTTAACATCACGGTAGTTCGGTAGGAATGTCTAACATAATAATCTAGAGGACCCTTGGAGAGAGGCTACTGTATCCGCACAAGGACTGAACATTCCGAGTACTGAGGAAATGCCCATCGGACTTTCGGACGGTTTCCATTGCTCTGATTTGTCCACAACGACGGGAACAATAGACGCAACTGTATATATGGTGCAAACTTCCGCTTTGGCATCTATGAGTACATGGTTGAAAGAATGGGAATGAACGAAGACGGTGAAGTTTCAGAAGCCTTGTACTCATTTGTACGAACCTCCATGTAGTGGTTTTGTGAACTGTATGGTGTATTGAATAATGTATGTGGTGGATGCATATTTTTATAACTAACTTGATATTTTGTCCAAAATGTCGGTAAAAACTCTGCTTGCCAAAAATCGCTTTGAATTCGCTGACAAAAAACACATTTGATCTCCGGTCCGAAGCATGTGCCCCAAAGAGCGCGTCATGCACGTGTACATCATATGCGGCCATTTTAACCTTAGGCAACCTCATCTCTTTCTCATACCATGAACTACATCCGCGGTGCTGTCAATGCTATCAGCGCCCCGTACCAATATTACAAGGAATTACCGCCAATAAATCCCTCGACGCTCACCGGTGCGATTGATGTCATCGTTATTCAGCGCCCAGCCGACAATGGCGGGACGGAACTAGCTTGTTCACCGTTTCATGTACGATTCGGAAAATGGCAGGTACTCAGACCGGGAGAGAAGAAGGTGTGTCCATTCTCGCATCTGTTAATCAAGCAGCCGACGAATCAGTCCCAGGTCAACGTAATGGTCAATGGCCACTCGATTCCATTCAATATGAAGATCGGAGATGCTGGCGAGGCTTTCTTCGTTTTTGGGACTGATGACGACGTGCCAGATGACCTTATTACTTCGCCTATCCTTCAGCCCACACGACCAGACGCGGAAACAACGCCTGAAGCTCTCAACGTAGGACCATTTGGAGCGAAGGCTGAATCAGATGATGACGAGCTACCAAAGGAAGAGCCAGATTACCTTGATCTAGACGCCCAGCCAGACAACGACGAGAAACGACACAAGAAGACGCAGAGTTTGACATCATCAGTTTCTGTAACCGAGAAGCAGCCGTCGAGGCTGTCACTACCTCAAGAACATATTTCACCTGGAACAGACGCCAAAGATATGACGGAGAAGGAACAGGATGAACGTGCAGACGAGGTGCTGAAGAAGAAATTGAGAAAAGGAGTTGACCATGTACCCGAGGTCGCATTTTCGAATGGTCCGTGAACTTATATGACCTGTTCCCTAGATGATTGATCTTTGGTTACAGGCATTGCATATGACATTGAAGGATATCACTCTTCAAGCAGGCATCACAGTATCTCGCATGACCGTGAACGATCCGATCGTACCATCAGTTCTTCTGGTGCTAATGGCATCAAGTTTCCCGCTTCTTCAAGATCCTCGACACCTTCACCATCCCAGTCTGGAACTCCCGACGATGAGCCTTCATCCTACACATTTCCCTCCATGCGCGCCACTTCCGAGCCTCCTGATTTTCCTGAACCGCCGGCTGACATAACGAAGTCCAGTTCCCTGCCGCTGAAGCTTCACTCGTCATCACCCCAGGAATACTCTTGGGAATGGGGTGCATTTCCGCAACCGTCCCCTTTGAAGATGACGTTTGGAAAGAGCCTGGGAAAGTCTAAGCACAAATCAGTTAGTGGTTTGGAGGCAGATGAAGAGGGTGAGGTCCGGAGTAGGAGCGTGCCCCCATTATATGAAGAGAAGGGAACAGAGAAAGAGCAGAGAGTTTATGAAGATTACGATGACGAAGAGGTCACAGAAGAGAAATATGGCGCTGGTGGTAGACTGACAGTCAGCCCATCAGACCCCACAAAGTTTAGAGTGGCAATAGAGGGTCGGCGGGTACCATTTGAGCTGAGTCTGGTGCATGTTGAGGTGGATGAGATGCGCGGTAGAAGGAATCGAGACGGTGCTGTTCCCGCTATTCCCAACAACACGAGCAATGCCTTTGGTATGGACGAGGTTGAGACTGATAGACTATTTGAGAAAGGAAAGATCGATCTTAATACTTTCTTGGATGACGGAAGCATCATTGATGATCCAGCCTTGGTGATAAATTGGAATGAGGGCCAGTATGTTATGCAACTTTCCTCGTGCTCCCGTCCTGACGCTGTTCACAGGTACATTAGATACGGCGATGGATCACCATTGGTACAGGCTCTCAGGCTGTGGCGTAATGAGTATCTCCGCCAACGAGACATAGGTATGACACCGACAAGACCTTCTTCGCCGCTTTCGGATGACGATGAAGCAGTCAAGTCAAGAATCAGTGATTCTTCTGGCGTCTCAGAAACGACACCAACAGGCAATCGAAAACCTCCAACTTCCTCATCTTGGGTACAGTGGTGGAGTCGGAGTAGAAGAGGCACGCCTTCCAGCACACCCAGTAATGGGAAGCCCGGAAGTCCCGAATTAAGAGAGTCGGTCTCGGTTCCCCTGGAATCTGTCCGTTGTTTCATGAATCACACATTCTTTCCGTTATTGACATTTCCTGCAGACGCTACCGCCTCATCTAAAAGATATACCGGCAGCAGAATCTGCACCGGCCCTTCCCTCAACACCGTTGCAGAAGCCCATTCAGGATGCTCCTACCCCGGTACCTGTAATCGAAAAACCTAATCACAAATTTGCTAAGACACTGCGGTTAACATCAGATCAACTAGTAAGCGTGCCGTCATCTCACAGGTTCTTATACTCACATCGGGCACTGCGTCCAGAAATCTCTGAACTTGAAGTTAGGTCCTAATATGATAACCTTTTCGTTGTCCGTGACTGGTGCTATTGCATGTACTGCGCGCATATTCCTGTGGGAGTCGACTGACTTGGTTGTTGTGTCCGATATTGATGGGACAATCACTAAGTGTGTTTCGAATTCATTTGTAACTCTGAAGCGCGGCTGATACTCGATGAAAAGGTCTGATGGGCTAGGCCATGTCTTTGCGATGATAGGGCGTGATTGGACACACCTTGGAGTGGCAAAGCTCTACACAGATATTTGCCGGAATGGGTACAAAATTATGTATTTGACTTCGAGAGCGATAGGGCAAGCGGATTCTACAAGGGATTATCTGAGGGGAATCAAACAGAATGATTACCAGCTTCCCGAAGGACCTGTCATCATGAGTCCTGACCGGTTAATGGCGTCGTTGCATCGGTGTGTATATTTCATCAAGTAGTATCAATCTGGACTAATTGAGGTGGGCTTCTAGGGAGGTTATCATGCGAAAACCAGAAGTGTTCAAGATGGCTTGTTTGAGGGACATTCAGCGTCTCTTCGGTGAGGCGTCAAGAAATACATTCTATGCAGGGTTTGGGAACCGGATTACGGACGCTATGTCTTATCGAAGTGTGAACGTGCCCAGTTCACGAATATTCACTATTGATTCGACCGGCGAGGTCAAGTTAGAACTGTTGGAGTTGGCGGGGTATAAATCTTCGTAAGTCTTTTCCTTCCTCGAGGATGGTGGTTCCTAATTTTGGTATGTACCAAGCTATATCCATATGACCGATCTCGTCGACCAGATGTTCCCGCCTATCCATCGCAAATGGGCTCCAGAATTCACTGATTTCAACTACTGGAAAGCCCCGGTCCAAGATTATCCTCTTCCAGACCTCTCACCCCCTTCCCCTGCGTTAAGTGCTCGTTCTGATACATCAAATCAGAGTGCATTAGCCCGACTGCGCAACTTCAGCCTTGTGGGAAGTAGACAAGTCAACGTCTACAGATCAGTGACTTCTATCTCATCCTCACCGACTCGGAGGGAATCCTCGCCGGAAGGCGAATTAGAGCACCGATTGAGGCAGATGTCGTCGTTTGAGAGACTTAGCAGTACTCTTGGGTTCCCGGGCTCGTCGAGACGAAGCGCCAGTCCGGATTCGATGTCTTCGGTTACATATGCAGAGTCGGAGGACGAGTCTGATGTGGATTGTGACGACGGCACTGGAAAGCGGAAAAGGCGAAGGCGGAGGCGGAGCATGAGTAGTATACCAGGCGCTTTGGATGATATGCACTTTGAGCTTGATGAACAGGAGGACGGTGTTGAGGACCAACAGAATGAGGAACTCGACGAGGAAGGAGGCATGATGGCTGATGAAGAGGCGGAAGAGGATGCGTTTGATGAAGATCTCTTAGCTGCCGGAGAGATGAAGAACGTTCCCTTCTTATAGATTTTTATACAGCTACACTAGAGTTCTACATGTAATTCTAATTTACTGTCTGGCGTACGGGAGGACTATACGATGTGCAGAGGCTCGTATCGGACCTTTTCAAACCTCCCGGTGCCTTCATTTAGTGAGTCTTGGGGTCTCAAAGATTCGTCACCCATAATCTCCGTTTCACTCTCGTTGATGGCTGACGTCTCAAGCAAAGGATTTGAGCGGAATTCTATGGTTTCCAAACGTGTTGAATCTCGTTCATGCTCCGGCGCATCGGGTTTTCTCTGGAAAGTGAAAACAACAGTCTCGCTAATAGCGCTCCGACGGTTAACGAAGAGAAGGACAATTGTTGGGTACATTCCCTTAGCATTCAATCAATAAGCCAATGTATAGACGCAGATTGCGATCAATTCATACCGCGAACTGTGCGTTGACAGGAACATAGATGTCGCCCAAGGTGCCGAATGGAAGTCGAATCCAGACAGAGACGAGAAAAAATAACTGTAGTTCAAGGTATTGTTAATGTTAGCCCGGGTGAGTAACTCATATCTGAATAAGTACTTACTGTAGAAAATGTATATAGAACTCCAGCTTCAACTAGCAGCGCGACAACTCGTTCTCCTCGGGTCATGCTCCTTTTCCTAGACTGTACTATCTCCGTGGTAATCCATCGTCTATACCGCCTATCCAACAATATTCGATTGAAATGCATCGGAAAAAGGTCTCTTCACTAACCAAGCCTTAACTCCAATGATTGACGTCGACGACAGATTGGTTAGCAAAGTAAGTGCCAAGCACAGCACTTGGGCATAATCCAAAGAGTGAGCCAAGGCATTACCGGTAACGACGATATGTCGGCTGACTGATATAACAGTTATCGAAATGCGTATTCCGATCGTGACCACCGCAGACACTACGTAGGAGAGATCAATGATATCGGGACAAGAGAAAAGATAAGTACGGACATGCTGTGCAGCATAAAAGCACGATAGGAACCATCAATGCTTTGCGGTATTCTTGCCCGCAAATTATCCATGCCCGCCAGACAACGACACCGTCAGTCAAGACGCACTATAGGCCGTGGAATATGAGCTCGTGATCAGCTCTGAAGAAAAAGATCACTCACGTTTATCAGTGCCAAAGCATTCATCAGAAGGCACTGCTGTCGACGGTAGCTGGCAGCGTCATCGTCCAAAGGGATCCCGTTCACGAACCCGCTCGAGATGAGGTCCAGGTCATGGTATATAGCTAGAACCCAATGGGCGGTTGAGAGAGAGAACATGAAGATCAGCATGCAGAATAGCAGTCGTCGGGTTGTTCCTTGGAGGCCTCTCTTCCTATTGCTCCTCGCATGAGTATCGGGTCCCGACTGGCTTCAAAGCACATACAACATTGCATGGCAACAAAAGGGCAGAAGGATCGTGTACATGCCTGATCCGAATGATATGAGTTAACGGTTTCCTGAGGCTTTCACTCGAAGGCTCACCATATACTAGTGTTTGGCATACCAATCGAATTGTGTAGTAAAAGACGTCGAGTCCATCTCTGTTGCTGGTCATCAAGCAAAGGGTCGAAGGATAATTTGAACTTGATCATATATATACAAACGACGAGACTCAGGAACGCCATTTTCATTTTCGCGGCATATATACGAAAATGTTGCTCTTTGAAGGGGGAGGGACCGGGATTCGGCTTACAAGGAGTTGCAACCCGTGTTGGCGCATCAAGATCTAGAATACCAGAGGAGTTCATCAAAAGATGAATAAGGAACACCGAATAAAATGAAATTCTTGGCAGCAGTCAGTTGAACATAAACAGGCTGATCGCCGGGAGAGGTATCGGCGAGGCAGACTCGTGTATCTGTTTAAAAAGAATGATTCAGACAACAGCGGCGCTTCGTCAAGAATATGACAATCTGAGAATCCGTAGAAGGAACCTCGAAATGGACTGAAATTGACATAGTTACACTGCTTTCTTATTCCGATCGACATCCTCTTCCAAGTTAGGTGTTTTCCTCGGGACAGAATTTCGTTTTGGTTTGACTTTTGAACTTGAAACCTAGACTCAGACTGACAGTTCGTTGTTGGCCATCACATCTCAGCGCATCAGCAATGGAAAGCTCGGTAACTTACCCTGGGGTCGGCAAAGGGGCGAGTGGACCAAGGAATGCTATTTGGGGGATACGTCAACTCAAATAGGATGGGCTAAGGAAAGCACGGTATGAACTTACGAGGAAATGGCAAGGATGAGAAAGTCCGGCATAGTTCTTTTGTGAGTTGAAATTCAGACCGCCGCGGGAGGGCGGCCCGGCGAGTTCCAAAACTTATTATACGGGGTGCATAATATTCGGACATTCCTTCTCTTGGTGAGTATTGAATATTCTGAAACTTTCCCTAGGCATCAATAAAGGCTTTTGTCTTGCTCAACCAGAACCGATGGGGGATTGGTAGTCACTAGATCGAACACCCTGCGCATTAATAGGAGATTAAATGTCACTCCAAGTTCCGAATAGTTGTCGATTCCAATCATGACGACAAAAGCCAGAGACTAAAACGTTAAAGAAAGAAAGAGTCCTGGTCGTACTCGAAACTTTGAAGGACGACTTCATCACGGAGGGTGATGATTCGCTCTAGTTAGACCTTTTGCTGGGCCGTATCTTCTAGGGAATGAATCGCCTATCAATCCTTCCGGAGAAGTTTCATTCGCTGATTGAAACATGGCTGAAACCTAAAGACCCTATAAACGAGTCGAGGAGACACGGCGGAGAGTAGACGAAACAAGGAGAGGGCCACCGGCGTGTTTAAAGCCGGGATTCATAATGGCGCAACCAGAAAATCCCATGGGCATCCATCAAAAGAAGTTCTGACGATCACTTGGATATGAGCACACTGGTACGCCTGTGGGGTCCAATCAGTGATGATAATAGTTGTGCCTGTGCATTCGGAAGTGGCCCGTAACCAGAAAGCCGGATAAATTCGTTCTCAGTTCAGCTTCACGGCAAAGATATCGAGCTCAACAGAACTCCAATGCTAGACGTAGCAACTGTTATAGTGGTGCTTCTGATGTGTAATGAGCGTGTAAAGTTCGTGATGTTGTGAAAGTTCGGCGCATTCTCATACGGAGAGCCGCACATTCCGAGAGGTGGTCCGGGCCCTTCACGTATAGTCGCGACGTCTGACAAAGAAGAGCGAATATGCATACTGTAGTGCATATGTGAACAATCTTGGCCGCTAAAATTCCACCAGGACTCGATGGAATGATACGTGGCATGGTCCAGAATGGTTAAATCTACGAGGGTCAACGACGGTGAGGCATAGGCAAATTCATGGGCCTTGAAGGATCGTCGTACGAGGTCAGCAGTAGGGTCGCAAAGCGTGAGCACACGCATGTCGCACATATGTAACCGAATGTCGTCATTGCCATTGCATACAACTGGTAAAATTCCGTTTAGCCAGAGCGTGATAATACAACCGTACCAGATCTCTTGCAGCCGGAACCATCCAATGTGCTACGGTAATCCAGAGGATCAATGAATTCCCACCCAGTTTATATGTACCTTCAAGTCCTCCTCTTCTCCTGGCCGCAAGATTATCTAGTGTGCTGCCTCGGCCAGTTCGTGATCGTATAGAGGTCCCATAGGAGGCTAGAAACGGGTGAGCAAAGGCATACCAGGGTCCACGGAGACTTACGGGAGTGTTTCGTTCCCTGCAGGACATGAAGTGGTCAGCACGCGGAAATAGCGGAGAAGATGATAACCACACACCATTTAGTGCCATTAGGGAATAAAGGACCTACACTTTGCTGAGACAAAGTCCGAGACTGCAGCAAAGCAGAATGACTCACTAATGTATGGGTCGGGGTGCTTTTTCGCTGCCAGGTTAGCCTCTGCTCTCTCCAAAATCACGGCAAGTGCCCGAGGATCGTGCACATCGCTGCCAAGAGGTCAGGATATATTCCACGCAAGAATAGGTATCAACATGCCGGTTTTTCTCAAATTCTGCTCTAATCAAAAGGGCCTTAGCCCGCCAGATACTCCTGGTGACTGTCCAATCGAGCTCATTCTTCAGGTATCGTTTGTAGAGCGACTTAACATAGAGCCGGTGGGCGGATGAGAAAGTAGAGGAGGACATGGGAAAAAGGCAAGGATGGACTGACCCGGCTAGGCTACTTGGTCTTTTCTAGGCTTGCTTACCTAAGGCTGTGTAATTTTTCTGGCGGAACCGAGCGAGTCGACGCTTGTTCCGCTCTCCCTTCCTTTGCTCCGTCTGGTTGCGGGAGAATGGACCCTCATTCTCGACTGAGCCAGTTCAACCACAGAACTCCGAAATCTGGGCCTCAGAATTCCCGTTTCATGGAGGCGCCACTACCAAAGCCGTACCTTGCCACTTTCCCAGGCAAACAACCGAGGAAATCCTCTGCGACTACCGCCTCGTCCTCGTCGCTGCTACTTGTTCGCCGGCCAATCGCGACCAACTCACGTGTCAAGCAAGATGAAAAGTACCGTAATGAGATGTATCTGTCTTTTATCACTAGTGCGCTGCAGGAAAAGGCCAATGTGCGTTACACGAGCTTCCATTTCCGTTGCAAGCAGCTGACTTGACTACCACAGGGACGAAGCGAACGATTTGATGACCTTGTCAATCAATTTCACCCAAAGGTTGTTTCCCAGGCGTCGGCCCAGCTGCGCGCCTGGATCCTGACACTCTCTCACGTCGTCTCTCGCCTTGAGCGTGTTCATTATACTCTGATAGAGGCCATTGTTCGCATGCCATGGACTACGATGGATACCGCTACGGTCAAGTCGTATACCATCTTCATTGGAATGCTGCTTTCGGCGAGACCCGAGTACCTTTCGCTCGTCCTGGGCATGATTGCCCAAGGCTTTACCTATCGTACGTCAAGTCTACTTCTGTCCGATACGCATCTTCATATGTCCGTACAGAATCATGTGCTCAAGCCCTCGATGTGTCCACTTCGTTTGGTTCAATTACCCGTCGCACCGTTTATGACCGACTTCATTACCTTCTCCAGCATATATTGTCGCTTATACCAACGCTTCCGTCGACCCTGATGCCCCTCCTATCCCGTAATTTTCCCCATAAGCGGCAAAACATAGCGTCACAGTCTACCTATATTCGTAATTTGTTGAGGGTCTGCGGCTATTGCCCCGAACTGTCTGGCAAGATTCTCGGAACAATTGTCGATCGTGCCATTCAGATAGATGTATGTCTGACCAAACTGTACATTATATTTCCAATTAACAAATTTCCGCAGGTCGAGATCCAAGTCGAGCTAGAGGAACTAGAAGAGGCGGAAGCAGAGCAGGATCAAGAAGTCTTTGAGTTGGATCCGTTCGACGTCGTAATAGGACAAGAAGGCGATGATTCTGATACCGATTCAGAAGATGGAGACGGAGATGACTTCAGTGACATTTCGTCTGATGCTGGAGGTGATCTCGACCTCGATAACAATGGCCATCCTGAGGCCACCATTACGAATGTTCGACATATCCAAGATATGGTGAAGAAACTGGACACTATACTGACACTCACGTTCGAACATTTTGACCGGAGCCAATCTTCGACACCTAAACCGCCGTCTCCATCTCCGCCGGAATTACTACCCCCACTAGACCTCCCGCCGTTACCTCCTGTATATGACTCTTTTGTTCCCCTTGGAATACCAACTCAATCACCGACACCACCAATATCGTCACTTCCGCCGCAGTCAACGCAGTCACCCTCAACACCTCTATCGCCATCCCCCGCGTCACCCTCCAAGATTCCAGCGCTCCACATAACGTTCAACACCCTCCTCACCATCTTTGACCGCACAATCCTCCTTACATTCAAATCCCGCTACACACAGTTTCTCATCTTCTGGTATACCTCCCTAGATCCAGACTTTGCTGATATCTTCCTTGGTATGCTTATTGACCGCGCCCTGATCAATCCATCCACCCCGACCGTTACGCGTGCAGCCGCCGCGTCCTACATAGGCAGCTTTGTTAGTCGAGCGCGGTTCGTGGACCGTGAAGGTGTGCGGACGGTCCTCAGAGTCCTATGCGATTTTCTCGCTGCACATTTGGACAACATAGAGCATGCCGGCAGCGGGGATTCAGCGCAGAACAGCGTATTCTATGCTGTTTCACAGAGCCTCTTTTTGGTATTTTGTTTCCGGTGGAGGGATATGCAAGAGGATGAGGATGAGGATCTTGTGAAGACGGAAGGAAAGAAGTGGATGCGGGAGCTGAGTGTGGTGCATCGAGTGGTGAATTCATCCTTGAATCCTCTCAAGGTATGTTCATGCCGTGCAATATCGAAACATCTTATGTCTGGTGTTTGGTAGGTGTGCTCGCCGAACGTCGCGATGCAATTTGCTCGTGTGGCCAACACTGTTGGGTTTATGTATTGCTACACTGTGCTAGAGGTGAATAAACGCCAAAATGCCCTGGCCGCGGCTGCTCCGACGCGTATCTTTACTACCGCTGCTGTCAACGCCGAGCTGAACACGTTCTTCCCGTTTGATCCGTACAAACTTCCACGGTCGGGTGCGTATATCGAAGGTATCTACCGGGAGTGGAGCGAAGTGGCTATTGACGAAGATGAAGACGATGAGGACGAAGAAGATGAGGATGAGGATGAGATGCGAGATACATTTGATGAGGGTGGGATTCCTGTTGTTCGGAAAACGGAGATCGAGGAGGATCCGGCTACGAAGGGTTTAGGAGAGTCCTTGGGTGCGATGAGTATCAGCCCAGTGAGACCGAGAAGCGGGATTTAATTAATTTATGTAGAGGATGACTCGTGTTGAGTAGCTTTCGTGTTTTTATGGGTGCTTTTCGCTGTCGAGCTCTGGAATTCTTTGACAGGCTACTTTAACATACACACATCTATGCGGGGGCAACCTTTCTCCAGCTTCATTACTCCAAATAACATGACATACTCAAAGAGTCTCAATTTTCTGGTGCATGAGTTTTCTTTGCTCTTCCCTTTGCTGCGTTTCCAGCAGGCTTATGTAATGTTGGCGCGCCGCCTTCGAGCTTCCACAGGCTTGAACTCGACTTAACACGCTAGTATTTTTCAAACAACTACGGCTGCCCTTGTACAATAACAGACATGCCGTATGTTTCTGCATCTGATTTGAAAAATGAGGGAAATAATCATTTTGCGTCCAGGCGTTTTGCGAAGTGAGCATGTCTGCTGCTGTTAGGGGACATTTGGGAGTGTTGGCGTATGCTCATGAAAGTTTTCACAGGGCTGCAAGGCTCTACGAAAAGGTATGGTATCGTCCTCTCTATCTCTATCTCATACTCTGAACGAGCATCCAGGCTGAGAAGACCGATATCGACAATGTAATATATCCTTCGAACATAAGCGCAGCGCTGTATAAGCCAGGTGACTATACTGGGTCGTACTAGGCAATATTACGGTCAACAAAATTACTGCCTGCCAATCCGAATCCAAAATCAGCAACAAAGCTCTCCTCGAGACTTCCCAAGTCACTGAGCCATGGATTGCGAGATGGTACCATCGTGCCGAAAGATTATTGCGAGGAGGAAACAAATCGCAAACAACTCAGAGACGCTTGCTTCCGGGGACTCTGAAGGAGCCTGGCATGAATGAGAGCGCATCTCTGGCGAGTATGACTCCGTCGTGGCACGGGATAGAAGTGCTCGGGCCAATTTTGCTTCTCTTCCCATAGCTCGAAAATCTGCGTGCATGTTTCTTCTGGTCCTTTTATCCATGCGCCTAATTTTCGTCTACCAGTCATTCAGGCTTGGAATACTTTTGTTTACGTGCCGTTCATATGACGTAGAGGTACACCCTAAAACTTTCTAGGTCGGCCACAACCATCCAATGTTAACTTCCAGTGATTAGGGGCCAAGGACGAAAAGCGATTCTCAATGTTTGCACCCTCCCAATAGAACGCCTTTCGCACCTATCACACTTCTGGGGCGGAGGCGGGGATAGTATAATCGTTTCATTCCGTTAATTCACAGTATAACACCGTTTCCCTAGCTCGCCATGTTCTAGGCTCCATCATTGGTTTCAGCAAAGGCTTACCTTAGAATCACCCAGGAGAAGCATGAAGCCACCGGCATGCATTTTACACTCCTCTATATACATCCTACAATCCTTGCTCGAGATCTGTGTCTATTCATATTGGTTGAAGAGCTCATTAACTTACGGAAATGAGCTCACGATGAGGTAGACGAGGTAGAAATCAAAGCAACCCTCCTATACGTATGGATGGGAGCTATCATTCCTTCTTATTGCCATGCCAGGTGCGTAAGGCAGTTGGCCAGGTGACGCATCTCAACGTATCTCTTCAGATTTTTCAAACTTGACAGGTCTCTCAAAGGAGACTACGTCACCGCCGACTCGATTCCGGGCATTATAGTCTCTTTAAATTTTTGGCTCACCCAACTAGCTCGTGAAGCTGTCTAGGAAATGCTCCATCACCACTACGATCGGCCCTTCGAGAGTCCTTTTTTGCTTACCTTACAAGGCGTTCCTTCAGAGTTTCTAGTGGAAGACAAGTGGTACGGAATCACGCAATGCTTTGTTCCACCGTATGTCTTTGAAAAACAAGGCTTGATGATTCAGCATTTGTGCTAGGTAATTCGGCACATCAATGCGACTTGGAAACCGAACCCATCGCTTTTGTAGTTCCATAACGGTCTCATTAGTGCGCCTTCATCTCATGTTTTATTAGAATGTGATCTTAGGTATCCGAACGTTGAATTTCGGCCGTTTCAGATGGTTGAACAAATAAAGAACTTCAATGCTCGAATGGGCTTATTCGGGGGAAGGAAAATAAAAATTGATTGTCTAGCCTATTCGGTTACTGAGGTCTTCGATGCCGTCGTAGGCGGTCTCATAGCACTCAAAGGCATGTTCGTATCGAGCTTTTGCAGGGGGACATGTGTCAGGAGCAAACAAAAATGGTATACAATATTGATAGTAACCGCCCAGCCAACTTTCCGCGAACATTCGCTTGCACGTGGCTCAGTAACGTTCCGTAAGTCTTCATTTTTCAAGTTACGAGCATGTTTTCCTCATTACAACCTCTCAGTGATTACACTCATGGTCCAATGAATATGGCCGCATTTACACTGCCCAACTTAGAACAGCAGTCTGATGCTTCTGTCGCATTCAACTGCCTCTTGAATACTGGCATTTGGGAGGGCGGGGATCGTTTCATATACAAGTGCGCTACTCCTGTCGCATATCTGACAATACACTGACCATGAACCGTATCACAGTTATACGCTCTTAAAGTCAAAGGATTTTGCGCGTTTCTTCGGTTGCCGTGTCATTGCGAACAGCACCTGGGATGACATGAAGTTTTCTGCCAAGCCACTTCCTCGTCCCCTCTCGGAGTTTGCTACTCGCCAAGAACTTGTTGTATGGCTGACCAGCGTCCTGATCGTCACTATCCTCCTCCCCGGCCTCCAAACCCAACTGTAGTGCTAAGGGATCGTATCTGATATCCAAACAATCTAGTGGCTTCCTTTGGCCTCCTGATGCACCTCCGTGCTATTGGGTATCCGAGTACCTCAATGACATTGTTTCCGACAGATTGGTGACCGATATTGTCCCGTGTTAAGATGATGTCCCGAATGGTATTAATCCGTCCATCGCAAGAAGAGTAGCAATTCCCTTCCCGACCACTGTTTCTCTACGCCAATGCGAAATAGGCACGTATGAAGCTGCTCTTTCTCTCAACGAATTTGGCCACGCCACGCTGATGGGGATGTCTGGCAATCACGACCCTGTCTTTAATCTTGTCTTCTACAAGCGCAGGGCCAAGGTAGCAAATATGATTCAGCGCATGGACCTTGGCGCGATGAAAGAGATCTTCGAAATGGGACATAGCAAAGGCGAGATTTATGTGCTCACATCCTTAGATGAATTTGGTCTCAGAAGAGTAAAGTGGGGTGGAGGATGGGGAAGGAAAGAGTCAAGAAAATGAAAACAGAAAAATGGGTATCCATAACGTACTGACCGTCATGAGATCGGTAAGTTTTACCATTCGCTTTATGAGTTCTGCCTTCACTAAAACACGTCAGCTTCTGTATGTAAGTTCTTCGATGACTGCCGACAAATGGGTGGAAGTGACAAACTAGACGCTGCTGGTGTCAAACACTGAGTGCCTTTGATTTGTATGTCCATATATACCCGTCGCATAGCTTGAAGTAGGGTGTTCCATGTACTGCAGATGTGATTGCCTCTAGGCTCTTCCTCATCTATGTACATTGATCTGCGAGTCGCGGCTAATACATGTGCAGTGATTTACCCCATTGAACACAAGCATTGTGATGATGCTTGCGTGGTGGAGTCATCGGGAGGACCCTCAGAATTGCTGATGACAATGTTAAGTTCACGTGCTAAGGTAGTATGCACGTAGCACCCGGGTGTGTAGAGGCAAAATCCCTAAAATGGCTTCCAAGGCATTGACAATTGGGAGGATGCCTCTGAATTGTTTTCCTCCAGAATGTCCTCCCGCCGCCGCCGATAGCAGTTGGTGTTATGCGCCATGCGGCTGGTCACGTGGTGGTTTGCCTATGCAGGGACCGGAAAGGGGTGACAAGGCAGATCGTCCATGACGTCATTGGCAATAGCCGCATCACATGTAACTTCGCAGCCACAGAGTCAAGGTTAAGGTCATATCGCTCCAAAGTACTGTGACAGGTAACCCTGACTTTGCTTCAATGACCGTACAACACTGGGTAGCAAGCCGATTGCCACGTGGTATCAAGGAATCCTAAGTACCTTACCAGTGACACGAGGATGTCCTTTTTTAGATTCAGCTCCGAGTCAATGACAACTTCAAAATTTTGTAGCTGGCGTTCTGCCGACTGCTGATATCAATAACTGTTATCAGCATTGAGGACAGAAATATGCCAAAACTTTGTGCCGCAGATCTTAAAGAAGAGGGTAATAGATACTTCAAGGCCCTGCAGTTTGCGCAGTACGTGCATTTTCGCTGGCCGCAGGGTCTTTTCTAACTTTTTTCTAGTGCCGCAACACTCTACAAACAGGTCTTTTAGTTGACTTTTTTTTTGACAAAGAATCTCATTCTGACGCGTCTGGTTTAGGCTGAAGAACTTGAATCCGATAATCCAGTCTATCCGTCAAACCTGAGCGCAGCGTTGTATGAAACGGGAGACTACGCCGGATCCTACCAGGCAATCTTACGATGCGCCAAACTACTCTCTGAAAACCCCAACCCGCTATTGGCTGCAAAACTCTCTTCAAGGCTACCAAAGACACTGACATATGGCTTGCGGAACAGTACCGTCTTGCTGAAAGACTATTACGATTCTAAACGGTTCATAGACCATCTCAAGCTGACCGCTGGAATTTCCGGAGAAGCTTGGGAAGAATGGGAACGCACCATCGATGAATACGACACTCTCGTGCAGCATGTCAGTACTGCAATAACGAGTTTTGTTTCTCTTTCAATGGCTCGAAAAGCGGCGTGCGTTATCCTGTTTCTTATTATTCGATATAGATATCTGAAAAATCATGTTTCAGTCGTTCAGACCTGGAATATTTCACAGTAAGTGACATCCAAAGACCGAAGACCAGTCGCACCGACGAAGATTTGCAGATTGGTCATGACGATGTTATGTCAATCATTTCCGACTGGGGATTACGAAATAAAGGAAATACGTTTGACCTTCTCAAGGTCTCGGCGGAGCGTCTTTCGCGTCTGTCATTTATTTGGGGCGGAGGTGGCGACGGTAGATATCTCTATAATGCGGCGATAGCACTTTTTGATACTTCTTTCTAGGACGTCATATCTTCGGTTCTATCATAGGTCTCAGTCATACTTTTCTGGAAATGAATCCGGAGAAACGCAAAGCCTCCAAAATTCATTTTACTCTCCTTGACATACATCCCACAACTATTGCTCGGAATTTATGTATCTTCTTGATGATCAACGACCTGGTAGTGATGCGGCTACACAAGCAAATCAATGTTATCGAGGAGGCAGAAATCAAGGCAACCATTTTCTACGTCTGGATGGGGGTTACTCTACCGTCCTATTGCTATGTTAGGTACCCCAATCCCCCAAAATCTCAGTTCTTATCTTTTAATTGACTTCTAGATTTATGAACGTCGTTAAATCCCTCCTAAGAGACTTGCAGACTTCATCGTGTCAGCTTCCTCATTGGCTACATGTCACCAAAGATTCGATTCCGGGAATTGTTTCCTCCCTGAGATATTGGGACACACAGTTATCCCGTCGGACAGTGCGAGAAATGCTTCGCCGTCACCGCCAATTCAAGAATAGCCCCGTCAATATCCCCAACTTAAACTTACAGGATATCAAAGCCGAGATCGATGGTATGACTGACGACGAAATAATCAACTTCGGACAGGTGCAAATGCAGATACCTCCTCCTTCTGAGAAAGAAGCACGACATGAATGGTTGATGGGGATGCGCATCATGATGTTCCGAGTGTTGGCTTCTGGGAACGAAGGTCGCCGTTCTTCCCAATTCTCCATAGAAGAGGCGTGGTATGGTATTACTCAGTGTTTCCTTCCGCCCAAAGTTTTGAGGCCCCGTCATAAATCATTCGGCAAACTCTGGGCTAGTATATCACAGTCGCCTTCGCAGATTTTAAAGAAACAGGTATGGTGCACGTAGTCGTTGGGAGCATGTATTTATGTGTATTTCAGGCACTAGGACACATTGAAGAGACTTGGAAACCGAACCCATCGCTTTTTGTAAGCAGCAGATTGCTCCCTTCCATATTCATCACCTAATGATTGCATAGGACGGTGTCCAGGAAGTCAAGTTCGATTACCCATCAGTCGAGTTCAATGCGTTTGAGATGGTCGAACGTATCACGCAATTCAATTCCCGTATGGGATTATTACAGCAGAGAAAAATGGATGACGATTGCCCGGCCTATTCAGTCTTTGAGATCTTCCTTGATGCCGTGGTCGATGGCCTACTGGCCCTCAAAGATCACATTAAGATAGAACTCCTTCAAGGTGACATCTCCCAGGAGCTAATGAAGATGACTCATGGGATTGATAACCGTCCGCCTGATTTCCCGCGGATGTTCACTCGAATGTGGCTGAGCAACGTTCCGTGAGTTATGTTTGTTTTAACGTTGGGCTATTTTTCTCATGCAGTGTTAGTGATTACACTCATGGCCCTATGAATATGGCCGTGTTCGCCATGCCCAATCTAGAACCGGAGCCTGATGCCTCGGTTGCGGCCAACTGTCTACTGAATCCTAGTCTTTGGAAAGACAGTGGCGACAATTTAATCTACAAGTATGTGGCCTATGTCGTGTATTTTGACCTGCGTTGTGACTAGGGACCTTTTTCAGTTATACTTTGTTGACAGGAAACGAATTCGCTCGCTTCTTTGGATGCCACATTGTGGCGAGTGGCCCTTGGGATGCCATTGAATTCTCAGCCAAACCACTCCCTCGTCCCTTGTCTACACTTGCTACCCGTGAGGAGCTCGTCGTGTGGTTGACGCGCGTATTCATCACCACCATCCTTCCACCCGAACCTCCGAACCCTTGCAAGGAACTCCTGTGCCGTGTCCGATACCCAAACAACCTTGTAGCCTTCTTTGGGCTCCTTATACGACTCCCCGCGATTGGATACCCCCCGCATTGGATATCTGAATACCTTAACACACTACTCGCTGACAATCTGATCACTGATCTGGTTCCCTACCGAGGAAAATTCCCCATCCCTCTATCTGAGCCGGCACGACGCCCTTCATGTCGGAGAGTTAACTTGAACCCTTGGCTTGCCGAGTTCGAGACAATAACAGCATTAAGCTATGAAGCACTACCGTTCCCCGTATCCCTGCGTCTACGTCGAGACAATATCAACACCTATGAAGCACCTCTTTCCATCAAAGACTTTGGTCCTTTGACCTTGATGGAGAAATATGGAAACTACGACCCAGTATTTAGTCTTGTGTTCTATAAACGTGGTACATCGGTCGAAAGCATGATCCAACGTATGTCCCGAGACACGATGGTAAACATTTTCGAAAAGGGACACGGGAAAGGCGAAATTTATGTGCTGTCGGCTCTGGATCAATTTGGCATTACGAAAGGGGGTGTTAGATGGAAAATGGGAAAAGAAAGGGTAGTGAATATGAAGGAAGAGAAGTGGGCTTTCGTTGCTTATAGATTGGACTGCCACGAGATCAGTAAGCCGCTTTAAGTTGCATCCTTTCTACCTCGGGTATATTTGAATGCGATTTACCAGGTTCCTCGATTACCGCCGACAGATGGTTAGAAGTAGTGCAAGTTCGGTAGAGCTACCGTGAACGGCCTACGATTTATACAAGTTGTACTTACATCGTGGGTTTTTATTCATAGTACACCTATTTGAAATGAAAGTGGGCTTAGATCTGTAACCAACTTAGTGTTAATGTAAAGCAAAACATACATCAGCGTGATTCAGCACGCTATGCCTAAGAAAGTCGTGATACTATCGACCCACTATGTCTAACATCCGCAAAGGCCTTTGTTTCTCCAAAAGAGCTATTGAGGTGAGGATTATCGCCAAACTCAATAGCATCCAAATTGGATACATTCGGCGACTGTTCCAGGGGATTGCTTTTGTCCTGAAACGTGAACATGACAGTCTCGTTTAATTCACCTTGGCGACTGATGAGAAGGAGGACCATGGTTGGATAGATCCCCTGGTTCGACCGGTCAAATCTGGCCAGCTAGAACGAGTACCAATAAATACAGACCGTGAACTGGATGTTGACCGGATGTAGACGTCGCCGAAAAACATTAGTCAACAATGACAGGACCAAGTTCGTTCCTTGGCAATAATCCAGCGCACGAGCCAAGCCTCTATGGGTTATGACGACGTGCTGGCTGATAGAAATAACAGTTATTGCGATGCGCAGTCCGATTGTGACCAAAACAGACACTGTTATCATGCCGACCATGAGCGGGAATCGAGATGGCTGGCATAAAAGAACCAGAACTCACAGAGAGTGAAGCATAAGAACACGAAAGGAAGAATCAAACTTTTGCTAAACTCATCTTGACAAAGTACCCAAGCTCGTCAAACGACGACGCCATTGGTTAGCACATACCATGGAGCGTTGGTCGTTGAAACTCTATACAGGAAAGAGATGGTCACGTTCAGGAGGACAAGAGCGTTCATTAACATGCTTTATTGTAAGTCATAGGCAGAAGCGATATCATCCAGAGAGACTCCATGCACAGACGAGGTAGTAATGAGATGTACGTCATGATATAAAGATAGGATCCAATAGGTCGTCGAAAGGGAGAACATGAAGAACAGTAAAATACGCGATTTCCCTCGAAGACCTCGCTTCCTATACACAGGACTATCGGTCGTATGCCAGGATATTGTTGGGATATTGCTAAAAGAAAGCGATGCACAACATAGCAAAGGAGCAGATCGGCATGAGAATTGTATACATGCCTGCGTGTTAAAGTTTGAAACGGCCCTTCGACCAGGAGAGAGGGCTCACCGTAAACTAAAGTTTGACAACTTAATCTTATCGCATACTACGGAATATTGAGCCCGTCTGTGTCCGCAATGACAGATGAAGTGGGATCAAGACAAGGGAAGGGAGGATTCTGCCAAAACCCTCATATATAGAGGGCAGGAGGAAGCAGGGAAGGGAATCATCCCAGATTGTTGGTATGTCTTTGAAACGTGTTGATTGTGGTGCCGACGCTTCCTATTCCGCGGTCAAAGAAAGGTGAAGCCAACGGAATAATGTGAAGATTTCCGGTGTTTCGTGGCTTCGTGTAGGATGATATCCAACGTGATGCAGTTCAGGTGTTCTGCAAATAGATCGCCACTGCTTAGTGAAATTTTTCTTGATTATCATGATACATTGCCATGGTACAAACTCCGATGGCTGCCATGCGTGAGTAACAGTCCTGAATTCGATTAGTTGCGCACTTTGTACATGTTCGTCGATGGCAGCTGCCGGGCGTGACCATTTTGATAAGCCATGGTCTATAGGCTTGTTCCTCTCACTGCGTCCAGCACAGCGTATCTCTACTCTTCAGTGATCCAAGGACAAGCAAGAGATTATGTCTGAGATGCTAGAGAAGGACCAACCGGTATGCGAAAGTCGAATATGTTTATTGTAAATCACTAAGATATCACTGATTCCGTTAGAGTCAATATGGACACGTCACATGGAAAGACGTCTTCAATATCGTTACTACTTTTCTGCTGCTGCGTTTGTCTTCAAAGCTTCGTTGCCTCTTCTCCTAACAATTGCCGAAAATAGCTCTACATGTAGTCTGGAAAATTGTGGCCTCACCCCGTCCCGACAAACCTTGGAGGATGGTGGTCACCCTCGCCGTGGCTCGCTACCTAATGGATCGTCTCTGTTATCATGAACTTCAGTATTTATCTGGGAAAGCCGCCGATGTTTACGCACGATGGATATTTCTCAGAGGCTTACCGTCTACTATAGACGAGCTCCCAGAGAAAGGCACCTATCTCTTATGGGTTGGACCCAAGCGACTGGACAAATTCCTCCTATACATACCTGGTAGGTGCTTTCAGTTGGATGATAATGATCTCTTCACAAAGTCGTCGCGTTCTAGGGGGTGGATACGTTCTCCCACCCTTCAATAGTTTCCTTGCTTTCTGGAGATACGTTCAACTGGAGCTTGAGGCGCGAAACATCGAGGTTGGCGTTGCAGTTCTTTCCTACAGTGAACCATATTATTTCTTTAAAATCCTTTCTTGCTAATCTGGGAAAAAGATCTCATACCAAACGCCGGATTCCCCAGCCAGCTTCATGAAGCCCAGTCGGCCATCGAATACCTCATAAAATCTGGTGTCAATCCCGAGAACATCGAGCTCGTTGGAGATTCTGCGGGCTGCAACCTAATTATTCAAATATTCTCCCATATTCTCCACCCCCTCCCGACATTAAAGCCTTTCGAAGCCGTCCGCTTCCGTGGCACATGCCTCATTTCACCGTGGGTTTCCCCTAGCGGAGAGATCGGTGCAGAGACTTTCAGGCGAAATAGTAAAACCGACGTCATAAGTTCAGACGACCTGCTCTTGTGGGCAGAACCCAGCCTTCGAGACCTATCCGATTCAGCTCTGCCGTTCATCGAACCTGCCAAAGCTCCCAAAGCCTGGTTTTCCGGTATTGATGGGTTGACCGAGCGCATTTTGTTCACGTCGGGTGGTGCAGAATGTATGCACGAGGCTCATAACCATTTTCATGAGTGGCATTTGAAGGACTATCATTCGAATGTCCAGTACGTCGTACAGAAAGGCGGCGTGCATGATGAGGTATTACACGAGTTCACATTGCATAACAGGCCTGTGGGCGAGTTGGCACCGTTGATAGTGAATTGGATTGCCGAAGGTTTTCAATGAGTGAGTGTCCCAGTACTCCTCGTCTTTTAATGCAGGAGAATTAAAACTTTGATTCGACTTAGAGAGCAAGCAATCAACTGTGTCGGATGAGCAAGTATGGGCATGAAATACATCCCCTCATTTAGGTCCGAAAAATGTGTTCGTCGCCGCGATTTGGAAAGCCGGTTCCATTTTATTTTTGGGAGCATGGGTAGCACACTCCATTTTAGATGAGTGGGTACCCACAGAATCCCCTCCCGGAGAATAGCATTGCCAACCGATATCCTTATACTTGGTGCAGTGGAATCGTCCATATCAGCGGAAGACCTTGCCTAACTTTTCGCCAGGGATTTATCCTGCTGTAACTAGTAAAGAAGCGACATTCATAACCCGATGTAGTGTACGCGGTTCTAGGACCTGTATGTCTAATTTCAAGGATGCTCGACGAAGACGAGCCTTTCTATGCGATCACCCGCAGCCCTATTGAGAAGCTGCAGAGAGGACTTTGCTTTCTTCTTCATCGTCTCTGACCAATGTGCCATCCACGTTCGGTCACCCCATCCATGCCATCCATCTGTCCAGATGTCTGAAAGTAGAAAATCATTTTCGAACACTGGCTTTGGGTTAAATGCATGAAGATGGACCCACCGTGAATGCTATCAAAAACTAAGGATGAACGGTCATGCTTGCAGATATGATTGATGATGTTTTGTATGGTTTGCCTGGGGTCCGAGTATTCGAGGTAGTAGCGACGGGGGACAAGCGCCCTGACAAGGAGCTCTCGCCAAAACCACACCATGTGGTCGTCAAGGTTTGTCCTGGCGTCGTAAACGATGACGCCTGGTTGTCCAAACAATTCAACAGTAAGAGGCCATTTGCACATCCGGTTGAATCTGCAATCAATGATCAGCGTTAGAGGCAAGGGATGTACTAGTGCGTGGACCTACGTCGACTCGTGGACGGCATTTTCCGCCGCTTGCAGCGCATCGGAGCAGGCATCGAGACAGCAGGCAATGACACCGAGATTAGCGTCGCTGCTAGTCAAAAACCATCCAATTTCGCGTAACCATTGGACTAACTCCGCGAAGAGAGCTCGGATGTCTTCTTCTATCAGCCGTTGTATCTGAGGAGTTGTAGGCCAGGTTCGGTGAAGGCTGGAAAGGTGTGAGATAATGCGGTCGAATGATGGCCTATGTGTCTCAAGGTCAAGCGTAGGGTTTGTGGTATAGCTCATGATGAATCGCGGAAGGGGTCGTGTTGGGATTATGGGGAATAATTTGCTTGATCCAGGGCTTTTATTTCAAGCATGTTGGTGGCAAGAATGGTAGGTGAATCAGAGAAAGCATGGCGAGGACTATCCAAGAAACGCCGGCACCATTGTAATATGATTCGAAAACTGCTGCCACAGCAAATCAAAGCACAAGGTAATGACAAGCCTGTGGCATTTCAGCGGAATCATTGATGCTGGTCTATGCGATTACGAGAGACAATAGAGTGATTGTAAGTTACCGGAGATCAAGACAGACTTGAAGATCAATCTTTGAAAACGAACAAGATGTGATAGCCTGCCAAAAGTGACTATCCTGTGGAGATGTTGTTTCAAGAACTCGGGTACGGCAGTTTGTCTGCTAGATAGTTATTTACGAGGGACACAAAGAGCTTTGAACGGGGATCAAAGCAGGAGTGGTGGTGGCGGTGGTGTTTTTTTATTCTGATCCAAGGCTCAGATATGGTCATGGTCGGAAGGACAACGTGATCGCGTCTGTGGCGTGAGAAAATAACAAAATCATTCCCATTCCTCAGTACTGCCGTCATTACAGGCCGGATGCTGGGACGTCTCAGCTCTACTATCCGTCGCCGTAGTGCCAATCGTTCCATTTTTACCTTGCGCCATTTCATCTCGTCCTCACCCGTCCATCGACATCGTACAGTCCGCGTTGGGAACCTCCCTGTGGGTTATAATGTCGCCCAAGTTGTCAAAGCTATCCAAGCCAATCCGGTGGAGAAGATAATGAAAAAGAAGGACCATCTACTCATCCGATTTTTCGACGACGCTGCTGCTAAGCGTTGCTTGGAGCGGTGCACGGATGCAACGAGCCCTACCTTGACGATAGATGAGGATGGCTCACCGCGATTATCTGTTGACATTGTCGCGGGTCTCGGCGCATTCAATCTTTCGCGAGCGTTTCGATTAGAGAATCTGCCTCTGGCTGCTACAGAGGACAGATTGAAGAAAAAGTTCGCCGACATTGATGGGCTGGAGTCGTTGCACTGTGAGGTCAACGCGTATGTCCGTTTTTTGGAAGTGAACCAGGCTATAGACGTGTGTATTTACCCTGACGTTGTGCTTGGGCTCACACCGTATTAGGCCGCGGCTATATTTTTGCGCAAGAGAGAGTTAGACGGGGATCTCAGAAACACTAGGGTGGTCTATATCAACGACAAGGACAAATACGACTTGCCGGACTGGTATACGGAAACCGAAGACGGCGGGTCAGTTCAACGCATGGTGATGGTCAATAGTGCGAACTCGGAAGTCAAGTCATTCATACGACAGTCAGTGCGCACCTTTGAGAAGGATCATCTATCGGTGCTATCCCTCCGTATCTTTCCGGGTACAAACGTATGTTGAATCACAACTATTTCAAGGTAATTCAAGCTAACAAGCTAGCAGAATATTGTCATGCGATTTCCAACAGCAGACCTTGCCCGGTCCTTCGTCGATACTTATCAAGCCGAAGTGAGCAAATTAGGCGTAGATCTTATGCTGGAATATGATGACCGAACAGAATACGTGACTCGTGGTATGGTCACTGCCCTAACATTGGGGGCATGTAGAACGGTTCGCCTCGTCTCACGTCAAAACCAGATGAAACAGACAGTGGAATACCACGAGATCTTCCGGCAATTCGGAAGATTGCATACCATCATGCCGCAAGTCAGGTATACTTTTCGTCTACTGCTTCCTGGTACAACCCTTAATGAAGGTTAAAAATACAGAGCTGAGACGGAGTCCGCGATCGTTCTTGTTGTCTTTGAGGATATACGTTCCGCCATGAGGTGTATTCTTGGATTGGCCAAGTCTGATAGGTCTTTCCTTGGCTGTGATACGACGAACCTGAAGGGTACCAAGGTGAATTTCTTCGGAACCCGAACCCTGGCGCCGGTCAGCATGCCATAGTTTTTTCAGCTCTGGCCCGAATGAAAAAAAAATAGAGTCACTGGAGCAATTTATCTGGACTCATCGAGTTCGGAACTTTTTTGCATTGGCACCGATCAGGTAGGCTTTTCGCAAATCAACTACAATATTACCCGTGGCAAGCGTTGCATGTACGAGTATCGAAGTGAATTACTGTACTGTGGTTTCGAAATGACACACTCCTTGGCATGTTCGTGGGTTACTATAATGCCTACCTCCAGCTGATAGTCACTGTCTCTTAGTCTGTGGGGGTGGGGTGGGGGGGTTCAAACGAATCAAATACTCAAGGAATGTCATTTTCACTTCCGTTTGTTTTCTTCGGCAATCTCTAAAGCTGGTGCAGAATCTAGGAAAACACCGATTAGGGTATCAGAGACGCGCGCGCGTCGGTTTCGACGACATGTCTCCATTTCTACATGACACGCCGCCACCAGACTCACCAAGCTGGGTACACAATGAACCCCAGGAGGTCAACAACGATTAGAGAGCAGAAGAGCTGCAGGACGATGTTCATCAAAACCGCAGCCATTTCCTATACATTAACGTTCCGGAGCGTGTGCTGCTAACATCTAAATAAAGCATGACTTTCCGTCAAAGGAAAGTTGTACATGGATGCTTCACTTACACTAGCACTTGATAAGTTATTCGTGGAACATATCTGCAGTCTACCTTTGGTCTTAATAAAACGTACGATATTCTGGGAAGTCAGATATCGAGTATGATTTATACGTTTCCGTGTCCAAAGGAGAGAAAGCTCTTTCTCCTCGTGCTACGAATTGAAGTCCAAGAAAAATGAAGTATAAGGCATCTGCGCACATTGGGAGCCTGTAAATGAAACGCAAACTACGTAAGGTCTGGGATGAAGAATACAATCACTAAAGAATCAAGTAGAGTTCTAAAAGAGTAATATGGCAATATGGCTACAAAAGGTCATGACGTCGAATACGAAAAAAGTCCTGGTAAAGTCCTTGACAATGATGAAACGGTAAGTCCTGTGTACTGAGTCCTTCTATCAATAAAATATCCAAAGTCCCTCTCTTCAAACCCCGATAATCCTCCTTGCCGAGCCCTTTTGGCGGTGAATGGTACAGCGAGCCTGACGCCTTCCGTAACAAAACTCCCGGATATGAAGTCGTTTGGAGCGGCGGGGGTAAGGCGTCGACTGCGAGGCTGCAGATGATACACTTGTCACAGAGGACAGTGATACGTCAGAAAAATAAGATGACGTGGATTCTGTATCCGAGTCTGAGTCGCTGTCGACTGGGGCAAACTCAGGTGGAGTGGGTACGTGGATGGGCGTAGGAACACTAATGCATGGGTGAACAGTCTGCTTCCCAGCGATGAAACGGACGTTCGATGGATGTAAGTCAGCATCAGCATCCCAGAGAGCAACTGTGCGAGCTGCAATCTGGGCCTGGACATGAAGAGGCGTGATGGTTATGTGGATATCCTGGTTCCCGAGTAGAAGGATCCAGTAGGGCCAGGGCAGGCCGGTGGTCATGCAGGCATCGTGAAGGGGTCGTGGAGGGGGCCTATAGGGCGACAGTGAAAGAGACCGTACTCGCTGCAGAGATTTTTTAAGTAGGCATCGCAGCTTGTCTATGACCAGGGACGAGCAAAGGGGAGCAATGTCGTCAGTGAGGAACGAAACGACGGCAGAAACGGCGTTCGTGTCGATGACCTGCATGGCGGAAAACTGTAGGTACTCTTCGTGAAGCCGCAGTCCTTATATAGCCGGGCGGGTAACCAGCAACCATTGTGGACGCCGATGCCATTGTAATGCCAAAGCGCAACAATACCTGTCCAAGTTAACTTTTTGCCGGCGTCACTACCGGTCCGGTCTGCCGAGCTAATTTTTTTTGTTTTCCCTTTCATACTCCGTCATGCTCGGACTGGGACGCGCTCTCTGTCATCGTCGCAGTGTCCTCTCTCGTTATCTATCGTCGTCCGTGTCAAATGACCAACCTTCTTTTAGACGCATTGTTCGCCCCGACAACATCCCTCAGCAGCTTGGGTTTGATATCGGTGCTATAGATGACTTTTTGCAGGCAAGCCCGGTGGAGAAGATAGAACGTCGAGGAGACCGCAGTATGCTGGTGCATTGCCTCTCAGAAGATATGGCTAATCGCTATATCGAGACGCATAATGGCCGACAGGGTGTGACTCTAACACTTGAAGAGACTCGGTGCCAGCCAATATCCTCCTACACTGTAGCCAATATAGGACTGCTCTCGATGACTCGGTGCCTCAAGATCCAAAATATTCCATCTACTGTTAAGATAGAAAACATAGCAGAGTTCTTTCAGCCGTACACCATGCATTCTTATAGGATAGAAGAATCTTGTGTATATGTCCGCTTTCTGGATATACATAGAACAGGACATGTAAGTATCGTTTCTCGGAGCGTCTGTCTGTACTTTACCTTCATTTGTTTGCACAGGCCCATTCTGCTTTTCGTCACGTTTCAAACTCTCAATTCGGAAGTGCACGCGTATCGTTCGCAAATGACTTTTTAGGCGAAGCATATATGTATCCTTGTTGGTACACGAAGGAAAGAGACCTCTATCCACTCCGCACTGTTATCATCCGAAATATCCCGGATGCTCGTATATACCTCCGTTGTCGTAATGCCGTTATCGAGTTCGACGTCGATCCGGTAACTCTTGCTCGATTTAAACAGCGAAAGGTAAATGTGAAATATCTCCAAAGCGTCTGTGATGATATGTGACCTGATCACGTACATTCACAGATTATGCTAGTAACTTTCCAAATGTCGACAACCGCGCAAAGATTTTTCGACAGTTTTGGGCCCTTGGCTGAACAACTGGGTGTCACAATCTCAATGGCAGGGGGGACCAACCCTCGACTTGTCAGTCCAGCACTTCTCACCGCCTATGACCTTGGCGTCAACCGAACTCTTCACCTTCGTATCAACCGAACCCACTTTGGCCTCCCATTTATGAACATGTTTGAGCGCTTCGCTGATATAGCGAGGACGTCAGTTCGTTTCCCGTGCGTCTTTGCAGCACCGTCCTCTCAAGCTGTGGTTATTGACCGTATGGTGCAGGGAGGATCACGACTCAGTGGAAGGAGACCTATTCATCGAATTTCAGAATATCCTTGGGGCTCTGCGCGCATTGGTCCAGCTCTCGCAGGGAGCCAATGTAACATTTGCAGATCTTCATGGAGTGCCTATGAATTTTCGTGCGGCGAGTCAGTTCAAGCCTGTGACTTTGAAATACACATCAAACGTTTCTGCCTCTCGGTGGGCTGCTCGACACGGTCATATCGATATTTGATCAGAGTAATAGAGGGACAACGACCGTGCCTTGAAAATATACGAACAAGTTAGTCTTGATTTTATGTACATATTTCAACTCGACGGCACAATCCCTTCGCGTTACGGCTCGTGCAATTCTACCAATTCTATTGCTGTCCTGTTCTCGACGAAAGCATATACTTATGTGCGAGCATTCAATTCCACCTTATGCCCATTTTCAATTATTCCACAATATCATAATTCTGTGTTATATTTCTGAGCTGCCCGGCGTCTATTCTGAGACCGGTTGTGATAGGTCAGTTACCAAACGCCGCTCAGGGCAATTATCCGGCTTTCTTGTACCCATCTGTCTTCCGCATCGTTCACCCTGGTCCTTTACCATGCACCTCCCCCAGTTCCTGAACGTTGTCTCATACCACTCTCAGTATCTCGTCATGTGGCACCCAGCACTTTAACCAACGCCTCATTTCCACCTCAAAAGAGAACGCTCCCTTTGAGATATACGAACTTCAGAAATCATGATGCTGTTATGGAGCACCCGATGGATACGGATAACGTTCCTTGGCGCTGTGAATGTGGGGCTACCGGAAGGTATGGGAACATGGTGATCGAGCGCGTTACAATTCCCCTGGAGAAAAAATTTGAGGGTTTCTGATATCAGGTGGCTGCAGTCTCCTTTTCGACGCACTCTATTAGTGGACGCCGATACCAGGATCCGCATTTTCATTTCCCCAAGATGTGCTGGTGTTGCCGCGCCTTCGCTTGGAAGGCTCAAGTTAAGGCCATGCAGCGGCCGCCCCTTCCTCCGTATCTTGCGTATGAGCTCGCTATGTTGCGACGAAAGAGGAATGCGCCGTGGAAGCATCATCTAATCAACCGGGATCTGTGGGACAAGGGATTTCCTTCCCAGCGGATGAAGTGGTACCCACGATGGTTCGATGGCTACAGGTGGCCATAGAGCCAGACCTGGACAAAGCAGCAGTGTGTCTCATCCTTTACTTTGTTCTGCTAGTGTGCTGACTGTTGTCGAGGTATCGCCCCTTTCCGGTGGTTTTATTGTTCCCTTGTCTTATTCCTTTGTGGCTTGCCCTTTGGCATAAAGGCGCCACTCCTTCATCTCGGCAATTTCTTCATTTATAAACGATGCTAAAGATTCTCTCTTTTCATCCTCACATCTCATACCATGCCCACCCGAACTTGCCCGTCGAATAACCCTGCTTCTCTCTGGTATCTTGTCGCGTCTGCGGAACGCGTCAGCCAAGATTCCTCTACAGCCCTATTTGCCGCCAAAGGCCCATCCGACGAGGACCGTACTGATTCGATGAATGCCCTGACGGACTCGATAGCCGTACACAACAGACTCCTCGCCGCTGCGAGGGGAAAAGTTCCAAATCCACCCGCCGTGGAGAGCTTTGAATACAATATACACGTTGCGTCGACTTATTCTGGTGTCAGCTATCTTCGGGGTTTTGTGGATGGTATTTACAGCTGGGACAAGGCATCCACCGTAGTGACCAGATGGCTGGCATGCGTCTGGCGGTGTCTCGTACATGAAAGTCCAGATATCAAGCTAGTTTATGATTGCCTTTCGTTGTTTACGCACGCTGTACGTTCGCTAGAAAAGCCGGGCGTCTTATCACGACACAAGTCGGTGCCTTTTCACTTCCTCATGCTGATACTGATTCATGCGTCAGATTTTCCGACGTGACATGCCATCTCAGAGTGGAAACGGCCGTTTGCGATATCTATGACGTTGATGAACACATAGAGACCCATATTGTTTGGATGTGGAGGGATCTCATTGTCTCTTCAGTTGCTCACGATGGCGCTATGGGTGCTACAGTTCTGATAAATAATCGTATTGGTGAGTATGGTTACGGGAAGTCCGTTGCAGATCGCATTCGTAATCCTGGTACGTCGCATACAGTCTGTCTGGCCATTTATACTCATAGACCATGTTTTAGGGCAAGAATTCAACGAATTTTGGGACGAGCATTGGTCGCAAGCCATGATAGATGCTGGTCAGGAGTTGAAACTATAGTCGCTGTTTTGACTGGTTTCATCATTCATTTACACAACTCCGAAGGTTCCTTTTGAGCATTGTTCTTATGTCGATAATACCTCGACAGCACAACATATGACAGATGTTTAAAGTGTATCTCTTTTGCGACCCTTTTGGCCTAAGCTTGTTCCTACAGCTGCATGGCCCACACCCTCAATCTAGTGTTGCCGGTTCTCAGCTAGACTCGGCTCGGCTGAACTTATGGCGGCTTCCATTGACTCTGAGCCTAAGCGATTCCACCGTAATGTATCTGTCTCTTGCGTTGGAAAAATGCGCCCTAAGGGTACCGCAGTACCTTGAATACATTGCAAAATGTACATATAGGGCTTAATACGATAATGTCATTATTATTGTCTTCAGTAGCTTTATGTCAAAATGTTGAAAATATGGACCACTTTTCACAATTTTGTACAAAATACCCGACATACCTACACTACTTGCAACTTGCTTACAAAGATACTTCAAAATTCTCTACATTCATAGGTGAAATACACCTCAAAAGTAACCCCCGGCGAGACTCGAACTCGCAACCTCCAGATACTCATATCAGTAGAAGTCTGACGTCATAACCATTAGACAACGAGGGCTTTGAATAGGCTAAGTAAACTTGCATGTATGTAAGCAAAGCAAGCTCTTTCCGGGTCTTCTTTTGTGTTACATCTCCTTAAGCGCTACTTTGTACGAGCGCCTATCAAATATGGTCACAGTTTTAACCGATGCCGCCGTAATGTCGCACTTTGTACAGCATTGTTGGATAGACCCCTGTCCGTGCACTCGGCATGGACGCGACCGTGGCATCACTCTTTCAATCGCTGAGGGTCGAAGAGGCCGGCGGCTTGGAATCCAATGCCAGCTATATATCCGAGCCTGGCTTCAGTGGCCGACCGAGCATTCTGTCTCCCCATACCGACATCTCAACCCGACCCACTACTTATGATCAACTCATCGACTACCTTGAAATGCTCACCGTACCCGTCATTGATCCTGAAAACTTCCGCTTAGGAAAAGGAATAGGGTCGGGGGCTAGCTTCTACGTCCAAGAAGGTAGACTGCTGTTGAGCGGTCTGTCCTTATGTGCTGCGGTCAAAACTCCTCGACGAAGTATACATAAGCAGCCACACGTCTTGAGCTCAATCATCAAGGAAGTTCTTGATGAAATTCGGGTGATGTCCCATCTCTCTATGCACCCTAACGTGGCAACTCTTTTGGGTGTGGTGCTCGAGAAAAGCGGGGCAGAGCGACTGCTTCCTAGGCTCGTCGTGGAGAGATCCATTGGTTCCCTTGGCAGTCTCCTACGGAAGGCACAGACCGGGCTTCCCAGGGACCTAAAGATCCGATTCTGTTTGGAAGTCGCTGCAGGCATTGAAGCTCTCCATCTCATCGACATTGTTCACGCAGATGTCAAATCTGACAATATTCTCATATTCTTGACGACGGATAACTGGGAAGATAGCCGTCCCCCAATGTTAACTGCGAAGGTTTCTGATTTCGGATTCTGCGTGCCCGATACGACCGTACGGAACCGGGTCGCAGCCACAGGGACCCTGCGGTTCAAAGCGCCAGAGTCCTTATATGGTTCTCCTCCATCGTTGCGTCAGTATGCTAATCTGCCTCAAAGAGATCTTTATTCATTTGGAGTCCTCGTGTGGGAGATTATCAATGATGGTGACCTCCCTTTTTCGACTGTCCGTGACGTCGACATTCCAAGTCTTCAGCTATCCACCGAAGATGGAGCTGCTAATTTTCTCATTGAGAGCAGCTCCGAACAGCCAGACAGTTTCACCAAAACTATCCGTGGTACTGTCGTCAGGAATCCTGTCAAAAGGATGGCTTGGCAGGAAGTTTTCGCCTCATTGACTTCATTGTGCGACGCGTCTTGTACTTCCCCAAACAGGTACTTCTCCATAACAGAGGTTAGCTTCTAATACAGCACTCGTCGTAGCTGCTAACATCTGCTTAGTATTTCATTGAAAAAGACAATCGACAACTTCAAGTGCACTGGAACGAATTTCAACAGGTACCGTGGATACCAAAGGCGCCGATACCATATACAGTGGGTCTTTCATCTAGTGTTCATCTTCCTTTTGCTAGAGAATATATTATAGACTTGGCAAGATCGCGATAGCAATGATTATTCAAACCTAGTGCTCAATGAGCTTGAACAATCGAGTAGGGGCGTAACTTGGGAATGGATCTCGGCCATACGACTCGCCCTCCACTACTTCCGCATTGGAAATACTACTCGAATGAACGAGTTTCTCCAGATATTTTCAGCGAGCAAGATACCAGAACTTGGAGAGTATGGCGGAGCACTCCTTCATTTGGCTGTAGAAGTCGATGCCGCCAGCGTCATTCCGATTCTTCTCGAAAAGAAAGTTAACGTCGGTGCGCGAGATAATTATGGACGTACACCCTTACATATGGCTAAATCTATCGCCGTCGCTCAGGCCTTGATTAATTTCGGTGCAGATGTACGTGCTAGGCGGCATGGGACTGCCAACGGCTACACCCCTCTACACGTTGCAGCCTCGGGTGAAATTGCCGAGCTACTCTTGCGTTATGGAGCAGAGGTAGACGCAAAAGCATACGATACATTATTGACTCCCCTCCACACCGCCGATTCTGCTGATGTAGTACATGTCTTGATACGGTACGGTGCTAACCCGTTAGAACGGGACAGCGACGGGTCCACACCGCTGCATTCCACGTTTCGAGATGATGTCGCTATGAGCCTCATGGATTTGAGCCCTGAAGCGCTCAAACTTATCGACAAGTATGGATGCACACCGCTACATCGTCAGATTGACTCCTGGGGTGTCGAAACAGTGAAGCATGCCATTACTTGTGGTGCAGACGTGACTGCTACAGGGATACAAGGGGAGACTCCTCATTTTGGACGTGGGAGCTTTACTATATTCAACATCGCTGGATACCGTGCTCTATTCCAAGCAGTCACCGACACTGCCAGCATAATTCCTCAGAAGGAAAATCTATCCGTCATCTCCACCCCTTTGCATAAAATCACGGAGCCAGAGCTGATGGATCTTTTTCTTCGCAACGGCTTTTCAAAATTCGTTAATCATAAGAATCGTGTTTTTGGGCACACTCCCCTGCATTGCGTAGCTGATAGAGACACGGCTCTGTTTAACGCCTATATTCGTTGCAATGCATGGAACAAGCCTTTTCGCGAGAGACATTGGAGACCAGGATTGGCACCCCCCTTCATGGCTGCAAGTTTCATCAAATACTCGTCTCTAGTCCCATCTCTCCAGCTCATGGATATGCTTCTGAAGCATGGTGCGGATCCTAATGTTCCCAACTCACAAGGGGACTCTCCGTTGCACCTCTTAGCTCAAAATGCTTTGGGACATAAAGGACATAGTGAGATTGTTACTCTCATCGAGCACCTCGTGAATGCAGGCGGTGACGCCAATGCACGAAATACGCACGGTGAGACTCCCCTACACTGCGCTTCGCGAGTGGAGACAGTTATCGCGCTCCTGAACGCTAGCACTGATCCCCGACTGGTCGACAATGAATCAGTCACCCCTCTCCATCATCTTTACCGTTTCCCTGAATCATGTCATACAGTAGTACGCGTGCTCCTCGAACACGGCGCAGACATTAATGCCACCGACGATGAGGGATTTACACCTCTACATTACGCATGTCGTCTATACGAGTCGCAGAGTACCAGAGGGCTTTCGCAGATGAGACGATGGCGAAGTATGTCATTCTCCGGATTTGGGCAACCCACACTTCAGTCGAAGCTCAAGTTGGCTTTGGAGACGACTGTTGAGGCGGTAACTGCGCTGTTGGACCATGGCGCTGATGTTAATGTTCGCACAAGGGCGGGTGAGACTGCATTGGATATGCTCTCGAGGCAGCCGTATGCACGGGACGCACATAATTTATTAATATTCCATGGAGCCACGCGTATCACTGAACATCTTGCACCCTGGTGGGACTTTGCCAATGCTATCTAGATCCTAGTGACTGACTGACATCCAAATTTTCGCTATAACAAACGCTAAGCTACTGATTCGAATGCTTTTTTGAATCTTTTGAACAGCGTTGACTTTGATTAAAATTGAACGAAAACTTTCTAATGCAAGTGGTTGTGATAGATGTCGATGGTGCCATACACCGTCATTAGAATCCTGATGCTCGACACGGGCTTCGTTGAATAAAATTGCACGATCGGTGAAATCGGCCCGGACTCCTTTTTTGTGACGCGTACGCCTCTCCCCACGTACTCGAACTTGCGATGTCAACAGCGCAAGCTCCTGCGACTGCTCCAGCCACCGGTGGCGCCCAGCAAGAACAATCAGGATTCCGTAAGTTCTTGGGATTTGCTCAGGTGCGCATTGAGTAATTTCTGCTTGAGTCCGGTAACGAGACTTGTTCCAGCAAATATTCATCTTTTGGACTATCACACAACTTGGTATGGAAAATAAATTCTTCTTTATAGAAAAATTCGTATTTACGGGCTGCAGCCACGAAGTTCTTTGCACCAAAGACCGCTGGGCCAGATACAACAATATCTGCAGGAGGAAAGCAGGCCGTCAATACGCAACCTGTAGATCCATGGAGCCAACCCCCAACGCATGCATCTCTGGCATGGCCTCTTGGCGATACGTACTCGATGCACATCCACTTTACTACGGCCCCATATACCGATGACCTCACGAAGCAATGGAGTAACATTAACAGGGAAGACAATCTGCCGCATTTCGTGTGGAATAATATCCATTTTGGAGACTATAATGACCATCGGTCCGTGGAGTATACCATTGACTTCCCGGAGGTGTGTGGCTGGCTTTATCTCTTTGACTCTGTCTAATCGTTATCGCAGGTTGTCAAGAACAACGGCTCTCTATGGGCAGATATTTACTTACTGAGGAATGGTGCAGCTTTGGATCCCTCGAGCACCTTTTTCGATGCGGAAAACATCCACTATGTTCGCAAGCGTGCGTGGATCTGCTGCGCATATGAAACCTTGTCTCATTTCTCACAGTACTTACGCCATATTTCCCTCGAGCAAAAGCTCGCAAGGAGAAGAACCTTTTGAGTGGCGAGACAGCTGTCGAGGATGACGCCGAAGAAGCGGATGTTATTGTCCCTCATTGGCATAGTGTTAGTCGCAGTCTGTTCTCGCCAGCAAAGCTCTCATTTCTCGGTAGAACATAACCCTTGCACTCATCTCGGATCCAGCTGTTCTTCCCTACTCTTCGCTTCCGCCGCCGATTCTTGATCGTGAGTGAGCCGGTCTACTTAGTTGGCCTCTAGTAACATGCTGTTGCTTTTCAGACATACACCTCGTGCCCGACGCGAGAGATGTAACTGGAACAAAGGGTCAGGTCCCTTCCCGGTAGTTCAGATTACAAAAAATCTGAACGTCTCTTAGGTTTCTACAAGCCCATCATCTTCCCCAACGAATTTTGGCACCTACAAAGTCACTATGTTGAGGTAAACAGTACCACTAAGGCCCTGCCAGTCCAAGTTGTTTTTCAGCCCATGTCATACATGAAATTCCAATTATTCGCCACCATGACGCAGGGATTCAAAGACGCAGAGAAGCAACAAGGTACAGCGGCCAACGCGGAAATCGACGAAGTCAAGCGAATGCTACTAGAGACGAACCCTTGGTTCCTCGGATTGACCGGCCTAGTTAGCGTGCTTCATGTAATGTGAGTGTTTCCCTTCCTTAAGGCCTGTGGCGCGATTCCTGATAAGTGCAGCTTCGAGATGCTTGCCTTCAAATCTGACGTTTCTCATTGGCGGCAGAAGAAAGAAATGGTTGGAGTCTCTGTTAGGTATTTCGCTTCATCTAGGCCTTCACATCTGGGCGCCCGTAGTCTTTCTTTACGCGGAGCTGGAATCCTCCAGTCTGCAATGGCGAGCTTATCCTTAGGATAGCTCCGCAGCTACTTCCACGAGAAGCTTCTGGGGTCCAGAGTGAAGTTTGACACAGGTACTGACTCCTGCCTAGAACTATTGTAACCAACGTCTTTGTCCAGATCGTTATTTTGTTATACCTCATCGACAACAACGAGAACACCAGCTGGATGATTCTCTTTGGTTCCGGCATGGGCGTACTCATCGAAGCATGGAAGGTGGGAATAGAAGTGTTTCATCAACAAAATCTGACGCACTTGTACAGATAACAAAAGCCGTGGATATATCTTTAGTGTCCGCACCGATAGGTTCTTTGATCCCGTACAAGCTCGACATCAAAGACAAGCATGTTCTCAGCGAAGATGAGAAGAAGACCCAAGAGTGAGAAGTTTTTTTGACTTCGGAAACATCTTAATTGCCTTATACCCGATGCACCCTTGCGCCGGTGTCCTACTTGAGGTAGATCATGACAGGTCCCGCCTTTTCATTTGGGTTTGCCTAGCCGGGAATCTAGGTGCTGTCTCCGCTGAAGCCCTGACAAAAAATGAAGAGGCAGAACGTGCTAGCGATCAGCCGCAGTGTTGACGCCTTGCGCCACTCTTTCCAACGTCAAATGCTAAATAACTTGTTCTGCAGATACGATAAACTGGCCTTTCGTTATGTCTCGTATGCGGCGATTCCGCTCCTCGCTGCGTACACTGTGTACTCGCTAATATACAACACACACAAAGGATGGTACAGCTTCGTCATTTCAACCCTGACGTCCTTCGTGTACATGTTCGGATTCGTATGTAACGGATGTTGCGATGATTTTAATAATTTTAACTCTCTCGACAGGCTCAACTAGTCCCTCAGCTGATTATCAACTACAAACTCAAGGTGGTGTTCACTCTCAGTTCATCTGCTGATGCTGACGTGTTGCCAGAGCGTAGCCCATATGCCAATGAAGGCAATGATCTATAAGACTCTTTCAACTGTTGTTGATGATCTATTTGCGTACGTCCGGAACGCCCAGGACCCCATTCTTGATGCTGATGTCCGTGTGTGCCAAGGTTTTGCATTAAGATGCCATTTTTGCACCGGCTGGCATGTTTCCGAGACGATGTGGTATTTCTGATCTTCCTGTACCAAGTGAGTCACCATCTGACTGGCGGCTACTCGAGAGACTGAACTCTATTTCCAGCGGTGGATATACCGAATTGATCCCAAGCGAGTGAATGAATATGGGCAGGTCATGGTGGAGGAAGTGGATGCAGCGAACAAGGAGTCGAAGAAAACTCGCTAGAGTAATTGATGCCGGTCTATTATATACTTAATGTTTGTGTAAATAAGAGCATTCACGAAGCGAACACGACATGCTCGGAGCTATCATCAGTAGCGTAGCCTGAGAGCTGTGCACCGAATGACATATAATGACTCGGCCAAGAGCGAGGCTGTGACCCGTTATATCCACGCATTCAATCCAAATCAGTCCGTTGTTGACGCCCACGTTCATCCACCTCGCGCTTCTTCGTTGCATCTTGCAATGGCGGCAGAGGTTCCGCGCAAGAAAAAATCCCATTTCGCATGCAAATGTCTCAATGTGCAAATCAAGGCCTCAAAACTAGTCGGACCAGTACCTGCAGAGCTTGCGACGGAGCCGGGATTCACCCAAGTCTATGTGAAGCA
Source organism: Desarmillaria ectypa (assembly GCA_030407005.1). Lineage (NCBI taxonomy): Eukaryota > Fungi > Basidiomycota > Agaricomycetes > Agaricales > Physalacriaceae > Desarmillaria > Desarmillaria ectypa. Next base: position 3,491,619 of record JAUDYN010000004.1, read on the forward strand.
CGACGGGATTTCGGCGGTAAGTACGCTGTTCCTGTGGAGCTGGCTGTCGTTCACGCTATTTGTCGCAGGCGCACCCGCAGTTGACCTTGAGGATCCGTTCTCGTGGCACTCCAATTGAGGGATCGTCGCGGTTCGCTCAGTTCATGTCCTTGGGCTGTCTGGTTTGTCGGACCCTTGTATATCGTGTCTTCATTTCTGCACCTTTACTGAACAACTCGTATGCAAACTTGGCGACTCGAGAAGGGCCCGTTATACCAAAGTCGGGATGGGTGGAGGATGATGTGCTCAGGACGCCATCGGGATGGGTTGATGTCTTTGAAGGAGCACTGGTGAGTCCTATTCTTGGGCGCTTTTTCTTGCCTCATCTGCAGGCACTACGCGTTTTTTTCTTCTTTCTTTTCAGTGGCGTACTATAGTTTGAAAGCTGACTTCTTCCTAATTGTAGACCGAAGCTGACATATTACAGCAACAAGAATCGCCACAGTATTCTCCGTTATTCTCTCTCGTTCTTCCTCCCATTGCCGCCCCGCCATTCTCCAAGTCGCCAACCCTGCCGCCACCGTCGACAGATCTTCATTATCTCGCAGCCTTGGAGCCCATGTATTCTTCCATTCCTGCTACATCCGACCCTGTCTTTCTTCGCCTCTCAATTATAGCCGCTACTCAATCTGAAAAGCTTCGACTAAAGGCAGAGCAAGAAGTCGACGAGATCGTCAAAGTCAAGATCGCACAGTTGCTTCAAGCTGAAGATGAACTCAAGGCGCAAGTCCAGGCTCTTGTAGACACGTACAAAGAAGGTTTACGTGTTGCAGAAGAAGAAGGTAATCCAAAGTCGCCCACAATCCGGTCGTGGAAAGAGGCGAGTTCCGGTGACTCTAGCGGAGCTACTGTTTCTGTACGAGACTTTGTCCCCGTGCAAGTGCCCGCAACAAATCCGTCACGATCACCACCTGCTCCTCGTGTTTCGACGCTTTCGGCATCTCTTGCCACTTCGTCATTTCACCACCCCCGGGCTATCAAGGAACAAGCTCCCCACGACGGACGCCCTTCGTCTATTGCGTCTTCAATCACGCTCACATCCGAGAATTCCCACCTGCATCACGAAGAAGGCAGCACGGTGTTACAATTTCGCAGGAACCTTGATGATGGCCTTAATACTGCAGCAAGTTATAGGTATTTTGTTAATCTTGAAGGCGAAATGGCGCGACATCGTAAGGAATCTGGCAAGCAACCGGAAGAGAAGCCGCGAAGCGCGAGTGGGAGTGCACAGGCTGTACCCCCTGAGCCCGAAGCTCTGCAATCGACACCTAGTTCCAAAGCCAAAGAACGGGAGTCACCAAGTGGTGGGGAACGACCGCCATCATTAAAGCCCAAACGAAGGGTGACTTTTGATGTCCAATCGGAAGAGAGATCTAGTGGAACCGGAGACTCCCCTCAATCGCGCATCGATTCAGGTTTGTAGATCTCCATATGTGATGCTGCCTCTTGTTGATGTCTTATATAGATATGGTCTTCGATCTTGAAGAGGAGGAAGGAGGAGAACGTCCTGTCGAAGTCAGACCTGTACTGCCTTTGATTGAGCAAACCGCGCCTGCTCGTCCAAACCGGCCGCGTTCACACAGACAACAGCCTGAGATAGCCAGTTCGTTATCATCATTTCGGCCTTTATCTCTATTATCTTCCCCTCACCGTGGGTCTCCCAACGGCTTATCCTCATCCCCCCTTGCCTCCTCTGTCACGTCAAGAGTAGAACGGCCGTCGCCACTTCGGATGGCGATGTCATTACCCGATGAGGATCCATCCATCGCACGTGAATCTCCTGGCTCTCCGAGGCGCTTAGCTCAGTCACCACGGAAAGTGACTGAGATACGGGAAGTACCTCACGACAATGGCATTGACATCGTTCGACCTTCTATTGAGGGTAGTCTTCAAGAGCAGATGGATGGCCACCAACAGCGACACGATGAAGAGATAATGCGGCTTTTGGCCGCTGAGACACCTAGCCATCGCGCAGCGTGGAGTAACGGTGGAAAGGCTTGGGGACAATTCTTGCATCGTGGACGAGAGCGGATGTTTGATTCGGATGCCATGGCAGAAGACGACTATGAAGTTGATAAGAGGCGGGAGCATATCAATGAGCACTATGAAGAAGGTAACTAAATCCTGGTGCATTCTCTACGGTCTCCTGGCTGACCTTGATGCGCAGTATTGGATTCAACACGAAATGGCGTACCGGGCTCACTACCCGTTCGTATAAAACCTCTCGTGAAACAGCGAGAAGTTCTCAGCTTGGCATCATATAAGCCTCAAATGATTGGCGCTAGGGAGTGATATGTCCCCCCCTTCCTTTTTGGTTCAGCTATATTTGCTTTCTTTGCGCATTTTGAATGCGTACTCAAAGGGCAGAGTTATTGCATACAATCTATTCATCTAATATACCACTGTAATAATCACTGTATAAGTAGAGATTACGAGTACTATTACCACCGCGATTGCTCTGCCATTGAATTATTAATTACGGACGCGCTCCATATAAAGATACTTGAACGTTAAAACGTTAAGATTTAAAATAAGTATACATGTACATGAATTAATGAGTGTACAACATTTTGTACGCTATTTAATTCTTTCTCGTGAGTGGTTCATCCGCCACCGTTTGATTGGCAGCACGCTTTTCGGCACCCTTTGCTTTTCTCAACTTGGTGACCTCCTTGCCGATATCATTGATGATAAGTTTATGCAGTTCGGGATTGTATCCCAGTTTGTAGAGGATCTCTAGATGCACGAAGAAAGGAGCGAGAACGGCAGCTGGTATGATGATCTATTCATCCGTTATAGCCAAAGAAGAATAAAGGAGGGCGCACCACCGAGAATATTATCCAGGAGCGCGGGTGCACGTTTTTCTGCAATAGCGTGTCCGAGGAACTGAGCAATCCAGCAGAGCACATGCAAAGTCAAAGCAATAGCCATGTGATCAGATCTCTCTGAGAATTTCATGGCTGACAAAAAACAAAGCGTCATTTGAGGGGTGTATATGAACTATTGGAAGCACATTATGACTAAGGGTATAGAGGTGATGAGATCGGACGCACCGCAGCAGTGGGTTCCAGGATATAATAGTAGAGCAAGTTTGTGACAGCCCAGACGGTAGAGAAGTTGAGGTCGAAGGCGAGGTATTTGTTGATCGCAAAATGGATATTGGGCAGCCATGTGGGTAGGACGTGGGTGCCCATGACTAGACCAGTCCTATAAAGCAATTCTATGAGCTGAGAAGACGGGTTAAACGCGCCGTAATTACCACAAAATCATCGGCACGCAAATTATATGAATCGTGACATTGATAGGATTCGTGTGGTAGGAGCCGTAGAACGTGAACTGAAGATGGTAAGACAACGGACGGCGAGGAAGGGAACACTTACTTGTTTCCTAATGTTGAAAAGCTCAGAAACCATGATAGGTGTAGTCAGGGGGGATGCGCGGAGGTATCCTAGGTGTGTATGGGACCTTTTATCTCCCGGGTCGGGTCTGGACCGCTCGTATTTACCCACCTCCCTTTTCACAAGGTTTCGGAAATGGCCTAGGTCAGATTGTTTTTACAAATACACGAGGGCACTTGATCATAAGGTGGTGGTGGATGTTAAGGACTCATAGCGTAGATGCCACCGCGTCAAGAGAATTCAGGGAATTCAGGAGCCAACGCAGATTATTCGATACTAATCCCCTGACATATCCGACAATGGGAAAATGACGTCGGCAAGTGCACGAAGTCTCGGAATTTGTTATCAGAGAACTAGTGACGAAATATCCAAGCCTAAGGACGGGACCTTCGGTCCCGTCATCACGAGGGATTCGGATATCGGGTTGACGGAATATGACACTAACGCCCTCAGCTGACCCAGTACCAGTTCCGCGTGCGGCGTCCCAAATTGTAGCAGCATGTCAACGACAATGGCAATGCTCAGAAAACTGAATAATTGAGATTCGACAATCTCAATTTGAGGGTGTCAGGGAAATCCATATGCGGCGCTCACGTGGCATTTGTTGTGAGCCCGAGGTATGTACGCATGGCAACGGCATACGGCAAGTAGTGGAGTGGATATAAGGCTTCAGATCGGGGTGATAAGGGAGGATGAAAGCAAGCAGGGAGGGCACTACGGTACTGAATATACCGCCACAAGTCGTGGTAAACTAGAAAGCATTGAACCATCAAAGTTGTTCGGCTTAACATCCTGCTGCTGACTAAGGACGTAGAATCCAAGCTTAGCGTAGTTTCAAGCTGGTACATATATAAATTGAATACACCATTACGTTCAACTAAATGAGAAAATGGGCATCCAAGCCCTGGCACCTACTGCTCGCGGCGGAAGGTCTACCATGTTCCGTCAGAACCGAAAGACTAAGACTTGAGGGCAAGATATAAAGCAAAGTAGCTGGCATCGTAGAAGATGAGCTTTTCTCGTTTATTATTGAGAAGGGTCATCCCAGGTCAATTCAGAGAAATGGCGACATTGCTTATATAGAAGATACGGCAATACTAGAGGGATACATTTTCACAGGCTAGCGCGGTTCAATGAGACGATATCACACGGCATCATGGGCGGTGTGAGCAGTGGGAAAAGCTGTCAGCATCCACAGGGCTCCGGATCTTGCACGACACTCCTAGACCATGATGGCAAGGGTGGTAATTATTGAAAAATCATGACGGAAGAAAGCGGGCGCATCTATTCAGTCAAGCCGGGGTAGGTCATCCGAAAGCCTGGCCAGAAGCGCGCCTGATGTGCATCCAATAGGAACGGACAAAAGGATAGTAGTAGGGAATAACAGAGATCCTGGATTCAAAAAGTCTAATCCAGAAGCCTGGTCCAAAGAGTCTTTGATGGACAAAAATGCAGTAAGTCAACATATGTCGCTGGTGGAAAAATATATCAGACTACAGTGATCCCGGCACTCTCTTGGGATAGGCAAAGTTCGAAGACGTATCAAAATTATGATGAGGAGATGAAATCGCGCAGCAGAGGTACAGAAAGTAGAATAAATATTTCGCATTCGCGTCATCGACATAGCAGCCAGCCGGTGATGCAATTGGTATTTGAGAGTCGGGAGATACCGTTTAGTGTGATGACCCTTGGAAGCCGGAAAAAGAAGCCGTAAGTGAAGCGGCAGCAGCCCATCACTGCTTGCCTCCTGCAATGTCATGTCTTTCACCTTTAATTGGCCTCGGTTCTCGGACCAGTTCCACTACGATGCTATCCAGATGCTCAACAATGCTCTCAACAAAGGTGACATACCTCCCATCATAGCCGACAAAATAGAGGTCGTCGAGTTGGAAATGGGCACTGAGGTACTTGCTTCGCTGTTGCCTAATACTTCATGTCGGACCTCATGTTCATTGCAAAGCCACCAGAGCTCGAGATACGGGAGATTGGAGAACTTACGATGGATCAATTTCGTGGTATTTTTCGAATGTCTTACGCTGGGGATGCACATCTGGTACTCAAGACTAAAGTGCAGGTGCGTGCTGGATACGCGCTACCTGCCTTCCGTTTTTATTCATTGAAAAATTGCAGGCAAATCCGCTGAATCACAAGCAACCCGATATCCATCTCATGGCCGGAACCAAAGGCATGCTTGCTGCCAAACAGCCGCTCGTCGTCCCAATGCTTCTCCGCCTTTCTCAATTCAAACTGCGATCGATAGTCGTGCTTGTCGTGTCCAAGCAGAAGGGTATTACTTTGGTATTTAAAACTGACCCCCTTCAAAGCGTGGACATCAACAGCACGTTCGATTCGATAGCTGTCATCCAGAAGTTCATTCAAAGGGAAATCGAAGGACAACTTCGTCAGATGTTTCGTGAAGATCTCCCAGGTATCATTCACCGCCTAAGCCAGCAGTGGATAAAAGCTAAAGTGGAGGCACCTTACCTCGCCAAGAGACCTATACCCCGCCCTGTCCGACAGCCTCCATCTGAGCCTCAGCTGGCTCCCCTTTCATTCAAGAATGTTGCTGAAGTGCCAAGTGCTCAACAGAGACTTCCTGAACTCCAGCATCACGGGTCCCATTCTTCCCATCGTAACCGACGCCCTCCTTCATCTTATGCGCCCTCTGTCGCCAGCGAGAGTCGTCGAGCTGCTACCACCCGATCAACATATTCGTCACCCCCTGCACCTCGCGCTGAAGACACATCCAGTAGTACCTTCCCCGATCTCGAAAATTTCGATCCGACATACGGTCTAAGGCCCGAAGGAGTCCCTACAAAAAGTGTATTCAATGGTTTCAGCAGTCTCTTTACGCCTAACCGTGGACTTGCGGACTTGGCAGAAGAAGAAAGTGAGGCTGGTGACTATGATGATGAATCCGCATCGTATGACCTCGTTGACTGGAATGATGACGCTGAGCACACAACGCCCCCGAGCAGCGACGTGAATGAAGGGAAGGAGAATGCCGTGACTGAGTACGAGACCATTCCTGCCGTAGGTGGTGGAATGATCACACGACCCCGGATATATCATTCCCAGTCCATACTGCTGAGTCCGGGCGACGGGTCCTCGACAGCACCCCTGCGGAGAGACAGTAGAATATCGCTACCTTCTACGGCAGGTTCTTCGCGTCCAGGTTTTGCATCACCAGGCATCCTTCCTCCGAGCTTCGCGTCAGGCGTCCGACGTGTAAACTCCTTAACAAATCCTTACTTCAGTGATTATCAACTGGGCAGTCGTTCCTTCGCAGGCCTAGGTCTCAGCTCCCTTAGATCGTCACCAACGCCGACAACTGCGTCTCCACGCATTCCACATCAACGGCCGACGACTCCCGAAAGCCCTGACACTGACACTCCATCGTCCACACAGGCCATACCGACACCACCAGCTCCTCCCTCAGAACGATACCGACGTTTTTCTGTATCATCATCGCCTACAATGGACAGCGCCTTTCTTCCCAGCGGTTCTCATCCAACATATACTACAATATTATCTGATTTAGAGTCATCTCCCAAAATAGTTATTCGACCCTCCCTACTGAACAATACCATCAGCCATTTCTCTACGCTGAGCCACTCCAACCACACGTTATCTCCCTACACCCGCTCCTTGCAACATTTCACCGTTCGCAGCGGTCCACCTCGATACGGAGAAGGCACGTCCCTGGGACCAGAAAGACAACCTGTTAAAGCCAAGAGAAAACGGACTTATCACATAGGCAGCACGCCCAAACCCCCTCCAGAGCCAGAGCCTCCCGCGCCGGCCCTGATCAACCCCCCTCCCGACCTAGATTCTTCCCAACCACCATCAGAATTCGACCTTGCTGACATGGACCGCTACTTCCGCTCTTATGATGATCTAAATCAGAATCAGATAATCCCCAACGGATCGCCAAACATGCATCCAAATCATGTTCGCCTGCGACGATCCTATTTGCATCCTGAATAAAATAATATCTTTTCTTTTCATTTTTCTTTGTCTCTTACCCACTACCTCTCATTCCCATGGTACCGTTGTATGTATCACTAATGTTATTGTGTATGGATACGCGGTTGAAAGGGCTCCGAGAGTAGCATCGAGGGGATCGGCGAAGCAAATTCAAAATCCTGCATAAAACGCCACAATTTTGAGGTTGCGGCTTTTAGTTAGTAATCAGGTCGAATGACCATGAGTACCCACATCGACTGCACCCAAAAATTTAGTGTGAACGCAATATTATTAATCAATAAAGACTTACCGTGCGTACTAGGCAGTCGGTTTGTGTTCTGCCTTGCTGAAGGTACCTGTCGCAATTCACGGAAGTCGTTGTTGGCATATGTCTTCGTGAGCGTCGTCGCTAGTGGGGAATGCAGAAGCGCGTTCGGAGGTGATATAACAAGGCCTAAAATGTCTTGGACATTTGTGCCTTTGGGAGTCGAAGGAGGCTCTTCGACAACTGTTGATTGGAAGAGTGCATGTATCTCTGGAATGGAGAGCTCCACATTGGTGTCAAGGTTGATGCTTGGTGGTACGATGACTTCATCTTCATCAAAGGTTATCTGAGATCGCAGACCTGCCAAAAATTCGGCCTTATCTGCCGGGCACTGTTCCACCACACGTTCATGCAACGACCAAAACTCATCCGGCATGATCCCTGATAGTATCGTGAAGCCTTTGTCTTTTTGCAGCAACATCCATTCTAGCATGGATATCAACGATTTAGCAACATCGGAGCTGAGTGTGTCACCCGTTCTTGCCAAAGCTGACATACTCTGTCCTAGCTCTTGACGAAGAGGCCCTGTCTGTATGGCGGTGGGAGGAATGCCCTTCAAGATCTCGAGAGATAACAGCCATTGTTCTGACATATCGCGCTGTATTCTCACAAGACCGAGAAGAACCGGGAACATAACGTCAGTGAGTTCGGTATATGACGCTAGCAAGCGAACAAACGCCGTTAGAAAAGATGAAGTGAATTGGCCATCGAGCAATGCCATGATGCACGCCTTCAGAGTGTCGCGAACATCCGGGACTTCAGAGACGGTAGTAACGAACCAACTCGACGAGCTCCCCAGCATTTCGACGAGAAGTTGAAGCGACATATTAGCCTGACATCGCCGAGCAATAGTGACGGGCGTGTCCTGGGCGAGTCTCAGCGCTGTCACTGTCTGGAGCAAAGCTTTCAACTCTTCAATCAAAAGCCATTCTGCAATACCGATGACACCGTCGTCCAACGTGATGATCCGTCTGATCATAAGCGTTTTCCTCGGGACGTCCAGTAAACGCATGAAGTCCTTGATCTCGGGTAGAAGTGGCGGAAGAACCGTCGAAACCCAGACATCAATTCCATCCTGCGGCTGTGGAAGCACGTAATCGAGAACAAGAGTGGACACCTGTGCCAAATGAGATAATGGATCACGCCTGCTACTGCGAGCGCCATGTTCGAGCAAGGTTTGGAGGACAATCTGGCTCGCGGGTTTGCCTGTCTCACTGAGAAGGTCGGGCTTGGAGACTTCACAAATGGAAGCTATACACGTTTGTCGAGCTATTTGTGCAGAAGCATACGCAGGGCTAGATTGAATGTACAAGGCTTGTGCTGCTCCCGAACAGGCGAATATATCCGCCAACGCAACACTGAAGCAGCGCAATGGACGCGGAGTCAAAGGGAAAGAGGGAGAGAGAAGTGATATCAGACGGAGAAGGTCATTCGCAGTATAGAACAACTGTTCAACAAGTTCCTGATTCATCGGGGCAGGAGGAGAAGAGGTGATTACGAAATGCTTGTTCAGATCCCCTGAAACTCCTGTCAAGACCGATAGAAGCTGGGGAACGAGTCCAACGGAATGTTCGTCCCAGATGGTTTCCAGGACGTTGAATTCGCAGTCATGGGCTGTGTTTTCAGTCCTCAGCTCTCGTTCAATGATTGCTAGCGACACTCGAATGGTACGGAGTCTACGCAAAGAGAGGGGATGATCACTGGAGAACGTAAGCTCCTCGATGGCGGCAGGTAGACCGTCCGTGGCAACCAAAGCGGCTTTCCGCAAAGACAACCTTTGGTTCTCAGATATGAAGGACAATGGAGGAACCAGATCAAGCGCAGTTTCGGCGAAATCACTATGAAGAAGAGCCTGAGGGTCTTTTGCCATTTCGATGATGATCTGCTCCGCTAGGGTATAAGATTTTTTGGGTGGTTCGCCGTCTTCATTTACGGCTATCCATTTCAGGCGCCGTGAGAATTGACGAACCAGCAATAGGCGATTCACAATCTAGATACTCGCGAGTCAGATATATGTGGGAGTTGTGATGTAATAGTCTTTACCTCCCGATAGCCGTCCACGCCTTGCCACATCAAAATGATTGCTAAAGCACGCTCTCTGCATGCTTCGGCTCCAGTGCTATCGGACCAAGCCCATGCTGCAAAGACGGCGCCAATACCGACAAAGGCCCTCACAAAACGAATAAATTCATCATGCTTGATTGAGGTAGAAGGGACTCGCGGAGGAGGAAGTTGTGTGGATGGAACAGAATTCTTAGATAACTTTGTTACCAAATCTTCGTGAAAAGTCATAGTTTCTAGCCATGTTCCCATTGACTGTTCTTCATTTCCGATGTCATTCAGCATTTTCATGCTTGTCTCAAAATCGGCTTTGGAATTTGAAAGTGCATCCTCCAAGACGCCCCATCCCTTGATTCTATCCACAAGACGGCCTGCGGCCAGCTTGGACGACCGATCTGAAATCGGATTATCTTGGATATCTTGGAGCACATTCAGGAATGCCTCAGTACTAAAATGCCGAGCAATATCAGCATTGGCGACGGCATCCAGTAGGTGGCAGATTGTGTCATCATCGACGACGCTGACGTCGAAAACATTGGTGGGATCAATTTGTTGCTAAGTGGACGTTATATTTTAATAGATCGTACCACTTTGGTGGGAAATAGACTTACACATAGAGCCAGTCCCAATGAAGGCATCTGAGATGCAGAGATACTGAATAATTTGGCGATATGATATGATTGATTTATGCTCTAAAGCATCCAGTCACAAGACGACTACCAGACAGAGAAGGGATACATACCTTGCCACCAAGCAAGCCTGAAACCCTCTCTGAGAAGCTGGATATCAGCTCCTCTGAAGTGTTGTCGCGTATGGGTGTTTCAATTATCTTCCAGGCTCTTTCAAGACTGAAGTCGGTATCAGTCTGCAAATTGGTGTGATTATGGTACGGGAATTTAGGATCATCCCAGTCTTCGTATGCCGGTTTTAAACAGAAAATGAGTCGAATTACGAGGTGGAGGGGGGGCGAATCTGGAACCAGCATGAGAAGGGCCTTGGCGAGCTGCGTTGGTTCCGCAGCATTGGCTGGGTCGACTGACTTGGGAAGCGAGGCAGATGACAGTAGCGACAGGGGGGTGGGTTCGTATGTTTCCAGCGCTGGCAGCATTTCTGATACTATCTCACCGTAAACTGCTAGAGAAAGGACTTGGAATTTGCCCTTGACGATCATGAGGCGCGTTGAATACTACGGCAGTCAGTCATCGAAGTGTCAAGACAATGGAGATGCGCACTTCCGTCCCCATATCGGCTGTAAAATCTACTTGTCCACCAGAGTACGCAATTGACGTTGGAATCAGCGCATTCGGAGCTCGTTGTTTCTCCTTGGACTCTCCCGGATGAAGAGGATGGGCATTGAAGAAGATGTCAAGGTAGAATGCTCTGGGTTCCGTCTCACTAGCAGGCATCTCGTTCAGCAGCCAAAATCCATCGCGATAACAGGACAACGTACGCCACGATGTCCGGGCAATTGACAAATGGTTGGGCGCCTGACGGGAAGACGCGTATAAAGGCCACGCGAACTGGCCTATTGAAGCGGACAGCAGCCAATCCCGACGGCCCTTCAGGTGATACCGAGCACCAATGGAGGAGCTTCATAGGCGAGTAGGCTTATCGTCGCCGTCGTCTGCGCCGACCGGATGGGGTAGAGTGTGAGAAAGTAGCAGCGTGTCCCGATTACGTTTTCGGCAGTCTACGCTTGACTTTAGCTCGTGATACCATCTACCATCTTCAAGAAAACTGCGACCATGGGCAGTCGGACCACCTCTGTCAAATTACCAGCGCGCGACCTCTCCAAGCCTTCGCCCTTGAGAGTACGTGGGCGCAGTGGCAGCATTGTCAAGGTCGAGCAAGTCGGTGACCGTTCGGCAGAAGACACCCTCGACCAGAGCCTCTTCGTGAATATCAACGCCAATTGGGTCAATGCCAAGGGTGCGTCGCTGGGTGCAGTTGTCATGACAGCTTTCTGAATAAATTCCAGGTGCATGGCTCATACACGTCGTTCTCATCTGTGCAGGCAAGGTCTTGGTTGATACTATGCCTGGCATGTCCCAGCAAGTTAGTTGGACTCTGGTCAACCTTTTGTATCTGGCTGTACGTTACCAACACCTTGCTTCATCTCCTGGCTCATTAAAGGCTCTTAGCTATCGTATCTAATGTTCCACTGGGTCACCGGCATGCCATTCGAAGGGGACTTGCGTGGAGGGGCGTACGATGACCTAACGCTATGGGAGCAAATTGATGACGGTGCACAATACACTCCCGCCAAGAAATGGCTATTCTCGGTGCCAGTCATGTTGTACGCCATCTCTGTATTCTCGTTGCCGTCAAACCTCATTGCTTACCTGTCTAGATTTCTTGCATCAACGCACTACACTAATTATAACCCATGGCTGTTCGCCGTCAATCTTACCGCTCTCATCTTTGTCTTGATTCCCAAGTTACCCCAGGTACGTGTCCCCATTCTCCGTCAACCACGTCATGTATCTAACGTCACATTCCGCGGGTTCTGCAGCTGCACCGTCAGCGCGTACGCTTCATGGCAGATGACGCATCCGGCATCTCCACCCCTGTAACACCGAGTTTTCCGTCTTCTGGAACGCAGACACCAGTGGACCATGCTGCGCGACTGTCTGATATTACAGATGCTCACTTTCGGTAACAATGCCCGTCAATACGAATAACGAGTCCTACCACCTCCCCGGGGCATCATGATCTCTTCTGCTCTGTATAAATACTCTCATCTCCAGCACTTAGAATATGGGAATGTTAACCCGGAAATTTAATCATACACTGTTTTGTCTATATGGATATATAATTGTACTCGTTGCCACCACTTCCTCCTCCGAGCTTCTTCTATTGGGATGACACAGTTTCATAATGCTGGAGTCGCAATCTACAAAGGTTTTAAGAACAGTCACAAGATGGCTAGACCCCACATACAGGTTTCTAAGGAGCATTAGGATCGTGACCTTACCTACGGCAGGAATATACAGCGAGGCCTCAAAGCAAGTCTTAGATAGAAAGAATCATGAGTCAAGCAGAGATACATTACCTTGTCCCTGACGTCCTTTTCAAAGTTCTTCTCGGCAGCGATATTTAAGCATATACAACCGTCCTTGAGCCATTCCGTCTTGACTTGATAGTCCGCCTTTGGTACGGCCGAAATGACGACATCAGAGAGGCCCAGGCACTCTTGTAAAGTAAGCGCGCTGGGTTGCGCGACGTGACGCGGATAAAATCGACGCGTCCCAGTGGCGTCTATTTGCCGTGGACGCTTGTTATATTCCTGAATGGAGTCGATATCGACGGAAAATACGCTGGCACCATCGTTTGCCAGGAGCGCAGCTAGCGGTCGACCAACGACCTCTGATCTGCATAACCATCAGAATTTGCTTCGGGGGTCGAGGTCCAGCATCTCACCGGTTAATCACGGTAATTATTCTTCCATAAGCACGATCTCCATACGGCAGGATTCTGTTGTATACCCCAACGTGTTCAAGACATTTTACGATAGCGAGTGGGGTGCACGGTATGATCGATTTGACCATACCCGGAGGTGGTGTATCACCATCCGTAGTAGAAGCAGCGACATTGGATGGCAGCGAGGATGTCAAGGTCTGAGGTGATATGAAGCGAATGCTTGGAGACAATTCAAGATTAGCCTGGGTAAGGGTAGTGATCCTTACTTGTGATACAAGTTGTAATGAAACTTGACATTAAGACCTTCAACGTCTTTGAATGGAGTGACGATCTAGACAAAACAGTTGAGATCATCGTTCTCTGCATGTTAAAATATGCATACCTGCTGAAGATAATGATCCTACCGAAGACGAGAGTTGAAGTAAGCTGGAATCATTCTAAATATGCTACAAACCTGCTGGCCACCGAAGATCGGGTAGTATACCTGGGGCAAGGGTATTTACGTAGCACTTTCGGAACAGAGCAAACGCATACCATGATACCATCTACTTGATCGTCTTCATTCGCTTCCATTATAGCTTCTTCAACACCTTCGCCCTCTTGCAGGTCTGTCGACTCCGCGGCCCCAATTTTTTTCAGCACAAAGTCTACACCGAATTGCTCGCATTGTTTTTTTGTGAATTCTGCGTACACCCTGCTTGGGGGGGAGGAAGTTGCGAGAATACCCACGAGTTTCGGTTTTCGGGGTGCGTTTTTCAGGGAAGATGTCACTTCTTCTCGGAATACGGCTGCGATGGGGTCCGCTTTGAGTAAGAGCCCCTTGCCGTGCACCTGGGTGGCCATTAGACGTTAAGCAGAGAGGATCGTGGGACACTTGAACTTTTTTTTCGGTCTTCGGTCCGATGAGTGAGACAGGAGTTCGGGTCGGAACGTACCGAAAAAAGCACGAGTCTCCGTCCACGGCTTTCTTGAGGGTATACTTGGCGAATATTCTGACTCGAAAAGACCATAACAGTTGAAGGTAGCCCAGTGTGCCAGAAATCTATGACCATTGACTGAGGATGACTTAGATTTGAACGAAGACTTGGATAAAGTGCTGCTCATCTCCGCGCCGGGTGTAATAGTACTGCCGGCTCGCCCAAAAGATGTAAGTGAGCATGAGTTGAAACGAACAAAAGGGTCACGTATAATATTTCTTCCAAAAGACTCGGATGTGAGAATTAGCGGGATGCAAACATGAGAAGCACTGGTATATCAAATCGACCGTGTCCTACTGCTCATATTTGCGCTTGATGGTCTTATACAAAGCGAACGTGTCGACGTCCTCTCAAGTTCGATTTTTAATACGCACGTCGGAGTCCCACATCCAAGCGGCCGGCTGTCGCGACTTCTGGTAACCTATGCAGCTCTGGACACACCCAAATGTCTCATCTGCGAAATCGCAACGTCTTCAACGACTCCTCCCTCTTTTCCTCTCATCAAATACCAACAAGATCGTATGGATGAAGACAACCTCAGTGATTCAGGAAGCGAGTGGGGCCGACTCTCGCTCCAAGTGCGCCGATGCATTTTTATTTCACGGTCGAATTGGAAGGTGTCCCAACTTGCATAAAACTTGATGGTCCATGGCAAACACGAATAAAGTGGCTTCGATTGCGTTGTCATCGCGGCTCTCCCATGCCCTAAAGGTGGTAAAGACACTGTACTAATCAGTGATCAGTGATCATCAGTGACTCAAGGTTATTGGCGGCTAAGTAGCCACAGCGCGCCGTGTCCGAAAAAAAGCCTGGCCGTCACCACTCCCCTCGTCGTCTGCAATCGTGGCGGTTCGGCGAGCAGTTCTGTCGACGCGTCCTGCTGTTCTTTGCTTACCCGTTGTAGCTTGCCGACGCGTACAAATATTTGGGAGGGCACAGAATATACACCATCACGTGTGTTTACTCCCCCAGTGGAATGAATGCACTTATATAGATCGGGAGCCAAACAACTAAGCATCTTCACCCTTCAACCCGCCTTCTTGTGCCTACGGACAGTCTCTTTCGCCCATGAACGCACTCGACTACTCAGATTATAAGCTCGACTTCAGATCATTGGGCCGACGTACTCACCTACTGTGCGTGCTCGTCACCAAGTCCCGAATGCGCGACATCGATTGCATTATACAAGCAGCAAATGAAAACCGACGGTAATGAAGTCATCTCAACTCTGCGTAATAAATTCTCATCTGCTCTCATTCAGGATGACAGACCAGCAGCCTGAAATCTATAGGCCATCATCAGCCACTTCCCAACCCGTCTCCTACAGTCAATCATGGACGTTCCGCTATGAGATACGCGCCTCTTCACCGCGTTCTGTGCTCGTGGTTTATAAAGATTGCGCTTCCCTTCTACCCTGCTACAACAGAATCCGATACCGCCGTAAACGTTTCCTGCTTGACGAGGAATGGATTATTCCAAACCTACTTTCCCGTGGCGCGTGCGTCTGTGCGGGATGCGAGGAGCTCATCGTATTTCGTGACAGGGATTACGATGTCGACGTGTGGGTGAGACATCGCGATAGATGCAGTGGCATTGAAAAGTGCATGATGGCTGCCGTAGCCAAGGATGTGAATATTCCACGATCTCCTGGAGAACGAGGTCCCGGGGAGATTAAAGGGACATCGTTAAAGGCCGTTCGTGACTTTGATGATGATGAAGAATGGGACTCGTTTGGAGGCGGATCGTCAGATGAAGGTGCCGATGATGAGGACGAAGATGAGGATGAAGAAGACAATGAGGACGAGGGTGACAATGCCGATGACGACGAAGACCAAGACTGTCAAGATGAAAGTCCCGGTGCTGATTTTTTGCAATGTGCAGACGCGTTTTTAGTGGTTCAAACGCGATCGTTCCTGGCGGGTTCCCATTTTCCCCCAATTTATACCCTTGCTTATCCATCTCTTCAATAGTTGAAGGTTGATACTTATCCCTGTCTAAGAAAACCAGATACAGGGATTGCTGTAGCATTTTAAGTAAATAAAAGTCGCTGTATTGTATAATTAGTAGTATATATCATCACTAGGAGCCCCTAATGTCTGATTTAACTGGAACATGTCTTAAACGTCTTGTGTACTGGTTGCAAGAGCAATACGACACAAAAGGCATAATCCTATTATCTACGCATCCACTTCATCTACTCCGGGACAATATGAATCGTTAAGGTACGTCCATTCGTTCATGTTAGCACTTGTACCTCTATCCAAAGCGCGCACTGTTTTTATTTAACACAGTGTCCGATTTTATACAATGGCTGCGAGAGGTTAGGGAATATTAGCATCTTATCTGGATGAACCTTCAATGATTCGGATTTCACTCTTTCGTGGGCGAGACTATGAGTGCCTCATTCTTAATTTCTGTGATTGTCTACTTCTTGGGGGCTTTCTCGAGGCAGTTCGACACAACATTACCCTGGGGTTGTGTATTTGACATCCGGCGATCCTTCAGCAGTCAGATGCCGTTTGATATTGGCAAGGCGCGTAGGTAACTTTTCTGAAATGAGATAGTCAAACTTGCGCATTCACATGAGGACAACACCGTCAACATGTCGTCCCTCAGTCAGTAGCAACTCAGAGGACGGCGACTAGTTCAATCAAAAAATCGCACCTGAGATGCTGGGAGATATTGGTTGAGCCGAAGGTACACAGCGCAAGCGTGGTCCTACACAAGTCTGAATTTGGTAAGACATTCATGCAGAACACACGGGACAACTTCTAGAGCTTTTGGCAGTAACACTGGCCTAAGAAATTAGAATGGACTTTATAAAGGCTGCTTATAACTTTAAAGGCATGCTGGCGATGCCGTAGTTGTACTGTTCATATTGTTAGAAAAATTAGTGGATAGTACAAAATTCAAGGCAGTCGAAGGCAGTGCAATACGGAGAAACCTGTCCCTTCCACGTAAGAAGAAATGGTATGATCATATAATCCATGAGCGAACAGTTAGAGGTGATTCCAATGCCGGAGTTGAACGTTCTTGAGCGTTACAGTTGAACACGTCGAATGTTGAAAGCACGCGGCCAAAAGAAGAAAGAAAAGGGGGCTAGTTCGGAGTTTCGTAACCGTCAAACCGATGATAACGCTCCGAGTCTTCACGACCAACACTCTGTTCGAATGTTCGTTTGCTCGTACTTGTAGCTCTAGTGGACTCGATATCCCTGAACGTTTGAACGCTGAAACGAAGGTGCAGTGCTCAACATTGATTTCGAAGTGGAACGGCCTCGGTCAACCGACTGAGTCGATCACTTTCTGGACCTCGCTCACCGCCCGATGCATGTGCCAGTCGCAATAATTTGTCTCTGAATCACAACTAGCTCTGTTCGAGTCAAACGAGCATTTCTATTTGGCGCCTAGAACAGATCCCAAGAAGATGTCAGAACAAGCTTTGTACAAAGCGACGTACGGTACCCAAACCGATCCCACATTTTTTTTCATCCATCACCTGGTCTCTTTCCGGAAAACACGAAGAGAAAGGAGTTCCTTTCCTAAGTCTCTGGAGTACTTAATCAAGCCATATGCACGGGCATACATAAACTTCCTCCAACTTCTTCTCCTTGATGTTCTGGAATCTATTACTAGCATTTCTTTCAGTTTATGCTTTATCCCTGTACCTTCGCTTGCGCCAGCGTCGGCGTATCCCTCTACCTCCGAGTCCTATGTGACTGCCGTTCGTAGGAAACCTCTTCGACGTTCCAGCCGAGTACCCATGGATGAACTACGCCCGATGGGCCGCCGAGCATGGTGACATCCTCTATATGAACACTCCGGAGAGCCTTACCATCATTCTCAACTCTGCTCAAGCGGCTATAGATCTGCTGGAGAAACGGTCGAGCAACTATTCTGATAGACCAGGTATTTACGCGATGCTACGTACGACTCTTTTGAGTACTGACGTTGTCGTAGATTTTACCATGACAAAATTATCGGGATGGGATTTCAGTATTGTGTTAATGAGGCACTCGGAGCGGTGGAGGTATGTTAGTCTAATAACACGATATATGTGCCTTTTCATGTCTTCGTTTTATAGAACGCATCGGCGAATGTTTCACCAGTGGTTTCAACTTCGTGCAGTTTCAGCATACTACCCTGTATAAATACAGGCGACATCGGTCTTGCTGCAGCAATTACTCGAATCTCCTGATGCATTTACTCGGCATATTCGTCAGTGAGTTGGGTGTCACCGGTTTCAGAGGTTCTCGGTGTACTAAAGGCGTGTTTTCGCAAGTCATTCCAGTTCTAAAAAATCGTCTACGGGTATGACGTTGATCCAATGGTGATCAATTTGTGGAACAGGCAGATCGGGCTTTGGAAAGTGCATGCATCACCGGACGCGTCGGAAGTAAGCTTTCTTCTTGACTACTTTCCCAGTTTGAGATATCCCGAGTGAGTTTTCGGGACATTATTATCTCATTATGCCGCTCACGAAATTCCACATGAAGGCTAGCTATCTGGTGGCACATTCAAGAAACGTATTCATACTTGGAGAAAGGATGTCGAAGAAATGACGGACGCGCCGTTCTAATATGCCGCAGAATTGTTTGTAAGCCACCATTTACATCGAGACGAGTCTATTACCAATAACCTACAAGACGAAACCAACATTATTAGTCTCTAGGAATCCCAAAAAGATTGAGCATCTTGATCCGTTCAAGTCTGCGGCATGCCTTGAAGTACTAAAGAATGCAGCTGGACTGGGTTTCGGCAGTGAGTCACTTACAGTCAACTCTGTTATAACCTATAGCCTGGGGTGTCAAGTATAGGTTCAGATCGGATTAATCAGTATTTGATGTAAGGCCATTCTTCATGTTCAAATCCTCTGATGTTTAATCCTGACCGATTCATGCCAGAGGAGGGGGAGGAACTTTCATCCGAACCTGTATCTGCATTCGGTTTTGGGAGACGGCACGTATATCATTCGTTATAGTTAGGCCATCGACATGCTGCCATATTTTCGATAGTATCTGTCCTGGTCGTTATCTCGCAGAAAACGCTGCCTGGATTGCCACCGCCTCATGCCATCGGCGCTATCGTTTTCCAAAACTGTTAATTGCAATGGTGTTATCATCGAACCTGGTATTACCTTTACCACTGGACAGTTAAGGTAGACTCGTACTTGAATCCTGGGAATTGTTTTAATTTCTGACTCACAGCTTTCCTTTACCTTTCAAATGCACGATCAAGGCGTGTTCTGCTCGAGTGAAAGCTTCGATAGAATCAGGTGGATTGAAGTAGCCAACCAGCTAGCTATACTGACCAATTGTCTACTTTGAAATCCATGTCGATAACCCATGAAGCTAGCTTTGTATGAACACAGTTCGTTTAATCTTTCCATTGGACATACTCCACCAGCAAAAATCCCATTCACATCATATCTTCCTCCACCCTCGTCCAAGGACGAAATAAAATCCCGATTTCTGAAGGATAAGCCAACCGACCCAGGATAGCGACCAAAACAATCACTGAAGCCAAAAAAGAAGAACTATGCATTGTCAAATTACTGCAATGGTTTCAGGCGATAATACAATGGTGCTTGTTCCTTTCCATGCCGTTGGTGCCGTCCCCCTTGTTGAGTTAAAGGCACGCTCCTTACTCAAGCAATTCTCTGCCAGCTGCAAAAATGGCACGCCATCTCTCTCCGGCTCCCGCAACACCCTCTTAGTACACTTCTCTCCAAACTGCAGATGATACTCCAAGTAATCCGCAGAATCACGGATGAGCTGTATGATACTAGTCATCTGCTCGTCAAATGTACGCTGACTCGCGCTTGCAGTTTCTTCGTCACCAGAATTACTCTCTTCCTCTCTCGTCGACTGCACGCTTGTCGATGCCACGGCACCTGGCTCAATGACCTCTGAAGCACTGCTGCTACCGGTAGCTGGGAGCTTATTGACCAGAATGAGCTCAGGACATTTCCAGAATGATGTCAACCGAAGACTCCGAGTTTGGAAATTTTTCTAGGACATACTATTTTACACTGAGTCAAATTTCTATGTGACATTGAAGTCGGACGTACCTCTGACACATCCTCATACCCACTATCTGTGGGGAATGTTGCAGCTTCCCCGAATACTGTTTCGTACCTCGCCTGCTGATTTTCTTCGACCTCACTGGGATGTCGTCTCCTCTTTGTGCTTGGTCTATTGCGATGCTTCATGCATTGTTTGAATGTGTGGTGGCCATGTAGTTTAGCGCTGCATTTCCTCCTGGAGCACAGTGAGAAGAAGGCCGAAGACTGGATTTCATCAATTGCAGGGTGCTTGGCACGCAAGCGGGGACTTCAATTTCTTCGAAGCTCTTTACAGAATCCTCCCATCACGCGCATTTTGAGGAGCAGAGAAAGGCTTTGAATTGTTCTTCGGAATCGGAGTCCAACAGCTGGCAACGGTGCTGTGGATCCTGTCTATGGTTCACATAACTCGTGCGCGTGTACGTCATTACACCGATTGGAAATAAGAACATAGGTTGGTCCACTACCACCACCACCAGATTTTTGGTTTCTTTGTAATTCTATCAGGGACACATCTCTTTCCGTCTTTTATCTTGTCCCGTTTTCTGTTTCTTCGTGACGAGAACATTGACAACAAAGGCGACAAACAATAAAGCATTCATTGCAACCGTTACGCCTGACGAATATTTTACTCTCGACCACCGCGATACTATTCTCACTATCATTTACCCACCATGGCCCCAATCTTACGATCCACCAAATCACCTGTTAAACCCGCATCTTCTGGCGGCAGCAGTCCTGCCACTACGCCAACCTCGACACCGCGTAAAGCCCCGCAATGCGCTCAGTGTGGGCGTCCTAGAGCAGGTCACCCTCGCCAAGGCTGTCCATACGCAGCGGCAGCGACAAAAGATGACAGCCATCCTGAAGAGACCAGTATCACTGATGCACTAGGTTCTATGAAGATCCAGACGTTCTCCGCGCGCCACGATGATCCAGACACCACAGGTACTTGGGAGCTGGAAGATACCAAAACTGCAGTTCGCCAGAGACGCCGGCGCGAATCTGCTCAACGGGCAACCATCGTTCCCTCCGAAAGCATCGCTTCCATGTCCACATCTTCGAGCGAGATTCTCAATTTGTTGCTAGATGACAACAACATCGAAGATGAGGATGACGGGTTCAGGAAAACAGTTGTCAGGTGGCAGGACGCGCTAAGTACGCCGAAAGCCAAACTGCGGAAGAGTAGAGCCAGAGACAAGACCATGCCTTGCACTTTTCCGGGAACAGCACCGTCTGTTGCAAGCGTCGCTCCTTATCCAACCGTTCAGGAGCCGCAACTCACTCCAAAACTGGCGAAGGACGAGGAGCATATACTCGATCTATCAGCCGTGGTCGACGTTTCACCTTCCGCCAAACCTCTCACCCGCAGCATGTCCTCCTTGCAACGCAGCTCTTTCATCGACAGCCTCAACAGTCGCTACAAACAAACCACCGCATACCTCCTTCCAAAATCTGACATCACTGAAATAGAAGCTGCCGCGTTGAAACACGGTTTACACACGCGGAGAGTCACTTCTGTAGAGTCGGAGAATGAAGAGCAGGTCCTCGTTGTGGGACAGGACCCAGCGGATACGCAGAAGTTTTACGCGACGATTGAAGGGCAGGCTAAACTGCTGACCGATAACACTGAGGCTAAGACTGATAGCAGACGAAGTAGCGGTTTGAAAGCAGTAGCGGGTGCGGCAGTTGTCGGCGCCGTTGCTACGTTCACGGGTTTGGCATTTTCTTGATCTTTTGGATATTATATCGAGTAAGGAAGGATACGTTGATGACTGGTTGAACTGTAATGGAGATTGCTGTATCCATATTCCATTCTTATTCCTGATACCATTCATACCGACTTGGCTGGCGAGAGGGAGAGAAGTCATTCTGATTAAACAAAGCAAGTTAGTGATACGTGGAAGTCAAAGTAGCGAGTATTGTTTATAAAATACAGTATGAGTATGGTATGTCTACTACGGATACATTGTGCTTGAATCTTCATTGCCATGCGCACCAACCTTGATACATTTTCGCCTCAGAAAAGTTAGATGTCTAACATGAACTGACGACTGAGCCGCTCACTAGATTCGCTTCATCTGTAGCTTCCTGTATAATCATCTGAACAAGATTACTCGTCGAAATCTCTTTCTGATGAGCCGGTTTCTCTTTACTCGTCGAATATACCCCGCGAAGCTTCTTCTCGATGAGGCCGAGCGCACCTTGGGCCAAATCGCGAAGGTTGACTTGTCCCTTTACTTGGTTGCGGGATTTACTGCGTTCCTATTGATTGAAGGTCAGAGGGGATCAGAAAAGACATGTAGATCCTTTTTTACCCTCTTGCGCTTCTCGTCTTCCCATTCAACGAGAGGATCATGGATGAATGCATCAAGGACAGTCATCAGCGAGTCCTTGTTGTCTCGTAGTAAGCCAAGTGTTACATCGCATGCCGCACGGAAAACGCCTATCCTAAATCAGTTGATGTGGACTCTTTCATTAAAAGGGCATGCCTTCTACTCCTGTGACGCCGAGGCCATCCAGCATATTTTGGGTGAGTCTGAATGGCACCCTTTCTGGCGTTTCGAGCTTCTTGCCCTTTTCAAAGAGGCAGTTGAAGTCGACGTGCACGACATCTCCTGTGTTGACGTCCATCAGGATGTTCTCCAAGTGGCGATCGCCTAGTCTGAAAGAATCACCCCTCAGTAACTCCCCCTCTCTCAAGGTGTTTCTTACCCTAAAATAAAGCCAACCATCGACATCACAGCTGCAGTGCGCCCATACGTGAGACGGCTCGTGAGCCACGCCGAGGGTTCAGGGAAAGTTTCAATGAACCACTCATGGAAGACGGGTGGATAGCTGTATTAGCGTCAACTTAAAAAGAAGTCGAGAGATTGTACTGCGCTTACTGCCTCAAAATCTTAGCTTTGAATATCTCTACGGCCTCTTTGTCTGTGGCGGCCTTGATTTTAGCAGCGATTTCGTTAATGTCCGAGGGCTGAATAATCGACAACATTAGCAAAGCATCAGGGAGAAAGCGATTCACCCACCCAACTCCGGAGTCGTCTCGCCTCGTACGCCTTGACAAGAATTGGCCGCATGGGAATCGTATTAGGCACCCATTGAATGAATCCGCACTCTTCATTTAGCGTCACAACCCCGTATGTTCGAATATCTGACAAGCCTCAGCTTCGATTATCATTTGGAAATGCAAACACCTACGAAGCTGCCTTCGTCGGGATTCCGAGTTAGCCTTGAGGAGTTTGTTGATGATAGCGTTGAAGTCCATAAGACGGGCATCCTTCCGCAGGTCATCTTTCGGCTTTCCGAGAAACATATATATCTGCCCGTTGCTACCACGGATGGTTATTTTCCGTGGTCTGGCCATAGAGCTCATCACTTCGATGTCGTCATAGAACTCTGTCAGAAGGTCAGACTGCGATCAGGATGTACATGCAACTATTCACACCTGCGAACGTAGGCGCATCTACAGGGAAAGGGTTGAAGCCGGAGTTGGCGGATGACACAGGGGGTATGTTAGCTGTTAAAGATTCTTGCAAAGGTATGATCAAGTCCGAATGTCCAAGCCTAGCTAGGCTCGGAAACGTTCGGCTCATGCTCAAAGATTTTCGCGAGTGGTCGTCGATGGGGTATTCACATAGAGCAAGAAGTTCGTCCGTCATAGCAACACACTGGTTGAGCAGGTCAAAGACGCGACGATGAGTGCTGGGTTTATTCTGACATATTTTGGATTAGGATCCCGCAGAACATTCCTTGAAGTCAAACTTACCCGAATTTTCTCCACAATCTTTTTGCCCCTCTGCTCCCTCTCGGTCTTCTTAGATTTCGTTACCGAGATGAACTGCCAGAGTGCTTGTTGGGGGTATTCTTCCAAGACTTTGGATATGAGGTTCGAGAGTAGCTTTAAAACATTCTCATTCGAATGTCCGATCCTAGAAACGATTTGAGGAAAGGCAGTGTACCACTACGAGACCTCATGAGCTCCATCAAGATAGCATACATGAGGAAATTGACCTGGTACACTGGCGTTTGCTCGGTAGCAATCTTGACAGTATCACTAATCGTTTTGAAGCACTCCGTCTTCCTCAAGCTACTGTCGTCGCCTAAATCCAGCCAAAGTGTCAATAGACGAGGAACAGTCTGATAGATATATTTGGAGCCGTATTTCATGGCCGACGCATAAGAGCGGACAGTATTAACATTCATTTTCAACCCCCTGCATAACAAGGTATAAGCACATTCACAAGTCAGACCAGTTGTGGGTTTACCGATTCTTCTGGTCTTCTCGCGTCAGGTTTTTGTAGCTGTCATCTTGGAACTGTCCGAGATAGAAATGCGCATTTTCCCATCTGTAAAAAGTCACATTAAATTAAGTGAGGAGCAGAGGAAATGAGGAATCACGTTAAAGATAGACTCGCAGCCCCCTTGAACATGCTAAGAATGGACGCCGCTTCATAGCGTTCCGACTCGTTCATCCAGCGAGCTCGTAAAAGGCGAGCCTATGAGTATCTCAACAGTCAGACTTTGTGGGAAATGATGACATTGATGGTCCGTACCTTCGCCTTGATGGTCTTGGTTTCTTCATTTTCGTTTACGGTTAGGTCCAGGACTTGCGGATCGTCTTCCATCAAGCTTAGCAGCTTCATAGAACTTTCCAGTTCATGCAGTGCGGCTAATGGTTCTCCATTCGCCTTCGTCAGCTTGGCGCTTTGCATAAAATAATCTTTAGTCTTCCCCTGTTTCGCCTGAAGCATAGCGCTGAAAGCAGTTTGCCATTGACATGCTTTCCTGGCGAACTTCGCACTGGCCAGCCACGTTCGGTGGATTTCGCGTGTCGCTTCGTTGGACTCTGGACTACAACGAGTCAGTGCTTGCCAATCCGGGAATACATACATACAACAAACGAAAGGCAGTCCTCCTCATGCTGAGGATGGGCTCACGAGTGCGAAACGTCGGAAGTGTTGATTCTAGTCTAGCTGAGAACAAATCAGATAATTCAGCCAGCGCGTTCATTGTTTGTGATTGGCGTAAGGTCCCTGTAACCGCTTGTCCCATGATACTGTGCACCGATCCAAGCTCGTATAGTAGATGCAGACTGAGGACGTTCTCGTATGATCGCTTATATCCCTTCGCCCCTGAGGCTGCAATTGGAGCTCCCAGGACAGAACGAGCCGCCGATAAGGTCTCGTTTATGGCAGCATTGTCCCCATTTCTGATTGCAAGTAGAACTCTCGCGAGTACGAGTTCAGGATTTTGCTGTGTACTATGACTTACGATGTTTTGAACATCAGCCCAATCACCAACCATCCACGCACTCTCGACTTGAAAGCCCGCAAGGGCAGAAGCGCAGGCTGGGTTACGAGTAAGGACTCCAAGGACATGAGTACGCAGTGTATCTGTGAGGACGATAAGTACCATTTGTTGAGAACAAGAATTAGAGACGTTACCATAATGTCCTAGATTACGCAGGCAACGCAACAGACCGAGATGAAAGTCGACGTTATCCGGAGACTGTTGAAGACGAAGCTCCCAGCAACTCTGAGCGGCAGTCCATCTACCCGTACTTTCGTGCTGTCGAATTTGATGTTCCAGGGAAGGCGACAAGATCAGCGTAGACACGCCCTCCATGCCATCTGGCTCGTCTAGGTTTGCATAGATTTCGTGAAGCCTATCATAGTAGACAGGCAAGTCACGATGATTCAATGAACGTTCTCGGAGAGTGACAATTTGACGTTCGAAGCTCATCAGAGAGCGCGCATATGCTCTGCATTGAAAGGCGGCTCTGGCCATTAGACTCTGGTCGATGCTTGTCAAGATGGAATCGACTTGTGAAAGCTGTTCATCTGTTCCGACAGTAACTCCACGGGAGCGTTTCGTTTCTCCTTTTTTAGTTCCCATGTCATGCCGAACCCTTCGAACCCACTTATTCAGATGATCCAGAAGCATAAAGACAGCCTTCATGATGTCGTCAACACAGGGCAGTCAATACAATGGTTCCCACGTACTTGTGCACTGAGCAGTCTCTTATCGGCTGAGGAAGTACTCTGCGGGTTAACTTGGTCTTGTAAAACAGCAATTAACTCTGCACGTATATTCTCGCATCCAACTTCGTCGCTTGAAACTAGAATATTGAGAACCAAATGTGGGAGGAGATGGTGGGCAACAACGACATCCTTGTTGCGCACTGCAGGCCTGAAAACGCCAAATATGGTCTTCGCAACAGAACCCGAAGCCCGAGTGATAAGATACGTAGTCCAAAGTTGAATCCATTCACGATACGTTGGCTGATCGTTATAGATGGGGTGCCGAAATTCCGGAGTGGGAACTTCTTGCAAAGTGAAACGAGCCTCTAATAGTGGGGTGACAGTTTCGAGAACGTGCTTAGGCAGATTGTTCCACTTCGTTCGAACCTTCATTGGTACAGATTGATTACCCACGGAGACAAGGGACGGGGTAAACCTACAAAACCGCAAAAGTTCCTGAATACTGTAGGCCAGATGCCCCTGGTATTTGATGTCACTGGTGGAACGGAACGCGCCAACAAGGAGATCAGTGATCAGGTGTAAAGCAAACATAACAGATTCGTCCGAGTCGGTGTAATTGCTGAGGACGATCATTCTGGTATCGTTGACAGCGATTTCGCATCTGTCAGGATCTACAGCTCCCAAAATACCTATGCATTCGAATGCGAGAGAGCGTATTGCCTCAGCGCCATCTCCGTCGCGACAAGCGGCGGAAAGCAGGGTTGTCAGAATTTGGCCGATCATAGGATCAAATGTGTCGCCAGACGCAAGTTCCCGAATAAGAGTTTGGTTCTCCGAAAGCATGAACGCCTTCAGCTCAACAAGGGTTTGAACAGCCATTGTTTGATTATCGGGCAAGGCGCGAGCCAAAATTTTGCAGAGATGCTCCTTCGGAGACCAGCTACCCCGTATCACGGACAATCGATCTTGAAGGGGCTTCAACTTGGAAATAGCAGATAGATCTACGATGTCATCAAGATATTGGCCAAGTTGATTGCCTATGTCGTTGATCATGTACTCTAATGAACTGATGGCAATGTGTCGACCTGCGGAGGTGAGCGTGGGCCAAGATGTGGTAATAGTTGCGCTTGTTGTCCCAACGTAAGGACCGACGTCCTTGGGATCCAACGTCGCCAGGAACTTTCGCCAGCTACTGAGGGTTACTTCAGACAGCTCGGCGACATTCACCATGGTCTGGAAGGTTGCCATTATCTGTCATTGACCTGTAAGCACAACAAAAATATAAAGAATAATACTCGGCCAACCTGAGGTGCAACCGTACTTATGGGAGAACCGATCAAAGAAACTACAGCACCGAGACTCCGGAGGATCTTCTGTTTCGTGGACATCTGAATTTTCCCATGCACCTCTTGTAGCATCTCGTTGATGTGTGTAATCAAGCCCAACATATACTGCTTGAGAAAGGCCCCGATATCTGGTATCATTTGTGATCGCCCCGCGACACTCGGAGGTATCAACGACTTGGACACCCTCTTCAGAGCAGGAACAGCCTGACATGGATGGATAAATGAGCTGCAGGAACTATCACCAAATGTAGTCTAAATTTACCTTCGCTGCGACGTCCGGATTCTCGTCGCCCAAAACAATGACCAAGTCGGCGAGAACAGGGACGACAAATCCTTTCACCAAGCTTTGGATATCGATCGTATCTGCTTGAGCCGCCGCCGCCGCCAGAATGTCGGTCACGAACGCGAGGGCCTTGCTGGTTTGATCTGGTTTATCCAAGAGGTAAATATGCGCGAGAACCCGATGACATTCATTGATCAAAAGGGTGGCTGGTTTTGATTCCAACTGCTTTGCGATGTCCTCCAATAGTTTTTGATCACATTTTGCGAATATGACGGGAAGGGTGTAGCATAATGTAAGTTGTATCAAATGCCGGGGTGAAACCATCATCAATCGACAAGCTTCCGTCAAAAGACTGGGTTGCGTGCAGATACGGAGCACAAGATATGGTGCAATTCGATCCATATAGGGAATAAACAGAGGATAGGGAGTAGCTTTCTTGTGATACTTAGTCAAAGAGATGATCTGATCAGGGGAGTGATTAGCACCACAAAGAGCGAAAAGGTACGGAAACATTACATGAGTAGACGCTTCTGCTTTAAGCATCGGGTTCGACCTCCCCAACTGTGAAAGCAAGAAAAAGAGAACATGTCCGAGAACTTCTTTGTCCTTTGTCCTGATGATGATGCGGCTCGATCACGGCAAATCGTTGTCTCCTCGGATAGTAAACACACCTTCCTGTAGCACCGACACTAATGATGATTGTATCCTTGGTAGGGAGCTTCATGCCATCCGTCAAATCATTGAGTTGAGTAAATAGCGCTGCTAGAGCCCGAGACGCGTCCCGTTTCATACGGGCAATGCAGAGAACAAAATTCTGCAACGCCCGGCTGAATCAGAGTGAACATTCTGAAAATCTGCATCAAACAAGAAAAACAAACCCGGCAACTAGCCTGACTCCTCTATCCGTATCCGTCATGCCAGAAAAGATCATTTGTCGAGCAGCCGTAAGCTCTTCAACATCACCGAAGGAATGAAATTTGACTAGATCGGCAATGACCTTGAAGGCTCGTTTCCGTACCTCCGTGGTAATCTCCTCTGGCTTTCCGTCAAGCGTCGACTGCGTCAAAGCCACGCAAAGAGGGACAGTTGACAACCGGGCGTCAGGGCGCAGGAGAGCACAGAACTCTTGCAGCTGGCCAATGACAGACAACCGGTATGATGTAAGAGTATCCTCAAGAGGCCTAATTCGCATAGATCAGCCACTCTTCGTGTCATACATACGGCGGCGAACCTTGAATACTGTCCTGTAATATCGTCGATGGCTCGCTGCATATACGGTCGGTCGCTCATATTGTCGTCATCGTCCATCCAATTAAGAGCTTTCGGTAACATAATCTTTTCAGTAGTTGTTCGCAGCAGCTTTCTTCGGTACTCTTCGTTATGTATCTGTTTATCAGAAGTACCCGTGGTTATCGCAGGCGGGGCTTCGAGCATCCGTTGAGCGATTTCATTGTGCTCGCTTCCCAAGTCGATGGCAGCCGGTAAGGACCGTAGAATGTTTCGCTCTATATGAGGCAAGCACGAATTGAAGAGGACAAACGCCCATTCCTATGAAGACAGTGAGATAAATATTCAATAGTGTGATGAAATGATATACCTCAACTGACTTGGACCATTGTCTTGATTCCAATAGCCCGACAATCTCGCAGAAGTCCGACTTGGATGGTGCAATGAAAGAGCTCGATGCCAATTCTTTTGAAAGATATCGATCAATATGCTCCCAGCCCGGATTGGGTTCTTGAAGTAATCGAAAGCGGAGAAGTATGTAATGCCAAAGATATAATTCGTTCTCTGAAAGAGAGCGCAACGAGGGTATCAAAGCCATGATTCTGACGAGTCCCTTAGAGCGTACTGCAGGCTCAAGATTGCAAAGTGCGGACATGCAGTAATCGAAACATGACCGTACTTCCTGGGCAAGTCGTTGTCCAAAATCATGTAGAAACCATTGTAGCTGAGTTGATCGCAACATAGAAGATGTCCAAATCTCAAGCAATGTGATCACAAAGTTGAGGGTATCAGAACAAGCATGCAAACGGCATGTACTCTTTTCGTCATTGGCCTGAGAGGGCATGAGAGGGCTACGGGGCTATATTAATCGATACTCACCGTCAAGTCTCCCGATTTGAGCAACCTTGGCTTCTGCAATATTCGAACATGGATGGGGTACGACAGCGCTTGAGAATCCATTAATTCTAGACCTAAATCAGCGGCGACGGACATGAGGGCGAAGGAGGGACGTACCGTGCATGACGTGTCGGCACTCTTCAAACATCTCTCTTAGCTGAGCACGTTGTTCATTCTGCGGAATGCCCTTCACAAAGGTCCCTCCGACACTTTGTAGGATGTCCACAATGCGGTCAAAGGCCTTTGCCTGCAGAGAAGTTGCTACTTCTGCCTCCTTTTTCCAAGACTCCATTACAGCCATGAAGCGAAGCAGTCCCGATACCACTGTCCATACGAATAAGGGTTCTCTCCAATTATCGATACCCAACACCTCTCCGATCG
The DNA here is from genome assembly GCA_030407005.1 of Desarmillaria ectypa. Taxonomy (NCBI): domain Eukaryota; kingdom Fungi; phylum Basidiomycota; class Agaricomycetes; order Agaricales; family Physalacriaceae; genus Desarmillaria; species Desarmillaria ectypa. Next base: position 3,521,986 of record JAUDYN010000004.1, read on the forward strand.
ACTCCAAAACACTGGGGACTGGTGCCATTTTCCGGGCGGCTTCTGCGGTCGACACGGACCCACAAGGTGGAATAGTATCCAACAGCTGCGTTATCACTGCCTCTATGCCGGTGCGACTGACCTCCCTATCATTCTGCACGGCGCATCCCCTCATCCACTTCAGAAATTCACTATGAAAATCTGTTGAGATGGTCTTGAGAACGTCGCCGAGAGGAGGAAAAGGCTGAGGAGCTCCGTAGCTCATGTCAATTGGTTCCGGTGCATTCGTATTGCTGAGCACTGGATAGAGTTGACGTAGCGGCTGGCGGTACGTGAACGAGGAAATCAAGACGCGTTATTTGTACTTGTTAGTGCTCCTTAGACCCCTAGAATAGACAACCACATCGTACTTGGATTTAAACGAGGTTCAAAGTCGTTGCTTATCGGTGTCGACGACGACGTTGTGAATATATGTAGTGGCCAACGTACGGACTCGACGAGACTATGTGAAAGGCGGTATCTACAGCGCGCTCGAACCTTTCTCTTTCCCGTCACTTGAGACTCCCACGTCCGGCCTAAGCTTCTGCAGCCTGAATACGACCCTGTGATTCGTGCGTTGCAAAGTTCCGAATCTTTATCACTATCAATATCCTTCTTCACGAATGTTATCCCCGAGGACTGTAACACCGGTACGCCTGGTTTTCCGAATGAACAGCTCCTAGCGTCGACGGCAGTGGTCTCGTTGAGTATCCCACTCCATTCCATATGCCTTCCAAATCTTCGATACCCCACCCCGGTGCCAATCTCAAACCGTTCGACTCTTTTGGTTTCGATGTTACTCCGATTCAACGCCCATATAGTGCATGTGGTACATGAGTGCCACAATTAATCATGCCCGGTGTACAAACATTTCGACAATTAGATTCGTCACAATGAAAATGGAAGGATAGATCTAGCGCTGAGCGCTGATATTATTGGGTCACCCCGGTCAGAAATTTTTCGTTCCTTCCATACGGCTGTACAGCTTTCCTTTTCGAAAGAAGAAACTGTCTAGACCAACGAGCGCGTAAGCGCTTAACCCTTGGAAGTCTGGACTCCCGTATAGACGAAGATGCATCACTGGCATACGGTATGGAGGTTTGACATTCCTTAGCTTCTTCTTAAGAACTGTGAAAACCTTTTGTCATAATATAGATTCGAAATCCTGGCCTATCACGAGTCCACTGGCTGCATGCACGATGTCAACCTCATGTGACGGCACTGCAGAAATCGAAGCCAGGACGTGCTACGACTCTTATTGACTGGGTGTCATCCAGCCTTATAGGAATAGAACCTTCCATGTCGGAGGATGCACCCCTGCAAGGGAGAACCCGCACATATGCCATCACCCAGATGACTCCGCGGTATTGGTTCCAAAGTATGAGAGCTAGGACCCCGCCTCTTGGATGTGATTCAGTTTCTTGAAGAAGAAAGTAGATAGACATTTAGGAGAGAGCATCCATTATGTTGAATGCTTCAAGTTCGATTCATATGTATTGGATTGGTAACTTTATAGGACACCAGGACAAGCATTTACTTCTTTCCCTAAAAAGATGTCAGTTTATCCACACACCAATGAAAACACCTGGAACGCACAAGAATCAAAGAAGCTGCTCCATAAACAGCGTACGCAGCGGTGAAGACGAAGGTTCCGTAGAACAGACCTATATAGAGTAATCGTCATCCCTCGAATCCTCCAAGCGTATATCCACATATGACTAACGGAGCTTGACTGCCCTGCCGGGAGCACGGTAGTGTACAGGCCTTGTGTCAGCCTATCAGAAAGGTAAACAGACCATGAGCTCGGAAAAACAACCACCGTAAAACAATAACACACCTGCCAGTACTTCTGCTTGTCAATCATATCGTATTTGCCTAAAAATCCAGATAAATTGATATATTTCCCACAGACGAGTAAATGGCAAGGTCTTACGGTATACAAGTCCGTCAATGATACCCATGGTGGTGGTTGATGGTGAGGAGGCTGGCAGTGGGTAATGTCGGAGTTTGGTTTTGCGACCGACCGAAAGGGAAAGAACCGGGGCCTGCCTTGCAGTTGCCCCCTTTTCGCCATGGCCGACCGCGTTCGCGTTAGAGTGTGTCTTCTTCGTTTTTTCTCTCTTTCACTTTGCTCACAAAATCATTGTTAGGGTCTCAGCATCTTTAGGCCAATAATATACGGAAACACTGCGACACTTTTGACTCCAGAGGAACGAGCAGCGTTGGAGCCTAGCCGCCATGAACACACTCATCGCTGGACAGTCGCCGTTCGTAGCGCTGCATCTGCTCCAGATTCAGACATTGTCGGTGGTGCAGATGATCTTGGCTATTTCATAAAACGTGTCAATTTCAAGTTGCACGATACATATAATAATCCAAGCAGAGGTCCGTCTGGCATTTATGTTTTGATTTCCTTTTCCAATCTAAAAATGCCAAAAGTTGTTGATAAACCTCCATTCGAAGTGACAGAGACGGGGTGCGTTTCTACATATCTCACTTCCATCCATTTCTGAACTAACGAAATCCCAGATGGGGTGAATTCGATATTCTCATTCGTATAACCTACATTGCCGACTCGGGTGAAAAGGCTGCTTCTGTTTACCATCACCTTAAACTCCACCCATGGGCTGGTCCAGGAGAACCAGAAATTCCCTCTATGGATGTAGCCATCAAAGCCGGTCCAGTACACTCCTGGCAGTACGACGAAATCGTCTTCAACGAACCTTTCAACAGTTTCTTAAACACCCTCACTGCTCATCCTCCGACGCCCCTCCCAAAGACGAAGAGAAGACCGGTTCCATTCCATATCGCATACCCTCAGTCGCTGGAAGATACCAAGTTGACAGAGACGCCCGAGTTTAGCCAGGAGATGGAGAAGGAAGAGGCGGAACGACTTGAACAGGCGAAAAAGAAGATTGTAGCAGAGCAGGAGCGGCTGAGAAATATTTTGATTGAGAAAGAGAAAGAGCTGCAAGAGTTGCAGAAGTTGGTGGGTAACCCATAGTGGTACATATAGCGTAATGAATATAATGTGTAGCAAATAGTCTTGTAAAATATGACATGTATAGCATTCAATTCTTGTCCCTGCTTCTCTGCCCAGCGCGTATACATAACCTTCTGTAAAACAGTTACTTGAAACATACAATCCCATCATTACAGAGACGTCCACATCAGACGGACGTGGGCTACACGTTCTTCAAATCCGACGTTCTGTAGACCAAAAAGCTCTCGGAAGGGCAGCCCAAGTATCGAGCATGCATTCAATCGAACACTACTGGTTGCTCTATCAAGTTCATAGGCATAGATTCATATAATGGGTGTTACGGGAACGCTGAATCACCAGAGAAAGAATAATGGCACGTCCGCCGCAAGTCAAATGGTATCAAATGTCGTGAATGGCGTCTGAGGTGTCGGCGAGAGCTGCTTAGCTAAATGACGTAGAATATCAAGCTCAAACTTAAGGACTCCGTGGCGTTGTTACGTGCACCAGAACCGCAAGTGCCGAAAGTGGGTCACTCGGAGTTGAATGCGGATTTCAAAGGGTAATACGCGTAAACGTCATGTAGGATATCTATGAAATCTTCCGAGCAACCCAAATAACGAGTATTCCATTACTGAGTGTCGTCAGTTTATTTTATCGATAAGGTAGGTAACGAACAGAAGCCAAGCCAAGAAAAATGAAGAAACACAAGCAGGGACGAAGAGAGCTAAGTTTAAATGTCCGGACCGCCGTGGTGGGTAGTTCATGGCTGTTCTTGGCAGCTCACCCTATGGATATTGGCAGGGTCGCAGATCTGCTCTTCCTCTCAGCGTCTACTATTCAGTCGTAAGGCTCCGGCGCCATGGTCTGCCTCAAGGTCTTTGTTCTTTGTTCTGATGGCTGGCACCGGCCCACATGTACGGATGTGGCCATGGGAGACTGCCTTCCATCAACAATAAGCCAGGTGGCAAGAAATTGAACCTCATATATTGTAGTAAGGCTATCATGATGGGTGTGCTTCTTCAAATCGCGCGTGTTGTCTTCCCTTTCGCCAACGCTATCGATGCTGTGGCCACGTTTTCTTCCAGTTCTGCGCGTGTTCTGCCTATTATGCTGGTTAATCGTTGGCGGTGTCCAGGCATTCACACAACGTGATTATCGCACCCTCATCTCCGTGTTCCATTTTTCTCATAAGCGAACGTCCAGGCTCTTGGGCAGAAGCCTATTCTCTCGCAAATGAGACCGTCCAACAGTTGACACTGAACGAAAAACTAGGGTTGGTCATTGGAGTAGGGCAATTCGGCAGTACGTTTTAATTCCGTTCTAGCTACTCTTTGGAGGATCCTCTTTTGATATTGTATTTGTAGGTCGGTGTATAGGAAATATTACACCCCCTAGCCGCTCCATAAAGCTATCATCGACGACCCTTACTATCCCGCCTATATGTTTTAACGACGGTCCCGCTGGCCTACGGCTTGTCAAGGAGGTTACCGGATTCCCAACCGGTATTAATGCCGCAAGTACGTTTAGCCGTCGTCTGATGCGAGCAAGAGGCGTGGCACTCGCCGAAGAATTTAGAGGCAAGGGCGTTCAGTAAGAATAAGGTTCCCACATTTTCGCCGACCCTTATTAACGCGCCGTAGCGTCTTTATCGGTCCGGCTATGGATATTGTGAGAACAAGCATCTTGTCGCCGTTCCAAGTCCTTATGACTTACGAAAATTAGATGAGAAACCCCAAAGCCGGGCGGGGATGGGAGAGGTGATATACCCTGCTCTTGCATTACTAGCGCTGCGCGTCCTGATATATACTGTCCCGATTTATAGCGCCGGCCCTGACCCTTACCTGACTGGTGAATTTGCATACGAAACGATAGTCGGCGTCCAGAGCGTGGGTGTTCAGGCCTGTGCGAAGCATTTCATAGCCAATAATCAGGAGCATTGGAGGTATGAGTGATAGAATTTTCGCATCAGTCTTCTCATAACATTTTTTTCTCAGGCATGTCATTCTTTTTTCTGCTGACTTCCTATGAACACAAATTCTAGGTACGGTCTAAGCGCGGATGTGGACGACAGGACGCTCCATGAGATATATTGGTGGCCTTTCATGCGGAGCATCGACGTGTGTGCCTCAGTCCATTGTTTCCATATGCTCGTGAACAGGAAACATTCTCCAGGCTGATGTCGCTTCTGTCATGTGTGCGTATAATCGGTTGAACCAAACATCCTCTTGTCATAATGAGGCGCTTATCGGCTCAAATGGGTTGTTAAGACAAGGTGGATTCCAAGGTAGGTGCCCGAACCGTCCGGAGCGTTTCCTGTGGCCTCAGGCATAGCATCACAGGTTACGTTGTGTCGGATTGGGGTGCTACGCATGACTCCGCCAGCGATAATGCGAACGCCGGGTTAGATATGGAACAACCAGGAGACTACATCGTGATAGGTAATTATTAATACTCTCGCACCCTTAAACGGAGTACCTTCTTAACTTATAGCTTACTCACACATTAGGTGGTGGCGTGTACGGCAATGGAGGCCTGAAAAGCGCTGTGAACAACGGAGGTGTTTCCGTCACTGTGAGTTTTTACCTCTCCAGTCCAATATGTCCGTATTAACTATTTTTTTCGCCGTCAGACACTCAATAAAATGGTTGTCCGAGTACTCGCTTCCTTCCTTCATCTCGGCCAGGATTCCGTGAGTTGCTCGGAATCGCTCGTTCCTGCCGTAGACTCAGACCTCCTGAGCCCAGGAATACCCAGACATCAATTTTAACGCTCAAAAGCCTGACGGGTCTGGGAACTTAAACCTGGGCATCTCAGTTCGGTCAGAAGCCCATACTGCTCTGACACGGGAAATCGGGGCCGCTTCTGCCGTCTTGCTCAAAAACAACCGAACTACTACAACTGGTATGTTTAGGCTGTGCCGCGTGCTACCGTATGTTGATGTGTTGATTCTGTGTGGAGGGTCCGTTTCTGGGGCGACCATACGAGGCCTTCCCGTGGCGCAAGAAAGGATCAAGACAATCGCTATAGTTGGCCAGGATGCCAAGATGCCAAACCTGAATTGTAATGACTTGGGGGAGTGTAACGATGGGACGATGAGTGTTGGGTACGTACCTATTCATAGAAACGGTTTTCTCATCTAAGACGCATTGAAAGCTGGGGCTCTGGTACCAACTCGTTGCAATACATTGTCCCGCCAATTGACGCTATTACCGAATTCGTTGGCAATTCGGCAACGATAACTTCGTCCTTGTCGAATGATTTATCCGCTGGTCCCGCCGCCGCGAAAGGGAAGGATCTGGCCATTGTATTTGTAAATGCGTCAGTTCCATTTTCTCGTATGGTGGGATTGTCGTTCATCTCGGGGACATAGGATGAGTGGCGAACTCGGGGCTTATAACATTGTGGTGGGCAATATGGGTGATAGGAATGATTTGGACCTCTGGTACAAGGGTGGCAGTCTCGTAAGTCCAGAGGCGTTCATCTTACTTGGGCTTGTTCTAAATTGCGCTCTTTATTTTAAGGTTAAAGCTGTGGCAGCCGTTTGTAGCAATACCGTTGTGGTTGTGCATTCGGTTGGACCGGTCTACATGGACTGGAGCACGCACGTTAACGTATCAGCAGTAATATACGCCGGTGCTCCCGGTGAACAGACTGGACCCAGTATTGTTGATATTATATGGGGAGCCGTTAATCCTAGTGGACGGCTCCCCTTCTCCATTGCATATGTGAGCAATGATAGACACTTCTTTTCGCAAGGCACTGATTCGTGTACTTAATAGGACGAGAACGGGTATGGCACCGAAATTGTATACAACAGTCTGGGCTTTCCCACCGTATGCCTATGTCCCTTGTTCTTTTCATTTTTGCGTAACTCATGACTGTCTTCTTTAGATCACTTATGACGAGAAGCTACTCCTCGATTACCGTTACATGGATAAACAGGGAATTACGCCTCAATTCGAATTTGGCTTTGGTTTGTCGTTCACAACCTTCTCATACTCGTCTCTTTCCATTACTTCCTCTGGAAGTTCCAAAGTGATATCATTCAATATTGCCAACACCGGGGCTTTTGACGGGACCGAGATTCCCCAGATATACCTCGGCTTACCCGATAGTGCCGGCGAACCTCAGAAGGTGCTAAGGGGCTTCGATGAAGTTGTTCTAGCGGTGGGGGAGATAAGTACCGTTAGCATGACCATCTCCCAGAAGGAAATGAGGTGAGATGTCGTTATACCGAGATGTTTCATTGTTGACAGTATCATTTTAGTATATGGGACGTTCCGAGTCAATCATGGGTGAAACCCTCGGGCACTTTTACAGTGTACGTTGGAGCCTCCATCAAGGACATTCGTTTAACAGGGTCCTTTTGACATGGATGTTTCCGTGATCATGCTGGAACTTGGATCTGGATCTCTCTTCCGTATTCTATTCGCTCTAAACAGTGGAAGTCGTTTTGTGTTATTGCTGAAAAAAGACATTTCTATAGCTGTCATTTTTTATATACTCGCCGTGTATTGCGTCCGGTGACTCTGAGAAGATTTTAGGCTATTACACATGCCTACAATTTAACTGACCCCACTCTCACACATCCTTGCATTTACAAGTGGGTCGTTTTAATTCTGCTACCCTCTGCGACGTGGTTTGAAATTGTGCGCGAGATCGCTTGCTGCGGATGATCTTCATGCTCCTTCTTTGGCAGCTGCAGTTGGAGACGATATCCAGTTCGTCCGCGGATGTAAATTGTGCAATCTTGTTTTATTTAAATGTGTTAGCGTGCAACTTGTATCTGATTGCTTTCAGGCCCTTAGGCCTCAAGGTGGCATACATATCTAACATCAACTGCGTAGGATCATCAGGAACGCCCCGTTTCTTACAGTAACATGCGAAAGCATGCGGACCGTTCGTCGGCGCCACATCTGACGTCGGAGCTTTTAATCTTTTTACCCGTGAAGGACGGTACGACTTCAGGGACCACGGAGTGTCGCATAATCATCTAGGTAAGACCTGCACTTACTTTAAAGAGGAAGCGTGGACGATAAGTCGGATGTGATTGTCTCAGTTAAGGTTCTCGATGAGGTATCTGGCAGGAGTATTGAATAGATTGGTGCATACGTAGACTGGGCTCTGCGTGTAGACATTTCCTAGTCGCTCCTGAGCCCAGATTTTGTATCGTTTATACAGTGAATGTCTAATATTCCACCAGTAAATACCATGCTGTCTCTTGACTTCTTTGTCACCAGAACCACGACTAGGACTGGGGATAAATGAGAATAATTAACTAGTAGGTTCTCAGACCTAGCCGGGAGCCGCTCTTTAACGTCTTTCCCCTCGATACCAAAAATCGTCTGAGCGGGATATTGTGTTCAACTGAGGGCTCATAGCGGCTCTGTTTCACCTTTCTCCGTTTAAACCATATCCCAATACACTTCTCCGTCTGTATATTCGCCCGAGGCCTCTTATATTGGCCACCACTGTTAGTCTTGGCCCTGTTCATTTTCAAGAGATGGAAAAATCGTAGTTGCGGTGTGAAACTAATAATATTATCTCGATCGATCTGTTTCTCCCCGGCTTGCCCAGGCAACAGGAACTCAAGTTTACAAAACCAAGGTCCCTACGGTGCTTCGGTCAACGTGAGCTTATGGTTTTCCCCTAGCGTTCATTAGCATAATGCTCGGTATAAGTACGGCTTGACGTATTCGTCTATGTCACGGTTTTCCTGCTTGTGCTCCATTGCTGCCGTAATGCCTGTTCGACTCACCTCACCAAGATAAGTAAACATTGATTTTCACCATACATGGCTTTTGTGATGCAAGGGTATCCGGGGGAAGTCGACGATTTAAATTACCCACCAATTATAAACCCCCGGCTCTAGATCTGTCTCCCAATCCGGTTTCAACTTAATTGCTAGTACGGCTTTATGGTAGCTCAGATCTACCAGCGGCGTGTCTATCGGTTTTCGTTTCACTGCTCAGTATGCAAAGTGTACAGACGTCTAAACACTGCCGTGATGTTAATCTGTTAGGCATTTACTTAACCCCAATACTTCGTATTTTGGAGCTGCAGCTTACTACGTACCACAAGGATGTCCGTTCCTAGCCCCCCTTGAAACGAAGTAAGTAGAATTTTTTACTCTCGGTCTCTCTCGGTCTGTACCGTACTGTGGCAACGACAAAAGACGGCGAAATAGACCACCACAAAGGACACTGAAACACAGCCAAAAGACAAATATAGTCCTTTCGTCCGGCTATGCATGCGCACAAGCATTTATAGAGATATTGATATAAAATACAAGTTATGTCTCGAAAAGTAACGAGGACGGAAGCCATACATATAACAGATACCAGAGATTCGATATAACGAGACTAGGACAGGTAGCAAGTTCTTGTGTGAAAGAAGCAACTTATTTAAGAAAGAACAATATCGACAAACGCTCAAGGAGACCGTTACCGTGTGTACGCAGGGACAGACAAGAGAGCGAATCAGGTTCCACCGGCGGTGACGGCACCTGTGAAAAAAATGTAGCACCGACGAATAAACCAAGCCGTCAAGGCGAGATAGAGGGGTCCAAGTTGCCTGAGGACGACCTTGCCTTGTCGGGGTTGTCTTGCTCCAGCGTTATGTAGCACTCATGGCAACGGCTACGCTTTCACCAAAGGGCACACGAGGCGTTGTTTCTTTTGGAGTATATACCGTTGTTGAAGGTCCCGCAGTGGATGTCAGATTCATAGCTGTGGTTCCATTTGAACTAGACTTCAGCGGTGCGTTGGTTGGAGGCGGATGGGACGACCTGCGGGAGACATAGTCAATGCATCTCGATGTGACGCGCGACAGGGAATATTTTGAGAAACCAACGTTCTGATTTTCTTGTTCGGCATATCTGGTGAAGTATGGCCTGACTTGCCTGGAACCTTGAAGTGTGCGAATTAACCAAATAAGTGGTAGCTTTTCGGGGTGAAAATGGGGTGACATACCTTGGATCGTTTTTGGGCTGACTTCGGCTGGCGTTCGCCAGGGTCAAAAACATCATCGGGGAGACTGGAGCTGAGGAGGGGAATGGATGAGTTAACACTCTTGCGGCACTGGAGTGACAAACTTTCTGATATGTCGAACAACGATACCCATGGTAAGGTCGTCATACTTTTCCCACACCTTGACAAGCTTCGTAAATTCGGTCGTCGGATATGATATATCTAGTCGTCGAGGACCAACGAGACCAGCTTGGAAGTATACATTAGCGAGGTCGACGGCATTGATCAATACTACTCACGTTGTTTCGGTTCAATTGCCAGTCCTATGTAGAAGGTAGTTGAGTATACAACACTACAGCCATCCTTGTCCTCGATATCTTGCTTTGTTCGTTTAGCAATAGCATCCGAAATATCGCCTTGAGCAACCATATGCATTTCGTCGTCGGAAAGGCAGTATGAGACTCGATCGAAGCCCTTGATGAAAGGATGTGCCAAGATTAGTGAATCAACATACTCCAATTTCATGACCAGTTGTCTTATTCGAGATTCAACAGTCCCGGCCCTAGAGGTGACAAAGTTCAGGAAAGGGAATGGCTTCCAAGTATCTTGCCTCACCATTTGATCTGCAATTCTGCGTCGCCAGTAGATGCAATGACCTGTAGATAATACTTGTACTTGTGGAAGAAGTCATGCTTGGCAAACAGCTCAGACCAAGAGGCAGATCCGACGAAAACTCTGTCGACAATTTCAGAGGCTGGGAAAGGCCTATCAGCATTATAAAAAGCGCAAGGAAGAATCCACACCTCGTTTGAATTCTTCGGTTGTGATCATCTGAGTGGATTGTGTCACGTTGTGGGTAGCGCACATGGCAGGATAAGCGGGTGTTATTATAGGCATACGGTGTGCTCGATCGGCGGGGTAGAGCTGTCGACCGGTTAGGAATGCAAACAGGGTATAGATAGTATAACAGTCCAAGCACTTACCTTAGGATTCCATACTTTTACTTGTAACGGACCCTCTTCTATCTGTTTGAGGAGTACAGGCTGTGGCCAAGTCCTAACGAAAAGTCTAATTTAGCTGGGAAGTTTGATTCAAGTGGTTGATTCCCCTCACCATTGGAACATGATGATGAAAAAGCGACTGACAATAGCCCCAGCCACGGCGTTGGGATATAGCTGACATATTCGAGCGACTAATATCGCCCAGGCAACACCACCAAAGAATCCATTGACGTTAGAGTAAATTGCTCTCCCTGGAAGGTCGAATCAGATCACCCCAGCGGGAACCCAGAAGAACATTGACGCACGCGTTGCCCAGAGTTTTATGCAACGTAGAGCATTCCGGAACACCTCTACATTAGGGACTAGTCGAAGAATTTCATTCACAACCCGCGAACCTTGCGTTCTTCGTTACAGTACTGTCATATGAAAGAGATCACACACACCATTCAGACTTCGCACACATCGCTCGTCTAGATTTCGTAATAGGTTATCATCCTGCAGTGATAGGTCATCTGGTATTGAGGACAGAGCCAAGCGTGCCATCAAGAAATCCACAGGTATCCCAGAGATGTTCGCTGTTATAATGGGTACATACGCTTCTGGTATTCCCTGCATCGACTTTCAAGCCATGAAATGCAACAACAAGAAAAGGCCACGCACTGCTACTTCGGTAGCACCCTCCAACTCCTTTAGCATAGGCTCGAACACCTCAAAGAAGTCTTCTCGCGAAACATGCTTGGGTACCACGCACAATGTATCAATATCAGAACCAGGTCCATGAACACCTAATCGATATGATCCAAAAGTGAATATCTTGCCACCAGCAGCATTGGCAGCAGCTTCGGATAGACCTCGTTTCAACGAAACATTTCGAACAAATTTTTTTACGAGAGCATCTACACGGCCCAGAACAAGCTCCCTAAGCAGGTGAAAAAGCGGAACTTTAGTACCGAGCTATTGGAATCGTATCTTAGATGAAGAAGAAAAAAAGAGTTCGGTCCGACACAAAATGGCCATCATTCCGGGGTGTGGTCGGGTTGCAAAAAGGTCGCGCAGCGTAACAGACGAATGGACGGATGGGAAAAGGCGATTTGACCAAGGTCCTCCCGGAAAAGCAAAAAAATGGAGAAAGCTGCAAGGCGCCAGGAGAAAGTTGAAACGAAGAACTCCTCACTTACCTCGTTGCCGCTTCCTCTGCTGACTCGAATGTATTTTGCCGACGCAGCTCCTCCATGAGAGTAATCGTGACCTCTTTTTCTCTATCGATAGATTCATGCGTCGATATTGGCGCCGTAACCCCAAGATGACTGTACGGATGTCCAACGTGAATGAGCAGTAGTAGTGAAAAGAGTGATGTATAGGTACCTCTGTGGTCTCTCCATATTCATCAAAAGGCAGGCGTCAGAGTTTTACTGAGGAGGTAGAAGTAGGAGAATAAAAGGAGAGTAGATGTGGCGAGTGTTTGCCCTTGGAACTGTTCTATCGAGACAAACCGGACGGCGGACAATAGAGGACTGGGATGACGGAGGCGGTTACACGTGACTTCGATTATTACGCTCGGCAAGTGCCGAGGCTTGACTGCAATTTCAAATGGCCAGTGCTACAAACGCTTTTCGACTGGATGTGTGTGTGGCAGATAATATTACTACTGTACAGAATAAATAGTAGGGATGGATGAAACAATAGCTGAACAACAGGATGCTCTATCTCGTGAGAATGAAATATAGACTGTATGTACTTAATAATGTCCGATAAAAATAGTCGCAGACTGAATGGCCTGTAAAATCCGTGGCTGGTAGGGTGATCTGACGCCCAGATGAAGAGAAGAAGAGAATTAGAAATTCTTCAGATACTGTGACTTGCGCGTGGAGTTGAACAACCGCTTCGACTCGGAACGATTAATGGCCCGCTTGCGCAGGAACCAAGCGCCCAGGGCAAGAGCAATGACACCGGCTATTACACCAATGGCGATGCCCACCTTGGCTCCTGTGGATGTCCCACCACCGCCACCGCTGCTACTGCCGCTACCCGATGAACCAGAACCGCTCTCCGGGTTTCCACCATACGGCCAATAGTCACCGCCATCGGGAGGAGCCACGCAAGTAATGGAGTCCCCCTTGGTGATGTTCTGGAAATCAGACTGTGTAGACATGTCTGAGGTGAAATTCCTGTCTATCACGAACGGGGCGGGAGTCGGGATGTCAGCCTCGGTGATAGTGCAGTTCGGCCCGACAGCGCCAATGAAGGACGTATTTCCGAACAAGACGTTGTCCTGAACTGTGAAATTGGTGGCTGATGTGATGGCGATAGCATAGCTGAACGCTCCAGAGAACCTGTTGTCGTAGACCGTCCCCGAATGACTGAGATTAGTGCCATACCGGGATCCAAACCACGTCCGAGGTCCAATAGCTACGCCGATCCTAAGATATAGCGCTCAGCACCTGATTTTATACATATGTTAACAACCTACTTCATGGTAGCATCATCAACATTCGTGCCCTTAGTATCGCTGCCTTCTGGTTTGTCCGTAGCGAAGCCGCCCAGCATAGTGTTGTTATGAATGACCGTCCCAGAATAGTCGCCACTCCAAGGATCGTAGTCCACCATGTTAATACCCCCGAGGAGTGTTTGCTGTCAGATCTAAGCATTAGTTGCTAGGCTCATCTCTTTTGAATAGAGATACTCACGTTTACGACCCAGATCGTATTGTTATACACCTGAGTGCCGGGAGATCCAAAGAGAACAATCCCACCGTCCGTGGGATTCATCACCATGTTGTTACGGATGACACTGTTGGCGCAAGCTACACTGATACCATCTGCCCATTGTTGAAAAGCATCGCTCCCACAGGGACCAATATCATTATTTTGAATCTGGGTGTTCGCATCAGGTGCCAACCGATACATCGTATCAGATAGAAGACTCACGGTAGCGTTCTTACATTGTAAGCCACCCTCCGCTATATGAAGACATGACCAGCTTCGAGGATCATACGATCGGACATATTCGACGACTTGATCTGTATTAGGCCCACCAATCTCAATATTGGCCCCTCCAGCAGTCGGAGTGGATCCGAGACGAGTACCATTGATCTTCGAAATAATTATAACATGATTTCTGTAATAAAGTGGATGACATACTTGAATGTTCCTGATCTTAATGCCTGTACAATTGGTACAGGTCCCATCTATAGCGGTCGTGTGTCCTGTTCCATTGAAGACCGGACCAGTGATGACAAGGGTGGCGCGCTCGTCTCCAGTAGGATAGCCGACCGTGCTTATCTCCTGCTGGGGGGCAGCGAAAAGAATAGGAGATTGTAACAAGTATTCTGCCCCGGCGCAAAGCTGCAGATGATAACCAGCTCCAGAAGAATTGAGAAGCGTATTAAGTCGGTCAGTGATCGTATTGGCGGGGTCGGGATTCACGCAGCCATTGTCCTGTCGACCGAGAATGACATTAATCGCTTCCCTGTTTAGCCAGCTGTTAGTCCGAGCCTTTTCCGCGTGGACCACGAGCTCGCCTTACCTAGAATGCATCTCAATGCAAAAGTATTAAAAGAAAGACCAGTTGTAGTGAAGAATCTGAGGATAAGAGGATTGCAGAAGGAGAAAGATGTGGGTGGGGGCCGCTGAGGAGTGCCGTAACCTGCCATCGCAGTTGAGTTTCTCCATACGTTCAGTAACAAATTACAGCGAAGGAGTATTTCTCACCTTGAGCAACCGCGTGGGCCCTTTCCCCGCTTGAGCGAGTAGTCGGGTAGTCGGTAGACGGGATCGAGAGTGCGACGTCTAGCCAATTTTGAAACACAGCCTTCTTTCTGTCTTTTCTTTGGGCGGGTACATGTGGCATGAACAAACATAGACAAATTTCTTACCTGACGTGCGTCATTCCGCCCTCCCACTTCAAAGTCCATTTTCCTTGGCTTATAAACATCTCAAACCCTGGAGTCCATATGATAACTCTCTCTGCGGTATTCTATGGTAGCAACGTATTCATCCGCCTTTCTTCAGCGCCCTGTATTTTCTCATGCTATCCGTTTCATATCTCTCGGCGCAATTCACGTGTACAGGAGATAGAAGCCCGTCTTTTCTCTTTGGCCCGGAAGACGGTCAGACAGTTCTCACCTTAGGAGTTCCAGTTCTATTCTCGTTCAACTGTCAATTTTATGGGCGTTCTTTGTCAACCTGCAGTCAGGCCCAGAACACCGCAAAGACAAGTTCTGAGTAATGCTGAAAACTTACAGATGCTTATCCTCCTACTACTCGTAGAGCTGCCCCATGATCCCCGAAATGAGGTTCTGCGACTCGGAAGGTATATTTGTGGAGGGTCTTTGAACCTTGCTAAGCCCTCTCAATGTGGAACATCCCGAACGAACCGCGCCTATGGGAACAAAGTGTATGCCTTTATCATTTGCAGTCAATAGGAACCTAGTACCACGGTAATAATACATGAACTGCTGCGATTCCGTTCTATCTCTATTCCTAGGACTAATTCAAGTCGGCCTGGCTTCTTTGATTGCTGATTTCCGTATTACAGTTACAGTTATCCTGCCTCATCGCAGTACGGTCTTTCAACAAAACACCAATGGGAATTCTTTGTGTACCTCGACCTGTACTGCCCCTGCTTCTAATTGACCCCGGGCTCCGACAGCCCAGACCAAACCGAGGTATTCGACAATGTAGATGGAATAACATATGACTGGCAGTCGATTCTCCTCCATTCAAAGAACGCTCCCCCATTTGTATGCTGATAACTATTAGCTCGCTGCACATAGAAGACCCATTCCTCGCAACGCGTCGGCATACACTGGCATGTCTTTGTCAATCACCTATCAAATGTCTCGATATCTATCCCTGTCCCGGACCCCTGTTACCCCCTCCTGCGTTGCTTCTTCTCATCCCTCATCCTTGCCCCGTTTCATCGATTGCATTTTGACTTCGAGTTTCTCATACCCGGCCGACAGGCCCAAACAATCGGGCTGATAAATTCGGACTCATCATTCATTTAAACAGGCATTCTCGGTGTCACAATCATGATCGTAACGGGCATTCGAGCTACGCCCCTACTACAATCGAAAATCAACGTTGCTTTCCAGTGTCAATCTGTGTATTCTGTAATAACTTCTCAGCTCAATGCGCATGCCAGGATATGGTTTAGTAGCACAAGGACATCGAGCACCAATTAAAATTCCCAAGAGTCTCAACTCCATACAAATATCCCAAGTTGATACATAATACCAAACTACTGCAAGTGGTACCGATTTCTCATGATCTACCGACCAATACCTGACCTAGGCCCCAATGAAACCCTCAATACTTAATGCGGGTGTCGGCTTATCGTTCTCGGCCATCAATCATCAACAATGCACTGCACCGTACTATGAAATACCCCCTTTCCCCATCCCCCCTTCTAGCGCCAGACGACCTATACTTATCGTGCGCGCCTCAGGAATAAACCCTACCAACATCCCACAATGGTTATGACAACGCCGTCCCACCGTTCACCAGTCACGTCAGGTGCAATGACCCATTTGAATTCGGCCCATTGCCAAGTACCTCGAACCTGCATAGTGTCCATATTGGCCATGTCATTTCTTATGAAGGAACGGCGGTGCCGCTGTCCTTTACAATGTAAATCCACAAGGCACCCTCCCCGAGCCCGAAGATCCAACGTCGAGCATCCACATTGCACGAGCTGCAATCTAGAAATGGAATAGGTACCAACCGGTCAAGGTAGATTCACAACCGGGAGGGTGGCATCACGTTCGTTTCCGTTTTCTCGCACCGGCCAAGTCCTGAAACAAAACGTCGCAAGTAAACACTTGCTCTTCCTTCTATCTAGAATTCCCATCGTCTTCCAAACACCTTGTTGTCATGGTTAACAATAGCCTGTCCTGTTTTGATCCATAATGGAGCCCGTCTCAAATCCATTTTCTGGGTAATACAGGTACACAAAGATATCAGTACGTGCCTTGAATTATTGGGTGTACGTACAGCAGAAGGGGGATTCCGAATTTGCCCTTTGCTTCCTCTGTGACTGAGTCTACGTCTCTAATCCTGCAAAGCTACGCATGATCTTGATAGAATCATTGCACGCAGTAAGCGATCCTAGCCTCGAGGCACTTCAAGATCGACAATTCTCCTTATATATGGCCCTCATAGCACGGGATTGACATCCGAAGCTCTATACGGGGCCACAGCTCCCGCCCGCGGGTATACGATTATACTTATTATCATAACGTTAGCCCATTGACTGATACAATTTAACCGACATTCACAGTTTGAGCGCCTCCTCCAATCTCAAACAACACCGCAATGTAGTTTATCTTTCCCCCATTGACCTGTCTTTCTACTTACTAATGACAACACCGCTTCATCTTCGTCTCCACTAATTTTCAACGACGAACAAATAATTCCAGTGCGGTCTCGCCCCAACCCCCGTTCGACCTCCATCAAAAACAAAGGAACACCTTTACTGTGGGAGAATTAGCTCACTTCTTTTCTAACATAATTCCGCAGGTAAACATCGACTTGTTGATATATCTGTTTCACTCAGAACAACCTTCACAGCTCCGATCATCATCATAACTCTCGAGTCGGCAACTAAGATCATAGCAGGCGAACTACGTCCAACGTCCATCTCGTTGGCTGGGTTATCATGATCCTAGACTTCTTCGCTTCTTTTACACCAACGCTGTGCCGCTTCCTGAGATGCATACAGTCTCTCGTGAACCGGAATATTTTTACTTCCGTCACAATACTGTCTCAAGTCATACTACGAACCATAATTAAAAACATGCGCGTGGATATTTTCCTCTCCTCTCCTCGACCTGTTTCACCAACATGAGGCGCTTATGATTCACGTATCAATTCATGGGTTTTGCGATTCCGGGACGTCGTACCCATCGTCATTCAATTGCAAGGCCCAGTACTTGAACACTTGAAATCAGTTTCAATTAACCTTGAGCCGATGCTCTCGAACATCAACTTCGAATGAAGACCCCCCGGCGCAAGCCCTCAAACACCTACATCTGATTGTGGGTAGTATCATCTTCGGTACTCGGAACGAAACCAAAACGAAACCCGGTAAGATGGTGGAGTTACTTTGACCGATTTTGCTACAAGTCCTTGATCTCGGACCGGAGCTTGGGAAGGAGACACGACTCTCTATGTTAATAACAGTTCCTTCATCAATAAACTGAGTGAGGCTCAAGGTTCTTTAGATGCGTGCCGGGGCCCCGGATCACATCTGTTCGAAGGCAAGCAAGAACTCATTAATGCACCGCTTCGTGGCATGAGAACCCATCTGGCAGGCTTCTACACCTGTGGCTATGACCGCACACTCAGGCAATGAACATCGCCCAATCAGTTTCACCCACATGTACATACACGAGGGTGCCTATCTCATAGTCTGTCGAGTACCTGCAATCAGTTTCACCTTACCCACCCCGCGAGACTAAATCTGCACAGTCCACAACTCACTCGGATCGTTGTGCCGGAAGAAACGTCGAGGTACAGAGTTGGGGATAGACTCGCTCGGTGATATGCATCCGGGTCCGTATCTGCCGCTTCTCAGCTCCAAATCAGTTTCAATCACACACACTGGCACACAGTCGAACTCGACGCGTCGTGAATATCATCTGGTGTGCTTGTGATCTCTCAATGAACGGTGATGGTCGATTGCACAGCTCTGGAGCTTATCACCTTCGAGGGGGGAAGGGTGGGGGCACTGCACTCGAAGATCGTGGGGGCATGTCAAAGTGTTATGTCCATAAACCCGGTTTTCAATCATGGACGCGTCGGGATTCTCAGGGAGGGCTGACAGAGTAAGTCCGTAAGATAGAGAATAGCAGAGTGATATCGATTCCCGTACCATTAGCTCCCAGCGAGAACTGATCCGTTTGAAGGGGGGATGAAAGAACCTTGATAGCATGAGAAGGCTTCTTCACACTGTGGCTATACTCAAGAGTTCGAAACCGAACTTGTACACCGCTCATTCAGATTTTTTTTCCACCTACGCGAGATCCGTATCACTGGCGTCGTACGAACGATGAACGGCGTACTGAAATGACAGGTTCGGTGATGGTCGAAGCCCATGTACAGGCGCACAGTAATATATCTTTTATCACCTCTTCTCCAGAGGCAGTATCTACTCCAATGGGCACGTCGGGATTCTCAGGGAGGCTGACAGGGCAAGCAACCAATGAACTTTGCTTCCAGTACCGCACTGCACGGGGGATATTGAAAAGCACGTCCACCCGGTAACTAAAAACATCACGCCAAGCATGAATTAAAAGTAGTCAAGCACAACGATATCTATTCAAACGCACACGCGCCGACTCCAAGGCACCGCGACACGTATTCTTATCCTCATCCAATTTCTATCTCTGCTCGTACGGGATCTATATCACCGACTTGACATCACCATCCATCCATAGAAACTCTGAAAAAGCCGCGACGCGACCCCGCCCCGATACGGTTTCACCACCACCACTCAAACTCGCAAAAACGAAACCTCATGAGAAAAAAAGGACCGACTCGTACGTGTAATAAAAATAGAGCTTTAAGGAATACAGGCTGTGCACTACCAAAGACCTGTCTATAGTACCCTCAAACACGTTGCATTGGAGGCTGTGCGTGGGACGTGGGGCATGGGGGCTTAGCCTACTGGGGGGATCGTGTGAACGCCAGAGGATCCTGGTATTCCGGAAACATTTCGTTTGGGTTTGGGTTGAGTTCCAACCGGTCTTTTTTTCTTTTGCCTGCCGGGAGTTGGGAGGGGGTATGGGGTGTGTGTGGGCAAAACTATTGAGTCTTGACTTGACAGCCCAGTTCCACGTTACGGGCTCGATGCATATCACGGACGAACGGGAGAACAATGACGTAGAAAAACCCGAAAAAATGACACTGAGATTGTATTTCCCAGTGAAATTCGGAGTCGGAGCACAGGCGTCCCGACCGCACCCTATAGGCGCATCAGGACATGCCCCCGAGTCTTCGTGACAAAACTCCACGTCGGGACCGCGGGAGCAGTCGGCGCGTACTAATAATTAGGGCGGGACCAATAGTGGTGGTAAGGGAACAAAGTCGGGCCATAATTCTTTTTTTTGCCAGCGGCACCGAAGCACGAACCTAGAGCCCAGGGTCGAGTGGTGCCGAGTCGCGAATTATTTATGATCACGCCATGTCAGTAGATCTACACCTAGAGTGAGGGTAGGGACTCTTGGCCGCTCTATACCTAAGCGAGAGGGCCTCCACCATACGCTGAACATACCAAGGAAAAAAGGGACATTCGAATCAGAAAGATTGCGAGATCTGGAGAGGGGGGGGGGGGAGGGGAGGGGAGGGGAGGGGAAAGGACCCGTGTTCTAGGTACGAGCCTGATGACGCATGCGCACGGGTCGAGAAATGAAAAAGAAATCTGGAAGGCACCCACTTTGAATTCCTAAGATTGATATCCGGCAGTTGAGAGTTGGGTAAACTGAAAGAAAGATATTTATCCACGCGGTTCTAATATTGAAGGACTAATTCGAAAAAGCGCAATGAATATAGATGCCTTCAAGTACCACACGGGTACATGACAGTCAAGTAGAAAGAAAATTTATTTTTGTTTCGGGAGAGAAGCATACTGCATTTACGACTCCTCCGTAGGAACCCCTCCGTCAACGTCAACGTCCTCTTCCTCTCCCATAAAAGTCCCCATCGGTACAGCATACAACCTAACAACGGGCTTATTCGGATCCCTCACCAAGACATACTTGCCCTCCCCAAGGGCCAAACAGACATCCGCCACACACCTAACAACGCCCCACCCATTACTAACCCCGACGTTCAACTGGCTCGCAAACTCCCCCGGCCTCATACCCGCCGTACTCAACACCACGTGCCTCGTATTATCCCTCGCGCTCACCCGACTCACATAGCCCACTTTGAGGATATCCGACCCGGCGAGGAGAGCCTGCACCGCCCACCTTGCGAGCTTGGCAGAGTTGTTCTTCATCTCAGTGGCCACCACCGCGCCGCGCTGGCTGTCCAGCTTTGTCCGCCAATCGGGGGCCCCGCACGCCTTGGGCTCGTACTCGTTCAGCGCGCGGATCGTCGCGTACCCCGACCCAGGGAGGACCGCGTCCACCTCGGTCCGTACCACGATCTTCACGTCCTCCTCGTCGTTGATGCCCAGATCAAACTCCCGATACCTATACCCGCACGACGCGAGGGGCTCCCGCTCCTCCGGGGGGTGGAACGGGTTCGGGTGTCCCAAGTCGACGTGTTTGCGCTCGTCTACGCTCTGGAAGCCGAAATTCTGGTTGATAAAGGTCGCTTCGAGGCTCAAATTCAATGGAGTGTTGATGGTGGGGCCGTCGGTGGTGGGGGGATCCGTGGCGTTTTCGTTGACGGTGACCGTGTCAAAGGGGCCTCCGTCGCGTTTGTCGAGGAATAGGGCGTTTTTGGTGCGGATGATGACGATGTCCCATGGGTAGACGGAACGGGTGGCGCACATGAGCACGGAGAGGATCGTGTCGGTCGTGTAGATTCGGATAGTGTCGGGGGATTGTTTGGCGTGAAGGGATTGGATGACGGGGTCGTCGGATGTCGTAGGGTTGTATTTGAGCCTGTCGAGGATCTGGAGAGGTTTCTCGTTCTTTGTCGTTATCCTATCGTAGGATTTATCATACTCGTATAATCTGCCATACGAGTCACTGGAAAGAAATTCAGAAAAAATTAAAAAGTAAAAAAAGTAAAAACAAACATATCCTCTGGTTCATCAACGTCCAACCTAAGCTTTGCAAGCCTATGAAACTCAATCTCCTCTTTTAAATCCCAATTAGGACTAATCACAACACTAGACTCCCTCGCACGATTATTCTTCTCCCAATCCCTCCAATTCCTCCTACCCCCGCCTCTCCCGCCCTGCGCACCACCACCACCACCACTCCTACCCTGCTGAACCTGACCCGCTCCTCCCCGCCCGCCTCTCCCCGACCCTCCTCTTCCAGCCCCGCCCCTCGAACCCCCACGTCCCCTCCCAACAACGGCGCTCTTCCCCGCCGTATTATCCACCAACGAAAAGCTCGCCTCGTCCTCTGCATGGAAATACGCAAATGCACTGGCCGTCCCGCTCCCATAAGCCTGGGTGCGCTTCGTCTGAGTCTGCTGTGGAGCCGTCAAAGGGAGGGGTGAGGCGTTCCAGTCCGCGAAGCGACCGAGCTTGTCAGACTTGGAGTAGGGCGCGTAGGGAACGTCGGTCAGTGAGGAAGGGAGAGACGATAGTGGAGGCGGTCCCCAGGGTGATTCAGGCGTGTCGTAGATTGGAGGTAAAGTGAATTTTGGTGTGCTCATTTTTTTTTGTGGTTGTGGAAAACAAGGTTGGACCGTGGGAAGGTTTTGCTTGATCGACTGCCATCATGAAGTACGCGCGAGTCATTCTTTAATCGTTCGTAACTAATATTTTTGCAGCGTCGTTCGTGAAATCAACGCTATAAACGAAGCAGAGCTCCGCCTAGGCGTAACCGGGTCATGGCATGACACGTACAAGGACTCTGCCTACATCTACGTCGGGGGTCTCAACTATGAGCTAACAGAAGGGGACGTCATCACCATCTTTTCTCAATACGGCGAGGTCTCCAATGTACATATGCCGCGGGACAAATTGACGGGGAAACAGCGGGGGTTTGGGTTCCTCATGTACGAGGACCAGCGGTCGACGGTGTTGGCTGTGGATAACCTGAATGGGGCCAAGGTGCTGGGGAAGACGCTTAGGGTGGATCATGTGAGAGATTACAAGCAACCGAGGGAGAAGGGGGAGGATGGGGAGTGGAAGGAGGTGGAAGGGGAGCAGTTTAATGCTAGACCGGAGATGATTGTTGATGAAGAGGAGGAAGAAGAAGAAGAATTAGGCAAGGATATCGATCCAGAGGACCCGATGAAAGAGTTTATTATTGCACAGAGGCGGGAAGAGGCTAATAAGAAGAAGAGAAAACATAAAGGAGAGACCAAGGAAGAGAGACGACGTCGTAAAGAGGAGAAACGTAGGAAAAAGAAGAGTGCAGCAAAAGATGTAGAGGCATTGTTGCATAGCCTGGGTTCACGCTAATCCAAATATATTAGCTACCACTAAGCAAAGTATCAACAGCTGCAGTAACATTAGGACTACGTTGAAGTGCACCAACAACCGACTCCCTAGGCAAATCCGGAAACATATTCGTCACCTGACTAATCTCCTCCTCTGGTGGGGCACGTACACCAGGAGTGGCTGGGGTGAGCTGAGTGACCCAATCGCGCATCGAGCTGGTGGTAGGAGCTGGACTGGGACTGGGTGCAGGGAAGGCGCGCCTTGAGCGTGGCACACTGGGAGTCTCGGTACCGGCAAAGGGAAGCGGTGGGCGGAAGCGTTTTATGGGAAGGGGAAGTAGCGGGGAACGATAGAGCACCGCGCCGAGTACACCCAATATGGCAAGTACGGGTGACGTTAAGAGGGCGAGGAGGGCGAGGAGGACCCATGTCGGGGCATGAGGGTTGAGGGTCACAAAGCCCACCGAGTACGTGTAAGACGGGGGTACGAGCAGGGCATGGGTATACACACACGCCGAGGTCAGCGCCACAGGACCGAGAGGCGCTAATAGCAAGAGCAGCGCCGCCAGATGACGCGACGACAACCTCCTCTCCAGCGTCGGGGCCGTTTGAACGAGTATTAACAACGCCAAGAACAACGACGGCGAGTCCGGTAGGAACACGGCATGAGTAAGGGCGCGATAAGGCTGGACCAAAGTCGGTGGTAGAGCCAATGACGGACCTATATCAAATATGGATACGAGGAGAGTATTAACACTGAGGAGGACGAGTAATATTTTGGTAACGGGAGCAAATGGGAGGGACATGGCCATGGCTGTCCGAGTCGGTGTCCATTACGTACACTTATTTGCGCTTATTTGCGACTTGAGATGGGAACGTTGTTCGGCAAGCGCCTGCGTTGCACGCTGGCGGTGTTCCGGGGTCAGGACCCAGTAGAGCGGTGAGATCATTCCCGATCTGGTTATCCCCATTCAGATGAGGACCCTTAACTGACAAGTCAAGGGATAGAAAAGCTGCTCTTGGGTTCGAATTCCAATGCCAGTCAACAACATATCCATCCACTCATGGAATCTCAACAGCTTGTCTTCCCCTCATACGCGTCTACTCCTCGTACGCCTTCACCTAGGGAGGATCCATTCTTCTCTACGTATCCTTCTCACCCATCATACGAGGGCGGGGGTTCACTACTCCAGGAGCTCTATGAAGACCACCACCACCCCTCTGTTCTTCGTCGAGCCACATTTCCATACGTGCGCGCTGACTATCCCGGTGAAACTATCAAGTTAGAGCATACACTTCCTCCGATGCATCTTCCTCCTCCTCCTCAACAACAACAACAACATCATCATCACCACCACCACCCGCAGCACCAATTCTACCAACCTTTCCCTTCCCCCCCCTCCCCCATCCTATACTCTTTCCCCCCATACAGGCTTACCCGTCCAACACACTGACGACGCCGCTTCCAAAGAAACCCAATACCTTCGTAGGCGCTGCTTCAACTGTCACACCACCGAACCCCCTTCCTGGCGTCGATCCACCCTCAACCCCGGAAAGATCGTCTGCAACAAATGTGGTCTCTATGAACGCACACATCTCCGTCCCAGGCCCCTCAGATTCGACGAGCTCAGAGCAGGCAACAAGGCTCGTAAAGCAGCCGCAGCCGGTGCCGGTATCGGTGCTCCTCAGAAGAAACCTTTATCCCCAAAGAAGGAGCAGAGTCGCAGCCCTCAGCTCTTGCCTCGCCGGGAATCGCAAGAATGGGATGATTCACGTATGTCCTACACTCCCCCTACCTTGCTTTCATTCTAAATCTTCTTCGTAACAAGTCTCCATCTACTCGTCCTCTTCAACTTCATCGACCTACCCCTCCCCATCACCAACGACCTACCCCCATCCCCTCCCTTCACATTCGCCCTCTCCTCCCCCCATCCGCCTCCCCAACGTCGACTTTGCCCACTACGCCGATTATACCACCCTTCCCCCAGAGGTCGTCACCGCTTAAACAATTTACGTTATCTATTTCGCTATCTATCTTATTTATTTATCACCCCTCCCCCCCCTTTTCCCTTCCTTCCTGTGTCTGTGTGTGTTTTGTTGTCCGGTTTTTTGTACGACTATCTATTAGACTCTCTAGTCCTTTCAAAACTCCCCCGTGTGTACTACTAGATGAAATGTGCATGACTTTTAAGCAGCTTTATTATCCAAGTCTTCTACAAATAGCACTTATTCGCCTCCTCTTATGTTATGCGGAAAAGAGGGCCTCGTCGAGTCCATTCATTTCCCAGCGCCGCCTCTCATGCATTAGTCCTTTTCAATCCAACAACCATTCCGGTATCTCAAGCCACTCGGCGTAGCATAAACGTGTATCTAATCTCACAAGCCAACATCAACATTAGGAAATCTTTGTCTTCCAAGACGATAATCGCACCCAGCAACGCCGCCCATATCCTAACCCCCCTTCTTCCCACTCTTGAAACTCAACATTCACCACACGCTTCTCCCGCCCAGCCCACAAGGCTATGCACGTACGCCCTACGCTCGGCGTGTCTCCGAGGTTGCGACATACGGCTTATGGTTCCTCCCCGTCTCTTTTAATAAAGGAACCCTACGATTTACGACACCACTACCCTCGCACGTTATCGCACCACGGATCGAGATGATCACGCTTGTCTGTTTTTTTCTTCTTTTTGTCTCCGCGTCCGAGTTTGCGAGACACTGATCGATCAATCCAAGGCTACGAACACTCTAGTTGGAAAAACGAATGGGCTCCTCGCGAGTACTTGGCCTTCTCTTCTTCTTCTCGAGTCGCCGGTAACGTAGGTAAAACGAGGCCAATGTCTTCTCCTCGGATACCTCTACCCAGCCGCGAACCTCTCTCTGGTCCTAATAATACCGAGGCACACCCCCACTCACACTTACGTTCTCAGCACCATTTGCAGCCAAATCACCTTCTCTTCTCTTGACAGACAGTGCATTTTCTCTAACATTCTTCATACCGCCTTGGGGGAAACTTTTCACGGATTGAATACCGAATATTGAATTCTCCTCCTTGGGGAAATAAATACAACACCATCAGAATCAGTACCGAGCAACTGATATCCAGGTACTACCCCCTCCGACACAGCACTTTTCACTCGAATACCCGTTTCGAATAGCAACCACCACCAAAGGGGGCCTTCTCCCGACCTTACACAACGCCAGCATCCATCTCGTGCTTACGGCCTGTACCTAAGCAAATTATCGCTCCTCGCTCCTCCTCCTCTTTCCACGGTTTACGACACCACGTTATCGCGTTCATGCAGATGATCGAGATCAGGCTTGCGTCCGAGTCCGCGTCCGCGTCCGCGAGCCAATTATTGATCGATCAACGTTCACGAATAAAAGAATGTCTGCCTCATCTCCAACGACTCGGAGACCAAGGTCTAACCTCTTGTCTTGATTGCATGCTCACCCTCCTTCTCTTCTCTTGATAGATCGTGCATTTTCCCTAACATTCTTCATACCGCACTGGGAAAAAAATATAAAGTTCACATCTTCTCCCATCCTCCGTAGAGATAAATGCAACACCGCTTCAGTTCAGAATTACTGTACAATACCTCACTCCCCAAGGAAATAACCACAACATCAGAATCAGTACCGCATCTCATCTCATCTGCACACCAACCAACCGACCAACCGACCGGGGCAAGGGAAGGAAAGAATACAAATCCCTTATCCCCAACTCTCAATGACACAGGTACACCTCCCTCCCTCCCTGCCCGCCCCGCAGTGCACGAGGTTACCGTGCCCATTGCAGCTGATGCTGATCGGGACAATGTTCACTTGTCGAGTTCTCCCAACCCAACTTGACGACCAAATGAAATCCGCATATTCCCCCCCTACCCATCGCCGACGCTAGTACGTTTCAAGCCCGAGGCAAAACACTAAAGTTAAGTCGGCGGCACTCACTAGATTGTTACCTTGTCTGCTTGTCTAGGCGCTTGAGCCGGGGCGCCTACGACCCGGCGGCGCTATACTGTCGCTTTGTCTGTTTAGCTCGCCGGTACTGCATTGTTGAATATCCCTCCTCCGTATACGGTCTCCAGATACTGCTGACATCGGAAGGACGCTAGAGTCTCATCGACATATATCTCCAGACCTCGGAAAGACGTCCAAGTCTCACTCCCCCAATCCGAGTCGGACACTCACGCACAAGAAGCTACGTCCCACCTCGCCGACTCGGATTCGAGCGCCCACCATCCATACACCGCACCACGATTGTGCCTTCACTCTGCATCAATCAGGCGGAGAGGCTGTCGGTAAACTAAAAAGACCCCAGAGTAAACGTGACAAGGTCATGTTTCCTCCTCTACGTCAGGACTCAGCTGCGCACGTCCCACGCCTGCGCTTGCTTCCGGCGTCGAGCCCTCGCCCGAACTTCCAGATCTCAGTTCATCCGCACCTCGGCGAGGTACACATACCGGCAGCCGTGTACACACCGCACACTTTATGTCGGGTGCGAAGGGCTTTGCACTCTGACATGCCGTGTTCTGCGGGGGCACATAGAGAGAGAGAGGTGCACTTTGTGTGGGCGAAACAACGGATGGGGGCGGAGAAAACTCCGTTGACCGTGCTTTAATTAAGACATACAAGTGCACCAGCACCGTGCCCCCCGTGTGTTGTATTCTTCCGGAAAACTTGGTTACCGACCTTCCCACCCACTTGGTGGGTGGACGGATCCATTCATGAGATCATCAACCGAAAAAAAAAAATTCTTCCGTGGGATCATAGGAGATAGGGGGCAGAGAAGGGCACCCACAGGCGTCCACATAAGCGCTGCGAACGAGTCCTAACGACTGCGGCTGGGCGTATCCGCTCATTCACCGCTAAAACGTAATAAAATTACCAGCCGTGTGGTGCGTATTGGAAATCGTGCCCTTGGGAGGATGTTATCGCGCCCCGCGTGAAAGGAGGAGGACACGAACGTAAAGGCGTTATTGGAAATCGTCTGGGCGGCCTATGGATGGATGGAGATGTATACCCCTACGAACTTTTGGGAATGGAAGCTCTCCAAGGATGAAACACACACGCATGGAGGGAGAAGGGGGAGCCAAGTCTCATCGGTTCTGTATCCCCTTCGTGAACCCACCCCGACATACCGGCGACGTCCATAGGAGCTGGGCAAAGGGGGAGATGTCGGCTAGGCATAGTAGGTCGGTGAGGAACGAACATGGGGAAATAGACCGAATAATGAGGGTACAATAGTCCGATACACGTAAAGTTCCCTTCAGATCCACCGAACGACGAAAGAGATCTGCATGCACGATGATGGAGAAGTGAGAATTGGGGCATAATGGACGCGAGAAGTACGACGAGGTCGGATTCGCCCGTCGAACTTCTCTCTCCCAGGACGAACTGGCGAGTGGCGCAGATCTACGAATCACCGCAATCGAGACTGAATCTCGTGTCGAGTTCCATTCTCCCTTCGACACATCATAACGGTAATGATGATCATGTGAACGAATCATGCTCTCGAGGGCAGCGAGTCCGACATGAGCGAACATGACAAGAGATCGCTTCCGGCGGCAGCCCACAATGAATTCGGAGGGAATGAACCTGAGTGGACCAGCCTTAGCGACAGACATCTCGAGGGAAGGAATGATTTACAAGATGATCATGATCAGATGGTCCGTGCGCGGCCCTGCAAATCCAAAACGCGACACCTCGCCCCCCAAGCCCACCTACACATTCATCCATCTAGCCTTGGAAAGGAACCATCTGCCCATGATGAAATTGCACGGGTGCGAAGAAGCAGTTCGGGTGCACTTGGCTGTGCGGGTTTTGATAAGATAGAGGAGTATAACGCCACACGGAATTTTTCCGGGTTCTGAGATGTACGATAGGACAAACAGCCGAGATTGGAGGCAAGGGCGAGTAGGGGCGAGTGGATGGAAGAGATTCGCGTCGAGCTGTGGCTGTGTGTAGATCACAAGCAGCTAGCAGCTACCTTACCGTCATGACATGGGCAGACAGACTATAACGAGAATGAAACAAATGAAAATCACTGCGAACGTGATCAGTTGTCAACGTTCATCCTCCCGTGCCACTTACTGTCAGAGAGGAGGAAGACTTTACCCATAGCCAAATATTTCTGCCAACAGTTACAAATTGTTTCACGAGTACCACAACAATCCCCCCCCCTCTTCCTTTCTAGATGACGACGACTTGCAAGTTGAAAATCCTGTCGCTGCGTAGCTTCAACCCCCTGCCACCTGGCCAGAAGCATCTCGCCTCCGAGTGATATTCGAGGTTCGAACACGTCCGCCAATCAATGATAAGTACCGTTATCGCCGCCCTCCTACAATGAAATTTTGATCACACCGGCAGCAGGCGCGGGTGTTTATTGAACACGATCGAATAGCGATCTGATAGATGATCGTGTGTTGATTCACTCATATCCGTTTCTCTGAATGGATGCTTTTCCCTGCGAAAGAAGGTTAGATATCACGGTGGCGGTGGTAGGTAATTTGGCAACTAGCCTCTGCGCAGAGTAAGTAGAACCGTCAATTGCCGATTTTCGAATGCCAGTAATCGAAACTGCCTGCCATGATTGATCACGTCGAAAGCTGTGACCATGCGTAAACTTCACGGTAAGGCACCTGCTCCACGAAGATTAAATAATCACAACGTTAAACTACTGTCAGGGAAAGGCGGCATCGTACCGGCATTTGGAAGACGTTGCAAGTTGACAGAGAGATTTAGTTTGGGGAAAATAGAATGAATACATTTCAGGGTCTTCGGCGGGATGCCCGAGTCCTAGCGTACGCTGCGTGTCGTCCTCCTCGGACAAAGGAACTAAGTCACAAGAATGCTTGACCCTGGATCAAACATGCACTCAGAGGAGTGCCAGTCGGACTGGGGATATGGGACAGAGTGATTGGGGTCCAAGTACATCGCGCGAGTCCCTGACAAAACGATTTGGATTTACAATTCGTTCGTTGAATTTGTGTTTGAGATATCGTCGTGATTGGACGCGTGCGCATCGAATTCGCGTCGCCCTGATGCGCCATGTGCATGTGTACCGAGCTCATAAGGTTGGTGAGAAATTTTCGATATATCGCGTTAAATTTCTCCGGGAGGTGCTGTCAAGTGGTGGGAGTTCTGTGTACGTTTCTGTGTGCGAAGAGAGCGGGCGAGTCGGAGAGGGGCACTGCTGGTTGTCTAGAAGTCGTGTGGTAAACGGATTTTCGATCGACGTCGATCGCATGCAGTCTACCCTGGCGCATGCACTGAATTTGGTATGAAGGGGGCGGGATAGGAGCGTGTAATCCGGAGTAAGATTGCAAGTCCGCCGCCGCCAACAGGGTATGTAAAATCAAAAAAATCAAAGGCCTGGATGCAGGATAAACAAGGTCGTCAACTGAAGAAGACACCGGTACGTACGCACAGCTTTGAACCTTTTGAAAACTGACGTTGCCGATCTCTGGATCTCTACGCATAGTAGAATGATAAGATATTCGACCGACTGAGTGGAAATCTGATGCGCCAGGGGCACAATGTGATGCGCATTGCTTCGTGTAGTCCCCCAGGGAGTTAGACGGCCCCGAATCCTCGGATGCTGAAGAACTGTGGGCTTGAAATCTGGTGGACAACATGCGCAATGAGAGTTCCTGGTGAAAAAGAAAAAGCTCCTGAGACAGCTATATCGCGAATTCAAATCATGTGGTCCTTTCCGGATGTATATGGCGTCGAAATGTCACAACTTGTAACCACACAACATCCGAGTGCACAGACTATAAGTAAACAAGGTGATGAAACAAGGTAAAGAAGAGGACAGCGGACCGGAGCGGGAAATGTCGGTATTTTGACTTGATTACCTACGCCATCATCTTCCTCCTCTTCGACATCCATCATGATCGCTTCCTGAAAATCCTAATCGCAGGCGTGGATCATCTGTCCAATAGTGGCAGACGAGTGCTTATTATAGGCAAACGAGTGTTCACAGTCTGATCCTGCTATAACCACGTTTTCGAAGCCGGCGGTTGCGGCATGTACAGCGATTTGAGCAATGATCAAATACGACGACTGACTCCTTTCATCTCGATTACTGCTGTAAGCCCAAATTTATTTACCTGCCTTTCCCATGGTAAAAACAAAACTCATAAATGTTGGATATTGGAGTTGCTTCAAATTAAAGATAGGAAATTCACAGGTTAAACGTGTCCCCCGACGGCTTCTTTGCGCCATGGAGCTCATGAGGTTTCCGAATGGGTTATCTTCCACTCCCTCAAGCCCAGTTCACAGTACCCGGACCCCGAGTATTGTGCCGCGGGAAAGACCCCTTTATATACGGTAAGTGGTGCTGCGATTATATCATTCATCCCTTTTAGACAGAAATTACACACGTATTTACTACATTGTATTCCCATGTTCGGCGACGGGCACGACTGGACGTTGCCCACCTACTTACCTAGATCCGCTCTACAAATATGTGTCCATGTTCAGCTGCCAAAACGGGGGCCTTATAAACGCAAAAGGTCTAGTCGTAATCCATTCCAAGTTACACCTTGCAAGCACTTCCTATAGATACCTTCCCCCAAACTCGACGTAGGGGTATGTCTCACCGCAGGGTCGCTAGGGACCTAAGGTCACCAGGCCCAAACCATGAATTATAACTCCCAATTTGTCCGGAAAAACAAAGACACCCAAATGCTCATTTATGTCGGTGTTTCTCGCGCGTGGCCACTCCTGATGACCTTTCTTCTCTTTCTTTTCGACGCGAAATTCATGAACCTCGGCGCTTCCCTGAAGAATCCTACAGCTGGGCTGGTGTTATGATGTCATATAGGTATCAACAAGTTCCGGGGGTCTAATCGCCTGCAGTAGAACATTCCCACAGCTCTGCCTTTTGGGATCCTTGGACGTTCCAACCCCCCGTAGTGCTATGAGATACGCAAGGCGATAGAGCCCTAGACCATATTGACAGCATCCTTCAAATGTTGACGCCGTTCGCGGGATCCCGATACTTTCCTTATCGACACTTCTTTATTTGTATTTGCCTTGTTTAAGCCCGTTGACTCCCAGAAGTATGGGGGAGGGGAACAATCCGAAAGTGAGTGAAGGTCCAGGGGATCTCGGTCTGGCACGCCCTTTGTAACGGTAACTTAAGCGACCGCGGTCGCCATTCTCCTGGATCTTGAAGTGGGGGAACGATTTCGAAAGGGAAAATGAAGGTACCCGTAATTATTTGGTTACAAATGGCCTGCCGGAGACTGCCAGCGCGATCGTCGTTAATTTATGCGAGTCATGTTTCTTCTCAGCACATGTTTTTGACATGGGGCGCTTGAGTGGAAACATGAGAAACATTTTGAAGAATGCGGATTTATGTACGTACAAAATACATAACTGAGAAGAGACCATGGAGCACCCGCTGGATGCAATTATAATCCACATAACCGTATGATAACGTCGCCATTCGTGCAACTAATTCAAGTCAGAACTGACACTATTTCCAAATTGCCTGTGGCAAGGGGGACGTGCTGCGGTGAGCTTGAATCACGATTGGAGAAAGCCCAAAGATAATCGGCGGGTATTGGGAAGGCAAACTTCCATTTCTAGATATTCTATGGAGCACGTTCTATCTATGTCCCCAATAAGGCATTCAACTGATACAATGAAAGCGCTTGAATACAAGGCCGCATTTGTTCGACTGCTATAGAAGCTATTGTTTTCTGGAAAGAATGGAAGGGTCATCGCGACAATAGTTGAGACGTATACAAGAGCCTTGTACTCTCAGTACCTGTTATTAGCGTCCCCTTATATCGGCTATATCGGAAGCAATTTCCTTGGTATGTATTTACATAGGCAGGGTTGCATACCACCATTACTAACTGCTGTCGTCCTTACATACATGTAAGATCTCGCAGTAATCTGCATATTGTATAGCGGCAGCTATATACGTCTCCAATACCAGTTGGAGGTCGTCAGCGTGCTACTGTTGGCAATGGCTTAATATGTGGGTCGTTTCAAAGCTGCGAGCGCTGAAATCCCCCTTACATGACGAAGATTGGAGCAGCAATGGAAAAAATATTTTTACGCAGGTTCTAAGGTCAAGCCCACAAGCCAGGGTCCAGGGACACCCCAGCACCTGGAATGGCGTTCAGACCGGACTCCCCAGATAACTGTACCGTCTCGTAAATCCTACAGAATCCTAGTGAAAGAGGTAGATGCAATTTGCGGGCCAGAATTTGCAGAGTGGGGACAGGAATAAGAAGTTCTGAGCCGCATTCAGTCGAGCGTTGACGGTCCCTGACTTTTGCCACGTCCGTTTCACCGAGGGGAAACAAATAGCACAGCGATGGGAAGTACGTACACTGAATAGGTGAGGATAATGTAATCATTCACGAGAATAATCCCGTAAAATCAATCATTGAGATGTTGCGCTGGTAGTAGCTGAATCTAAATCTCAGACCTTAAAGTTATAATTGGATGCCCAAATGACTCGTCATTTACGCTGGACCGGTCGGGACAGCACTTATCGAACGGAAGAGCTTCAGCGCCTATACCACGGCTGTTTAGTACAGTCTTGATACTGAACGTGGTTCTCCCGGGCTTTGCCTGTGTAGTAGGGTCTATCCGAAGTTCACGGCAGAACGCTGGGAATACACACCTTGTTGAGGGTTTGGACACTGGTACGAGAATAGCATCGTCGCACAGCCTCTTCAAACCGTGTATCTGCGAGGGTCATAGGGGGCCCATGAAAAAAGTGGAATTTCTGGTAGGCCATACTCGTGGATCCATGGCACGGCTCGATGCATGCACATGCACTTAAAGAGGTTCGGACGAAGGCACCGACCGGGGCGAGAACCAAAACCCTTATCTTCTTCTGAAGCAGTTGAAGGAGAGTGTTAGGTATTATTGACCGTGTCATCCTGTGGCATAGAAGCCTAGATTCTAGGCGCAGGGAAGTCAGGTTCGTGGGGAAATGCGGGCCGTCACAGGGTTTGTATGAATCTCACCTGAGCCCCCAGCATCTCATTGGGTTAGAATCGTTTCGGTGGTAAAAATTTGACTTCGAAATCCGAGGACTGTACTGGCATAAGACTTGGTGCCCTGAAAGTTCAATTCATTGCAAAGTCAGCAGTATACAAGCGGGGCGGCGTCCTTCAGGCACCCACCAACTTCGGCTGCATAACAAAACAGCGAATGACGCGCGCGAACTACTGCTTTCAAGTTGGGTGGCATGTGAACGAGTAGATAAACACAATATATCTGGCGTCTTCTTGGTGTGGCGTCGGTCCGCAAATACATTATGATTTCCGAAAGGCGAAGAGGATGAGCCCTATTATCCTAGTTTCAGGTTGCTGTTAACAGGATCCTTAAGCATGAGGGTGAAAAGCGAAATTGGGAACCACATGGGAATGAAATGGACATTCCTGGGCGTCGTTGTACAGTAGGGACAAGGCACCACGTTGAGAAGCATCAGGTGAGAGTGACGGTCTCTTACTTAGCTTGGTGGCTTGAAAATTTCATGAGTGAAGGCGGACCTTGTACCCAGGTTAAGAGATAATAATAGGGATTCCGTGTGGAGTGGTCGCTAGTAGTACGGGATCTACACGGAGGCTCCTTTGAGCAAGGAGAGACTTGTATGGTCATGTAGATAGAGATAGACTCCTCGTGGCCAGTTGACGTCTAACCGTCTACGTCTTAGTACAATCGAAGGTCTTGGGTGAAACGGTGTGGCTACCGCTTTTGGCCACCTTAGACTTGAAACCATGGGCGTTTATCATACTTTGGACAGGGCCTTTGTAAATCCATCAGATAGCGAAATGCGTCGTGGTACAAGAATATCATTACTCTCAAGAAGACTTTAGGACACAGCTACTTACAAATTCTTGCACAGCCGTCCATGCTAACGATTCTTGAGACTTCGGTTATGTAGATGAGCACGGCGTTCAGAACAGTGTAAATGCTACATCGTCAGGCGACCCTCTGTTAAAGATACCGCCGGCTTTATCTCGATGGTTCCCGGACCGCGCACATCTCGAGTTCCTCCACAATGCCCTATGACCTCGGCGTGGCGCCACAATTTACCGAAACTCGTCACACCCAAAACACACACCCAATCGAGACAAAAGCATATGGTTCTTGAATGAGGAGATGGCGTATCGGAGTGAGTGGGTCAATGACCATACGTCTGCTTGGCAGACTTGACATAGGCCATTGGACCGTTCACTAGATCGCGGTTCTCGGCAGCAGCACCGTCATGATTCGTGGCATGTTCTGAGTCGTGGCGATGAGGTTGCGCCGAGAACCTTGTCAAGAACCTGGAATTGTACGAGAGACCCTTTGCAGCCAGTCGGCTAAGAATCCAGTGCGCCAGGGAAACTCCTGGTAATAGACCCATCAAATCCTTCACGTCCCAGTAATCTCGATGGTTGGTAATGTGACCTTGTTCGTTGAACGAGAGCCGTGTTATGACATGAAGTTTAAAGTGGAAAGGTGAGGGAAGAGATAATGACGTTCCAGGAATAGGCAATGATGGAGAAGCAGGGTGGTAATTGTATGACGAACGGACTAACGAATCGGTGGATAGGGCAGAGCGATGAAACGGGGCACGTTTGTATGAATCAATGTGGATGCTTGGAAGAACAAGGATGTTGAGGGTATGCTCTATAACAGCCTTTCTATGCCCATCTATACAATTTGTCAATGATCAGTTCATGACTGAGAATGATTTCATTGCTCACCGAAGCTCTCGTGTTCGCTGATATCTCCGACCTCGTTCCACACGCGCAGGGCTTTCAACAAGGGGTTACTGGTGTCTTCTGGCGGTTTTAGGTGAAGAAGCGTATAGAATACCGCGAGTGGCTGGGGAATGTCAACAGCATGTAGTCGCCTGCCCAACTTGAAGATGTCAAAAATAATGGAACGTGACGTTGCCGTGAGCACAGGGTTTTCGTATCTAGAATATTAAGAGACCCGTCAACGCATTCGACAAGTCACAACACGTTTCTTACACTGTCAATCTGTTAAAAACGTCCACCTAGCAATAGAGAACACGACTCACTGGCGCTTGACTCATAAAATCGATCGATAACATCCGAAGACAAGGTGAGTTCTCCATATATCGTATAGCAAATTTCGAGGGCGGTAGCACGGACAGAGGCTATCGACTCCATGTTGGATAAATTGGTTAGAGAATTTTCGCGCGTAACATCGTTGGATGGTAGCAGAAATTTTGCGGTTGAGTTATATACCATCGCGTCGGCTATCGTGAGAGGCTTATACAGGGGGAGTCTGCGTCACAGCGGCCGCTCTCGTCATATTTCGACCACGAGACACACGTGTTTCGCGCCTCTGAACCCTAACCCCAGTAAATTGAATGAAATCATTGATTGATCCTACTTCCGATCCGGCCCTCGCAGTGCTTCCTCATCTTGTATGTTTGGTTTCAGCCTGTGCCATGCAAACTTCTGTATTTTCTGCTCTGTACGCACTAATTTTCCCGGCACACGCTCTTGATAAGTTCTATGTCTTCGTTTCTGGCTGACAGATTGGTGGTTGACCGGCAGTGGTTATCATCAATATATCACCTTTGTCATGGTATTGGCTACTTGTTCAGTCCGACTCGGCTCCCCATACCACGGTTCTGTTGAGCGCGTCCTTTCTATTACTTCTACTCAGGCAATTTTCATACGCAGGTCCTTTGTGCTGTCCATCGACCCATTCAGTCACCGGAATGATTTCCATGAGGTGAAGGATCTATCCTTTCTTGCAATATTGCACTATGCCAACAAGAGAGAGAGCACAAAATCCGAGACGGGCAGAAACCAGTACATACTGGCGTGTTTCATGTCAAATTGTGTGAAGATTTGCCAGTCCTCCGTTCTTCTGCGGTCCGGCCTGCTGTTTAACTTTGTCTTGTTTATTGGCTCTCCACAGCTTCTGTTGAAGAGTTTCATCACTTGTTGGATCCTCATTGACCAATGGGGTGCCGCAACTCTGTCCAGAGTAAGCACTTTGATGATCCTGTTCAAATGATGACAATTACTCCTTACAACCAAGACGTACTAGAGCTTCGCCAAGTCCTGTCGAAGAGTCGGCGTGTCCATCTACAACTGAAACTAAGGTGGCAACGCGTTTGCCGATACTTCGTATTTTCTGTCAACTGGTGTCATTGTGTCAACACTGCCACCCCCGGATTTATTCTTTAAACGAGTATAGTTATTGGCTTATTCAAATGATGGTGCGGCGGCTTCTTTTTCCTTCTGTCGCACTACACTGATCCTAGTAGACGTACATTCAATACTACTGCATTATCCCACGTCATCATCTTGCCTCGGAGTTCGACGCCGACTCATGTCACTAGTACAATGCATGCGGTGAGTGCCTCGAATGGTGCGTGGCGTTACTACATTATTCTGTCATGCACTTACTTACGCTTTGACGTACATAGATCCTTGATTGTTCATGAGGATACACAAGCAATATTTTGCACCCGGAATGCGCTGTCTGCGCGATCCTCATAGCCTTTTTCCCCCTTGGTATATTGCCTGTCGTTCCGTTTCCCAGTCCCGACTGTGCCGTTCTCAGTTGACTCGTCCTTGGAATTCGGAGATGGTGATCTTTCCCAAGTTCGAAAGCTGATGGATCATAACTATTTGACTTTTTTTCCTGAATGGGGAACGGCGAACTGAGGTAGGCAACATGCCCAGAACGCATACGAAAGATCTACTGACCAATCCTCCATATGCAACTGTCATTCAGAAAATATGTTCTATGGTTGCGACGTATATGCTGAAGGAAAAGCTACCGTGATACTATTTAAGAAACGCTATCATGGAGGCAGTGACAGGGTACTACCTCTACGAGTAAGTTCCTTCAAATACCGCGATATGGAACGCCAACGACATAGCATCACGCGTACAAGATTGTTCCCACATATTTTGGGTGGTCAGCGCTGTTATGATGCGACACTGTTCTGTTCCTATCTCCGTATACTGTTACGATCGTCTCTGGTGGGACCCCTAAGCCCTGAGGATCTACTGGTAAGCATCGCCGTCGGGAACGACCCTACCCGTCGCTTACTTTCTAGCATGTGAGTGTTGACATACAATGCTCTTTAACACCCTCGAGCAGTTAGTTACTCACGTCGGCGTAGGTTTCAAACTATATGGCGCTAAGACAGTTCAGCTGGATCAATATATAAACGCGGCTATGGCGGGCTTCTAGTTTATTCTTCTTCCAAGCAACGTATCATTGATACCAGTATGTGCTCACATTTTCTAGCTATTTTTGTTCGCGTCTCTCAGATAGCACAGGCTTCCAGACTAGGTTCTTTGTGATAAGTCTTAAACCTAAACCGGCAGGCTTCCCCCTGGGAATGCCGGCCAAGACTGCCATTCTTTGCAAGGCATTCTCACGAATGGCACTGCCTAAAGTGCTCGTTCTCGCACCATCTATTTGGTGTCAGTTGTGAAACGTTACGATGTGAGTAGTCGTCAATAGGCATATCAACATCTTGAAGGCACTACCAAGTATCTGTTTGACAGTGGGAAGATCACGATTCTTGGAAGTCCATTTTCCTCAAGCTGGTAGATAACATAGATGGATTGCTTAGGAGTGGTCGCCAAGTCAAACCGCTGAGATCGGTTTTTTTAATTTAATTTAATTTTTGGGATCTCAGGAGTTTCGGTCCGATATTGAGGCCTGGCGGTATTAATAGTGTGACCTGGATGTCACAGAATTTTTTCCAAGTTCTCATCTAGCATGGCAAAAGGGTCTCAGCTTTCCCAACTGAAGTCCGCTCTTTCCCAAGCAGGTGTCACCGGGAAGCCTCAAGGTACTAAACGCAAGCGGTCTGCAAACCAAGCAAATGACAAGGCGAAGCGCGAAAGTAAACTTGCTGAAATTCAACAGAAGCTAAATCCTTTCGATACCAAAGTCACAAAATTAAAGCACGATGTTGGTGGCCGTAAGCTCAGAGGTGTCATTGGGAAGCCGGCGCAAAGCAAAATGGCGGGGCTAGAGCAGGTGCGTCGTACTTGAACTGTGTCCAACTGTCATTCTCATAAATATGATACAACAGCGTAAGAAAACTTTGCTAAAGGAATTTCAAGAGAAAGACCGAGCGGGAGGCATCGTGGATCGTCGTTTCGGCGAGAATGACCCATCCATGAGCTTAGAGGATAGGATGCTGGAGCGGTTCACGAAAGAACGGCAACGAGCGTCGCGGGGGGCTGCATTCAATTTGGAAGACGAGGATGAGCTTACGCATTATGGACAGAGCCTATCCAAACTCGACGACTTTGATGACGTGGAGATGGGCTTAGATGATGAAGAAGAGGAGCAAGGTTGATTTACTTTGTCTTCGCATTCTATCGAGACTAACAATATGCAGGTCAAATTGACCGTGAGGTCGTCCAAAAAGCTCACTTCGGAGGATTTGGCGACGATGAAGAGGAGGAAGAGGACGGGGAGGTATGTAAAATAGTTCTTAATGTCATAGCGTGAAAGCCTGACTTCTTAAATTTAGCCTGCAAGGAAGAAGTCGAAAGCCGAGGTTATGGCGGAGGTCATGGCCAAAAGCAAGGAACACAAGGTTTGTGTTTCAAGGCATGGGTCTCAATTTCAGTACTAATTTGGTTGATACAGCTTCTAAGGCAAATGGAGCGAGAGAAAGAAGACGGTGTCAGACACGAACTGGATGAAGCTTTTGATTCGCTACGAGACTTGTTATTTGCTCCAGTCGCTTCGACCTCCAACTCTGTGACCGAAACATCGAAAGACGCTCCTGCAAAAGAAGCTACTCCTGCCTCTGATCCGCTAGACGGTCTCGAAACACAGGATCTTGATTATGACCAACGAGTTCGCGAACTTGCGTTTGACAAGCGAGCGAAGCCCAAGGACCGAACAAAGACAGAAGAAGAACTAGCGCTGGAGGAGAAGGAGACCCTGGAAAAGGCCGAGCGCAGGAGGCAAAAACGAATGCTGGGACTCGATGATAGTGACAGCGAAGGTGAAGGTGTGCCAAAGAAGGGGAAGAGGAGAAGAGAAGCAAATGATCTCAATGATGATCTCATTGACGAAGATGAAGAATGGGCGGGCATCGGTGCTGGGTTAGGTGATCGTCAAGCTGACGATGATGTTTCGGGGTCCGAAGATGAAAGCGGCGTGGAAGATGACGAAGATAGCCAGGAAGATGAGGAGAGTGGCGACGATGAGGGACGGCCGTTAGGCGACATATCTGATCATGAAGATCTGACGACAAAACATAGCGCGAAAAAGGTCACGCCTGAGTCCAAATCCAAGGAGCTACCTTATACCTTCGATTGCCCGTCGACGCATGCCGAGTTCTTGGATATCGTAAATGGTATCGAAGACAAGGACGTCCCAACTGTCGTCCATCGAATCCGGGCATTGTACCACACCAGTTTGGCACCTGAGAACAAATCCAAGCTCCAAGTCTGCCTGTTTACTTACTATAGTCTGGTTTATGCTCACCTTCTTTCAGACCCTGGCAGGTGTACTTATCGATCATGTCCTTTATCTTTCCTCTCCTCCGACCCCTCGCCTTACTCATATCTCGGCTCTCTTACCACACCTCTTCGCATTGACTAAAGCATATCCCGTACAATCAGCGGAGTTCTTCGTCAAAAAGCTTACTCTCATGCACAAAAATCTCGATCGAGGTCTCTCTCGCGGAGCGCTGAATCCCGAGGCTAAAACATGGCCTAATCTTCCAGAGTTATCCCTGCTGCGCATTATCGGCGTTGCTTGGTCGACCAGTGACTTGCATCACGCGGTTGTCTCACCTACGCGAGTGCTCATGGGGGCGTACCTAGGGCTGGGGCGAGTCCGTTCACTCGCCGATATCGCGAGTGGACTCTTCCTCTGCTCCTTGTTTTTGCAGTTTGAAAAGTTATCCAAACGTTTGGTCCCAGAAGCAGTCAATTTCGTCATCAATGCAGTCTTACATCTAGCCCCGAATAGCTATAAGGATGCTTCTGCTCTCCCGGGGTCTTTCCCCTCACCAGACTTCAGATCTGAGCTATCTAGCTTCTTCACGGCCCAACGGGCCACCGGATCCCCTTCGAGCCAGAAGGTGGACTTGTTGCAAGTCCTGATAGCAGGTTCTGCAAATGAAGAGACAAAATTTGCTCTTCTCAGTGTAGCACTGGATCTCGTAGTGCGGTTCGCGGAACTGTATAAGGGCTTAGAGGGGTTCGTGGAACTATACGAACCTATTTCCACCATCCTGAAACACATATTAAAACAAACCGGGCTCAGCGAAGCTCTCGAGGTGAGGGTGCCAGTATGGTATAGGCTCCGGATTACTCATACTCTCGTTATAGACACGGTTAAAAGCCGTATCAGATAGTACCAAGAGACTCTTGAAGTTTGCACGTCAAACACGACAACCTCTACAGCTGCAGACTCACAAGCCTATTCCTATTCCTACCTATATTCCCAAGTTCGAGACATCGTCATCCTCTTATCTTCGTCATCAAGATCCTGATCATGAGCGGAACGAGGCTTCGAAGTTACGGAATCAGTATAAGAAGGAGAGGAAGGGCGCGATTCGGGAGCTTCGAAAGGACGCCAGATTCCTTGCTGGCGTGCAGCAACAGAAGCAGAAAGATAAAGATAGGGCGTATAACGAAAACATGCGGCGTGTTTTCGGGTCTATTGAGGGCGAGAGAGCGGAGGAAAAGTCTATGGAGAGAGAGAAAGCGAAGGAGAAACGGAGGGCAGGTCGGAAGTAACTTGGTGCCCAGAGTTCTTCTCGTCGATTCCTTCTTCACCTCGTTGTCCTTGCACTTTAGGGTAGAAATGAGATTTGGCTGGCATATCATCCTCAAAAATGTCGCATCTATGGTGTCGAATTTCGATTGCTCATCTATCGAGAAGTTTGAGGGTCTGTCTATGTACTTAGTACTGGGAGGCTAGGTTCCTCCTGACCGTTCTATCCTCACATCTCCAAGTCTCAGTGCAATTTAACGGAATATATGCTGAAATCGGGGGGGCATTATATGCGTTTTGTCTTCAGTCTTATTCACTTTCTATACTAGTGCTAAGAGGCTTTTAGTTGGGGGGGGAGGGAGGTGTTAGGCTGACTGTATCATCAAACCTGACTATATGCTCGGTCCCGCAACAGTGTGTATTATTTACAGCCCATATGTCATACACGTGAAGCGCAAACCCTGCTTTGCTTCCTCCTCGGATTTTGTGATCAGAATGACAGCTCCTCGCCTATATCCAAGGACATGTGGAGTATTATTATGCCAAGTGAACAAACCCTATATAATTGTGCCTTCAAAGCCCCCGATACTTGGCCCGTGCTTATTGAGTATTCAAGAAACCTTGGAGAGTCTGGATCTCCTCCAAGGGACCACCATCATCGCCCTCTGAACCAATAATCAGAAGTATCTGACGTGCCTGTTTGAGATATTTGCGCGGCAGCTCCACATTGGATGATCCAGTACTGACAGCCTGATTCCATCCAGTTTTCGCCATTTCTAACAGATGCAGTCCTGACATAGTGTAATCAGAACCAGGAAAATAGGTACAGGGCGCAAATCTGAAGCATACCGATCTGAGGATAGTTTTTTGGATAGATGAGTTGATAGATCTGTAGCATAGTTTCACCGACGTCGAGGGCCAAGTCATATGGGCCATCATGGGAAGCATTGCTAAATGTTTCCGAGATTTCAGAGAGGAAAGATTCGTGGAAGACACATATCAACTCGTCCGGGGGTAGTCTGGTCCGGCTGAAAATTTCTTGACTTGAAGCAGGCACGAACTCGCGCAATTTTCTAACGACCCTTGCAACATCGTCCGGATTACTGGGCAGCTCGGAAATGTGACCGAGTCCTTCAACGAAAACGCATGATGAGCAGTAGCATTTGAATCCGTAGGTCAATTCGAAAATTTTCTGCCGTGATTGTAAAAGTGCAGGATCTACGTATGTTAGACATATCTTCAGGAAAACGATAAGATACTGTTTGCGTATGAAAGTAAATATACATACTTCTTCTCCAACGTCAATTTTTCTGAGGGCAATGACATCCATTTTTGGTGGATGGCATGGAGAGATGATGTACTTCGCCGCAGCGTTGGGCATGCAGGAATGGTTAAATAATCGACTACCGAGAGGGAAAATTCCGTGGCCAAAGGTATTGAAGTGGGAGTGCATCGCAAAATTATTGTTCCCGAATCGTGAGAAGAGAAATTTCAGGGTTTCAGGTGACGAGGGGGATCCGCTTGGGCATATAGGCGGGGTCGTGACCTCTACGGGACCCGGTAGCAAAGACATGAATACAGCCAAGGAGGAACTGCCTTCTTCTTGGGCTCTGTCAGAAGGTAGGAGAGCAGCCAGATGAGACAATAGAAGCGCATCCATCTTCTGGTGAGCAGCAAGGGCTTGGAAAGAGGGTGAAGTCGTATATCCATTGAAATGCTTGCACATTCGTTTATGGGACGTTTTCCAATG
This sequence comes from Desarmillaria ectypa, assembly GCA_030407005.1. NCBI lineage: Eukaryota > Fungi > Basidiomycota > Agaricomycetes > Agaricales > Physalacriaceae > Desarmillaria > Desarmillaria ectypa. The sequence continues at coordinate 3,565,503 of JAUDYN010000004.1, forward strand.
TATTGACTGGCCTGAAAGTAATCAATCGGATGCTGCCAATGCGTTCATTCTTACTACACCATACATGAGGCATCACAATAGTAGAACGACGCGCATCCTGAGCACCTCCGTAGAGACATAAATATTGTATGACAGGCGTCACATCTTCTGCCTTTTTCAGAGGGTAGGAGGACAGTCACCAATGATTCGACAGAGATAATCAGAGCACCTGGTGCGAGCAGAGAGACAGCTACCGCTTTGCTTCTCGCGGTTGGGTGGTTCTCTAGACGTACGTTTGCGCCAGTTTCGATGATGCTCATGACTGGAAGCAAGAACCAGGGTCGGGCCGGAAAACAGTCTGCATGTCATGTCATAACGCTTACATAAGCTGAGTGTCAGGCGCCCATACGCGTCAACAATTAATTGCTGGCTCTTGTATGTACGGACATGGCCACAATCAAGAGGGCGAACACTGGCGAGATGCTGGGTGCAAGGGAGTACAAATACACACAGGAGATTTCACAAATGGTATGTGTTCTTGATCTCCCACACAACAGCTTGCTCAATTCAATGTTAGATGTTTGTGTTCGGCGAGGTGCAGGAGCCTAACTTGGACACTGTAAATCTCGTCGAGGATATTGTTCGGGGACAGTTAATTGAGCTGGTGAGCTTTTAATTCTTTTTACACTTACAGCCTGACATGCTTCTTCAGATAGTACAAGCCCGAGCACTCGCTGTACGACGTGGAGCGCGTTACCTGACAGCCGAGGACCTCATCTTTCTAATTCGTCACGACCGAGGCAAGGTGAACCGACTTCGAACATACCTTTCCTGGAAAGATGTGCGTAAGCATGCCAAGGATTCTGGCGGCGATGGTGGAGGTGGTGTTGAGGTCGAGACCTTGGAAGATGGTGCTGATGGTACGTCACCCTCTTCTAGTACTGCTGGCACGCCCTTACTATGGATAAAGACAAACTTGCTGCAAAGGCACAGAAGATCACTATTAAACTGCCTTGGGAAATTACGACGATATATTCAGAGGTCCTTAAGCAGAGCGGACACCAGTCAGACGATGAGGAAGACGAGGATGACATTGAAGCTCACGAAGCCTCTATACAGCGTCTCAAGGCAAGTAGGTGTCTCGTTAAATATCTGCTTTGTTGATCATACCCTAGGAAGCCGACGATGCCACTCGCCAAATGACTAGAGAGGAGTACCAACACTATTCTGACTGTCGACAGGCCTCGTTCACATATCGCAAAGGTAGGCGCTAATATTCCCTACATAGTCTTCACTAATTAGGATCCCTCTCTCAGCCAAACGATTCCGCGAGTTCCTCAACCTTCCACCACACCTCGATCTGAAAGCAAACGACGACACAATTGACATCGTCGGTTTTCTTGCTTTCGAAATGGTTCGCTCCCTCACCCTGGCTGGTCTCTCTGTTAAAAAATCGCTGGAAGAGGCCTCTCTACTCGACGAGTATACGTCGCCCGTCATGGGCAAGCGGAAGGTCACGTCCTTAGGCGGCTCCGCAGAGAAACGCAGAAGGGAGGAGGAAGAAGAACGCGATGAATACACGCTTCCCGTCAATTCCTTATTCTTACCCCCACCGGAGGCACGGATAGCTATACAGCCAGAGCATATCCAGGACGCATTCTCGCGAATGCAAGGCGACTGGTCACATCATCGAGCCGCTGGAATGCACAATTGGAGAGGTGGTCTTGTTCGAACTAGAGTTACTCTCATCTAAGCTCATCTTTCTCCTTCCAATCCATGTATTCGAGTATTCACTGTACACTATCACGCACTTATTATATATGTATGCTCGTTAAGCGAGTTCTAGATTTACATTGCTTTGCTTTTATGTATTACTACTCAACCATCTAGAACAGCAGCGAGGCAGCGACGTCAATGTTCCCACCAGCAGCATCCAAAGTGCTTATTGCGACCTCTCTTGTCACACCAAGATCCATAATGGTCTTTATGTACTCCTCTGAGTGACGAGATGTCGACGCAGCCGCACGAGACGGTGTTGGCCGAGGGACTCCTCCCAGAGTGTTTCCACCCCCAGGGAACCGAGCGGCAGGCTGACTCTGACTGGAGGAGCCAGAACCTGACGCAGAGGATGATGAGGGTATACTCTCTAGAATTTCCCCATCCTTAGCTTTGTCCGGAAGCTCATGCTCGGACAAGAAAGTCACTTCCCGGCCTTGTATACGAAGTACGTTCTTCTCCAGGTCAATGCACGCTTGGTGGGCTTTCAGCATGTCCAAGCCAAACAGCAGGTCGACGCCTTGTCCCTAGAGACATATGTAAGCATTATGAACGGGGTGGAGCGGGGTGGACGTGCCTCCATAACTTGGAAGGAACAAGGAAGAAACAGGTCAGCTAGCTTGAGCTGGGTACTGTGTATCCGCCCCAAGATTTTGGCGGTACCGACGCCTTGGGCTATACCCGAATAACGACTGTCGAGAAGACGCATGATACTGTCAAGGTGAAGCTGGTTTAGTCCCTTTCTGCTGTCACGCCCCAACGAACGTGAAATACGAACTTGCAGGCTTCCGCACATTGCGGACTCACTAGCACACAACCCGTCAATGCTACGGAGTCGGGGATACATTCAGTGAAAGACTCACTAATGGTAAATTGTGCTCCACTATCGACAAATGCCTTCACCTTATGACCATTTACCTCCACCGGGATGCTGTTGAGCAGTTAGGCATGTGATGCCCAAGGACAAGTGCATACTACCCACTAGAGCATCGTGACCCTCCCAAAGCTCTCCGGAGAATACTCTAGAGCATGAGCCATATTCTCCAGGATTGCTTGCTGCCTGATAGCTTCCTCGATCTTTCGTTGAGCCTCAACATCGAAAGGATCCGCGTTCAGGCTGGCGATTTCCCGCTGTTGTGCCAGCTCGGCCTCGTATTGTCGTTCTTTCGTCAACCGCAGGAGCTCTGAGAAACGAGCAGGATCATGCTCCACTGCGTGGGCAAGCTCAGGTTGGTTCTGTCCTTTGCCTTTCAGCAACCGCGACACGACATCGAGGTGGTGGGCGTACCTCTCTGAGCTCACGCAGGAGAGACGGATCCCCAAGCAATTGTAATCGCATCATCTCATCGTCTTGAGGTACGGCTCTACGGTTCTATCAGTCAGGTAACAAGAAGGACAGTAGATAGACGCACGCTCCCGCGGGATTAGCAACTGTGCGCCGCAGGAGTAGCATAGCTTTATCCGTCACGCCTAGCTGTTGTATCGTGGCCTTGGGGTCATTGAGATGCCGCCCTTCGTGTGATATGTGCTGCTCCGATACTGGAATGCCCGACTAGGCTCAATAACAGCTGTTAGTAAAAGTGACGAACAGAGGCAGCCAACGCACCTCGGCCTCAAGCAGTGCCATCACGTTTTCCAGCTCCATATGTGGGTCGATTTCAATGACGAAGGAATGGCCTAGGTCGTTGACGAAGGTGAGCTCCATGGTGATAGTGATGGTAAGGACTGGAAGTTAATATTTGACACAGCAAACTCGGATTAGGTATAAAAGAAGTTGTTCAATCAAACTCAGCATGCGCTGTGCCTCAATCGCGTAACGCGGTTCGACATGCCAGAAAGGTGTCGAAAGTGCTGGAATGATGCATAGCTGACGAAACACCGAAATTGTGGTATTTACTTATAAGTGTAGAGATCCGACGCGTCACCATAAACGCGCATATATACAGTAGTGATACAGTACCATTTATTTCTAGAATACACGAAATTTAGTGAGGGACACCATTGCTTCTACCTCCAAAGCGACTCTTAGTAAAATAAGAACTAAGGGGAAAATTGAGCGAGACAGTAGCATGTACAACATTCAAGGAACTTACAGCCGAGATCCAGTGCCACGGATATTCGAAAGTAAGGCGCTCTCTAATGCAGAAGCAGACAAGCTATCTAAGAGCGACTACAACTCAGTACACAAGCAATTGTTAAAGGTAGGAACACTGACCACTAATATCACTGAAACTGGAAGCTTCAGAGCCACCGTTACTTCCATCACTGGCGGTACGACGAACGAGATGCCCGTAACGTTGCCCAATTGCACTGCGGGGGGACAGAGCAGGCGGACTGGATGATTTACTGGGCGACATGTGTCGGCTAATTGGTGAATGGGGCTGGGATTCAGAAGGTGGAGAGGGCATATCTGGTATTGATCCCTGTGGCGAACTCGCACTCGACAGACTCTGGCTAACGCTCCGAATCGAATATGTATCGCGTCGCAGGCTTCCAATGGACATAGGCGACACCATTCCCACACGACCACGGTCGATGGCTTGTCCGTTCTTCCTTCCGACGCTGACAAGTCCCAAGGCATCATTCGTCATCATCCTCTGGAGGTCCTTGAGCTTTCTATCGAGGGCTTCTTGCTCCTCTGCCTTCCGATCGGCTTCCTCTTCCTTCAGCACATCTTCATCCTCCGAGTCTGTGCTTTCCGACGATGATGGTGACGGAGGACGAACAGGGACTTGAGGCTTCGCAGTGCTCTGTAGCGTGAGTGTGGAAGATGAAGATGCCTTTTTCGGCCGAGGAGAATTGTGGCCTAGTGAGCTGAGGCGGGCACGGATCCCCAATGGTGTCGAAGTACGTCCGCCAGAGCCAGAAAGTCGAGAACTGCTGGCCAACCTGCTAGCTGCCCGTGCAACCATGGATGGTGGATCGATGAAGGGAAATTCCTCTCCTGCTTTGCCTGGCGCATGAGTAGTAGCGGAAGGACTCACGACGCCAGGTATGTTGTGCAGCCCTCTGAGCTCCTCTTGGAATCTGGCATGAACACGATATAAGAGGTACGGCAACGGAACTTCGAGGTGAGCTGCCAGTCCTTTCCCTGGGACACGTTCAGGACCGTCGCGGCAGCAAAAAAAAGCAGCAGAGCTCACAGTCTGTTCCTCCATTATCAGTCGTCCGCGACCGCTCAATCACCTTCCACAAAATGTCCGCCTTTTCTGGGGTCCATTCTATCTAAACCTGGATCAAACCCAACGAAGACAGTCATCCCTGTGGTCCACGTACTCGTGGTGGGTCGCTGGGCGGATTCTCGGGCCTATTGTATGGTAAAAGGACGACGACACGAACGGGCGGTGCATCTGTAGGCATGCACGATATCTTGGCAATCAATGGGCCCCAACGGAGGATAGCACTGGTCGACGCAAGTGTGCGGTGAGAAATAACGAGGGCCAGGGAAGTGGCTGTACCCTTAGCCATACTAGGATAGACTCTTGCCTTATCAGGATATGATGGAACTTTCCTCCGACGGAGACATCCAATGTCTACATCATCCCTATATCATCTCCGACGGACCACTTCAGATTTCTGCAATTTCTATTCGACATTTGCGGTATAAAAGGATGAAAGACATGGACCCCCTTGTTCACAGGACCCCCCATTCTGATGTTCTTGACCAAACGTCTCTCTGCAAGCATGAACTTGGCCGCAAGGACGATTTTATACACGGCCAGAGACACAGTTGAATATGGTGCATGCACACGTTCTGATCTTCTATATATTATGCTCAAACCCCTTCTCAGCCGCAGTAAACTCGTCCCAAGTGACGCGAACAGAGGTTGTCTATGGAGAAATCCCTAGTAAAGCCGCAGCGATTGCTGTCGGCATAGTCTATGTCTTATTTGCCCTCGTTCTATTTTTTCGTGTTTGCCAATACCGCAACTGGTGGGGTCTTTGTCTTCCTATTGGTGCAGTGGGTTAGCACCATCCCTATACTTCCAATCCATCAGTCCCCGACTAACAATACCTTTCATTTCCCAGTCAGCGGCATGGGCTTTTTCGTCAAAGTCGTCCTTGTCTCCTCCGTGGAAAATGAAAACTCCAAAGCACTTCTTGCCACACAAAATGTCCTCATCGCGTGCGCGCCAGCCGCGTTTCTGGCTTTCAACTATATCGTTTACGGCCGCCTCGTCGTCCAATGCCTTGGGGCTCGGTTCTGTGTATTGACGCCCACACGCGTCTCTATGATTTTCATATGCAGCGACATCATCACCTTCATTATCCAGGTGCGATTGGCACCTCATTTCGTACACAACAACTCTGACCACACAATTTACCTAGGCTGGAGGAGCTGCCTTAATTATCAATCCAGACCAGGCAACACTCGGGAAAAACATATTTCTTGCCGGCCTGATCCTTCAGTCCATCTCATACTATGTATTCACCTTGATGATGTTATGGACCCACTGGAAAGTCAAAAACGCTCGCGCCACTACTGGAGGAGAATTCTGGTGGAAAGCTTTGTGGCTGCTCTATGCGTCTTCATTTTTGATCATCGTAAGCTCAGCTCTATACTGTACTCTTACCTGTTCTAACTTGACCTAGATCCGTACCATATATCGTCTCGTCGAAGGAGCCTCTGATCGCGGAAGTTACGTTCGCACACATGAGGGTAAGTGACTCTTCGTTACACGAATCAAAGCGGTACTTATGACCGTTGTCTAGTCTTCTTCTACTGCCTCGATTCACTGCCTCTCCTTCTTTCCATAGGCGTGTACATGCCGTTCTGGCCTGGCAAGTACATCAACAAGGATTCAATTGTACCAAGAGACCAGTACAAATTGAAGGAGGCTTCCAGTGTATGACTGTTCAACTAAAGCTACCCTAATCTTCTTTACTATTTACAATAATTTCAACCCGTTTCTAGTATTTTTTCCAAGTTCATGATCGTGAGCACCCATGCGCATGTTAATACCAATTGTCTGAGACTCCCCGACTCCATTCCGTGGTTGGGTTCGGTCCCGCAGTAGTTAACTTTCTTCCTAGTATCGATCATATGAGTCAAACACACTTCTTAGAGAACTTTCTGTTAGTACGGACGTCTTCATGCTTCTGTTAAGGTGCCAGACAGCTAATAAAAGCAACTTCCTTCCTTCCAGAGTCAAGATTGTTTGAGGGCAGGGTCCCCCGCAGTTAATCAGAATTGCTAGGGCTACATAATTAGGAATACAAAAACACTGCTGCGGGTCGATGCTAGTCATAGGTCTCACGCATATTACTCTGAGGATAAATCGTCGAATCCCCGAATAGAGTAGACCAAAACTGAATATCCTGATACATCGCAGGATCCGGGTCCGCGGTCTCTGCCCCGTCCTCCCCCGTCCCTATGCCCGAAGTAGGGAAGCTCGTGCCAGACTGAAACGCCGACAAGGGGCCCAAACAATTAAGTTCGCTTTTTTGCCTCTTCATCCACGAGGTATGAAACGCATGTAGCAACGCTGAATATCGCTGGGCTACATGGTCCGATGAGAAGGCCGCTTGCGAGAGGAGCTGGACACTTTGCTCGAGCAACGCGTCGCCCGAACCAAGAAGCTCTATCCCAACCCTTTCCACCATCAGAAATTTGACCCCTACAATAAGAGCACCGGCAAACGCCATCGTTATGAACGTGATATCTGGTGTTGTGGGGAGCAATGTCTTCTCGGCTTGCAGCAGCGACACAAGAACAGCCTCTGCCATGGCAAGGCATTCTTTCCCCCATGTTGTGACGATGTTAATACCATGAGGTCTAATCTCTAAAAACCAGAACATGTTGGTCTCACCGTCAGCGTTGCGGACGGCCCGACGCGCTGCCTGGATAGCATGGTACAGAACCAACAGTCGAGCACCTTGAAGGAGGAGGAGAAGCATATGATAGTAGAATTGCTCGTGACTTAGGACCACTGGAAAACGGTAAGTTCTATGTTATCATAAATCCAGATAAGAGGTATTCACCCGAGAGCGGTAGGATCAGTCTACAGAGTCTATCCATCGCTGCCAGCGTGTTTGATACTCCGTTGTACCAAGTTTCCATGTCCTCGCGAGCAGTGAATTCTACCGCCATCCCTTGTTCTGCAGAATTGTAGATTTCCGCAAGTAGCCGTATTCGTAAGTCGCGCCCTTCTGATGCATTCGACGGTGATATTATGGGGAAAATTGACATATCAGAGGGCGAACGACGAGACAGGGGCGTACGTCGCATGCCAATACATAGCCTGCAAGATAGTTTGAACCTGAAAATCAAAAGAGGTGTTGGGCTGGACCCACATGGATTCGGTGGTCGAGAGGGTGATCCACTATGAAAGGATAAATAGAAGCTTTTTCTCTTCGAAGGATCGCTTACTAGTCTCGCCTTGTTCGTAGCCTCATCCAGAGTTGCTTGATCGCATGGTACTTGATCTCGGATGCTAATTGCCGTTGCAGACGCTTCGCTTAATCCAAGATTTAAAGCCATGCTGACAGCCATACTAATCAGCATCCGACCATCGCGGCCGCCACCTTTCGACGGGCCACATATAGGCGTCCACAGCGACAGAATAATTAGACCCTTTATAGTCTCTTGAGACTCAAACAATTCAGGATTGAAAATCATGCGGGCAATCGTATCTTCGGCCAACCTTTGAAGTCGTGGCGCGACCAGGGCTCGTGTAGAAGCATCAAGGTAACGCGATGCCACTGTGCAACAGACGAGATCGAGGAATGGCGTTGGACCTTCTCGAGCTAACGTGAAGTTTAGCCAAGGAGCGTAATTAACAGAAAATCTGTTAAGAGTTATTCGTCTCGTGAAAGGCAGACAAAAAATTAAACAAAACGTACAAATTAATGAGATGATCGATTTCTAGTTGGGAGAGAATGCTGGATATTGATTGGTCATTGATCACGGGTGTATGGAATTGATCGTGCTGGGGCTGCCTTGCTAACTCCTGTATTGCAACCAAAGGCGCCGACCAGTCAAGACGGCGAGGTATAAAATACCACATATTGTCAGGGCGCGGAAAGTCGTTGCTTGCATTGCTACCCGGACCAAGAGGCGAATCTGACATAGTACTGGGAGTACCAGAGCTCGTTCCGCTATTAAGAAGCCTACCGCCTACTCCTAAATCGTATGCTGACTGTATCGTCGGGCCCTCTGCGCCGGAGCCTGGCGAAGATTTCGCGACCGAAGGCTCTGGAGTAAAAACAGATCTATCCATGCCCTCATAAGAGCACTCCAGTTTTAAAACATTGCATCGATGACATCGCACGACGCTTCGTTCCAAATCAAGAACTTCGCAGCGCGTTTTATGTCTGCGACACGAGGAGCATGCCTGAACTTTGGAGCGTTTTAAGCGCGACCGCGATGAGCTCGCGACGCCGTCTTCTGTGGGTGAGGCTTTCGTGTCGCGAGATCGCTTCATGGTGCTGGCGCAAGTGAAGGAGCAGAAACCTCGTTCTATATATAACTTTGCAGTGTAATCACTGCCTCGTCGGCTGACCTGAGCTGCCGACTTACACTGCACTAAAGTTTCAGTATTTTTGTAGAAAAAAAAACTGTATAAGCATTTAAAAACTTTCATTGTATTTGGCAAATTTTGCAGGAAACAGTGAAAAGTTTAAAATATTTTTAGTACTTTTTTCAGTAAAAAAGAATAATGAAAAAACTTCGCATATTTTCTATGTATTCATAGGTAAAAATACATTGTCTTTTATCCAGTGTTAGTCATCAGAAAGCTTGCCCTCCAATGAGTTTCCCACACATTGAAGGTACTTACTGCACTTTATACCGAATCCTAGCAGGAACCACGAAAGGAAGCACAGTATTCGCAGTTGGTTCTTCCCATTTAGGAAGATAATATCCCTTGTTGACGAATAAAAAATGACCGTTACAGGGCTGATCTTGACAGATACTGTGAGCGCTCAGAAGCGAATCATTTCAGTGACGTGTGCTCTGGTGCCTGTGAAAATTGATGCATTCTACCTGTGGTATATGATTCTTGTACTCCTCGGAGCATGGGATGTCAATCACTGGATGAAAAACAATGTATTTTTACCTGTGAATACATAGAAAATACGTAAAGTTTTTTCACCGTTTTTTTACTGGAGAAAGTACTAAAAGTATTTATAAATTTTCACTGTTTTCTGAAACATTTGCCAAATAAAGTGAAAAGTTATAATACCATTTTTTCTACAAAAATACTAGGAAAAAACTTTGAATATTTTCTGCGTATTCAGGGGTAAAAATACTTCAATTTTAGTGCAGTGGATCCGAAACAAAAAGTCGACTTAACACTTACTCACTAATTCTTCTGATGCAAGCTTGTGCATCTCAAAAACATTTCAGTGCCATCTATACAAATATATAACCCACTGCCCGATGCAAAAGCTTCCTGGTTGAGCTTTTAACATGCCAGTTAATACGTCACGATATGATGCTTATTCATTCAACGGATTTTTGATAACTATTAACGTGTCTGCGAAAATTGTGCCAGTTGCATGCGAAAAATAATCTTACTCAAATGAACAAACCGACTCTTAATACCAACTCACGTCCGTCAACGCGTACATGTTGGTCCAGCGTCCATTTCAGGCTAGATCTGAGGCATCATTTGTATCGAGTATATGAGCTGCTTGCCCGCACCAACCTTGGCTGTAAAGTTGCTTCTAACCCGCATCGCTACAGCTTGGATTTGTTGGCACTCTTCTCAAGAGAACAAGCGAACAGAACTTCGGCGATTTACGTCGGAGCTTTAGGTTGAGCCGTTCAGTCGGACGCAGCACCTGGGTGTTTCTCGGTCTCGCTACGCTATGATAATGAATTATTGACCTGCCTTAAGGACCGTTCCTCGTCCATTTACAGGAAGACGGCCTTCCTGGCGTATTTCATCAAGCCATTTCTGAATCCCAAATTGGTTTTCCACAATATTATTTCTGGTCCGTCCGCGACTGCAGTTGTATCACTGTGGATAGCATCTGGTAAGTTGTTCTGCATAAGATGAATGAAATGACAACTGAAAATGACACAAGGGTGCTGCAGGGTGCCGGAAGAATGCACTACAAGGCTCACAATGGCAGACTTGGTGTTGGGAGGAGAGTAAATAGGCTGTCGATTAATCAAGGGCACGATTAGCACGGAGAAGAGAAGGTCAATGTAGGCATACCACGTAGATAGGATGAAATAAGTGATCGGGTGGCATTCCTTATCATTCCACACTCACAGGTATTGGTGTAGAATCGGTACGGAGAGTGTTCAAGTTATCATGCGTTATGCAGCATCAAAGGGCTATGCGAATACTGTATTATTGGAGGACAATTGACGAGAGGTCGGCATACCTTCAAGCTTCAAGTTCCACGTTCATTAAAGGCTTGCTAAGTAATTTCATGTTACAGGATCGAGGTTGTAACTATTGCAATGGGAGGCTTGCTGAGTAGAGAATACTAAATTGTTAGCTACTAGAGCTCGAGACGAGCTCCTTAAACACTACAGAATGTATCTAGAATGTTCTGCTAAAGTACCTAATTATATCCTAGTATCGTGCCAAATTGATGGTACCGAAGATTCGGGAATCTTCCGGCACATGCTTGAAGTTGCAAATCCCAGCAGAGGTGTTACGAATCAGATCTATTGGGACGAACCATGAAGTTTTGGGAATCATCGATCATCTCTGGTATTACCTGCGCGTTTGTTTTGGAATTGTTTGGCGTTTGGTCCTATCAATCACAATAATACTCACCTTATTCCCTCCGCCCCAAGATTGTCAAGATGCAGATGCGCTGCTGCGCAAGGCAATGTTGCAGAAGCCCGCACGTATACGATACCTAAATACTTGTTTCAGTCGTTGGTGCAGCAGCCCGCCAAGTCCATGGTTGTGGATCAGGAACTGTGCTTACGTTATCACAATTTTCGTATTTTTTGACCATCACGTCCACTGAACTGCTGCCTTTAGCATCAGGCTTCGATGTGCGCTGGCTCTTTTTGAAGATCAACTGACGCTCCTTTCATATGATTCAGCCGTCTGCTAGGCGAGGGACGCGCATTTTTCCATTTCATGAACACCTTCACCGCCGATTCCGATTTTATTCAAGTTCAGGTTCACACAACGAAAAGAGATGGGACTTTCAACTCGTACCAGCAGCAGAACATGTGCCAAATGTCTTCTTAGGACCTGTGACACAGGTTGCCTGCTACTCGCGTCTTGATAACTCTGTCGTGAAGTACGATAACACACTTTTACGACGGTTCCGATGGCCGGCGCCTGGGAGAAACTTGACTTTTGGCGCCAAGCTCTACGCAGCCCAAGATGCTTGTAGGCTTCACGAGCCCGTTAAAGTTGATCATATGCTGGAGGCTTGCCTAGCGCATGGGAATCGTCACAGTTGGTTGAAATCTGACGTTATAGCGACATGCGAGGCATTATCCAAGTATGTGTGCAGTTTTTCTCGTACTGGCTGTGCAATTCAAACTTGGTTTGAGGCTCATACGCGGCGTAGGCGAATTCAACGTGTCGTACATCAGTGGAAAACTATATTTGGAAGCCCATGCCTGGAAGCGGTATGTTACAAGTTTCAAACCTATTCATTGGCTGACAGGATGTTATTTATCGCGTTAGAAAGCGAAGCACTATAGAGAGCTACGTCGGGTTTGTCAGGCTGTTGACTATGACTACTGTGGTCTCAATTGACACTGTTTTCAGTGGCTACGGCTTTCGAAGAGCTGCAACTCAGCTGTATGATCCGAATATGCTTGAAGGGTATTCTACCCCAAAATATCCCGTCGGTGTCAATCACTTCAATACAGTGATATCCCGTACCTTGGGTGGTTTACAGCTCCTCACCTCCGGAGAGATACATTGTGTCCAGGGTACGATCGCCATTCGGATATTTTTACATTTCAGCCATTGACTCGCTATTCAGACGGCCGCAGTGGGCAGCCCAACCGTTATATTGAGCTTAGGTGCAAGAAAGATGATCGCAAACCTCAGTAGGTTTAATATGTACAGCGATGCCTGCACCTCTCTGATCATCATCTCAGGAAGTTGGCAGATGATCTGAAAAAGTGGCGGGTTCGCTGTCATTTGCTTGGCATCCCGGTTATATTTCTCGGATTCAGAAAGCAGGAGATCCTCTCAGAAGGCCGATTTTTGGACGCGGCTCAGGTGAACGAGCTTATTGGGCGATCGGCGACGGAAGTGCAACCGCGTTGGGACATCGAGGACGTTTTTGACCGTGGGTTCAGGATCTTGTGTAGGCTGAGGGAATACTGTCAGGCTGCGGGCGATTGGAGGGATGTTATCAATGATTCCAAGATGGATCGAATCTGGAGAGTGCATATGTGTAGGCCGAAGATGGGATTCTATATCCGCGAGCTTACTAGGGAGGAGAGGGCTACGTTGAGAGGTGATAAACCACGTATCGGCATCGTTCCTCAAAGACTGTATGATACTCTTCGGGCACGGTCCGCAATCTATTAAAGTGCGGTCCGATCCAATCTATCAAGGGGAACTTCATCAACGAACAATTGTTTGATCAGGCGACTTTGTATCCCACACGGAATGGTTTACACACGAATCATAACGGGTCTGATGCGTGATCCGGGGTACCAGTGCTATGGGCTAGCGCTTAGTTTAGTATACAAATCGCATGCTCGCGGCTGTCTTACGGATCCCACTGTCCTCCTTCCCCAGACTGCCAAGAAAATGTCCTACGTCGGCTTCGAGCGCACCGTTTTCGACCCAGCTCCGGACTATGTTGCGATAACGCGAAGGTCAGCCAACATCCATCATAAAGCCAGCTGCGCCATCGAGCTCACTTGGAATCAATCTAATCACAGTAATACCACTACAACAGGCTCAAGCACGTTCAGTCGCTCTCAGTCTGTCGATAATCTTCGTAAGAATAGTCGAAATTTAAGGTATGCCTTGCCAGTTCGTGTTGCAGAAAACTTTTGTGTCGCTGACCAAAAGCTTATCATCATCAAGCCTTGGTGATAGGCCCCCCTCTGCACGCCGACATGCTCACGAACGATACGAATACTCTTACAACGTCTATGCCGGCTCAGCCCAAATGCAATTCGTCATATCGTCAGCAATTCTCTTTGCCTGGCCCACCGATATCATCCTAACACACACCCAGAGTTGAGCCCGTCCACGAAACTCCAACACCAGGAAAATACACCTTGTCCCTTTCCCTCAAAGTAAACAAAGTGTCACGTTCCCTCTCTGGATCCGTAACTCTCAAGCTCAGCGTGGATCCCCGACAACTAAATTTCGTCGTCTTGTGCGTATCGAATCTCACGGGGCCCGACGTGTACTCATACCTCTCCACAGCCTTGTTCCCGGAAACACAAGCCTTCCTGTGGGCACGCTCTTCTCATATCGCGTCTGGCTACGAGTCAACGAATTCTGTCATCGCCTATTCGGAGAGGACGACCTTTGGATAGGGAAAGATCCGGATTTCTCGTGCATTGCTGATGCGTCAGTGGCCCGGTTAAGACGGGTGCTTGCTAGTTCTGAAGTGTATGAAGCGCTCGTTGGGAGGGCCAAAGTTCAATTTATCGTTCGGTGAGTCTTGTGCTGCGATGACGAGACGACGAGCGCGGAAATCATTTTGATCATTCTTCTCCAGATGGCATCGCGTTAGTGAAGGCGTGTATGATTATTCCATGGAGTATGAGTGTTGCGGGGTAGGAGCTGTCCTTTTTGAAGACCTAAGGCTAAAACTTGAGTGTGATCCGAGGGAGGTGACATTTTGTATCTAGTGAGTGTTACTTCTTGGTCGATGACTGTCTTGCTTATTATGACTGCTTAAAGTACCGTTCCATTGAAATCTCTACCCGTTGGGGCATCCCATCGAATAAGGGTCTGGGTCAAAATCCCCTATGGACAAGCGCCAGAGCTTACCACGCAAAACATCATACCCTTCACCGACTCGCATATGTATCAGCGAGTATGGAAATCGGATGCCCTAAAAATTGGTGCAAGACTCGACTTTGATGCACTGGGTAGCAAAATGATGATGGGATACATGCAGGGTGGACCAAAGACTGTGGCCACTACGATGAGCTCGAATGTTAAGAAGCGGTTCAGATACACAGGTGTCATCGAAGAGACCAACGAGCCAGTGGAAATATGAATACGAATATCATGATTCATGACGTCAAGACTAGCATAATACATGGACACGTTTCCTTCTAACTTATCCAATTCGCGATTTCACTATTGTACAATTTCCCCTCCTTTGTTTGGTATGGTACACCTCTCATACATTTACCTTTGCCGCTAAAAAATCGGTCCACTCCTTCTCTCCCCAACTGCTTGAGATTTCACTCGCAACGAGGCCGTCCCAAAGGACCGTGGGAGAGACATGAATACTATTTTGCCTCGAGAATTTGACTGTTATGTCAGGGGCCGGATGAGATAAGTCAGGATTAAACGAGGCGGCCAAACGTACTAGTGTACTTCAAATCATCAGTTACAGCAACGCCTCCATTTGGGCTGGACTTGAGTGAAAGCAAGTCTTTGAATTCGTCCGTGACGTTCTGCGACTGGGTGACTTCAGCCGCGAGCTTGGTGAGGTTTTCGCGAATTTGAAGCGGAGTGAGGGTGGAAGTCGGAATATCAAAGTATTCGCCTTGATGTTTGAAGAGCTGTGAATGAATGAGTTGCGGATCTATCAAGAATTTTGGGAGGGCGAAGACACAGCCAAGTGGAACATGATATGCTTTACCCATATGACCTCGGTTATACGGGAGCGAAGAAGACTCACCGCGAGAGAAAATAACCAAAATGATTCCGGAGATGCACGTGCAATCTGAAAAGGCAATGAGTAAGGCTGACCGCATCTAATGTAGACGCCGGAAGGAAGCAGCATGAAGGGAACTCTCTGATTCAGAGGCCCCGACATCAGCGCGCGCTCTATCCTTTACTGCTTCCCGGTGCGATAAATGTGTCAAAGGTGGCTCACCGCTAACCCAGCCTCATGAGTGAATGTAGAGCTGCCATGCCACGGCTGGACTTGAAGACGAAAGATAGCTTTCACTTTGCCGTCGTATTTCCCGCCAGGTCCGAACAAAGGCTTGAGGACAGTGTCTATGGTCAGGGCCATTTTAGCGCTGCAAGTCGAATGTCAGGAATGCAGCGTTGGGTGAGCAACAAGGGGAGTACCTGAAGGGACAAACATAGTCCACTGGACGGTAGTCAGGAGACATCTTGATGCTGTGATAATATTACTCACGGAAGATATCCAAGGTGTGAGGTGCTTCAGGACGACCGGCGATGATGAGAGGACGAAGAGAAGGTTGGAGGGCCATGACGGAAGTAAGCAAAGAGGTCTTACTGGACGCCACTCGAATTCATCATGATAAGGCGTCATCTGCCCGATTCGGGCAATTCCCGACGCGTCTGTAAGCATCTCCGCTGGGATCATTTTATAATAATAAAAGAAAATTTAAGATATTTATATAACATAATTCATGAAGGCATTAGATCAGAACGTATCCCGTTCCAACTCCATCTTTCTGCATTCCTCAATCAACTTTCGCAACTCGCCCACCCCAGATGTGTCTTCCTGTTCCATTGGCGGCACTTCGTACTCCCAAGATAAATCCTCATCCTCATCCTCGTCTTCATCCTCGTCCTCTTCTTCGGCAGGTAACACCCCCAGCTCTCCCCCGGTACAATCTTCCAATTTAACACCAGCATTGTAACACGTATCCCACCATCTCTCCCATCGCTTAACCCCATCCTCGAGCTCGTCTACATACCCGTACTCATTGGGCGGCGCACTCTCAGGCCCCCCATTTTTCTCCAACGCTGTCAGGACATTTGGACTCAGTACTCGCACCCTGGCAAGTTTTGGGAACTTGGCCTTGTCCAGCACAGCGGTAAAGTTAGAGTCATTCGCGCGCCGAATCATTGAATCAAGCAGAGATAGTTGGGAGGCTCCGTCTTTTTTCACCGCAGTAAACGCCAATGACAAGCCATGCAGACCAACATCACGGACATTATCATGCATCATGTGACCCTCGATACGCCAGTCGGCATTGAAACACACCGTTTCAAGGCTCGGACAGCGTTGGAGGACGAGATCCATCGCGATGGGATGCGAACAGGTCACATCAAGGAGAATGAGTTTGCTGCCATGCACGTCCAAGACAGGTAGGATGTCGGATTGGAATGTGTTAAGCGACAGGAATCGAAGAGATGGAAGAGTCCAATTCAGGGTCTGTTCGAGGAACTGCGAGGTATTTCCGTACAAGGAAAGCTGGGTGAGGCGAGGTAAGGTGAGAATGATGGATTCGGCTGCTCCAAGTGGGGGATTATCTTCATCATCTAGGCCCTTGAGCGACCTGAAGGAGAAATGTGCTGAGGTGAGAAGAGGAAGGGATGATAACATCCAGATCAGCTTGGGGAGGCTTGAAACTGGGACGTTGAGGTTAAGGGTATGGATCGTGCGCCTCACATAGGTGCTGATGGTATTTGCGATAGGCGTAAACGCACTGCTGCTAGCTGGAAACGATATGACCATGATTTCGAGGTTAGGACAGTGTCTGATGATGGTCGATAGCGAATCTGCCGATTCTGGTGTGAGAACGACGTCCGAGTAAGAGGTGAGGTGGAGGCGCTTGGTCCACCATCCCGGAGAAGGATCGGATTTGTTAGAGTCGAGGATGGCACAGAGACCGGCGATTTTGGACGGTCCGTTGAAGAAGAGGCCGTGGAATAAGAGTTCGTAGCCAACGCGATGGAATGTTTTGCAGGTCAAGATAATGCTCTTCTTCGTCGAATAACTGCGTCGTTGGAGCGCATTTATGGCTTCACCAGGACTGCGCAGGGACCATAAGCCAAAGGCATTACTGAACCACGCACTACATGCCATCGATGTCGGCAGCGCATGATGAAAGAGGACATCCTCGTCGGCAGCCAAAGTAAATATTGCAGACAATATTTCAGAAGGAAGGGATTCCATCTATACGCATTTATTTAACTTGAATGTCAATGCTGAGTATTGCATCATACCTTGGCCAGGAAAGAGCAGGAAGAGGGCGATGTTAAGAAGTCAACGTGCAAACCCAACACGGCACGCGTGTGTGGCGTGGGAAGTCTACTGCCACCGGCAATTTCTTTTGACTCCGGCCATTTTCCTGTACCCTGTGGCCATGCTGAGGCATCTCTCCTCCATCGTCCGCCGTCATGGCCTGGCGAGCAGACGTTACATCTCCACCGAAGCCTTGCGCGTTGCTCGCATAGGAAAGCTTTCAGAGGGATACAATCTCAATGAAGTCCTTCGCGCAAGCAAAGCCACTCTGTCACCCATTGAGCAGATAGTCCCCGGCAAAGATCATATCCTTATACGATTTTTCGACGAAGATCTCGCCAGGCGCTTTTGCCTCGCAAGGTCTAATGCTCACGTGAAGGATTGCGAGTATGACAGTCCAGTACCGCTCGTCTCGGCGAAAATAGCAGCCTATTGCGGTCTGGGAGCCCAACGCAAAGTCAGGCTTATCGCCGTGACGCCTTTAACCGTGGAGACTGCCCGTACTGCCCTCTCGCATTATGGGGACCCCACAGTAACAGACATCCGAATTCACAACGGCACTGCGTTCATCGACTTTGCAGATATAAATAGTGCTATCAAGGTTCGATATCCTCCTACTTATGATGGCATTGCACGCTCTTATGCATCATGATTAATGCAGGTCGTCAACTCTCCTGATGTAACGGGTCTTGTAGGTGCCAAGTTTGACTATTTCGAGACGAGCAGGCAATTCAGAGTACCTCATTTCGTTTCAAGAGAATCTGAAAAGAAACTTGATGCAAGGAGGACAGTTGTTATCAGCGATATTCAAGACGTTGCTAAGGTGGAGGAAGCCGTATGGTCGACTCTCGGGTCCAAGACGAGCGACAGGGTGCTAGATTCCCAAATTGTTTCGGAGCGGAACGTGAGCCAACGTTTGTGTCATCGAATCTCAACAGTTTGGTATAACCCCGTTTCTAGGCTATAGTTTTCTCGTTCTCCACGGCAATGTTTGCCGAAGAATTTAGAAAAACGTTCAGGCCTGATGGTCTAAACGTCAAGGTGACTATGGTCAGGTCGCATATGTATAAGTTGCCGGTTACAGCCGTTGGTATGGGCGCAAGTCGAACTTTGCAAATTCGCGGGCTTGGGAGCCAGGACCTAGCGCAGTTCAACCAGTTTGGTCCGGTGCTGCAGGCCGTCCAGAAGTGAGTTGGTGTCATTTCTCCCGTCCATGCTAAATAACATTCTTTCTCTAGAGACAATGTTACCGAAATCACATACAAGAGCTTCTGGGACTCCATGAATGCCCTGCTCCAGCTTGAGTCCGGCAATCATGGTGTGACTGGATTTGACGGCGCTTCAATATCCTTCTCAAAGACAGAACCTGTCACCATTGCTCCACCCCGGTTCCCTCCATCATCTGAACCATCTCCGTCATTAGGCGGCCTAGTCTTTGTTGCGAATGCCAAGTTGCTGGTTTCAGAGGCTTTACCAGAGAAGGCTTGACGAATTCCTTGGATTAGGAAGGGTTCAAAAGTGCAGCGAGTCCTAAATCTCAGGATACTCGTCCGTTTGTCACAGAAAAGTAGATGGGCTGGATATGTTCCTCCAGTATCGGCATAACACCATTCTCTAAAATGTCAATGTACTGCGGTGAAGGACTAAAGCTTCCTCACACTGCTTCACACTAAACTCAGAGAATAAATCTAACGAGAATCTTAATATCGAGGACATGTCCCAGTTCAATTCAAGATATCAACCAGATACTTTCAAGTCAAGGCCACGAACAACAGCACGGTGGCGACTGTGAACCTCATGGGCAAATGCTTTTAAGTATACGACTTCACGACCTCGACGGGATCGCATTTGCTTTCGCGGCCAACTCCTCCGCCTTGGCAAGGAATTCCTTCCCCTGTGCTGAACGAGTGGGTTCCGTCTGCGGCGATAACGTAGGATGCGCGATGGTCACAGGCTCCGTATTCGGTATGTATATCGAGGCGCCGTCCAGTCCAGTAAGACTATGAGTTCCGGACTCGAGCTGGAGAAGAGCGTTCATGGCATCATGGAAAGACTTGAATGTGACTTCCATGATGTCGTCGCTAAAGCAGTCATTTATGAGGACAGTTTTGTGGCAAGTGGGAAGACCCACTCACTTCGTAACAACCTGCATCACCGGTCCAAATTGCTCAAATTGTGCTAAATCCTTGATCTGCCCATTTGTGCGAATGCACAATGTTCGGCTTCCACCGAGTCCTATGACCGAGATTGCTGGTTTATCTAGATCCAGTTTTTGCAACTTGACTTGGACGCCAAGAGTTTCGGCAGAAGGAGCGAAGTTGTTCTTAAACTCAAATGCAGCTTGAGCAGTAGCAAATTGCAAAACGATAGACTAGTACAAGTCAACTGAGTAAAATCATAGAACGAAGACGTTGAGCTCACGTTTTGGAATGCAACAACTTCATAGTCAAGTACCATAGGTTCCGTCTTCGATCCGATAGTAGACCATATAGCCTGCTCAACTTGAGGTATGACCTTAATGCCGCTGACGACAATGCCACGTCTCCCTCCATAGACAAGCTCCTTGTGTACGTGCACAAATGGAGGGTAATTGTAGGTTCGGGAATTATTGAAGTAGTCGATGATGGTGTCCTGTAGGAGCCCCACCTTCGGCGTGCCCACAGCCTATCACGACGAGCATGTCAGACGCATTAGATAGTACCATAAACAAAAGGAAAAAACCTTAATGGAGGAGTGTATATCCGCAAACTCCAGATAGGCGGTAGCCATACCCCGCTGCTCCTTCTTCACTATTTCCGTATGGGCCATCCCATCCCAGCAATCAGCAAAGGCCTCTTTCAACAAATCCATCGTCACAGAAATGGGCAGATTCAATATGCGTATTTTCCGGAAAGCACCCAAGCCAATATGAGCGGCGATTTTTGCCGACAGAAGTGGTGTCGGGCCCTCGTAGGTGAAAGTTTCGTCACGTTTGAATTTCGCATCGACAATACGAGCCGCGCTAGTAGTATCTGGAAACCATACAAGGAGATGGTCTTTGCTGGGTATTACTTTCTCGACAGGTATTGCTTTCGCGTTGTAGAGCGTCCTCTGGATGTCGTACCCTTCGGTAAGATTACTTATTCGTACCAGACGAGAGGGAGAGGGAGCATTCTGCACTGCCACTAAAGTCGATAGCGAGCGATGCAGGGCATGGCGCCGGAGAGCAAAGGAACAGGGCCTAAACATACCAGATAGTGAAAAAATGGCTGGCAGTGGTGGTCCCACGCCACAAACGCGTTCCCAAAGTGGCTGATCAACTTCAAATTCCCAAGCCAACTTGTCCTGCTGCTCTTCACGATGACAAACCTTTGAGAAACACCCCGCTCAGCACTCGATATTCGATTCCTGTCGTCTCTGTCATCTGTGTATCATACAAACTTCGCGGACGTAATCCTCATGCAGCGCCGTACGGATAATCATTTGCCAGCAAAACGCCGACGGCGCTAACAGGCGTTAACTCACTTACAACCCTGAAGGTTCTCACTGTACTCATTTCTCCTTGGGGCTGGGCTGACAGCTTGACTCTGGTAACCGTTGTACGCATGTCGATCGGAGTTACTTTCTAACTCCTTCCTGGTAAAGAGTTGTAAAAATTGTGCGTCGCCTTCGTCACCGGTATTACGGGTCTTTCTTTACTTTCTGGCCCTACTTCTATGACTCCGCAGGGAAACTGATTCCCTCGCCGCAGCCCCGCAAAGGAGCGCCAGTCGGTTTCTTATGATAATCAGATTTGCTTTGGTTTGAGCACCGAAAGTTGTCCGCCAAACCAAAATACAGTATTGGTGATTTTCTAGTTTTTGTAATATTGTCTACCTTACTTCCGTATAATACATTTGTTATTTCTGATGGAATCCTCGTCCTTCTCAGGTGCTCCACCAAACCGGCCCGGACCGATAGAAATATAAAGCCGTGATTCGCGGCATAATCGCGCTTCTCCAGTCTTCCCCACAACTATTTTCCCCCCAGCTCTTCCAACGATTACTGAACTTGAAATGGCACCCATCAAAACAGTAAGCTCGCTTGTGAACGTTTAGACCCGCTCCTTTGACGACTCTTCTCCCTAGCAATGGACACGTCTGATTCGGTTCGTAGCCGTCGAGACTTCACGTGTGCACATTGGTGAGCCTGTGGATGCCTCTTTGGATGGTGCGTTGTCGTCCGTTCTCAGTATGCATTCGATGTCTAATGTGGAATATCCATTCCAGTGGGCTTGGCTGCCCACGAAGGCAGGACTATCAAGGCTTATGAAATCATCGGTTCTGCGTTGGACCCTGCCGCTCAGGTTTCGAAGAACGTACTTACCGTGAAGCACCTCTTGACACCTCTGGCTGCAGAGGAAGTCAAGGTGGTTCGGTGCTTGGGGCTGAATTATTCAGATCACGCTGTTAGTTTTATGGTTTCTTTCGACGCTGCTTTCATTCAAGGTTAACTTCTGCATAAAAGCTCGAGGCGAAGATGGCTAAACCACTGTGAGACCGACTGCCCGAGGTAGTTTCGCCGTAGTGACCTTGTGACTTGCTTTAGCTACCCGGTTTTGTTCTACAAACCCGTCAACTCTCTCATCGGACCTCTGGCGCCCATCATTATCCCGCCAGCAGTCCAGCCCCCAAAGGAGCACCAGTCAGACTATGAAGTCGAGTTTACTATCGTGATTGGAAAGCCCGCGAAGGACGTCTCGGAGGAGGACGCTCTGGATTACGTCCTTGCATACACCGGGGCGAATGATGTTAGTATATTCTTTCTCACAGGTCTTCCTCCCTGTTAGTACTGACTATATTATTCTATAGGTATCTTTCCGAAAACATCAAATGATCGTGTCGCAGTGGGGATTCTCCAAAAGCTTTGGTACATTCGTTGTCTCGTTGTCTTGACCGGCTCTTTCCTGACGTCTTTCAGATAACACGAATCCATTGGGACCTTGTCTGGTCTCTGCATCGGCAATCCCTGACCCTCAGGCAGTGCCTCTCAAGTCTGTTCTAAACGGAACGCTCGTTCAAAATGGAACAACCGCGTAACTATTTGTTTTATAATTCCCTCACCCTTGGTAACCCTGACTGTCCTTTTTAGCGATCAAATTTTCAATGTCAGGCAGACGATTGCCCACCTATCCCAAGGCACTACGCTAGAGCCGGGATCGATTATCTTGACAGGTACACCGGCTGGTGTTGGATTTGTCCGAAAACCGCCTTTGTATCTCAAGGATGGCGACAACATTTCGGTGTGGGTAGGGAACGGTATCGGTACACTAGTTAACGATGTGCAAGAGGAGAAGGCGCCGGTCAAAGCAAAGCTGTGATAATCCACGCACGCGATAATGTATCGTAAGAGCCTAACCAATGAAATCTCCCTGGAAAAATGATAGACTTCATCTCACGCGAGTATGAGGGTGTGAACTTATTAAGATTTGGAAAAGCTCAAGAAAAATATTTGCCTTCACGGCTATCTTTAAATTCCAGTTTATTTCTACTCGCCTATGCCTCTTTTCCCTTAGGCTTATTCACCGGATACCTGGGTCGGCCAGTCTCAAGGAACGTCCGTACGTTATCCAAGACTTGGCATTCACCAACATATATCGTTCTCTACAGGCGAATTATGAGATTAATGCCTCGCTGAAGATAGCAATGACTTGCCGTAGTGAATGCACCCCAATGGGGTTGGATAATTACCTGATTTGACTGAAGGAACCATAGACTGGGCTTGGGTTCGCCGACGAACACATCAAGGCCTGCACGCTTGATCTTACCGCTCTCAAGAGCTTGGATAAGCGCGGCCTCATCGACAATAGCCCCACGGGCGGTCTATATGGGACGTCAATACGCCAAACAAGAGAAGGGGCAATAAAATCGGCTAACGTTAACAAAGAACGCGCCATGTTTCAATTTTGCTATACGCTCCGCGTTAAACCACTGTCTCGTTTCTGGCGTGAGGGGACAGTGCAAGCTGAGAACATCGGAGGAGGCGAGGAGGTCGTCTTCCGTAACATAAGAGATATCTAAGGTTTTCTCCTCTTCATCGCTCAATTTCGTCCGGCTGTGATAGATCACCTTCATCCCTGCGCCCTGGACCTTCTTGGCAGTAGCTTTCGCGATCTTGCCCATGCCAAATATCCCAAAGGTCTTCCCAAAAGGATCTTCGGTCAATTCCAAATCGTCGCGCCATTTGCCGGCTCGACAGTTAGCTTCAGCTTCTGAAGTATTCCGCAGGACGGCAAGAGTGAGGAAGAGAGCCATGTCGGCGGTTGCATTGGTTACTGCAGTGGGGGTATTAGCAGCATAGGCACCTAGATGCGAATTCAGATGCAAGTTGGAACGTGTCGGAGGGCAAATCATACATACCGTTCTCTGCCAAGAATTCAATAGGGATGTCATCGTACCCCGCACCAGCAGATGCGAACAATCCGCACCCAGGAAAGAGAGGCCGGAGCATCTCTTCAGTGAAGGGCCCATACTTCACCGTCCCAAATAAAACATAGCCCGCATCAAAGGGACCGTGTTCTTCACACAGTCTCTTGACTTGGCGAATCACTTGGGGATGGTCATCGGGTACGAACCAATGGACGTCAGCAACTTCTTTGAGGGCAGCGAATTCTTCGGTAGCAAAGCGAGGCGAACCGATACCCAGGACTTTTCTGCGTTGTGACATGGCAGTAGGACCTCAACGCCTGGAGGTAGGAGGATAGAAGTGATCACTGATAAAATACGTATCGGCCTAGATAGGTTTATCGGAGAGAAAGATAAAAATATGTTCCTGGCCAGTTCCGAAGACCCGACGGCGAAGAGAAATGAAAGAATGATGCAAGAAATTGATACAATTCGCCAGCTGGACAAGATGGGGAGAGATAGGCAATTAGACCCTTCATTTTGAGATAGGGCATAAGTCGGCGCGATGCGGCCATTAAAAGTGGGCCATTCTCTTGCAGCGCAGGTGCATTCGTTGGTAGATGGAAGTGTAAGCAAAGGAGAGGAAGTGGGGTAAGGCAAGACGAAAAACGAACAAAGAAGACGCAGATCGTCGCCACTCGGCAACATCCGAGGGTCCGCGCCGCTCTGCCTAGCTCCTCGAAAGATAACTTGACTTCAAAATTGGCTTTGGAATGATACCCACTTCAAATTTGTTGTAACTATTGCAGTGGGAGGCTTGCTGAGTAGAAAATACTAAATTGTTGTCTACTAGAGCTCGAGACGAGCTCCTTAAATACTACAGAATGTATCTAGAATGTTCTACTAAAGTACCTAATTATATCCTAGCATCGTGCCAAATTGATGGTACCGAAGGTTCGGGAATCTTCCGGTACATGCTTGAAGTTGCAAATCCCAACAAAATTTCAATGACCTCTCTGCAAGACAAGAAAGTTATCATCGTCGGGGGCGCCGTTGCTGGACTCAGCACTAGCCTTCACCTCGCTCGCTCTGGAGTTGACGTTACCGTACTCGACTACCAACCTTATGAAGAGAACGGGTATGCGCCATCCAAAGGGTGCGATGCTCCATCGGCAGATGTGAACAAGGTTTTTCGTTGCTGGTGTAAGTGCTTTGCTAGATTTCTCTATTCATTTAACCTCTCCTTTAGATGGCAAAGAAACGGAGTACCAGCATCTCGCGTTCGCAGCAAGGGAAGAATGGTTCCGGTGGAATAAGGATCTCGCAGCGACACCTGCTGAGGACCTTCCACCCTCACTGACCCCAAACACAAAGCTGTTATATCTATCTGGCGTCCTTCGTCTTCCTTCAACGGAGTCCTCACCTATCACCCAGTTCGATCAGGATAGCCTGGCGACGCTTACACCAGAGCAAAGAAGTCACACATATATTCTATCAGAGGGTGGCGACCTCGGAGGAGAAAGCAGGAGGGTGCGTGCAGTCAATTGGAACGGAGATGGCTTGCTGGATGTGAACGGCGGATTCACCAGAGCCGATAAGGCTTGTGCATATGCAAAGGTATGTCAATTTGAATTTCCGGTGCACATATATTGACATCGTGCAGTACCTTGCTGGTAAGGCAGGCGTCAAGTTTATTCTTGGTCCAGAGAAAGGCAAGGTCGTCAAGATCGTTACGGAGAATAGGGACGGCCAGAAGAAGGTTACGGGTGTCAGGACGAAGGATGGCATCGTTCACACTGGCGATCTTATCATTGTTGCAGCAGGAGGCTGGACGCCGTCACTCCTCCCAGAAACTGCCGATCGTCTCGAGGCCACCGCTGGGTCCGTTATGCTCTATCAGTTCCCTCCCAAAGAGCAGGAACCTGAGCTCTGGTCGAAGTACTCTCCAGAGAACTTCCTCGTCTGGTCATGGGGACTTGGCGGTGCCAGCCCCATTGGTAAAGTGTATGGCTTTCCAATCACTGAGGATGGGTTATTTAAAGTGGGATATCGTGGTTTGAAGGTACGTATGCAATATTGCCCATTAAAGATTACGCTAACCAGCATACAGTACACCAACTTCGCGGACCATCCATCTGAACCTGGGCTGCGCATCTCCGTGCCCAAGACGGAGTATACTGATGTCAAGGAGACACGGGTACCACTCGTCGCAGTTGAACTGATCAAGGACACGCTCCGAAAGCTGTTCCCAGACATTGCCAAAAAGGCGACGGTCGCGAGCACGCGCCTGTGCTGGTACTGCGATAGCCTCGACAACAACTTCCTTATCGATTACGTGCCAAGTTATGGGAAAAGCCTATTCGTCGTGAGTGGTGGGAGCGGTCATATGTTCAAATTCCTGCCGAATCTTGGGAGGAAAGTCATTGATGCGCTCCTGGAGAATGAGACGGGGTATACGAAGCTATGGAAATGGCCTCAGCCGGATAAGGAGAGGATTCCATGGATTGAGAAGACGAATGGCTTGCAAGAGGGTGAGCTGGGACCAAGGGTGTTACGGAAAGTGGTCCTCGCGGAGGAACCAGATTTGACTATCTGACGTCATTGAAATCCAATGTCTGTGGCTGTGCGAAATCGCGATTTTTCGGGTCGCCAATCGTCTCGAGTTCGGCTAACTGAGGGCGAGTGTAGCCAAGGAACGGCCCCCCCCCACACGGTGAGAGGGACCCAGGTGGATTGCGTTGCGTATGAGTTGCTAAGATGCTAATGGAAGGAAAGAGGAGGGACTGAAAGGAGTGATAAGAGAAGAAAAGGTTGAGATCAAGATGGATCATGCTGATGCAAGAGGGTTAGAACCGTGCCTGCGGTTGTACAACAGTGCTTGCAGGATGATGGGATTTTTCCAGATGTAGATTTGAAAGGTCTCAGAGGTCCACCGACTGGTGGCTTGGATGAGGTGTGGGGAGATGCCATCTTTAGCAAGGGCTGTGGCACTCCCGGCACATAGTGATTGTCCTGTAAAGTTGGTGTCGGGTACTAGTTTGTGAAGGTGATGGATAAACCAGGACCTTGACGGTGATTTCCCAGAGCTACAGGTCCATAGAAAAGGGTGCAGAGGGAAGATGTTGTTCCAGCTCCTCAAGTATCTTTGAAAAAGAGGGACAGGATTGATAGTGTCATTGGTCTTGGTTGGGATGATAATGCAGCTCCCTTTGAATGTTGAATCTGTCTTGTGAGTAAGAATCCAGAAGGTAAATCTTTCAGGGATTCATTCTACTGATATATACTGTGAGTACTTGCATGTATTATGCAGGTTAGGGTTGTCAGGCATGGCCATCTCGCCAAGGTGGAGAAGCCTGTAGAAGCCGATAAGGAGCATGGCAGCAAAGAGAAGGTTATTGTGTGAGAGCATGGCTAGTAACCATGCTTGTGCAAGACAAAGGTGATCCTGGGATAGTGGTTATTTTTGATGAATGGGCTTGCTTCAAAGGTGCATACATCCCTTCAGTGTTCACTTCATGAGCATTCCATTCCTTGTTGTGTGAATGTTGAGAAAGTGAGATTTGAGTTGGCTCACTATTCCTGAGAGATAGCTGCTAACAGAGCGAGGTTTAATGTGATATGACATGTATACCACAAAGAAGCTAAGAGTGTTGGCAGTTGGTTCAATAGAGAAATTATGAAAAGTGCAGAATGTTAGGTAGAAGTTGAGGGCTGATGAGTATGTTGACTGTGATGAGGTATCAAGTGTGAGGTCTAACATGATTGATCAATAATGAATAAGCTCAGTGAGAGACCAGGCACTGCAAGGAGGTTGCCTGGCCATATGGGAGATGTGAATCATTTTTTCATCATCCCTAGTGCATCTTGAGGGGGTGTGAATGGTTGTATTGAGAGCCAAGACTTGAGGTTGAGTGCATCATTAAATTTGGAGTAGGAGAGGGTATCAGCAATGCCATTTTCTGACCCAGGGACATGTAGGACATGAAGATCAACATTATGGTCAAGGAGAAGATCAATTGCATAGCACAGCAGATGATTGTATGAGGGAAGGGCCCAAAGTGAATCAAACAGGTTGACCATATTCTGATTATCTGTGTGAATGGTTATATGGAGCCATTGCATAAGTGTGAGATTAGATCTCATGGTCTCATAGAACCAGCATAGTGCTGAGACAACACACAGAGCTTCCCAAAAAAAGATAATATCCTTTGGAGTGTAGCCAGAGACAGGTGTGGAGAAATTCAGCAGCAGCTCAGGTATCCAGAAGCCCATACCAGCTAAGCATGCATCACAATAGATGGTGAGATTGGTCTGCATGTATGTATCCCAGTTGATTGCATTGAAAAGAAACACTCCATCCAATTTCTCTATGTGCTTGAGAAACCAAGTAAGATCTGTCTTCACTGCATTGTTGAGGTACATGAACTTGTAGGCTTGATTCTTTCCAGAGATCTTTATATACATGTGATATAATGCCAGCTTTAGAAGTGGGAAAATATTGAGTAACCAGTTGATTCACCCTGCCAACTGGTTTCACTCCTGTAGGGTGCGATATCTGGATGGTGAGTTGATAAAATCACATACTATAGCAATAAACTCAGCCTTGGAGTCAGCTGATAGTGTGACCATTATAGCATTGATATCAATTAAGAACTCAATAATCATCAGGATTGCCTCTCATACTTGTTTTTTTATCTTTATGAGGGATACTCAGATTATCTAGGAGTCGAAGGAATTTTGCTTGCTTCATGGAAAGGAGACAGTCATAAGAGTCATACCAGGTGAGCTATCTCTCTATCTCCCATCCATATGTATCATCCACATAGCAAAAAATGACAAGCAGGAGCTTGATGTAAATGGCAATCCATATGACTAGGCCTATTACTGATGCCCAGTTCCTAGATGATCCACAACTGCCAAATGAACTCCTCCAGTCCACATTGTGCTATAGGTCACCTCTGTCAATGCCTCTGTTGATCTCATCATACATTGCTATATTTATAGTTGTCACTTGCTTGATCTACTATAATGAGTGCATAGGTAGATGGTGAAAGGCCTTGCTTATATCTAACTTCCAGAGAATGAGTTGCACATCACCATAAACATGACAAAAGTGTAGGAGTGAGGGCAGGAATTGGTATAGGGTGTCCATATGAGGTTTGCAAGTACTATTCTTATCTATCATACTATTTTGACTGAAGGTCCCACAGCTCTGGTGTGAGACAAGCCTAAGATCATCTGAATGTGGCTTCAGTACTGCAATCACAGGTGTGCTGTACATTTCCAGTAAGAGATTGAGACTAAAAATAGGGGAGAATCTCTTCTTTTCAATTTCCAAGTCTTACTGACTAGTCAAGAAGTCTTGTTCTTTTACTGATGGAGGAGGTGCCCAGGAGTTGTTCCAAGTGGCTGGGTACCCAGAGTCATACTGAGTGTTTGTCTATGGCCAAAACTCTTCGCATAATACAGTCATGACTGAGTCAATAAACAGAGTATTTGGATGGGATATCAAGAGGGATGCAAGGTGGTCAATATTAATTGGTGTGGTTACATTAAATAGGTGAGAGTTTGCTTCAATCATATATAGTGCTGTAAGATTCTGAAGCTCATATTCAGATGGACATGATAGAGGGTCATCTATTTCTGTGTAGTACACTGTTCTGCTTTTGAACTATGTAGGATCCCACCAAGCATATCCTCTCATAAAGCAAGATAAATAGCTAATGTAATCTTTGCTTAGGGTATCCACTAATTTCATCTCATCATAGTCACACCAACTTATGGCAGATTCTTCCAGACTCTTCTCTTGCAGTGCCATCCAGTTAACATTTGCATTGGCAGCCTCTGTAAAGCATGATATATCAGTTCACCTAGCAGTTAGCTCAGGTCGACTTTTCTGCATGCTTTGAGCATGACTGCTTTGAGTGTTTAGTTGACTTGCATATAGTGCATATGTGTTTATAGTGACAGGTGTCTGAGTTGCACCTTCCAGCATTCTAATTCCTACAGATCTCCTCTTCATTGTATCAACACTTTTTTGAGCTGCTCTCTCTGGTGCCTGCAGGTGGAGTTGCATAAACAGCATCTCCAGTCTCGAGATGAGCAGTCTTGAGATGTTGGAATTTTTAGATATCACTGAATAGGACATCTCAGCACATTGTAATGAAGTTCCAAATTGCTCTATCATATGCGATGACTCACTTGTGCATTGACATATTATAGACTGAGAAGAGATTATTGATGTACTTGTACTAAATGTGCAGTTCTGTCTCTCTCTCCCTGAATATGTAAGCAACCACTCTCTCAAATAGGTTCCACACTTGGATCCACTGACCATAGTTTTTGACCTTGGTGGCTGGCTTGGTGGATGGTAATTGAAGGATGAGTCCAGTTGCAAGTGTGTGGGAAGATATGCTGATAATTTCAGTGGAGTGAAAATTGCTGAGTATCTTATCAAAGTTGATGGCAGTGCCAGCCAGGATTGACTTGTAGCCAGTGTCTGTGAATGTAGGTCTGTTGAACATGTTGGAGAGGATGTGAAAGGCTTTCCTGGAATTTTAAGAATAGTTTTTGAGTCACTTCTGAACATATCTGTGTTCCTCAGAGAGTGTAGCATCAGTGAGAATATGTTCAACTTTCCAGCCAAGCAAGCTGTGGTCAAGTTCTGGGTGTCTGTTGGTGTGATCTTCATCCTGTCTATCAGAGTTCTCTTCAGAGCTGGACAAGCTCTGAGTGTGGGAATGAGAGGTCCAATCTCATCACCTCTTATTATTGAGATATTCTCAGTCTCGACTAGAGGAGAATGACTGTCTCCTTCTCTGACATAGGTGCTCCCTACTGTTTTGCTGTCCATCATAATGGCCATCTCATCTGTGAGCCTCTCCTGCAAGGTTCTCACTCTCACTGTCAGATCCTTAGATACAATGATTCTAAGTTACTGTCTCAGTGACTTGCCTCTTATGGGAGTCAAGTTGTACAAGCCAAGATTTGAGTTGTGCAGAATCATCCAGGAATCCATGGTGGGTGCAGACTTGGTGAAGGTGCAGAGTGATTCAGGCTGTGGCCACACCCTTGCTGATAATCCCATCAATGAACTGTTAAATATATTGCTGTAACTCTCATTGGGCAGTGGCTCAAATCTTTGCATGAGGGTCTTCCCTCCTGTTCTTCTCCCATGGCCTCCATGGCTGTCTGTTGGTCTGTTGAGCAGTTTGTCCATCTGCTGGAGGGCCATGAGACATGTTAAATTGAGTTTTTAAAGATGGGATATGAGCAATATTCAAGTAAAGACATAAACTACCAAGGCAATGAGAACTAAGCAACAGAGAGAGAATATTAGATCATACCTGGCAAGATGGTGAGAGCACAATAGAGAGAGGCAGGTCTCTTCATTTTCTCCCACTCGCCAGGTGTCTTTACTAAATCAAATATGCTCTGACTCCACTTGCAACCTGTCTGGTGAGAGTTACTAAGCACTATCAAGATAAGAGTGGGAGTTCAACTCACTTATATTCTCCTCACTTGCAGCCTCAAAGGCAGAGGGAATATAGACTTGCTTGTGACCTGAGTTAGGTGGAGAGTGAGGGGGATGTGGGAAGCATTGGTATAGCAATGATTCATGCACATTGTCCTTCTCACTTGCAGCCTTGCTAATGCGAAAGGTGGAGAGGATTTGTGTCTCACTTTCAGCCTGAGAGGCAGAGACACATGAGTGGAGAGGGTGAGCATCAGTATGTGGGTACTCACTTGATGATTACCCTTGTGTAAACTATGTCTAAACCTGATTTTTGATCCCTGATTTTGATGTCGATTCTTTGAGGCAATTTTTACTCAATTCCTCTGAAACTGGTAGGATGACATAAAATTATGTTTTACATAAACCATCAAAAATTGCTCACTGGTTGTCCTGTCATAACCCATACTTTTAGCAGATGTGGATGATGTCAGTTTGAACCCTGGGATAAGCACATATTTAGCCTCCAGCTGTGTTGGAAAGAGGGTAACTTAAATATGGTTTTTGACAACAGGCACGTGGTGAGCTTTTATTCCTTTGCAACATAAGATTTTTGCTTCTGAGTGCCTGGAAGGTTCGTGATTCTCACAGAGCTCTCCCAGAGAAAGGATTGCTCAAATACCAGGGACAAGTTCTCTTATTCTCATGAAGTTATGGCTCAAAGTTTGTGTTGTAACTATTGCAGTGGGAGGCTTGCTGAGTAGAAAATACTAAATTGTTGGCTACTAGAGCTCAAGACGAGCTCCTTAAATACTACAGAATGTATCTAGAATGTTCTACTAAAGTACCTAATTATATCCTAGTATCGTGCCAAATTGATGGTACCAAAGGTTCGGGAATCTTCTGGCACATGCTTGAAGTTGCAAATCCCAACAGTTTGCCTACGGACATCATGCCAACAATTTTGGAGCTGGAAACAGAAGCTCGAAAGCTCGACGCAGAAGAAGATGAATGACATTAAAAGCAGATTGGCCAAGAGACAGATAGTTACCGATGAGGAAGAGGCCTGGATGGATGGAGCAGGCAATCTGGTTGACAAGAAGGTTTTACTTGACTGTCTGCGGAAGGAATGTAGTATCAGTAAAGGAGTACGAAACCTTCCTGACCATCTTCAGCTGGCATTCCGCCATCTGAAAGATGAAGAAAAATGGAGGGAACAATGGGATGAGTGTGGTGCAAATGTATCAACAGCGAAGCGTGTGCGACAGACTCAGCACCTCGAAGTGACTGAAATGATGGAACTACGGGTTAACAAAGCCATGCAGCAGAATGTGCTGCTCACGGGTGAAGTCCTTCGCCAGAAGTGGACAAAATTTGCTAATTTCGCAGGAGTGCCCAAAAATGAATGCCTGAATCTTAACGAAGGTTGACTCACGTCATTCAAGCAGAGACTTGGGCTCAAGGGCATAAAATGCCATGGTGAGGTGGCGTCTGCAAATCCCGAGGCTGTCACGGCAGAGCATAAACGAATGCAGGATATAATAAAGCAGTACTCAGATGAGGATACCTTTAACATGGACGAAACAGCTTTGTTCTTCGTGTATGCTTTCTCTTCATCTCTTATTCTTTAACTGCTCACTCCACCACCTCAGGTTACCCCTAGATCGTGGCCTTTCGAATAAAAAATAGTCAGGTGTAAAAGGGAACAAGGTTCAGCTGACTTACGTTTTCGCTGTTAATGCCACAGGCTCTATAAAGCGTCTCGCCTTCATCATTGGAAAAGCCAAAAGACCTTGTGCATTTGGGCGGAAAACCGGTGAGCAGCTCAGCTTCAACTATCGCAACAATGCGAAAGCAGGGATGACCACAGTGTTGTATGTGGAATGGTTGCTGAAGTGGGAAGCCGAGCTGGCACGCAAGAGACGGAAGATTCTTCTGTTGCAGGACAACTTCTCAGCACACATTGTCCCAGAAGGACTCAAGTGGGTGAGCAGCCAATGGATAGTCCGACGTTCGTCTTTTCCCTTCTCATCTAGATCCTGCCGTTGGTTGTATTGCTGGCTTCCCATACGCGCTGCTGTGTCCTGGTTAAGTCAGGATCCTCCTTCGTCTAGCAGTCTGACAATGTGTACAAAGCACGGTCGTCTGACCGGGTTTGTGGTGTGTAATGCCTGCGTATGCCGCCCTTTCCATGCCATCTTTTTCCGTTCTTCGGAAAGGATGGATTTGGTCGACCTTCGTAGCTTACGGTATGGCGCTTGGACGCCGATCTGGCAGACATGGCAGACACTAAACGCTCTGTTCAACAGCCAGGTCGACCATCATGACAGCTCTCGACAAAGGTGTTCAGGAGGGCCTGATAGAAATTGTTGACTGCGATGGAACTACTAGGAAATTCGAAGCTTGCGGCCAGACTTCCCGTCATGGCCTACTCACGGTTCACGATGAAACGTTTTGGGTTCGCGTATATTTTCCTTATGATATTGGATGTCTGTATCTCTTTTTTGCACACTTGTTACGCGTTCTTACCGTGCATTATAATTTCGGAAGCCTTCATGAACGGCGACATAAGCTCTCCTTCCATGAAGGATATTTTTAATGTGAGTTTATACGTCTTATATGGGGAGTATGCTGCATCTCAACCTTCAGATTTATGTCGACAACTATCCTCATATGAGTGGAGTCCGGTCTTTGAGCTACAATATCAAACTTGTTCTAGATGTCATCGTACATCGTTTCTTGAGTCACAGGTACCGTCAATCCATACTCAACGTACAGGCATTCCTTGTGTTGCAAATACAAACTTACGCCATTTCTCCAGGTTGCAGGATACGATACCTCAAATAAACTATACAAGGTGAACGCCAGTGTTTTCTCACAGTTTCTGTAT